>JAHBOF010000048.1:0-679732 GCA_020736565.1 Coprinopsis sp. MPI-PUGE-AT-0042 | reverse complement strand
CAGAGTTTATTCCGCCTAGTCTTTTTCACTTCGCCTATAGTACCAGAATTCCATTCGATAGATTGCTCATGCGTCCATTCTCCTGCGTGCATTGAAAGCGCGAACGACGGTTGCGACTTGATTGAAGAACCAGGTTTGAGACGACTTGTCGGGGATGATAGCAAACTTGTCGTGAGCCCTTCCCAACCGGTGAGCGAAGCGGATGCCGTTGTCTTCTGCTGTGACACCTTGGATTTGGTTGAAAGGAAGCTCCCAGTCGAGACGCAGCTTGCGAGAGTAGAAGGATAGGACTTTGGACTGAGTCAAGAGGATGACATTGTCGCCTCCTGGAGCGTCTGTAGCTTGTTGAGCGCTGGTGATGCTCAAAGGAGGAGACGACGTACTGATATGCGCGACGTAAAACTCTTGGCGGTATGCCCCGTTGTTCAGGTCCTTCATCCAAGACTGACCGAGAGCCTCTCGAGGAGAGTAGGACTGGGACGAGATGAGCGCACTGTACATACTCTAACGCGGAGCACTTACCCTCAGAACACCGTCTGCATTCACGAGACGAGGCTAACAATACCCATGAGAAACTAGATGTCAAAGGTTTCAAGAGGGACTTACCATCCTGACTCGATCTCTGTCGGGATTGTCGAAGACGGTTGTAGTATTGCGGATGCCTAAGCAAGTGTGAGATGCGGACTTAAGGTGTACCGATAGAGCATACCTTCGGATACATTGGAAGCAAGGTCGAAGACGCCAACGACTGGTTTGGTGACCGCGCTGGAAAGGGGGATGTGAGAGGTGCGTTGGGATGGGAGGAGACACAATCTTACCCAACAAGGCCTTTTCCGACGCCTTTGAAGAAGCCAACAGCACCCTCCGACTCGGCTCCCTCGATGGGCTTCATCTGAATACTGATTTAGATGGCGACGTTGTCATTGAGAAAGGCTGGCACGTACGAAGACACCCTCCATCGCGCTGGATACGCTGCTGGCGAAAGCTTCACCACCAGCAGTGACACCGTAGATGGCATGTTTTGGCCGATTCCTTCGCTGGGTCATCCTTCGGCGAGCTTGGTACTCCGAGTCAAACGTTGCAGCCGACAAGCCCTTGCCGACGCTGCTGGTGAACTTGGTGAAGCTATCACTGAAGCCAAACACTGTCTTCTTCACGAAGCTGGCCGCACCCTTTGGACGACGTTAGCTGAACGTCCGCTTCAAAAGGAAAGTTACGAACCTTTGCGATTCCGATTCCGAGTTCCCTGTTGCCATGCATAACCACACCCTGGAACGGCTCGTAGAAGATGTCTGCGACACCCGAGCTGACGTTTGTGAAGAGACCAACAGGGTTCCCAATGAAATCTGCGGAGCCCAGAATTCTGTAGAGTTGCCGGAGCACTTCCTGTCGATAGTGGTAGAAGATGCGGTCCTGAAGCTCTGATGTCGATAAGCGCATGTCCTTGATTGCCAGGGCGTTCATCTCCAGCGGTGCATCGTTCACGTTCCCGATCGTCATCGTCACAGCGTTGATGATCACAGCGAGCGGGTTTCGGATCGCCAGCCTGGAAAAGGGTCAGAAACCGTGTTCTGAGGACAAGGTGCACTAACCCACCTTTTTTCGCTACTGACACGCTCTGTTCGCATGAACGAAAGCGACAGTCGGATGGGCTGGAGTTCAAGGACCTCGAAATACAGCTGTTGACCAGTCTTTGTCACCGTAGGATCCGGGACATCGCCTGGATCAGCAATGAGCACGCTATAATTCGAGGTCAGATGTTAGAAGCTATGGACGGAATGCAAACATCTTTGGACTCGACTTCCCACGAGGCACCTTTGATCTGAGTGAGGTCGTAGATGGCGAAGAGGAGATCCTCGTCTGCTTCAATTGTCAAAGCCTGGAGAAGTACGGAGCAGTATTTGACGAATGTCACTCCATGAGCTGGTAACCACAAGAGGTAAGCCGGGGGTTATGATAACACGTTCAAGGCTTACCTTGATCCTTGAGCCAAATCACGGACGCCTGTATCGTTGGGAGAGCCCCGATCTCAGCAGATTCTTTGCTCAGAGGTGTCGGTTGGAGAATAACGGGATATAGAGCGTCGTGTAGCTGATTGTCGATTTGAAGTGAGTTGAAAGTAACATTGACGGCCTGTGCGACCTCGCTGTTGGTATATTCGACGCTCAGTTGGTCGATCGTCAGGTAGAGAACTTCGACAAGACGCCTGTTGATCAAAGACAGACCAATTCCCGACCAGTCCAACTTGAAGGTCATAGACGGCACTACCTCTTCAGTGATTGCTTCGAAGCCTTCAGTGCTAGACATGGTATCCTGTCTAGACACGTCCTGGCGAGTGACAGTCATCGTTGACGCGGTGCGTTTGGGCTTGGGCCGGTAAAGGCTGTACTCGGGGTTGTAGTTCGAGATTCGGAGGACCTGCTTTTGGCCATCGGCACGAACATCGAGAGATACAGCGCGGGATCTGCGCTCTTCCTAAAGTTGGATCAGCAACTTGCTCCTTCGCGCCGTCACGCAACACACCATGAACTTGAAAGGAACGAGGTCGCCAATCTCCATGATGTCAACACTGCGACGACTAGACTGAGTGGAAAGACAGATTCTCTTTTCCTCTGCAGCAGGGAAATCCCAGGCATATTTGACTTTAGAGTGGGCTGCCACAGTATACTTGGCGTGATCCCGACTCGGCTCGCGGGAAGAATCCTGCGAGGAAGTTAGACATCATTTATGACATTAACAAGGTCTTCACCTTTTGCCAGAACTCGAAGGAGCAGTCGCTGTCGTTTTCAATCTCAAACGGCCATTGGTCTGTTTGCGAGAGCATAACAAATATGACAGGTCCCTCCATGACCACATCGGTGCGGACAAGTTCTGTCGAAGAGCCATCTCGTACAAGGCGAACGTGAACAGACCCTATGCTGTTCAACGAGATTGGTGGGGTCCTGTTAACGTGCGTCAAAACAAATGTGAAAGAGTAGACGACAACGGGAATTACCATTGCGCATTCAGTCCCGCGTGGGCGATTGTGAGTAGTTTGTCCCCCTCAGACCGAATGACGCGTAGCGCTCCTCGTTCCTGAGGCTCCAAGACACACCGCTCGCGAGGTATTACGCCGTGTTCCCGGTATACGATAGGGAAGGGCAAATGGTTGCGGATCAAGAAGCGAGGGGTGAGGACAATGACTTTCGTCAGTTTATACTTGCCTTGACCTTCGCTCCACGATAATCCAGTGAATAGCCGGTCCGGAGAGTTCTTCTGCGTGGAGACAGCGATCTCTGTCTCTGCTGAAGGGGCCTCCAGAGAGATCATCTCCAGGAGTGTCAGAGACACTCTGCGGTTTGACGAAAAGACCACTCACTCTGGACCAAGCAGAGTCGCCAAAATTGAAGATGAATTCGTGTCCTTCCTTGTGGGTGTGCGAAAGCACTGAATATTATGAGTTCGTTGTATTTATCAGCCCAAAGAAGTACTTACAGAATGGCGCGGTTGCCCGAGTTGCATCTTCTGAACGTCAGGGACAAGATCCATCATATTGCGGAATGAAATTCACCTGGATTGGTGTCGCCTGCCGCATCTTGAAAGCCTGCGCGAGTCGACCTGACAGACCGAATGGAGAATGGGAGACCAGTCTTGTTGACGACAACGTAGGGCGCGTATATCTGGACCTTGAAGGCTCCCCCCGAATCGGGGTACCGTCTGCGATGCGCAATCAGACAAACGTTTGAGATAGAATGGTTCTACCCACATGTAGTTGAGCTTCAAGTCGAGCTTTCGTTCTCGGCGATCACGTAGAGTCAGTTGGCTTTCTATATCAAAGTCGGAAGGGCCATCTGTGTTGATAATGGCAAATTCGCTGGGCTTGAAGACTGAGGAGTGACAAGACGATTAACTAGATAGGAAGCTCTAGGAGTAAGGGTACGCACCGCTGTCTTGAATATTCACATTGAGCAAGATGAAATGGGCGAGCTCGACGGAATGTACAGGCATGACGCCACCCTTGCGTAGGTAGCTCTTCCAGTTCTGGTCGGTGTTCTTGTCGTAGATTCTGTACTCCAGGTTATAAGGAAGCAGGTTTTCCAGTTCGAGAGGTGCCCTGAGCCGTAAATTGATCTTGGGGTATTTCCCGGATGCGAGATCGTTCGCATCTGTCTGGGCCCAGGCCTGGAATCTGAATGCCGCTTCTGCAGGGTCACCATGAGGGCATTTGATCGTGAAGCTCTTGCGAGAAACCAGGTCTTCCCAGCGTAGGGGAGGGCACCACTTATAGCCAAATCCTTCTGTGACCGGGCTGAGTACCACTCCTAAAAGAAGCAGATGAGAACTCACGGTCAGGCTGGATGCGAACCCTGTGGCGAGTAACGGCGTCGATGGGAAGGGCGAATTCATGCCCAGGGAGGACCTTCTCCATGGAGTTCACGGGGTGACCTTGCTCGTCACAAGCATTAATTCCAGAGGGTACAGAGTGAGGTTCTCAACCTTGTAAGTGGACCGAATAGTGATGACCTTGGTGTTATCAACCACCTTGACGTCAAGCAAGACGCGTGTCGGGTACTTGTCTGTGCGAGGCCGTAAAGCAAAGACATATTCACCCTCTCTGTCGACGGGTATTCCACGTAGAGGTTCCCAACTATGCTCCACAAATTGGATTCCAACGGTGTGTTGGCCAGATGAGAGGTGCTGCAGTGTGTTAGTCGGTGCTTTGGTTAGGTAACAGTGCATGCTCACCTCTCGCATTGTCTTCCAGTCGCCAAATCTCCAATCAATCGTTTGACCATTTGTGATCTTGACCATCTCTTCGTTCGACTGATTGCTGTTCTCCGTGTCGGACCACACAAAAATGGGGGTTCCTGTCCAATTCTTGATGCGATAGGGAGCGAAACCGCCTCTCGACTTCTGCAGGACATTGGCGCCTTCCTTGCTCCAAGTGTCTAGAGTTGTCAGCGCGAGCTCGACAAATGTGGTGCTGATATTCAGATCCAGCTTCTCCGTAGCTTTGAGGCCGATGTTCAGGCTTCCTGTGGTGCTCTCTTTGGAAACAAGGATGGTCACGGTCCAGGGCTCAATGACTGTTGAAATATCAGAAGGAACAACAAGATCGAAGGCAGTTTGAATTGCTTACGGGGCTCCCAATGCGAGTTTGTCAGATTCCAGTACGTTATCTGAGTTGCCAGAGTGGTCGTGGCATGCAGCTGAAAGAAAAGGTCAATATCGATCCCTTTTACCGGCGTGAAGTGCTCACAGATCCGGACCAATCTTTTGCGCCGACGATGAAGGGCTTCATTTTCAGATACACCATAGGTTGCTCATGCAGATCGCCAATCAAAATGAGGCGGAGGCCGTCAAAGGACGCTTTCAGCTGTTAACAGTTGATTAAACTTGTTTCAGGGCGACATAGCAGTGGTATCACCTGTTCCTTTGACATGACAATGTTTGCCTTGCCACTGGCGGATTTAGACACTGCTGAAGGCGTAGTACCGCTTGATACGGCGATGTACTGAGACGCTGGCTTGTCTTGCGATGAAGCTGCAGCCGGTTGCGAGTTGCTGTACAGTTCAATGGCCTTGTTGACAATGCTGGTAATCAGGTTGATATCTCGGTATGAAGCACGGAAAACGATGGGCTTGGCGCTAATCTCAATGCTGGTCATCTGCTGTGCCGAGTTGGAGCGGTTGTCCAGTGACACAGTCAAGTCGACGTCGTCCAGGAACCGGGCGCTCTCTGAATTCTTGCCCATCTGAATCAAGGACATGCCCAAGCTGGATGTTGAGAGCAATGATGCCCTACGGGTGCGTTGTTAGTAGTGTTCGCTTACAACAGAGCAGTTAATACCTGTTGGGAAAAGAGGACTTGGTCAACAGACAGCCGGATGGCTCTGCTCTGATGATCTGCATCGTTCTCTAGTACGCTGATCGAGACCTCGTGTAGGTCGACGCGGAAGTCCATCTGGCTCGAGTTTGTCTTGGAAGAGGTTTCGACAGAGTCCTTTTGGCCCTCCGGCGTGTTCTGAGAGAAAGGGCTGGTAAAGAACTGAATGAGACTGAATACAGGATCAACGGCGAAGATGATCTGTGGGGAATCTATTGTGAGGACAGCCTGCGACGTTGCGGGATATGTGGGGAGGAGGTGTAGAGGATCATGAATTGATTTCGTTCATGCTGAGCAGCAGGTATAATTTCCCGGAACTTTGTCGGCCCTGGGCGGGTGTTACTCATGGTGAAGGACCGCAAGATGACTTGGGCCTCCATAGATCCATCATTCAACTGCTTAAGTCTCAAGGAGTTGTCGTTCAGAGCGAATCGAGCGATACCGTGTTCCTTCAACTGTGCTTCGGAAACCGCCTGCTCGTCGTAGAGGTGTAGCTTGACGGCGCCTACTGTAACCACGAGGTCGAGGGTGGTCCAAATAGGATTGCCTTCGGACGAGTTTCTGAGCTCAGGCTCCAAGTTGACCGTGGACTTCGCATCGGCTCCAGGCATGGATGGAGCTAGGTCCTTCTTTGCTTCAGATCGTTCTGGATTCTCAGAGAATGCCAGAGGTATCGAGCGGGAAAGCTGCATCAGGAGCATGTACTGTTTTTGCGTCAAGTGTAACTTGACGTCAGAAATCTTGACAGCGATCTAATTGGTGCCGTTAGTGTGTAGAGCGCGTAGGGAGGAAATGCACTCACCTGCGTGTCGGGCCGAAGCGAGTCCTTTATGCGATCGATGTTGGTCGCTTGAGCAATCTCGGTATCCACGTCAATGTCATCAATGATCTTGAGGACATGAGCTTCGTCGCCAATGTGGAAAAGAGAATCCAGCTTTATTCCATGCAAGCTAGCAGTGATTTTGGTGGTGGTGGACTCAAACGAGTTCTTGGCCTCGATTTGTCCCAAACGCATGGTCAAGCCATCAGAGGATCGTGAGGGATCAAGTGGAAACACTACGATGGGTGTCTTGATGGCAATGTTGTACTGCATGCGATCTATGTCAGAGGCGCTCTGCACAGCAGCTGTCGTAGCGGCGTCGTAGAGATACTTGAGACGAGCAAGTTTGAGGAGGAATAAGTAGATGGAATGGAGGGGGCCTTCGAGGTAGTTCAGCCTGAGCGAGGCAGCGTTGAGGCGGACTGAGGATCTGATCCCGTTGTAATCCTTTTCGTTTGGGTTGAACGTCTGGTACACAAAGTCCGCAAAGTTTTGGCCTTCAATTGAGAGGACTTGATTGAGTTCCGGATGAATTGCGAAGCTATCGTTGTTATTGATCAGACTGAGGTCACCCAATCGGCCTGAAACGCGCAAAGTAGGCCCGCGGACGATGATGGTCACATCAGCAACAGAGAGATTGAGGGTTGCAAGGATCTTAGCGTCATTTTCGAGAGCGACTGTTGTTCATGAAGTGAGAAAAGTTGACAATACGCACGAGGGTGGCCAAACTTACGCTTCACTCCCTCTAGCCTCACTAAGACACGAATTTTGCTATCAAGGGCCTCTGTGGCTGGAGCCACGGCATTGCTGTCGTCTGCAGGAGTGTCTGGAAGTGCTAGCTGGTTCGACTTCTCTGAGGCTGGTTGTGAGGATGGAACGAAAGTGGTCATGATGAAATCGTAGACGTCCAATATGGGTTCAGGCGCGGCCCTGAAGACTAGTGTGGACATTTTAACGTCAACGTTTTGGTCGACTCCATCGAAGACTGTCTGGAACTCTGGTGACTCCCTTTGAGCGCGCGTATACTTGACCTGCAAAAGATCTGGCGACCCTGATATCTCTTGTGGGGTCGAAATAAACTTGATTGGACCTCCAGGTTGGATCACGTTCATCGAGATGGAACTGAGGGATGATTAGGAAATGTGGAACCCTGGGGCGAAGACTACTGACCGGAGGTTCACATCCACCTTCATGTGATACTTGTAAAGGGAGAAGAACAAGGCGAACCCATCGAGGGACAGTTCGCCCAACGCTTTCTCGACGCCGTCCTGACTTGTCTTGGACACGGAGGCATTGAGTGTCCCGACTCGGAACTCCAGATCAAACACTCGTTGACGAAGGTGAGGCTAGATGGAGCGGTCAGCATGCGGTCACTTGTGCAAAGCCAAGAGGTCATTACCTCAACCGCGTCGTTTTCGGCCTCAAAGAACTCGTCCTGAGATCCATCGTCACTGCTCTCTTCATCGTCATTCTCTTCGTCACTGTCCTCGACCGTGTACTCCGGGTTCACCTGTTCGAAGAAAGCAACAGGAAGGTTGTAGGTGGAATGCGACCTCCTTTGCACTGGCGGGGGTCTCATGGGCTTTTCTTCGCTTGGGTCCCCGAATTTGGGGATACAGACGTCGACAAGGCGAAGTAGAGAGCGATATTTGGTATCGGATAGATTTAGGTGCAGTGATGGGAGATTTCCAAGGACCTTGATCTGGGACAGGGTTGGCCGCCGAAGGGACGATGGACTTTTGGATCTCCAAACCAATGCTGATTTCTCTCCAAAAGCCGGCGCTGTCCCTGTCTGGGTTCTTGAGGCGCGTTCCGACATTGCTCGAAGGTCTTTGCCAAGGATGAACTGCAAGATTAATGAGTTGTAAGATTCGGAAAGACCCAAAGCCAACGTACCTGTGGCGTCTTCCAGGTTCAACAGAAGTTTGTCGTACATCAAAGATTCCAGCCTCTTGTAGTCTTCGTCCGTATATTGTTGGTTCCGCTTCTGATGAATGGTCTGGATTGCTTTCTTGTCCCCCAGCTGACTTTCGATGGCTATGTGACCAGCGTCAACAATAAGATGAGTGCACTCGGCAGTGGTGATACTTTTTTGACGTTAGTACCAGAGTTACACCGCAGATGCACAACTCCACGTACTCTTCGGGAACGATAATGACAGGAGCGTTCATGTCCACCTGCAGATCGACGGTCTTGTGCGTCTGAAGTGCATACTCGAGCCCCGCCCGGGTTTCCTTTCTCAGGCCTTCCAGTGTTTGACTGGCGACGTTCTGGTTCAGGTGTCAGCCAGAGACTGAATCAAAGCACGAGAGGTTGTACCTACCAACAAAGCCTCGACGGACTCGAGTTGGCTGGCTGGGGGTTTGAAGAACTTGTAAACCGCCTCAACGTATCCTTTGAAGTAGATAATCTCCATGTGGCGCATGCGCACCGTGAGAGCACTGTCCGCTCGGTCGTCCAAAGGGTTGTTCTCGAACTTGACAAGGAAGAACGCATCTTCTGCAGCAGAGCTACTCTCCGCGGGCTCACCGTCTTAGGTTCGACAGCGTTATGAACCTTCTCGACCTCTCGCTTCACCCGCACGATCTGGGGATATAGCGAATTCTTGGTAGTGCCGTCGTAGACGCTAAGGTCCTGGAGAGACACTGTCATTTCAAAGTTCCCTTGCCGCTGGATCACATCAGCATTGAACCCATCGAAGACGACGGACATCATCTCTCTGCACTCTCCGTGAGGGTCGGTGCGCAAAGCGAAGGAGCCCCTCTTGAGCTTGGCAGTGATCTGCATCTTTCAACGAATCCCTTGGGGCTTGCAAAGCCTCTGTGAGAGTAGACTTTTCATCGTAGTCGAGAATCGCGTAAAGCTCCTTTCGCTGCTCCTCCGTCATGTTGCCGCCAAAATAGAGTCGTCTTGCGGGGCTTGTGCCGAAGATCCCATAGCCAATTACCCCAGCCCTGTTTCTGGTTCTTCTGTTGATCCTTTTTCTTCTTCTCCTCTTCAATCCGCTTGCGCAGCTGTTCATCTTACGCAGCCGTGACCGGCTGATAGATCGATAGAAACGAATGTCCTCGTACGAAAGCTTCTTTTCCAGCCCTTCAAAGTCCGAAAGATCCTATGCAGAGGGTAAATTGCGTTTGGTCAAGGAAATGAAAGACGCCGAATCACCTGGCCTTGCAATGCACCCAGCAACCTTTTCTGAAAGAGCTCAACATAGCGGTTGCGATCATCACGCCGCCTCTGCAAAGTATGACCAGGTCCACTTTCTATTCTTCTCCTGAACGCCAGATAGGATTGCATTCGCGGCGTAACGAAGTCGTGCGCGGGCAGGGGTCTCGATCAGCTGCTCGTCGGTCGGATAGAATTTGCGATATTGGTGTTTCCTGATGTAGACATGGTACATGTCCACCAAAGAAATGGCATCTCGATATTGGTCGTTGTCCAAGGCCACGCCAATCTCGTCGAACAGAAGTTCGATGTTGAACCTTGGAGTGTTGCGATCGACCTTGTGATTGACGATAACCTGACGAATGTCAGCCAGAGGGTCGTCTCAGATTTGGGCGTATCGCTCACCCTGCCTTCACCCGAGACGGGCTTTAGAATGTATTGATGGTTCCATTTACCATCCTTGTCATCAATCATGGAAGCAAAGCGCTCGATCGCCTCCTTGCGTGAGAGTTCCGCCATGCTTTGCGAGTCAGTGTCGACATATATCGCTAGAGATTGGAGTTTTGCCAGCTAAAAGCAGTCGTTAAATAAGGAAAGCTTCGATAATGGTTCCGCATACCTTGTGAATGGCGCCGGCCGTACTTTCGATGAAAACAGGCTTCCATCGCTGGTCCACGGATACAGCAGTAAATCCGGCGAGGGTAACCCCTGCAGCAAAGGGATGCTGGCTGGAGTTTAGCTCTCAAACATTCCGAAAGCCGGAAATTAACTCACCCCAGGGACACTGAGGCTGTCTTCATATCGAATGTGTATATTCTTCACGGTCACCTGGAGATTGTTGATAACTTTCGTGATCAGGGACTGGATCAGTCCTTGCGTTTGAACAGAGTCTTTGCGGCAAACCTCAGCATTGGAATGAATGGGGAAACTGGCGCATGACCGTACCTGGCTGCGTCTCGGCTTGCCCTTTCATATGAAGCAACTCCGCACTCTCCAGCCGCTCCGCCTTTGCGGCCTGTTTGCGAGCCTCCTCTTCTTCCGGACTGACCGATGTTTGTGCCGAAGGAACCACAAGTAGATATACATCTTCAACGAAGATCTCTACAGGCTGATTTCCGAGGTTAAGCCAATGAAGTGATAGGGTAAATGTGCCGAGATGTCCTGTACCACACTGTTAACTGGGATTCTAAGATAACGCGCTGATGCAAGTAACCTTCGACAACGTCAACCGGCAGCTGGAACTTGTCCAATACACCCCGTTTAGACGCAGATTCCTCAGAGTCAATTGGCCTGACAAAGTCTAAGAAGTTGAAGGAGGCGATAGCTTGATCATAAGACGTACCTTGCGCGATACCATAGTTTACTTGATTCAGGTCCAAATTCTCAACATAGGGGGCTAGAATACGATTGAAAAGCTTAAGGGCGCGTCAAGACGATGCAAACGGGTAGAGATATCATGTGCATGCTCACGACGTTGAGGACCTCCTTGCCGGGATCCAACCACCACATTAGAAATGGTGACGGTGATCTTCAATGCTCGGCGACAGTTTTGAGTAAATGGCTGAGTTAACGAGTATATACCACTGCCCAAAGTCAAGATACGCTTTGGTTCTGCCTACAGACAGGGCGGGATGTGCACCCTGATCGTGAGGGTTGTGGTTAGTGGTGAAGAGGGAAGTCGATGGTACGTCATGCTGCCGATGATGCGGATGGCGGTCTATTTTTGGAATCGATGCAAGAGAAGGCGTCACCTCAGTAGTCTGGTATTTCTATCGTCATGCAAGAAAAGATACCAAGGCTTGACTCTTGCTATCAAGGGAAAAGGGTTTACGCCAAGAGCTTTTTATAGGCTGGTCCCGGAACGTTAGCAAAGGTGTTGGACAGGGACGGCGAGACCAGAGCTAGAACGTCCCGTTTAGGGATCCCAGACCCCTTTTTCTGGCAAGCCATCCCGAGACTCTTCCTGGTGGCCCCTCTGGTTCTCCATCATGTAGTTAAATTTGAACCAGCTAGAAGCAAGGCTGCGCTATTTTCATCTCTGGTCCTATCTGCGTCGGCAATTTCATTGCGTCTTGACCTTACAAAAAGGCCGCCCAGGTGACGAAATAGTGTCAGGTGGCACACGACGGTTCTTTAGAGGTGGTTGCATCCCGTCGGCATGAATGCGATGCAGAGCTGACCTTGGCCTTTTGGAATCCGGAGCCTGGAGGGAATGGTAGTTGTTCTCGCCGGAATCGCCAGCTTGAGCTCCAAAATCGACCCGCCGAAGAACCCTTAAGAGCCCTTAAGCCCATCTTCCAGCCTCGTTCCAGAACCCTTGCTGAAAGAAGGCACACCTTCCTGCTTGAATGTCAAAAACTTGCCGGTATTTACAACGTGGATCTAATGAAACGGTGACCATCAATAAACACTCCGTGACATCCCGGCTGGCGTGATGTTCATGTGAGAGGCTCAAAAGGAACCCCGGACGGAGAGGTATTTAAGTCTACGGACCTTGAGCCAAAAGGACCAGGAGTCGTGTGCTACCCCAAATTCCCCACTTGTTTCCTCATACCCGCGATGCTGTCCCTCTACGCTCAACCTGCCCCGTTCTCTGACGACTTCCAGTCACGACACAGGGCTTTGGACTCCAGCGCTGACAAGGTCAGCTCTTGTCTCCCCCAGTCCCCAGAAATGATGCTAACAGGTCGCGGACCATGTGCAGCTGCCCAACTTCCATGACACCATTGAGCCGTTTACCCAGTAAGTATTTCCGTTAGAGACATGCATGTGAACGGTGCTCATGTGTGATTACAGGCTTGTCCTTGCGTCGAGGAAAGCTTCGACGAGACTCCTATGCACCGTCCCGACTTGGAACTCTTCTGCCGAAAACTGTCAGTTGCAAGATCCGCTCGTTCCCGGACCTATTCTCAGACTCCCTTGACATTAGACCTGGATCTTCACGACCTTCAGACTCTACGCTCTCGCTTCCTCTCCTTCATTCATGAAGTTGTCAAGTCACTGCAGAGTGCTGGTGTAAGCTGGTTCCACTGAATTCATGGAGACATACCCAATAACAACCGCCTTTCCAGATCATTGTCTCATATTCCCTTGCACCTTCAAGTTCGGCTCAGTGCCTTATCTGTGCCCTCCCTTCATACACTGCGCTAAACCAGCAAGTGATAAGCGAAGTCGAGAAAGTACGATTAACCAAAAGGTGGGCGCTTTCTGTAAGAACGGTGGGCGCTTTCTAACAGGTTTTGATGCAGCAACACCGTCTCGCTCATCGAGTCCAAGGCGGGACCTTGCATCATCATCAACTAGACAGCATTCACCTCACTGTATATTTACCACATTATTACCCTCTGGATCGTCCTTGCTCTCTCGCAAAGTTCTCACTGTTGGACTCTCGCTCTGTAGTTGTATAATATCCCTTCGTCTATAGCATTTGTACGTACCCCACCGGATCTCTACAAAATTGGAATACCTTGTTTCTGACATCCAACGGGATATTGCGAACGCAGACCGGCGCCCAGAAGGGCCTTGCATATGGTTTTCCTTGAGAAACAACATGGTCGAGTTGGAGGACGAGTGGTGGCAGTTAAACACATGCTTCGTCGATGTCATTGTCACACGCTTTCGTTTGGTGCTTCAAATTTGCGGTGCTGGCGCGGAAGGAGCGCTTTGCTTCGCTCTTCCATCGACTTGCCATGGCCCCCCTTGCCGACCTCATTCTGGCCTCGGTGCCCTACCGTCTGCCCTACCAGCTTCACAATTATGTCCAGGGCTCTACTCCCATGTCGACTGACAAGACGGTCGTGGCTGGCATTGCCTCGTACTTGGCCATTATCTTCGGAATCCAGGCGGTCATGAAGAACCAGCAACCGCTCAAGCTCACTTTCCTTTTCCAAATTCATAATGTCATCCTGAGCTCAGGCAGCTTGCTCCTCCTTGCTCTTATGCTTGAGGAGATTCTGCCTATCGCTTGGAAACACGGTATTCACTACGCTCTCTGTGACGCCAACTCATGGACCCCAGTACGTGTCACTCTCGTTCGACGCGTTATAATCGTCTGACACCTCTGAAGCGAATGGAATTCTACTACATTTGCAACTATTACTTCAAGTACCTGGAGTTTATTGACACCGTTTTCCTCGCTCTCAAGAAGAAGCCCCTTCGTGAGTGACGTTGCGCACCTCCCCGCTCTCCTGATGCTCATATTTCTTCAGAATTCCTTCATGTTTTCCATCATTCGGCTACGGCCTTGTTGTGCTATACCCAGCTGAATGGCAAGACCTCCATTGTAAGTTGCAGCCTTTTACACCCCGCGATAATTGAACTCAGACACGTTCGTAGTCTTGGGCAGTCATCACCATCAACCTTTGGGTCCATGTCATCATGTGTACGTGTCTAGGGCTTCCGAACTTAATCTTGGGACTCATTATCCCTCCAGACTACTACTACTATGCCACTGCTGGAGGTCGTCGCTTCTGGTGGAAGAAGTACCTCACTACCATGCAGATTGTCCAGTTTGTTGTTGACCTTTTCCTCGTCTATTTCGGCAGTGAGTTTATTTCTTTGATTGTTTGGCGCGTCGTTCTCAGTGGATTTCCCAGCATACGAGCACTTTGCGTCTCACTACTACCCCGACCTCCCCTACATTGCCAACTGTGCAGGCTCCCAAAACTCCGCCTTGTTCGGCTGTGCCATCCTGACAAGCTACCTCTTCTTGTTCATCAACTTCTACTTCAACACTTACAAGAAGCCTGCTCAGAAGACAGTTGCCAACGGATCCGCCAACGGGTGCGTCTCAGTTTTAGATCGTTACCAACTCATACTAACGTACTTTATCTGTCAGGCTTAAGAAGCACTAGAAGAACTAATCTCTCTTACTAGCATAGTAATGGTTTAATGGGCCGCACGGCCAATATACCTCGTTCTCGGTCGGCTGGCACTAATATCAGGACTAGCCTATAGGGCACCCCTCCTCTGTCTGTCGTGACAGTTGCGAATGACCCTTGTTAGGATACCTATTCATACATAGAGCGGAATGGAACGACCACTTTATGTCTGGTTACTGAATGATGTCTGTCGCACCCGAGCGAATCGGGGGCGGCATGGCTTCCTCTCCAAGTGGCTGAAGCGTGTGATAAAGTAAGGCGGTAGCCACTGCAACGAACGCATCGGCCATGAAGTCTTTGTCGCGAATCATGCGGCCTTAGGACCAATCTCTCCCAATACGCTCCCGTTCGTCGTCTAATCTCCACATCAAAAGGGCCTTACCAAGTTGGCAAATGAGGTATTAACTTGACCACCAGTGCCACCTTTCCAGCCTCGCCTTCTCTCCTTGACCAGCACGCCGCACACCATGTCAGAAACATGGGACCCATACTCGAGCGAACGCGAATACATGGTCTCCGTCGAGCTGTATGTCTCAACGACCGCAAGCTCGGCACTACGCAAGGTGAGCTCATTTCCCCTATCAAGCGGAAATGAATGAAGCTAAAACCAACCCTCAGCCGGCTACCATTCGAAAAAGACCAGAAAAACGCGAATCGAGCGCTGCATTGTTGGATGAGAGCAAGCTCAGAGGTGTGAACGGTTGTTTTCTCCTCTGACGCTGTCTGACTTGGTGTACCTAGATAAATCCAGCTACCAGTTGCTCCCCAAGGGACTGAGTGGTTCAGGACATTGGCGACCTGCAACTTGCAAGTTGGCTGAAGAAGAGGACAGGGTTTTCTTGAATATCTATGTCGACGTACGCTTTCAAGCTTCATCGCCGTCTTCCCAATGCCACACTAACGTGCTCATAGGAAACCATCTTATACCAAACCGTCTATATCCACCTCATTAACCAAACCGACATACGACCAATCGACTCATCCTTATTCTTTCGCAAGGACTGTATAGCACTTTATTGCATCGAGTAGGCCTTTCGCCCCCCCGTTGTCATGTCCTGGGCATGGACTAACCGAGCGACAATAAAATAGGGGCCAGCGCTGGACATCTGCAAACACAGCAGAACCGATCTACCTCCAATTCAACGATTTTGAAACCCGCGCACTATGGATCGCCCTCCTGAAGTCGTACGCCATCCCAGAGAACTATGGTCGATGGTTTTTTCCAACAGAGGGCGGGTCCTATCGCATGTGGCGACAGATCGAGCTCCAGGTCATGCAAGGTCGCCATATCCGAACGCAGCGCGCTACAGCGAACGGTTACGACGCGGGAGAAAACATCGCAGAGTCAGATTTCGACGGAGAGCTGTCATGCGAGATCCATCTCAACAACATCCTGTGCGGAAGGACGACCGGGAAGCAACGAGCGCCGAACAACGTGATGGTTGATTGGCACGAGAGATTCATGTTTCCCGACCTTCCTCCGTTTGAAACGTTGGATATCAAGGTATGGAAGGAAAAGAAGTCATCAAGGCCTTATCCTCTGGGTCTCGTTCAAATCCAATTACACCACTTTCGCAGAGGTGAAGCAACTGAGGGATGGTTTCCCATCATCCACGGTGTTAGCGGCCCAGCAAGGGAAATGCAAATAGGCGAAATTAGGCTCAGCATACGTGTGGAAGAGTACGTTCGGGTCTTTTGTTTTTCCATTTGGTACCTGATCTTCTTTCAAGGGAAATCATCCCCCCAGCGGTCGCGTACGAGGGACTAGAGCAGGTAGGCCAGCGTTCTTGTGTCTCTAAGCAACTTCTGACCATGTAATACTCTAGGCCTTTCTGAGCCGCAATTTCTTGTCTTGGATGGGAGATGTGGAAAGCAAGTTGCGATTGAAGAACCTCTCCACTCACATGATGTCGGTTGCCGTTGCAAGAAATCGCCTAATACCAGACCTCGAAGCCTACGCCGAAAGAGAGGTCAGGGCTGCACCTATATGTAAGCGCTGCTGGATCAACGCCGGCTACAGTTGTGCTCACATCTTCTGGAGCCCAACACCAGACTCTGTTCAGGGGAAATACAGTATTCAGTAAGGCCGTAGAAGCGACGATGGGATGGTATGGCAAGGCTTTCCTGGAAGCCAGCATTGGAAATGTCCTGCGGAGACTATGCGCAGAGAAGGTAGCCATCGAGGTCGATCCAATCAAGAGCGTCAAAGGCACTAGGGATATCGAGAAGAATGTCGACCAGCTCGTTTATTGGTGTCAGGAGTTTTGGACCCAGATATACTCCGTGCGAGAAGAATGTCCCAAGTAAGCTTCCACGGTCCGTTTGTGATATTAGATGGTTGGCTTACTGCATGCCCAGGGAGTTGAAGCGCCTGTTCTGTTCGATACGCAGGCAGGTCGAGGAGAAGTGTCATCGGGATTCCGATTCAACAGAGCTCCGTCGCGACCTTCCAAAACAGGCTGTGTCTGCCTTCATATTCCTTCGCTTTATCGTACCTGCCATTCTCCACCCGCATCTATTTGGCCTTTACCCTGGTTTGTGACTCAAGTCTGATATCATCTGCTCTACTCAATGTCTTTCAGGTCTTCCGCCAGATTCAGTGAAACGGAGTTTGACTTTGATTGCAAAAGTTATCCAGAGCCTTGCAAATCTCAACCCTGTAAGTCGCTCAGCCAGTTTCCTGTGCTTTCAGGTTAGCTGATACGCAATGTAGTCGTCGCAGAAGGAATCGTTCATGGTTGGCGTCAAGGACTTTGTGACCAACAATATTCAAGGGATGGTGGATTACATTTCATCTGTATCCACCCCAGTGGATGACTCCCGCCCGTCGATTCTCGCTCCTGGCGCTCGCACTCGACAGCGTATCATCAGAGACCTCAAAGACCGTCACAGTCAAATGACACCTTTGGATCGGGAATCCACGCCCTCATTTCCTCATCTTCTGGATGTCCCTCGTCACCTCGCTGTCATCTCGTCTGCGGTCATTCGCAGCTGTCGCGATCCAAGCCTACAACCCACCATCGCAGGACTCAAGGACCATCCATTGTGGAACCTCTGCGTCAAGTGCAACGAAGTGGAAGAGCGCGCCCTCGTCAGGGTCACTCAGCTTGCCGCTAAACTATCAATACGACGGCCGTCCCTGCCAGACGTTAATGCTCCGGACGCCTCGTTGCCTGCACGTACGCAAATCCCGCGCAAGAAATCATATGAAACACGCCCGAACAAATTGTCAAGACCTTCTACAGCTCCTTCGTCGGGCTCCAACTCATCGCGACGGTACAACGAAATGCCATCCACAAGCTCTCGCAACCCAACGAGCCCCGAATCGAAAAGAGAGAGGCCATCTACACGACAACACAATAAAGGCCCTTCTGTAGGGGCGACCTCTCCAATATACGTTCCCCCTGCGACAGCCACTGGCGCTTCCCCGCTAAGAAGACCGGCCACCTCGTCGGAAAATCTTGATGAAACCAAGAAGAAAAGAGGGCTTTTCCGCGGCATTCTGAAGCGCTAGCCGCTGGTGAGTTCATCTCCGTAGCTCGTTGCTTTCTGGGACCTCTGCACCATTGTTGTAATATCTATTGCTCCATCTAATTGGCCTTAGCTGCGGCAAGAGGTTTTTGTACAAGCTTCAAGACTTCGCTGGCTACATCTTCTGATGTACTTCGGCAAGTTAATCGACACAACTGCGATGTAATTGATAGCGTTAGCAATACTAAATCAATCATAATACAGAACTTTACGAACCTTGGCTTCGCGATTGGGCTCTAACCTCAGCAAGCAGCCAACCTTGCCATCCACCGATGTGTGCAGCACCCCACCTGCCACGAGATTGTTTGTATTGGGGTCAATGTCATCGAGGACATTGAGACAATGGCCAGATACCACTTTACGGTTCTTTTGAATGTCCAGTTGGCCGGTGGAGTCGAGGTTAATCGGGAAAACGCTTTGCGCTTCTCGTGGCGGGCCTCCAATGAGCTTCCAGCGCTCGAAGAACTCTGCTGGGCCCAGTTTGACGTGCTCAAAGAATTTGGTGATCGCAATGGGTAGCCGGAGGTTAACCGATTGGTGGGACCCGGCCAGGAATGACAGGGTCAGGATGGGTGGTTGGGTGAAAACCTTCTTGCATTCGACATTGATGAGCTGCTGTTGCTGACTACGAGCTTCGATAGTGCTGGGAGGGATTTTCGCGAAATTGGCTGTGATGGCTTCGGGTTCTGGGACGTGTATTGAAGCGGTGAAGGAGGTCAGGGGAGCAGAGACCTTGTTTCCGAGATAAACAGCGACCTGCCCCATATGACCTTGATATCGAGATTTGATACCCACTTGGATCTGAACATCCTCGTAGAGAACCCCTTCAGCTGAGTAAAGAAGCTTCTCAAACCATTGATCTATATTAGGGCCAGTTGTTGGCCGTAGTGCCGCCTGGATAGGGATCCCAGGTCCCAAGGCTTTCGGAGCACCCGATGTTGACCCCGAGAGATCCAGTCCAGCAAGAGAATCCAGGACATTCTCCCCATTGGTTTGAGAACCAGGATCTGGCTTGCGGCCGAGAATAGTGTGCTCGGCATTTGCTTCCTTCCCGCCATGAACCCATGTCCGTTTGTCCTCGGTGTCTCCAATTTTACGCCCTAGTCTTCCCAGCAAAGCGCTAACGCGCGGCGGGAAAGGTGGCATCTCCTCACAAACGCTGGCAAGGAAGTCATCATCTTCTGGGCGCGAAGCGAGCGCTAGGAATTCGCAAGCGCGTTGCTGAAGCTCCGCATCGAGGACGTGTCGGTAGCGGTCGAAGATGTTGACCAACTGAGGCTTGATCTCGGGAAAGACATTGACCCATTTGATATAAGTTGTGAGGAGGAGGGATCGTGTAGCTGCGACGCAGAATTGTGACTTGGAGTGAAGAAGATGGAATTGTTCGAGAGGGCTGTAACCCGGCTCGTTGGCAATGAGATGGCCATACTCCCCGAGAATGTACCCTACGAACTCTCTTTAGATACCGCAGCAAAGGTCACTATAGCAAAGACTCACCGCCGACTTTAACTAGACTTTCGTGTGCATGAGGAGCTTTGAGATGCTCAAATACGACCTTGGCGGCGTACTCCTGCAAGTCTTCCGTGTTGGTCACGATTTGTACCACTCGGTACCAAACCTCATCGCCGACATGATCGCCTGCAGCGCTTATGAGCTGCAGGATGGTGTCGACGTACCACTTGTAGGATGTGGCATATTTCTCGGTCAAGATGGCTATCTTGAGGACCATCTCCTCTCGTAGAGCGTAATCGGCAACTCTCAGATACCTCAGTAGTTCTCCGACGATGACTTCCGAGTTGTCTGTGTCGCACATGCTATAGAGCAAGTCCAAAGCTCTTCTCCGCACAGATATGTCTTTGTCGCGTAAAGACATGATGATAGTGGCCTGATGCTTCTTGATCGCTTCCAGAGACTCTACCCGCGCTGCAAGGTGGGCCATGGTGTCAAGCCCAAGATACCTGACATTGGTTTCTTTTGAGGAGATGAAGCGAGCCAACAGGACGGCTGCCGTCCCGACTAGAGGCGAGTTGGTGTCAAGATGGATTGCCAGGCTGATTGCTTCGAAAAGGACAGCGTGTTGAGCATTATTATGTTGCACATTCCGAGAGGGCTCAGCGCAGTTGTTCATGATCGTTTGTAAGACCTGGTATAGTACGGAGCGAATGGCAGGATCCTCTAATGCTATGATTAGCCGGATGTTGTCCTCCAAGCTAGATTCACTGCACCTGATGGAGGATAGTATTGCAGTAAGCGGAGAAGCTTTACTTGCAGCCATGGCGAAGGCACTTTGTAGTATGCGTATGTAGCGGCGTATTCGTGTCCGATGACAAGCTGCAGGACCAGTTCAGACAGGCCACTATCTCAGCATTTGACCACATACCCTATGCAGTCGGTCAACAGCCTTTGTACACGATACAGCATATGCGTCGAGGTGATCCTGAGCGAGAGCCATAACAAGGCTTGTGGCGCAGAGGACAACTCCCTGTCAAGCAAGGCTAAGTGACGGCAGCGCTCAAGAATTGCTTTACTTACCAAGTCTGTTTCGTCCATAATTGACACTATTCGCAAAGCCCACTCAGCCGCTGGTATCACTTCTGGGTGCTTGCGATACAGTCGTAACAATGTCAGGGCCGCCTTCTTCTTCACAAAGGTCTGAGAGGTCCTAGCGCGAGTTCAATGAGACACCCCTAGAGCCCAGCAGAAAGACGCACGGGGAGATCAACAGCCGATGAACATCCTCAGCGAGAGCTTCGGCCATTTCGCTACCTCCAACGTTGGCGATGGCATGGAGGGCCAGACAGTTGTCAATCTCGTTGTTAGAGTCGAGGTCTTTCTTGATCGAATTGACCACCAGCCGCAGGAAATCTGAGTTCTCGTGCATCAAGAGAGTCATCGCAAGGTAGCCCTGGAGAGGTCTGTGAGGCTGGCGAATCAAACAGCCAATGAGCACATACAATCTGCTTCTCGGTGTATTTGGAACTCGATATGAGGTTCACCGCTTCCATATGACCGACGTCGACTTTGTAACCTAGAATGTAGGTGAAGATAATCTTTGCGACATATCTATTCCCAACCTGTGAGTTCCCTACCACTGACCACACCAAGGAGCCTACTTACTTCTTCTTCTGGTACCCGTCCAAATTCCCATCTGAAGTCCTACTGAGTGATGAGGAAAGCACAAGCACGGTCCTAGACTATACCTTTGAATTTCTTGCGGATATTTGCCATTTCCTTGTTGATTCTCTTCTCCTCCAGCTCCCGTACTCGAGCACCACGAATGTCCGCAATGAACTGCGAGGCTCAGTATCTAGCTGTGATGTTGAACAGGAAGCGAATCACCTGCGTCAAACCACGCATAGACGTCGCCATGATGAACGCGAGATATCCAAAAAGATAGAGATACGCGACGGTGGAAGGGGAAAGGGGGTATACGTTGTCGTGGTGCGATGCACCAGTCGGCCCTTGCCATCATAGCCTTGGCATCAGTTAGTCCAGAGCAGGCAAACGCAGCCCCTGTTCCGTTAAGCGCTCAACGATGATGGTATTACAATGTCCTGAAGTCGTACAATAACAGTGGATAGTGGTGATAGAAGATGTGATTAATTAACTATATGCATAGTCCGAGAAGCTGATTGCCCGAGCGGCAAGCAGTCGTCGACGCCTGGCCGATAAGTCCTTGAAGGAGAGGTTGAAGCCCATTGATAACCGCGTCGGTAAGATTCTCCACGGCGTTGAGGACATCATCAAGGATGCACTTTATCTCATAGACAACTACACAAACTCTTGTTAGACGAGTTTTTCGAAAGAGCGGGAAGATGGGGCTCACTGGGACCGAGAATGGGGCCAAGGATGGGAAGATTGTAGACCAAGACATCGACAGCGTTAAGCGTTTCCTTGTTAAAGTTGACGACGTTCTTGAGCAAGGTCTCCAGGTCGTTCGTCCTGTCGTAGTTCATAAGACCCTTCTCTGCCCCCAGCTGATCCAAGATCGTTTTGATGCCCAACAAGCTCGAGTCAAAGCCAGCGAGCTCCGCTGCGGCGTTTTGCTGGAACACAACATCATCCTCGTCAATGTCTGCCGACTGAGCAGCGAAGTTGGCTGAAGCAAGTCGAGGTAAATATGGAATATCGGATTTGTGACTGGGCGACTTACTGAGTTTGGTCGAATGGCCTTTCGCCTTGGAGTAATGTCCAAATAATTCGGTGAGAGTGTCAAGAGCTCGCTGTTGTCGGATAGTATAGCCTGCGTTGTAGGGATCCAGCGGTATCGCGTTTGTCGTCAGATTGCCGCCGAGGTCATGAGAGGAGCTCGACCAATTAAGCGTTTGCCTGGTAGAATAAAGCCTATTCGAATAAGCGGGCGCCATCAAGGCGAGAGGCATGGGCAGCGGCAACGGTGTGGCGAGGGACCCCAAAGCCGTGGAGAGAAGGGCGACGAGGATTGCTGCAAACATAGCGACCTAAAGGAATGACAAACGCGGGTAAGGAGTGGAGGAGAAGGCGATATCGCACAGCGAACGACCAAAGATAGTGGGAGAAACGAAACAAAGGCCCTGGGCGGGGACGCCAAAGAATCCGGCGTGGTTTTATGGCGTTGGTCGATCGCTTTGGTTGTATTTGCCGCAACCTCCGTGGTACGGTCCGCAACACCGTTTCTCGAAACAAGCGCCCGCACGGTAAAGAATCAGATGTACCTGTAAGAATCATACGCGCAACCTGGCCTTTAAGAAAGCAGTCCCGATATGGTCGCTGTCCTTCCCATCTGGACAGCGGCTTCATGCCAAGATATCAAATCCTCTGGCAGGATCTTGTGTCGCCGGCTAACTGGAAGCCGTCACGGCAGGTGTAGACTGGAAGACGCGTTGAATCGTTCTGCGATTTGCGAATTGTTGGCCTCAGTTCACGTACCTTTACAGAACCCTTTTTCGCAAGCAACATGTTTAGCCCCCTCGATTGCGCCGCAGTCCTGACCCTTCCCGAACATCGTGCAGCCCCCGCATGAAGTAAGCTCGAGCAAGGTATTCAGGCACTCATAATCGCCACTCGGAGTACCTTTCCTTGCAATTGGGCATGCTGAAAGGCCTGACGGACACAAGGAAACCCTGGCAGGCTGCTGTCGTCTGGCGGGATGGAGATGGGAGGTTGGTTGCGGTGGTTGAGGCGCGCTGGGCGCCGAGGGTTTAGGTAGGTGCCCATGAGCTTTAGAGAAGCTAGGGTGCAACAGGCACTTGTTCAGTATTGACCACCATACCCATCCCTTTGGACAACGGGGTGATGGATGCTCGGAAGAGATCTCAAATTTTGGAACACAACATCTAGTTGCGTTGCTCCAGTAGAAATCATCAGGACACTGGACCCCCGAAGGGGTATGCTGCTCTCCAGATACCCCTCCGATGGGGAGGCAAATGTCTTTGCCTGACCACCTGCAGCACGAAACGGCGGGATCAACCAAAGGTCCACGCACAGTCGAGCGAAAGCACGCACCAAAACTCGGTCTTGCCGCATGGATTATAGCCATGAGTGGTAGAGACGAGGGCTGCCAGAGCCAGAAACAAGAGAAGCATGTCGATAATCACCAGCTGCATAACCGTGCAGTGGAGCGTACGAACCAGTACGGAAAGGAAAGGCTGAAGGTATCTGGCCTTCGAAAACAATGTAGGCAACTAATTATCGCTGAGAAAACAAAAGGCCACCGCCTAGACCCTGTGAACAGATGCTTTTGTTCTCTCTACGTCAACTCAAGGAACGTCCGGGCAGAAGCTGAAGGAGAGGTTTACAAGGTCCGATACTGCATTCGAGTGCACAACAATGAATACAGTCGTCATGGTACGTGGGGTCAGGAGCCAGGACAATGACATTGACAGTGAAGCTGCCTTCCCCAACGTGGCGTGAGTTGGAATGATGGAATTGGAGTTCTGGGTCGAAGGGGAAGAATGATCCGCAGAAGGAAGAACAGGGTCTTCGGCCGCGCAGCGCGAAGGTGGGGCCACTCGCGACTTTCCTCTGTGCCACCACCTTCACCGGAAACGAAACCCGCTTCAGCAAAGCTTTTCACATTCTTTTCATTGTCTTTTCACGTCTCGAATACCGCGATCCCGTGTAATAACCTTGCCTTTAATCCATTCACATTCCAAAGCCCCTCTTTCGCCCCTATGCCGGATAAGCGAGATCCGACCAACGACGCATGCCCCGACCATCGCAGTGATACTTGGAGGGCGGTGAGAGAGATGATGATGCAGGGAGGAAGCACGGAGGACCAGGTGACTCAACGGCTGGATGCGGCGTGGCAAGCAAGTCACCAGAAGGAGCTTGCTGAGTGGCAGGCGCACCTTCAGCAACACCTCCAGCATCAACACCAGCAGGCACCGGGAGGGCAGGCTGGAGCTGCAGGGGAGGACGGCGCTGTACAGCGCCAGCAGAGAAAGGCGAAGGCAGTTGTATTCGACACCAACGCTATCATTGGCAACACCCTGTCAGCACCCATCGCCAGCTCCGCCACGACGAAGCTCCGAAACGGGCAATACGTCGAGCTCGACTACTTCACCAGACGAGGACGGGAGGCTACCCAGCAAGAGTATCAGGGCGTATCGGCCGACTCTCTGGGAATCGTCCAGCTCGGTCCAGAGCAAGGGGGTGCTCTCGTGCTACGACCAATACGCGCGATGCGGGCATCCAAGAACATCCGGCAGGACAGCAACCTCGAATGGGAGGATATCAATAGGGCACGGCACACTATGATGCAACATATCATCGACACGCCGTCTGAAGCCTGGCCAACCGCGGTGGTGGAGTCCTTCAATCTCTTCTTCTCAAGGCTGGACAGGCATACGATCCGCGAGGAGCCATATGGGGACCAGGCGGTGGTCCGTTATGCAGCGAGGGTTCGTAAGGAGTGGCACGACCAGCAGCTCCGGGGTGTCAGCTTCAACATTGGCAAGATCAATGAGCAACTCCTTAAAAACCTGAAGGATGAGATCATGCATGAGGTGAAGGCCAATGAAATAGCTCAGGTGTGTAAACATTTCTGTAATCCCGCCTCAAATAGAGCTAACTTTCCGTTTTCCCCCTCCCTCCTCATCCATGGGTCTTCCCTTGCAATTGACACATTGCGAAACCATGCTATATCCCCGCTACATGACACGATTTCGACGCGATCCATTGCGATACCGCACGACGCGATGCGATTATATGCGACACGATGCGATTATATGCGACGCGATGCGATTTTACGCAACACGATGCGATTATATGCGATGCCACCCAATCCATTTCTGGGTTTTGCCACCACCGCTTTCAGCTCAGAGCTCTGAGGCAGCAAGCTGAGATGGAGATGGAGGCCGTGTCACTGCACCTCCTAAGCACCCGAGGACGGAGGAGCAGATCACCGGGGAGCGACAGTGACTTTGAGTCAGACGAACCGGAAGGTAAGAGGCAACGAACCTCCGCTGGATACACCCTTGGGAGGTGCAGCCGTTCGCGATCTTCAACGCCATGACGCCAAACCACCCATCAACCAGTACAGTGCCAAGCAACCAGGCATTCAGCGTCTTCCTAGCACTTTTTGGGGGCCGAGACTCACTCGTCGCGTCAAGACTACAGAGGTTGGGAGTCGGTGCTCGTCTCGGCTCCCATGAACGGACGTCAAGTTGTGAGAGCACGCAAGCGTGCCTCTCCCCCATCCTTTGCCAAGCTAGCTATTGTATTTTCATTCTAATTCTATAATGCCATGCTAATCATGTTCCTGGCTGGAACCTTCGAGCAAGGCCAAAGATTGGAGTTCTGGGTCGAAGGGGAAGAATGATCCGCAGAAGGAAGAACAGGGTCTTCGGCCGCGCAGCGCGAAGGTGGGGCCACTCGCGACTTTCCTCTGTGCCACCACCTTCACCGGAAACGAAACCCGCTTCAGCAAAGCTTTTCACATTCTTTTCACCCACCCGCCACCCAGAAAGGTCTCCATCGTTGGAGACCGGAAAGTACATTTCGACGGTTTGGAAGTTCATTCTTTGGTCCATAGATGTAGATTTGTTTCTCAACTTGGCCAAACCGTCTTCATGGGAGCCCACCCACCCGTCGGTGCTCGTCTCGGCTCCCATGAACGGACGTCAAGTTGTGAGAGCACGCAAGCGTGCCTCTCCCCCATCCTTTGCCAAGCTAGCTATTGTATTTTCATTCTAATTCTATAATGCCATGCTAATCATGTTCCTGGCTGGAACCTTCGAGCAAGGCCAAAGATGTTCCTAGGTCACAAGGTACTTACAACCGCCTCGCTCCGTTCCCAATCACAAGCTCCACAACGGGATTGACGGCGTGCTCGACAGAAGCGGAGAATCAGGTAAACTGCAGCTTCGATATCACAATCTTCTTTGTATTCACAGAACAAGAAACAAACCCGGCTATTAAAACATGGAGATATGGCTACGATCGTTTAGGAGTAGAACGAAATGTATACAATCCGAACTCACTTCCTAAGCACACTACTTTCTTCCTTCTCTTCAAGACATCGACGCTGCGGCCTTCTGGAGGGCCCGAGTGGCAAAGTACCGTACATCAGCATCGGTATCGTTCTTCTGACGCTCAAGCGTTGGGAGCACCCATTCTGACATGAACTGCTTTCCCTCTGGAGTTTTGCCGTGAGAGGTAGCGATGACTTCAAGAGATTTGGCAACATTGAAACGGATATTCGGGATGGGGTCCTTTGCGAGTTCCAAGAGGGGGTCCGATTACGTCTGAGCCGATGATCTCGAGACTTAGGGAAGGAGATATCGTCTACCATGGATACATTGGTGAGTCTGAGATATTGTAGGGATTGTGAAACGACGTACCATGATAGCCTGCACTGTAGTCATGCGGAAGAGGTAGTTCGTGTGCGAGCCCATGCCCATAACCTTGGGCACAATCGAACCCTTGGCCCACTCAACGCCAAAGACATCAGTCAATTTCTTCAGATTGACAGTGGCGGACTCGCGAATGCTGTAGACGGTGTCTCCGAGCCAAGACATGCACAAATTGCCTAATTGCTCGTCGAAGTATGGTTTACCCAGCTGGTTGGCGAGCAGAGGTATGTATTCAATGATTGCCTGCCGCACACGCCATGATTTGTCTTCGGCAAGTTCGACGATGGCCGGCAGTAAGCTCTCCAGCAGAAGCTCAATACCGATGACTGGGAGTTGTTGATAAGGTTCAGGTCACATATGTGAGGGATTGCAGAAGCGTACCGTTGTTGACCGTCTCGAGCTTGCTAATGATATTCAAACGAACCTCCGGGAAGTCGTCCTTCAAGAGATGGAGGAATAGGGGCAGCAAGTGCTCGATGGTAGCCTCCCGGCCAAGGAGGGGAGCAACACCGCTGATCTCTTTAGCGAGCGCAGCGCGCACATGCTGGGAGGCATCTTGTGAAAGGTCCCTGATGCAAGGAATGATCCGTGCAAGGATGACTTCCTTCTCAAGAGAGGCCGAGAACCCTAGATATGTTGTTAGCACACTCGATGCGATAGTGCAGATGCGTTCATCTACGGACCAGGAATTTGACTTGATGCGGCCGTGCGTACCTCTGCTTCGTTATCCTTAAGCAGGTTCACATACAAAGGCACCAACTCTTCCCGAGTGACCTCGGTGCCGACTGAGGTAGCAAGCTATATGCCCGTTAGCCGCAAGAAAATTGTCAGCGAATAAATGCTCACGTCGTTGAAATGGGTCGCAGCCATGTATCGAACGCGCCAGCTTTTGTCTCCAACACTCTGCTTGATTTGCTTCAAAAGGTGCTCTTTCACCTCAGCGGGTGTGATTCTCTTCGCGATCGCGATCAAGTCTTCGATTGTCAGAAGACGAACGGAATCTTGGTCGTCGGACTGGAGTCTTCGGTAAATCGGCAGTCCATCGGAAAGGATATGCTGCTGCGAGAAGTTTGCGAGTAGAGACTACAGACAGGTAAGCTCCACTGAGATACACTCATCGAAGAGAGCAACTTACTCCTAACCATTTCGCAGCCGCACGCCTGACCATTGGGGTGTCATCTGAAGCCAGAGAGAAGTAGGACTTGCGCAGCTCCTCTTGAATAGTTTGGGAAACCTTGGTATAGGCGGCTCCGTATAGAGCTGCAGACGAGGTTCGAGAAGTGAACCATTCGCCCTGGGACAGGCGCTTCAACAAGGGGATATAGTACTCTTCAATCTGCTTTTGCGAGAGGACCGCGCCGACTTTGGTGATTGATTCTGCAGCCTGGATATAACCTTCGAATCAGAAGCCGATAGCGCAGATTGGTCGCAGTCAACCCACTTTATCGCGCACGAGGGTCTCTTCTACAGCCGACAAATTCTCTAGGGGCCCGAGTAGAATGTGGGCGTGTTCACTCCCTCCGATATACTCTTCGAAGTTTCTACCCAATTCTTCGGCTAAGGCAAGGAGGACTTCATCTTCATCATCAACTGAATCTTGGAGGAAGGGAATGAGTTCATCTCGAGCACGATCGGGGCCGAGCGCCAACGCGATTGTCGGGATGCCATGGATAGCATTAAGCCTCAGCTGCACGTCCTCTGAGCGCAGCTCATCCATGAGGACGGCGATCGGTGCAATCTTTCGAAACCATGAGCTTCCTATCACAGCAAGACAGAAGCAGTTTGACAAACCTCTTCAGTTGGGTAACTTTCCATGCTGGTTACTGGCGCAAACTGGGGTCAAAATATAAACTTTGGTGGTTCCCACTGTGAATGTTGGGACGTGAATGTTGTAAGGTCTGGTGGGTGTGAACGTCGATGGAGGTAACTGACTGAAAGAGGCGACTGCCCGCGGCATCAAGCTCTGGCAAACGGCGGCACGTGGCCCAGGACATGGGAGCAGGGCTTTGGACCAGTGACCTCACCAGCAACAGACTGAAGATTCTGAAATGCTCGTAATCGACAATCGATATCTCAACCACAACCATGCCAGTAAACCATCTCCCAGGCCATCTTGTTTTGCAGCACCCTAAGGTATTCCTCGTCAACTACACACTGCACCTATATCTGTAGCAATCTTATCTAGGGTCCCTCAGTCAAAATCCTCTTGTATGGTGCTACTGTGACTTCCTGGAAATCACAGGGGGCAGAGCGCTTGTTCGTTTCCTCGAAGGCTAGTCTCGATGGGAGCAAGGCTGTTCGAGGCGGAATACCTGTCGTATATCCCAACTTTGGTGCTCCTTCGCATCCTGAGCACTCCAAGCTCGCCCAGCATGGCTTTGCTAGGACGACTGTCTGGAAATTTGACCAGACCGTCATGGATAACGAAGCTGGCGTCTCGGTCAAGCTTCGTGGGTACTCTTTGTCTGTGTTCGCCACGCCAATGGCTCACAGCCGATGTTTGCAGTTCTAGAGCCAACTCCGGAGATCGCAGCAGTCTACGACAAGGATTTCAAGCTGGTCTATGTTGTGACCCTGGCTGAGCACCAGCTTAGCACAGACATTCATGTCACCAATACATCGGCCAGCGGAAAGTTGGAATTCCAGTCATTGTTGCATACGTACCTGGCTGCACCAGCCCAGGAAGTTAAGATCGCGCCTTTGCAGAGTCTCACTTACTTCGACAAAGTAGACCCTGCCTCGGACGGAAGTCCTTCCCAGAAGGTGGAGGCGAGATCCTCCGTGGACGTACGACAAGCTACCGACTCTGTGTACGAAGGTGCCTTCATTGCCAGCAGCGAGGTCAACGTTTCATGGCCCGGGAACGCTGTCGAGGTTCGGGCCAAAGGTTTCAAGGATGTCGTTGTCTGGAACCCTGGAGAGGATGGAAGAAAGATCGGTGACATGGAAGAAGGAGGATGGTATGTACTTTATGGCTTCTCTTGGCTGTGAGACTCACATATCTATTCAGGAACAACTATGTCTGTGTTGAACCAGGCTATGTGCGCGGCTTTGTCGAGCTCCCTGCTGGTGAAACCTGGGTCGGGCAACAAGTCATTACCATCAAGGAGTAGAGCCCGTCTGACTCAAATCGAAGTAAAGCGTATAGTAGTCAAGAATAAAAACGATGATGTTGGCTACTTGTTTCTACAAAAGGATGAAGTAATTGACTGAGTCAACTATTTGAATTGTTGTGGCCAAGCTAATCTGCGGCAGCCGCGGTCATTACCCCGACGGGTTTGCGACGGGTCCTTGACTTGAACGTCCATGTCCAGCAACACAACCGGGTCAAACTCCAACTCACATTCACGCTTCAGGGTCACTCTCAATCACATTGACTACACTATTGCAACCCCCGGAGCGCTGGACAATTCGACTCTGCCCAAAGTCCCGATTCTGCGGGTATATGGCAACTCATCGGCCGGCAGCAAGGCTTGTGTTCACATTCATCAAGTTTATCCCTACTTCTATGTTGAATATCTGGCCTCGTTACACCCCAAGGAAGGTTTGTCACCCCGTCAGCTTCGGCTTCTCTCCAATTGACCACACGTAGTGAAACGGTACATCCGTCGACTGACGAAGTCACTTAACCACGCGGTTGCGCTATCTCTGAAGCGCAAACCAGAGTCGGCCAACTCCCAGTATATCCGAGCTGCGATCCTCGTCAAAGGGATTCACTTCTATGGATTTCACTCCTCGTACTCTCCTTTCCTTAAAGTCCTTGTCGCCGACCCCTCCATGGTTAACCGGGTCGTGACCATCCTACGCTCTGGCATCATCATGAAGACACGCTTCCGAATATACGAAAGCCACCTCAGCTTTCCTCTCCAATTCATGTGCGACTTTGGGCTCTATGGCTGTGGCACCCTAGAACTGGATGGCGGTTGGGAGCGCTGCATGGATGATACTGCCGAAACACAGTCATCTCTGTTCAAGCGCTCTCCCCATTTCCGACAGTCGAGGCTGCCTTTGGAACTGGATGTGATTGCTCCTCAAGTTTTGAATAGACATAATTTGAACCCTCGGAATATGGCTTTCAACATTGGGGAACCTCCACCTGTCCTCCAGGAGGAACGATTCGTGCTCAGTGTGAGAGAGCTCTGGGAGGATGAAAGCAGCCGACGACAAGCCCGAGGCCTCAATCCTACTCCAGAAATCCCCGCGGATCCTAGTGCGTCGTCACGAGCACCTGGTGGGGATTGGGTCGCTGAAGCCAGGTACTGGGAGGCAATTCGTAAAAGAATTGCTTCCGAACCCAAGATGCAGCTGTCCTCTGCTCCAGAACATTGGGAGCACAGAGTCATGACAACATTCGAAAGTATTGAGGCTATATGGGCTGAAGAATTTCAGACATGGAAACCTTCACTACCACCATCTGGCTCGGAAGCTGTTCAGGAGACCGTCGGTGAGCGCGAACTGGCCCACAACGACAAGGAAGAGCCTCTTGGCGGAGTCGAGGTTGATTTGGAACTGCTATCCGCTGAGGATCTGGATGCTCAAGACGTGCGTTACCTTCAGGAAGCCAGGCACGAAGACGTAGAAGAAATCCGGGGCTTAACAGAAGAAGCCGAAGAGGTACTGGACGACGAGGTTCCATTGGACGAAGAGGAAGAGGAAGAACCAGAGGAGATAGTCAAGGAGCAGAGGTAGCAACGCCGATGCAAATTTTGTCCTGCTGTCATACTGAGGTTTAACCAAGCCCAGAAGACCCCTTCGCGCCAACGGACGCTAGCGATTCAAAAGAGCCACCATTACCCGAAAACCCGATGGAATTTCGCCTAGCAAGGTGATCTGACAATGTATTGCGAGTTGAATATAAACTGACTAGTCCATGGCAGCCCTCCCATTCCCTCGCGCCTCCTGATCCCTTCAGGTTCGCGTGAGGTTACGCCCACACCCGCACGGTGAGTTCGACTTATCATTTATAAACGCAAGGCGCTCAATTGATAGGATCCCCCCAGCCCAGACCCAATATCGAGCTTCCTACCCAGCGAGTATGTCAACAACGTCTGCCCTGCTTTTTAAAATCTAACCTTTGGAGTAGCCGTGAATCAGACGCAGAAGATGCTGGCCGTTCGCAAGGCGCAGGTTTCAAGAGGAAAGCGTCGAGCACTGGTTCGCAGGCGGCGAGGAAGAAGCGTAAAGTATTATTCACGGATCATGATGAGGAAGGGGGGCGATCTACCTCTCACCTTCCCAACTTCCGATGCACCAAAGTCCCAACCTTCTAAAGCCCCTCTGCGAAATGTCAAACTATCTAGAGCCTTTCTGACCTGCAAAACTTTCAAGCAAAACCTGTACCAATACTCGGTACTCCCTCCAACTCGCGAGGAGCTGATGCACACTCTAGCTCAGCATGATGTGGCACAGAAAGTTTATAGGAAACCATACTACTCGAACGCAGACGATGCACCACTGAATTCCAGGGAGTACGGTGGGTTTGTGTTCCATCTAAAGGGGCCAACTCTCGATGCACTAGAGGAATGGGTACCAGGGAAACCAACGGGGGACGACTGGAGGTTTTCTGGCTTTGAACCCGAAGGTGTAGGAGGATGGGAGTACGCCAGCAGCCCACCTAGTCCTCGAGAGACTAGGAAGTGGTTGGCAAATGAAGCCAGGACTGGCGAAGCTCATATGCCGAAGAAATGGCGCTCTCAGGTACGACTTTACACCGCAGTCAGTACGCGATTGTCTCACCAACTCCATGGCACAGATTGAAGGTCCTACGCAGGCTAATATCTATGGCTTTAAGAACTCTCCAGCCGTCGCTGGTCCTGGTATCCGTGGCTCAGCTGGCTTGTCTATCCTGTGCTTCGAAGTGTTTGGTGCGCTGCCTTTCTTGCCTCATTCATCCGTATTCTTAACCCGACCCAGCACCAGTCACCGGCGATGTTTCGCCAAACGCAGAGAGCGATGAAATTGTCGCTGCATTTTATGCATTGCAGACGGCAGGTGATACTGTGATCCAAGCAGGCGTCATGGCAGTGAGAGCACCCGAGCTCGAGTACGGTCGCCTACGGGAATTCGAGATCGAATTCTCTGGCAGCGAACTGGATTTGATCAACAATATTGTCGACACTGTGGCCGACCTTGATCCTGACATTATTACTGGATGGGAAGTCCAGGGAAGCTCTTGGGGATACCTCGCAGCTCGAGGCAAGGAATTAGGTATGCCTTCATCCTTAATTAAGTTTATTTCTAATCGCCTTCAGGCCTCGATGTCAGCGAGTTGATAGCTCGTGCTCCTCCTCGCGATCGTGCTCGCTCAAACGAACAGTGGGGGTTCCGGCAAACCTCAACGTTCCAAACCATCGGACGGCATGTCTTCAATGCCTGGAGAATCATGCGCTCCGAGCAGACATTAACGATCTACACATTTGAGAATGTGGTATTCAATGTCCTACAGAGGAGGTGCGTTGAGACTCAACTCTGTTGTTTCCCTTGCAACTCATCGTGCAGCCAGGTTTCCTAAATACTCTATCCAAACATTGTCGGGGTGGTATCGGAGCCCAAAGCCTGCACATACAACCCGCCTCCTCCATCATATGCTAAAGAAGACTTGCATGGTCCTCGAGATACTTGAAGAAACCGAGGTGGTCACCAAATCAGCGTAGGTCGTCCCGCCTCGTCATTTCTGGTATTGGCGGCTGAGTTTCATTTGCAGCGAGTTTGCTCGCATCTTCGGGGTCGACTTTTTCTCAGTCATAAGTCGCGGCTCCCAGTTCAAAGTCGAATCCTTCATGTTCCGCATCGCCAAGCCAGAAAGCTTCGTTCTTATATCACCCAGCAAAGCCGACGTATGTGCTTCAGATTCCCGGACGCGAGCAAATTGCGAGACTGACATCCTCCTTAAGGTTGGGAAGCAGAACGCTGCTGAATGCATGCCTCTCATCATGGAGCCGACTTCGGCTCTGTATACCAGCCCGCTCGTGGTATTGGACTTCCAATCTCTCTATCCGTCGGTTATGATTGCATACAACTATTGCTATTCCACATGCTTGGGACGAGTGCACGATTTTCAAGGCACCTGGAAGTTTGGGGTTGACACCCTAAATCTACCGGAAGGGCTTCTGGGTCATCTTGCAAGCAGGGCAGATCAAAAGGAGCCTGCCGGTTCGCTCCAAGAAGGACCTCAGGAGAATGGAGCGGGTGACAACATCAACGAGGGGGATGTGATTGTGGCACCGAACGGAATGATGTATGTGAAGAGTAAAGTCAGGAAGGGTCTGCTGGGTAGGATGTTGACGGAGCTGTTGGATACGAGGGTCATGGTGAAACAGGCCATGAAGGGAGTCAAGAATGACAAGGTGCGGCTTCTTTCCTACCCCTGTCCGTAACTTTATGAAGTAACAAGCCATCGGTGTAGGCACTGAAACGTGTTCTCGATGCAAGACAATTGGCGCTCAAATTCATTGCCAATGTAACGTACGGCTACACGAGTGCGAGCTTTTCCGGCCGAATGCCTGCTGTCGAGATTGCGGATAGCATCGTGCAGACGGGAAGAGAAACACTGGAGAAAGTACGTTGGGCTAGCCGTTTGCGCGGGGAGACTAGGTTAATTGTGAACGCTAGGCCATCCTACTCGTCAACAATACGAAGAAATGGGGTGCTCAGGTGATGTATGGTGACACAGACAGCATGTTCATGTGAGTAACCTGGAGTGTGCCCTCGTTTGTTCGACTCTCAATGACGATGTGACAGATACCTCAGAGGAAGGACGAAAGAAGAGGCGTTTAGAATTGGATACGAGATTGCAGACACCGTAACTGCGATGAACCCCACACCGATCAAGCTCAAATTTGAGAAGGTAAGTCCCTCAGTCCGAGGCAGACGTGAACTTGAAGCCGACGGATGACATTCTCTCAAGGTCTACCTCCCATGCGTCTTGATGGCTAAGAAACGCTATGTTGGTTTCAAATACGAAACTATTGACGCAACTGAGCCTGGGTTCGATGCCAAGGGGATTGAGACTGTCAGACGAGACGGAGTTATGGCTCAAAGGAAGATGACCGAGAACTGCCTCAAGTGCGTGCCACGCTTTATGGCCAACATTTGAGAAAACTGTAGTCAACTAAACTCAGGATCCTCTTCCGAACGCAAGACCTGAGTCAGGTCAAAGAGTATTGCTGGCAATCTTGGACTAAACTACTCGATAATCGAGCAAGTGTTCACGACTTCATCTTCGCCAAGGAGGTCAGGATGGGGACGTACAGGTGCGCAATACACCTATCTTGTTGAGGTGGTTGCTAACTCGGAGCGCTTGCGTAGTGAGCATGGGCCACCGCCTCCCGGTGTTATTGTGGCCGCAAGGAAAATGATACAGGATCCCAATTACGAGGCGCAATACGCAGAGCGGGTACCCTACGTGATAGCCAAAGGGGAACCTGGCTCAAGGCTTGTTGATCGCGCAATGGATCCGTATGAATTCTTCCAGGACAAGTAAGTGGCCTACCCCTCGCTGTGGTTCTCGAACTCAAACACACAAATACATAGGTCAAACCAACTCGACGCTGAATACTACATCACTCGCGTTCTCATGCCTCCTCTTGAAAGAATCTTCAATCTCGTAGGCGCGGATGTCAAGCAGTGGTACAACGAAATTCGCAAACCAACTTCTGCGGAGAATTCTTCGCCCAAGAAGTTCAGGGCGAATCTCAGCCCGGAGAAAGAGAAGCGGATGGTGGAAGAGCTCTTTGGGAATATGAAGTGCCTGATCTGCGGCGAACCATCTTTTGGCAACCTTTGCTACAGGTGCTATGCCAACAAGGATGAAAGCGTGGCGAATCTGGGGTCCATCATCTACAGTACTGAGAAGCGACTGAAGGATGCCCAATCGATATGCGCATCATGCACTGGGATGGCACAAAACGAACCAAACGAATGCGTGTCCATGGATTGTCCCTGGTTTTACGACAGACAGAAGACGGCGGACGAATTGGGATTGGTCCCTCTATACAATATGATTATTAAAGATCTGGAGAAGGAGATCGAAGAGGGGGTCGGAGAAGCAGAGGTCGAGCTCCAATGGGAAGTGGGCACAATCGAAGACGATTCAGATGTCGGACTTGATTGGGAGGAAGCAGAATCAGCGGAAGATGAAGATGGGTTTTGGGCAGGGGACGAGTTTGAACAAAACGATAAACAGGGAGATACTCAGGGAGATGACGCTGTCGGTCAGGAGGATGCTGAAGATGCACTTAGTTATACGGATTAAGATTTGTCTATAAACTGCATTTGGGATTCAGTATCGAGATGGAGCCCAGATTAAACGTTTTGGTAAGGCCCTGGAGGGGCTTGAGAAGCAGGGACTTGAGGCGCGGGCATCGAAGGATTGGCAGGGATCGAAGTGTGAGGAGGGCGAACAAAGGTGCTGTTGTCATCGACCTGTTCGTAGCCATCCCTGTTGCCCGAGGTGAAGCCTCCTGGCATGGACCAGACTGTGGTGGCGTTTCAGACGATAATCTTTCTATAGCCTCGAACTTGAAGAACTCACGGGTGGCACCCTGAAGGTTTTGTCCGCCAATTCCAAGACCCATGTCACCTCCACGCTGACGGAGCGCAGCAGAGAATGCGAGAAGAGTGGGTACCTGCGACGATGAGTCAACTACAACAGAGACGGGGCAGTGTTTATTTACCTTTACAAACAACAGCAGGAGAGTTATTACCGTTGTCAAAAAGTTATGGGTGGGTGCCGATCTGAAAAAGCTATACAGGTCAAAGAATGCGGACACCGCCAGCAATCCAGAAAACTGCTTGCAGCGTTAGTGCTGTTCAAAGTGCATGTGTACTCTGCACATACAGTCTGAAGCGACTGCGAAGCTTCCTGCTGGTCTTGCAGGAATGTACCGAACAAGAATATCGGCAGATTGTACGCAAGTGAGGGGATCACGCTGATGCAGAACGACAGGCCCTGCCTTTCCCTCAGTAACGTTTTAAGTTTAAACGAGTTGACTGACCGTTCCCAATAGCAGCAGTTTGGAGGTGTCAAGCGAGCGTACAAAATCCATCTCAGTGCAAGGAAGTGAGAGAAGCGAGGAAACCTGCTGAACTCGACATCATCCTAGCTGCGCCGCTGCGGCGGCACTCGATCAGATCCCAAAGGGGCTATCATGGACGCAATCTGAGCGCTTGTCACACTTTGCTTCTCGTCCTCGACCATGGCACAAAACACATTCGACACGGTTTACCCTGCAGATACTGTAGAATTCTGTCCAACTGAAGGCTTTACCGATCTTCTTGTATGTGGGACCTACAAGATCTTTGAAAATGCATCGAAGCCTCCCGTGCCCGACCTTCCAACCCCCAAGGCATACAGAAAAGGCCAATGTCTTGTTTTCCGTGTCCAACACTCGCTTGAGCCATCGCTGTGATTATGAACCCTGCATCTGGCATGTGCAGTCTTTTTTGATTGGATCTTTCAGCGACCCCATCCAGACTCTCGACTTTCATGCCATCCCAGATCTAAAATGGTGTGTTTGGCCCGCTACATATCGCATCACTCACTCATGGCCGATGGAGGTGTCACGGAAACGCGTTCAATCGCCCTACCCTTGCCGTTGCAGACTCTGAGGGATCAGTCACTGTCTGTCAATGGGATGCAGATACAGCCAGCCTGAATTCGGTGCACTCACTACGGGTGGCCGATATTGACACCCTCTGCCTTTCCTTGGACTGGAATAACCGCCTAAACTCCACGTTAGTGCGTTTCGAGTCTCGAGTTAGGAACGAAGCTCGCTAAAGGTCGCTCAGAAACCCCCTCGCTCTGGCGATCTCCCTCTCGAACGGGGAGCTATCCTATGTCCGGGTTGACGACAATGGCAACCTGAGAGCCATGAATACATGGCACGGACATGACTATGAGCCGTGGATTGCAGCCTGGAACTATCACGACTCAAATCTGCTCTTCTCTGGAGGTGATGACCTTGCCTTGAAGCTATGGGATATCCGGGTTGGCTTCGACGCGCCTGCTACTGTCAATAAAAGGTGTGGTCATTCGACACTAGGTTTCGAAATACAACTCACAAGCCTAGGTTCGAAGCTGGAATAACCACTATTCAATCTCATCTGTATGATCCAAACCTAGTCGCAGTCGGAAGGCAAGTTTTCCTTCTCGTTGTCACTAGCCTATTTCTCAGGTATCCTTTAGCTACGACGAGAAGGTTCGCTTCTTCGACACCCGCAACCTTCTAAAGCCGCTGACAGAGTTGCACGTCGGTGGAGGCGTCTGGAGGCTCAAGTGGCATTCTGCTTCCGAACGCCAAAACGACCTCCTCGTTGCTTGCATGCATGACGGATTCAAGGTGGTAAACTACTCAAGGGACACGGAACCTACCCTCCTCAAAGAGTTTAGAGAACATGAATCTCTTGCCTACGGGGCTGATTGGTACGCACCTCCTGGTGCTGGATCGGATAAAACCACAGTCGCGAGCTGCTCGTTCTACGATCACAAGCTTTGCCTATGGACAGCCTAACGTTCGTGGATTTCGTCTATGCTCTATGTGAGCTTGGGTATTAAGCAAACAGGAATATCAGTGTACATATTATCTATCAGTTTCTCCGTTCAAATAGTCTGTTTTATAGTCACCTGAGCCTTGGAGGACATAGCCAGAGGCCCAACGGGATAAACCCCTTAGAGACGTAGGGTGTGTAGCAGCAGTTTGAAGTAAAGCGCTTAGCGAAAGCACGAATGCGATACTATCCAAAAGGTGGTTAGGACACTTGTCGTTGATCGCACAAGCCATGGACTCACCACTCAGCCATTCTACCCAAGCGAGCCCATCTCCCACCCATGGTCGTCGGCAAACAAGTGCGTAACGCCTTGGGAAGGACGTAAAGCGCCATCTCCGCTCTCCTCTTGCCCTTCTCCAACCAAATACTCGCGCCGGACGCGAAACAGCCAGCAAGAACAGCACCATGAGGACCATCCCAGAACTGATGCGAGATGTTTGGGAATAGTCTTGCAAAAACGACGGTCCGCACAAGGCAGACCGTGTACCAGTTCAGGGTCAGGAAGGAGGTCAGGAAGGAGGTGCTTCGGAGAGCTCCTGCAGTTATGTGGAGGAAGCGACTGAGGGAGAGAAGGGATTTCGGGCGTGTCAAAAGGATAGGAATGAAGTGGACCTAGTCAAAGTATCAGCCCTGGGTTGGATGTACGCTCAGTCAGACCTACCGGAGCGTATATCGCCAAGGACTGAAGAAACGCCTTCGCAGCCCTTAACAGAATGTTCGCCTGACAGCTTCCCTGGAGTCCCCACCTCTGCCCAACTGTTCCATGCACAAGGTCACAGGGGATCCCACCCACACCAGACCTACCCGTCACTCCCAGCTGCTTCCATACCTCAGAGGCAGCTTTCCCTCCATATGCAGGAAGGACGCTGGGGTTACCCCAGGCTGCTGGAAAACCGAGGTCTGCAGAGCACGTTTGGAGGATATGCGAGTACTTTGGCGAGCCGGCAAAGTAGGACCATTCGCCAGTTCGGATGTGGCGGAGGGCTTGGAGAAACCGTTCGTCGACATTCGCGAGGGCCGAGATCCATTTGACGTAGGTGTGAGGTAGCCTGCCAGTGCTCAGTAATTTGAAATGGGCATTAAAGAGGGTATTGCTACCTTTCAGGTTGGTAGAACCAGCACCACATAATCCTGTGAGGGCTTGAGTATACGACATAGACTAACAATGCGAGAAGACATACCTCGATCCGCAAATCCAAAAAGTAATCGCATCTATATTCACAGATAGTTTCTCTCTGTAGCGTTCCGCACGCGTCTTTGCAACGTCCAATGCCAAATCCTTTGAATGTCCATTTCCATCCTGCACCTTTGCGACGGGTATAATTGTGCTCCGTATGAACGTCTGCAGAAGGCCATCCACAGCCCGAACGACGAGAAGCAGCGTAAGATCAAGTGTCGACGATCCAACGTTGAGGTTGCGCCTCCGCAATGCCTTGTCCTTGCCCGAACGAAGGAGAATAAAGCCAAGAAGTGCCGCCACGGCATTCGTCATGAACAGCAATTGCTTTGGGTGAGCGTCGATTGCCCGCGCGAGAGCCAATAAGCGTATGTAGAGATGCAATAGGGGGGAGGCGAGTGGTCGACGTGCTGGTGGTGAATGACCGTTCGCAATCCCATTCTCCTCCTTCGTCGGTATCGATGGAGGCTCCCACACCATCCTCCAAAGCTCCCTCAACCAAGGCCCGCCAGCAACGGCCACCGTCATCGCGAACGCGAACCCATCGTACCTCAACTGCTTCCTAACCAGGCGAACCAGCGCCTCCAAGTCTAGTTTCCGTCCTCCATGCCCAGGTGACCGTCGGTGTGCCAGAGGTTGCGTGATGAATGGTACCAGCGCTGGACCAAGAGAAAGGGCAAGCGCGAGCCCATAAGCGCGCAGAGCGACGCGTGCTGGGTGATCTGGCTCGAACCTGTCCTCGGCCGCTTTTCGCAGCGCTTTCAATTTCGTCCAGTACTGACCAGGGCCGGTTTCGAGCATGTCATCTGTCTAGAGGCTTGGTATTGTGGTGCCCCTCCCCTGTTATATGACTGGCGAATGGCTGAAGGCGAGGCGAGAATGATGAGATCCATGTGATTAAACATCCTTCCTGACGTTGATTCTGACGTTGGTGCGTTGATAAGGTGCGGTTACCCAATGGGCATATGTTTAAACGCCCAGGCACGCCGCGCTTCCAATAATGATATTTCGCTTTCAAGGATGCTTCGTAGATGTAGTAGTAATAGTAGTGCAGAACCAAGGGGAGGCGCAGTGAAACCAATGGAGACCCATGATGAGAAAGAAGTGTCTAATCGGGCATGTAAGATATATATATCCCAAAAGTACTGCCGTGACAGAGTCATGAAAGGTGAAGAGAGAACATGATGCAGAAGAACGTCCAAACTAAATCCAGCTTATGATGTCGTGCTTGGCGTAGGGGTATTTGCTTTGAATGATTGTGCGTAGCTGTAGAAATCGAGGTCCGCTGTTTGAAGAGAAGTTCCGAATGGAATGCCCGTTTCCTGCAAGAGGCCAGCCAGGGCAAGTAACTTGATGAATTCGGCTCGGGAATCGGGATAGACAAAGGACTTGAGGAGGCGTTGACCCTGGCAAGAACGTCAGATGATTTTTCAGCGAGCTCAGAGGTGAAGACCTACATATTTCCTTAGCACAGGAATCACGTACTCTCTGGGGGCCAAGGCTACCGATGCCTGATTCAATGCCTCCAGAGCAGCCATTTCGGAAGGAAGGGGGCCTTCATCCTCCGTCCACTGCTTCTCGCGTCGCTTCCCTTTAGAGTCCTGAACGGTAAACTCATCCATATGGTCCGGGTGGTAATACCCGAGCCAAAGACGCCATAGTTCAAGCTTGCGTCCATCGCGACCAATTCGCTTTATAAACTGATGGCAGCGCTCCCAATCCTCATCTGGGCTGTCGCCTAGCCAGACATCGTCTGGGTTTCTGTCCTCCCAACGCGAGGGAGAGTTTGATGAACCGCTAAGCAGAGACAGCGGTATTGTCGAGCCGACGGACTGACGACTTCCCGGTTTAGGGGTCGAGCGGCGAGAGGCATCTGAGCTTGCGGTGGGTGAGGAGCCATCATGACGTTTGTGTTGTCCCATTCTAACCATGAGTCGTATCCAACGCCGTCGTCGTACCCAGCCTCCTGTACTTCCTCTCCAACCGTGCTTGCGAAACCAGCCGTTGTACTCCCATCCATCATGCTGGACTTCGCCAGAGTCTGATCGCATGTCAATCATCCAGCACCGGGACACCCACTGCCAGTTGCCATCTGGCAACGGATAGCTCTCCAGGTTGATGGGAGGTTGCTCAGAGCGGTGCTTTGAGGCATTAGGCAGGGTAAAGGGTGAAGGGTCTGACGGGAGCAAGCCAAGGCTTGAATAATATGGGGTAGAAAAGAGTGTGATACTGTTGAAAGGGGTTGGGACCATCCGGCACAATAGTGAAAGACTGAGCTTACCCCCTTTGATTCTCGTATATAACTGCCCACTCGTATTTGTCTCCATCTTGACCAGCCTGCGCGATGGCCAGTGTCACCTCGCGATTGAGGTGAATGGAGCCAACCTCGGGGTCGAGTTCAGAGGGGACAATGGACTCTTGGCCAGCATCTTCCTCTGGCAGTTCCTGGGTCGATCGTCTTTTGGACTGCTTCTTCGACGTACTGCCGCGAAGACGAGATAGGAGGCTTTGCTTGCGAGCTAGCCTTCGCTGGACAGCCTTGTCTACAGTGTCTGACTGGTCAACGACCAGAGCCTCTGGGTTGGGTACAGAGCGTGTAAGGGAGGAAGTTGACGCCAATGAAGGCGCCAGGTTGTCAGACATTGCGAATTCAGTCAAAGGGAGTGTGGGCGAGGACAAATCCTCGGTGGTGGGGTCATTCTGGCAGTCTCCTTGACGCGGATGGAAATGTCGTAAATTGGTTTCCTGGGAGCACAGCACGTGGGAGCTTTCCGTCTAACGTCATGTTTGCTCGTGCCGCCATCCGCATCGCTGCCAGTCGTCCTTTCGCAGCACCTGCAAGGAGTATTAAACGGTCTATTCAAGTGCAACAAGTGAAGAAATTTCACGTTTCACCGACATTGCATCAGCAGCAACATGGGAAATGTCCAAACTGCGGCCAACCACTTCCATCCGCTCTTCCAGCATGCACAAGCTGCTGGAATCTCTTCTCGTTTCCCAAAGACATCTCTCATCATGAGCTACTGGGACTGCCTGAAGGCAGTAACCCGTTTGTAGTTGATATTCCGACGTTGAAGAAGCGATTCCGCCAGGCGCAGTCCGTCTGCCACCCCGACTCGTGGGCTTCAAAGAATCCGGTATGAACATAACTGTTGTACCATACTTTCCATGCTGAAACCATTCCAAGGACAAGGTGGAAGTAGCGCAATCACTTTCTGCTCGTGTCAACCATGCGTACCAGACTCTGCTGAACCCATTGCCGCGTATTGAATACATCCTCGAAACCCATCGCGTTCCTCTCGCTGAAACAGACAAAGCTGAAGATATGGGGTTCATGATGGAGATCATGGAGGCTCGCGAGGCAATCGACGATGCTGAAGAAGTTAGCGAAGTCCAGGGTATACTTGAGCAGAATTCCGGTGTGTTTCCCTCGTGGCAGAGCTTTGAGCCACCTAACGCGTGTTTACAGCCGAGATTTCGCAGACGATCAGCGAGCTAGAGAGTTTGGTGCTAGGGAAGGAGTGGGATGCAGCCAAGTCGGGTGCCATTAGACTTCGGTATCTACTGGGAATAGAGAAGGCAGCAAAGAAGTGGTTGGACAATCACTGAGTCTATGTATCAAGTAATTGCGCCCGCGTCAATTTGTATTCAAACTCCGAAATGACATTGCCCGTGTGACGTTTGAGCTAGACCGTCACTCAGCTGACTCTGCGATACCAGCTTCCAGGATCTAGCCTGCTGGCCGACCACGGACACAAATCTATCGTCACCCAGTCGGTACACAAACTTGACTCGACTAGACCAGTTTCTCCAGGTTCTGCTGAATGAAGCGCGCAGCTACGGGCTTACGGAGCGTCTACCTCGCGATGGAACGATTGCCAGCGAACACCAGTCTTCCCAATCGCTCTTTGCCGGGAACAAAGCGCTCTCATGCACTAGCAGCGCAACAGGCCTCATCACCAGAGTCCTTTCCCTCATCCTCCAAAGTCCCTCGGGTTGACGCTCGATTCGAGCCTTCACCATTCTCTTCTTCTCGGAGGACTCTGGAGAAGAGACCATCCGGTCAACAACAGACGCATCTCCCAGGTCGTAGCTCTAGCTTGGGCCCTAGACCGGGACAGTCGTCACACAATAGTCGCTTTGGAGGTCCAGCACCCAGCCGCCGTTCTGGAAAGACCAATAAAGTCTATTTCAGTGGACCATACCATGATGAGGCCTATGTTACTAAACTGCATCACAAGGCCGCTACACCAGTACCAGCGCGCTTTTTGGAGGCACCGAAAAGTTCCTTGGCCAACTTTTCGAATATCTCTTATGGTCAAGGTGTACTCCCGCAATATAGCACACAATCAGGCGCTCTCGAAGGTGGCAGAAAACAGGCGATATGGAGGCAAGTACTTCTCCCCTTCTAGAGAATTCCAGCATCTCAAATTGGTTTAGGTCGACAGTTACTGTTCCTAACATAGAACCGCCGGTCAAGTGCACTGGAGATGGCAAGGACAAGAAGGAAGCCGAAAGTGTAGCTGCTCTTGGAGCCCTGCAGCAGATCCACGCACGAGGTCTTGTGAGTTGCCATTCTCTAAACTAACGCCTTGTCTTAATTCTGACACCCCGCAGTTGGAGAACCCAATTAGGTTCCGGGCAAATCAGAATATTCCTCAAGAGGTCACCCTTTCAGATGGCAGCAACGTCAACTACGAACGAGCAAGGACCTTCATGGATTACTACTGCCGGAGGTACAAGTTCGGGAAGGTTGACCTCGCCTTTACCTCAGTCGCATCAGGGCAGAAGTGGGAAGCCGTGATGTCCATTAACGAAAGTCGTATCGGAATGGGCACTGCTCCCAGCAAGAAAAACGCTCAAATTCAATGCTATCTCGACGTCACCAAATATCTCGAACGCTGCGATCCGGAGTTGTGGACGTCTTTCAAAGAGGCAGAGAAGACAGGCGCCAATCTCGGCTTGGCTCCTGCAGTCCGCGTCCACATAAGCGAGGGTCTCGAGAATCGCATTCACGATCTCTCCTACGATTTACGGAACAGTGCACTCTACCGTAACCGCCCCGTCAGCGCGGCACCTCATCCTCCAACCTCTGATGCAGAAATCACCCGCCTCTCCTCCCAATTTGCCTCCCAGTCAAATCTAAATTTGGACTCCAAATCTCAATCCCTCTCTGCGCGAAGAAAGCGCTACCTAGAAGATCCAGAAATGGAGAAGATGAGGAACACGAGAATGGCCCTACCAGTGTACTCTCGTGCAGAGGCTGTCCTCAAACATATCGAAGATAACGAAGTCACCATCTGTATGGCCGCGACGGGTTCTGGCAAAACCACCCAGCTGCCGCAAATCATTCTCGATCATTTCATCGAACGAGGAGAGGGCGCCGAATGTAACATCGTGTGCACTCAGCCTCGACGACTTGCTGCCATTTCGGTGGCCCACCGGGTTGCAAATGAACGGGGGGAGGCACTGGGCGCCTCTATTGGGTATCAAGTGAGATTCGACCAGAAGCTCCCCGAAGATCATGGATCCGTCACCTTTTGCACCACCGGAGTTTTCCTCAAGAGGCTCCAGTCAGCTCTCTCGTCGACAGATGTACGAGGACGATCACAGATGGACAGGATCACGCACATCATCGTGGACGAAGTTCATGAGCGAGATGTTGATACTGACCTCCTGCTCGTCGTCTTGAAGCGACTTATGGCTGATCGACGTGCTCGGGGCATTCCACTCAAGGTTATCTTGATGAGTGCTACCGTCGACCCTACCTTGTTCCAAACCTACTTCAAAGATCAAACTGGACAACCGAGCCCTGTCATTGAAGTGCCTGGGCGAGCTTATCCTGTGGAGAAGCGATACATGGAGGACTACCTCCCCCAGCTAGCCTCTGGTCCTACCCGATGGCTCTTTGCTCAAGAGTCGGTGGCGAACTATCTTCACCAACAAATGGGCGCGTCCGCAGCAGCACGTTTGGGTGCCAACGCAACGAGGCCTGTGACGGAAACCACCGAGCTGGAACTTCCGTATCCCCTCATTGCCGCTACGGTTTGCCACACTCTCCAGAACTCAGACGATGGGCATGTGCTGGTATTCCTCCCTGGCTGGGAAGAAATCGTAGCGACCCAGAAAGCCCTTCAACAGCCCCTTGGTGCACTCCCCATCGATATCAACGACAATTCAAAATACTCAGTCCACATCCTCCACTCCAGTATCCCGCTTGCTGAACAACAAGTCATCTTCGACCCTTCTGCCCCTGGCATCCGCAGGGTCATCCTGGCTACCAATATCGCAGAGACCTCTGTCACCATCCCAGACGTTGTCTACGTCGTGGACACTGCGAAGATCAAGGAAAATCGTTACGAGCCAGACAGGCACATGACATCCCTTGTGTCAACGTGGGTGGGCAAGTCAAATCTAAACCAACGAGCCGGCCGAGCTGGTCGCCACCGTCCTGGCGTCTACTACGGTCTCTTGAGCAAGGCCTTTGCCGATGCTTTGCATCCTCATCAGGCGGTTGAGATGAAGCGGGTGGATCTCAGTAACGTGGTGATGCACATCAAAGCTCTCAACTTCCCCGGCATGTCGGTGCAGGACGTCCTCCAGGCTGCCATCGAGCCCCCTGAATCCACACGGGTGGCGGCCGCTCTGAAAGTGCTCAATATGGTTGGGGCGTTGGACCAGGAGGAAAACCTAACACCGCTTGGCCGAGTATTGCTTGCCCTCCCTGTGGACGTGCAAATGGGACGACTGGTTCTTTTCGGCGCCTTTTTCCGATGCCTCGACCCTGCCCTTACCATGGCTGCTATCATGACAAACCGGGATCCCTTCGTCAGTCCCGCGCATCTCAGGCAAGAGGCCCAGGCAAAAAAGCTCTCCTGGTCGCCACCAGGCTTCAAGTCGGATGTCCTTGCCACTTTGCGAGCGTACAATGCCTGGTGGGAGCTGCAATCAAAAGGGCGGTACAACGAGGCAAACCAGTTCTGCTTCCAGAATTTCCTCTCAAAACCGACCATGGTCCTCATTCAAAAGATCAAAAAGCAGCTGTTAGAGTCGTTAAGCCGGGCCGGCGTCCTTGATATTGTTGGTGGAGGTGCGAGGAGCTTCCAACAGCAACGTCTCGAAGTTCCTCCTGAAGCGAGCAGAAACGACGACTGCTACCCTCTATTGGCTGGCCTGATCGCAGTTGCGAGTCAACCAAAGTTCGCAATCCGGACAGGCGATGTCGCCCTGCGGACTGCACTCGATAAGGTGAGCATTTCTTCTTCGCATTTTACGACTCCACCTTGACTTCTTGGACCCAGATTGTCTTCATTCACCCATCCAGCGTCAACAATCACATGAGGATGAGGGGAGTTGATACGTTCGAGGAGGACAAAAGGGAAATCTATGCGTACTTGGAAAAGCGACGCAACACTACGACGGGTGGATCTGCCAATACTCACCTGGTCACCACAACACGCCTCGACCCTCTCATTTATCTCATGTTCGGCGCATACAATGCCAAGGTCACCTCTCGGGGGTTGGAGTGCGACGATTGGCTACCTATCGTTGGCGACGTGGACACCCTCGATAGCACCGAGCGCCTCAAAACCTACATGGACAAATGCTTCCTTCGCGTCTACGAGGGCATTGTCGCTAGCCGACGACGGAAACGGGACAACATCCGCTTTGTCCCTCGGGAGCAGGAAGACGAAGGGGACTATGACGAATTCGACGACAAGGACTTTACCCTTTCGTCTCAAGAAATCAAGGACCTGGACTGGATGACACAAAATATCGTTGACATCGTTTCTCGTGCAAACCAAGAGAGGACAGAGTCAGCTGCTCAGTCTCGCGCAAGCTCACGGCCTGGCACGCCAACGATGGGTCATCGTATGGGTACCCAATCTGGGTGGTCCACCCCGAGCTGGTTCCAGTCACGACCTAGTACGCCGAGCGGCCTCTCGAGGCAACCTCATCTACCATTTTAGACTATTGTACATGTACACTCGCTATAATTCATGGAGCCATTCAAGACAAGAGAGTTAAGATGCAGCTGTCGCGTCAGAATGGGGAAATAGCCCGAGAAAGGGAAGGATCGGTAGTCTGCAGAGGAGAGCTCTGCCGGGCTGATTGTCGTGCCTGAGACGGCATGTTGGTTATTAGGCTCGTCGTGAGGCTTCGTAAAACTTTCTCAGATACACCAGCACGTCGCTAGGTTTCTGCAACGTCCACCACGGGTCCTCCTTCAAGCCCTCCCAAAATTCGCTGCAGTCGCCCGAGCACAGTGCGAAGTTCCCTGTACTTGGGGTTAGAAAAGAGCGGATACTATGAAATGCCGTTACTTACCAGGTCCAGGAGCCTCGGCCGCGTGCCTATTGCAAACAGCACATCCAATGGTACAGAGACTGAGCCTCCTAGCATCTTGAGCGATGAGATCCGACCAGCCAAATCCTCCTACGCGTTGCGCTTTAAAATAGCCTCAGAGATGGATGTTTCCTCATACCGGAGTGGCTTAAAGGTTGTCATTGATCAGCTGGGGCGAACTAGGCAATACGGAAGTCCGAGTCAATAGAATGTTAATCCGCCATATTGTATTGGCGACCCTATGCCAAGCCGGTGCCCCTTCTTCGACCAAATTCGCCAGAGCCTTGTATACTAGTTAGTAGGAAATTCCATGGTACGGAAGTTTGAGTTCCTCGTACTTTGGCTTGAGCTTCTTCTCGAGCATTCATCGCGATTTCTGCGGTTAGCTCACGACTGGATGGAAATATCGTAAGGGTGGACTCAGAGACAAACGAGCCAGCGAAGGGACGCACAGTCGCGGACTCAGAGAGGAGCAACTGTCTGGGCGAGGGAAGGATTAGATGGGCAATGGAGGCAACAAGGGGCAAGTTGCGAGCATTATGAACGCACTAGCTGACCACAGCTGTAAGGCGTCGAAAGTGGAGAGAGAGTTGCCTTTTTGAGTTTAGGAGGTCCGTCGTCAACGGATCATAACTGAGGCCAAAAACAGACCCCTAACCCTTCTGAGAGGCGTGTGAATAGGACTGTACAGTACATCAGTTCAGTGGCCGTTGTCGAGCTCAACGTCAAGACACGCAAAGGACGCCCCCAAGGTACGCCAGGCCGCTGTGCGCAACGACGACGACGCAAAACTAACATCGATATTGACAGAGCGGGAAAAATCACCATGGTGAGTCTCGTTGGAACGGTTGAAATCGCTATGGCAGGGAGGATTGGGTGGAAATCTTGATGGAGGCCTGGCGTTGGGACGGATAGCTCAGAGAGATGGAGAGCTAACGACAAGCATCCTACTAGGCCGACTCATCAGCACCCGTCACCCTGCGCACACGCAAGTTCATCACCAACCGCCTCCTTGCCCGCCGTCAATTCGTTGTCGACGTCCTCCACCCCGGCCGAGCCAACGTCTCGAGAGCTGATCTCGCCGAAAAGCTCGCTGGCCTCTACAAAACCGACAAGAACCGTGTCGTCTGCTTTGGTCTCAAGACCCAGTTTGGTGGTGGAAGGAGCACCGGCTTTGCCCTGATCTACGATGATGAGGCATCGCAGAAGAAGTTTGAGCCCAGATACCGATTGGTCCGGGTGCGTGTTGCTGTTGCTCTATCTGTGGTTTGTGGACTCAAGTCTGTCCAGTCTGGTCTTGCTCCCAAGATCGAGAAACCATCTCGCAAGCTAAGGAAGGAGCGAAAAAACCGCGCCAAGAAGGTGTGTGTGATCATCGCCCGACCACCCTTATTGCCATGCTCATACTCTCCTTCTCCAGTTCCGTGGCACCAAAAAGGTCAAGGCATCGGAGGCTTCCAAGAAGAAGTAAACGAAGACACTCGCTTTTATTTCCTCTTCTCCGGTATCCTGGTGTACATTTCATGTCTTTGTCTGCCATTTATGAATTGCACCATCGAAACATTCAGGCTGGCCGGTCGACTACGCGCGCCGAGCACATTACGAACCTATGAAGCTGAGTGGCGGAATGGACATGCGAGGGTGTGGTGCCCCTAGCGAACTAAGCTGTGTCTCAGAGTCATCCGCGAACTCGTGGTTCTGCCCCTCCGCATTAATTTGTTGCGTGCTGCGCAGCTGAATGCCATTAAGTACATGCTTGAAATGGTACAATGAAGATGGTAAGGTAACGCCCGGGGTATCAGAAGCCAAACTTCTTGTGGATGATGTCAGGATCCTCCTGGTACTCTTCTGCTGAAACCCACATCTTCGCGTTCTGTGAGCACAGACAGCGACAGGGATCGATGGGATAGACGTTACCTTCTTGAAGGTGCTGAGACCAGCCAGGATGGACCCTCCAATCCAGGTCGAATACTTTCTCTCTGGAGGTGCATAGATCTTGATCTTGATATCCTTCAGTGCCAGCTTCTTCACTTCGTTTAGCAGTCGGTCGCCAAATCCTGGAAATTGATTAGAAGGAATTCGAAACGGGGGCTGCCTGGTTTACCTCGACACAGTGTACTGCCACCACTAAGCACGATGTTAGAGAAAAGGCTTTTTCTCAGATCAAGGTCGACTCGGTTGATAGAGTCTACAACCACTTGGTGAACTCCAGAATACTCCTGGCCAATTAGCTCAGGGTCGAAGAGGATTTCTGGGGCACGGTAACGCTCTGCACCCAACTTCGAAAGGGTATCAGAATCTGCAGTATAGACTTCTCTGTAGCCAACGCACCTGTACGATATTGCCATCTGGTAGCTTGAATTCTTCTAGTCGTCCCATAGTCTCCTTCTCTTCCTTCATAGGATTTAAAGCCACATAGCAGCACTTTTCTTTGATTGTCCGCACGACCTCGCGTTCGGCACTGGTATGTAGATGGTGGCCAGCTTTCCGTAGGAGAAGTTGTAGATGATCTGTAACGTCCCTGCTTGAGTTTAGCACCACAGACTGCTCAAGGTTGCAGTGGGACCCACCGTCCTGCCACATCGACGCGTCTGATTGCATGAGACATGGAGAAGCCCTCGAATACGGGTACTGCATGTGTGACACCATCCCCTGAGTCTAGTACAATACCCGTTGTGCGACCAGAGGAGTATCTAGTGGGGTTAACAGACGTCCAGTGCGTCCAAGAAAGTAAACGCACAGGGATAGTACAGCCTGTACTGAGATGAAGAGTGCTGGGACGTTGAAAGTATCAAAGAATATTTGTGCAGCCACATCGCGGTTGGCTCTTGGGTTTAGGGGGGCCTCTGTGAGGAGCACTGGATGCTAGCAACGCGTTGAGCATGGCACTTGAGGGTTGGCAAGCAGCAAGCTCGGTCGTACCTCTTCGCTCAGTGTGCCTAGTTCCTCTGCATACACCCAGTTCCATATCCGCTCCATATCGTCCCAGTTGGTAACGATGCCATGTTCCATTGGATACTTGATCTTGAGGAGGCCACGGAATTCCTGAGCCTTGCGACCGATAAACACGTCCCCCTCCAACGCGCCTGCCATGACGCGTTCATGCTTTGGCCGGCCCACACTACGACTATGTGAGATGGCAAGATTCAGTCCTGCATACGCCCAACACGTACAAGGATGGGAAGAAACATTTGGGATGGTCTTGACCTGCGAAACCCGCCTTTATGGTCCCTGATCCCTATGTGACGATGAGCAAAGCTGCTTTGGGTGATACGAAGAGGGTTGGTCACATTGTCGATAACGACTGGTTGATTTGTGAGTACGTCGTCGAATTCAGCCGACATCTGTCAGCGCAGGGGGTGAATGCAGGCGGTTGGTCGGTGGTCAAAGAGGTTCGGTGACTGTCCCTTTGATGCGCGGTTCTGCATTTGGTAAACAGTCCCTGTCTTCTAACCTTCACCATGATTAGGGTACCGACGCTGTTTGGTGCGCTCCTACTGCTGCTGTGGACGTTATGCTCTCCTGTAAGTGATGTTGTTCCTGATTAACATAGTAACTGATACTCTGTAGAGTCCCGTACATGCCGTTACCGGGCTAAACAAGTGGGAAGCCACGAACTTCTGTAAATGTACGCCTTGTACTGTCTCTTGCTTCGTACAACTCAGTCAATGCCCTATCTCCAGGCATCTGCTTTGGAGCCAACTTTACGATTCTTCGCCTCGACCTGCCCGATAACCCCTCACAACCCTGCCTGTCCTGCACAAAGCAGTGGTGCCTCAATCAGAACCTGCCCATGTGTGCCGGTGCTCTGATTGGCGACACGAACCCCGATACCGCGACAGGGAAGGAAGGGGATGTCGAGGCACGGTGCTTCCGTACGTGATTTCCCTCTCGTGCTCTCCTCTGCTCTGATTTCCGAACACCGAACCGGTCAATATAGAACGCAATTCACCTCGAGACCAGCTCATCGTCATTCTCTTCCTTCTCACCGTCTTTGGCCTTTTGTTGGGCGCAGGGATCAAGAACCGCATGATGGAAGCTGGCATGTCAGTGCCCACCCTCCCGTGGCAAACTGCCAACCGTCGGAGGTGGTGGGAGGTGAGTTGTCGTTTAGCCATTCGTTCATCAGGCGCCTAATTCCGCAATCTCTTCAAGGCATGGCTTCCCCGGAGAAGGGAGCATTTTGGTGTGGAACGGTTTGGTCGTACTGCAGATAGAGAAACGTTTATGCCCTTGAACCCACGTTGAATTTAATACAAGGCTTCCACTTATCACTAGACAACTGGGAACTGAGAGTGTCGCCCAATCAAGGCTAAGCCTTTCCCGCATTCGATGGCATCACATGGCCCCTAGTCTGCGCATCTTGGCTACAGCACATCTCATCTCGAAACATCATGGGCAACAAGCAGTCGAAAGGACAACGACTCGGAGGGCCAGAGCCTGCACAGGCCAAAGCTGCCCAGCACGTTAGGTCTTCGTCCAAGTCGTCAAAGGTTCCCAAGGCAGATGGCAAGGCACCAGTACCTCATGCCGCCGGGCCTGGACCGGCATCCAAGTCAGCAAAGAAGGGAGGCAAGGCGTTGGGAGGTTCCGATGGTGGTGGCGCTTCTGTCCCTGACCCACGGCAGGCTGCTGCAGAAGCTGCAGAGAAGAGGATGAAGGCGGTGGGTTATCCTGTCCGGTTTCGACGCATGGCGTGGTGGTGATAACCTCTGTATATGACAGGAACAGCAACGGGGTACCAACGCCTCCAACCCTAATGCTGGCCGCCTGGCCGCTAAAGTAGGGAAGGCGCCTACCAAAAAGGCCCCTGGTCGTGAAGAAGAGCGCTTGGTGGTATGTTGACCTCCTCGTCCCTCTCAAACCTGATGTTCCTGACACAGTATTCAGTGGGATTGATGGCTCCGTCCACTGGAAACTCGAGATCCATGATCTTCTTTTTTTTTTTGGACAATGGCCTCGTTGGCTATCTACTTTGCGATTCACTTACCGTATACCACTATCTTAATAGAAGATACCCTGTTCAGAATAGGCGGGCTGTCACCGGGTCGACCGGACCTGTGAATGATGCTGTGTGATTCCAATTCGAGTAAACGGCCTTCTCCTTCATCGCGGACCACCACCAAGCACGCTCTTGATGAACTGAACTTGCTGCTTTCGTCTCGCTTGTGAACGCCACGACACTGGCAAAAGCCGCTGGGAACTGTCCGTGCATGTCAGATCTTAGCCAACGCCCCCAGGACCCACCAGCATGGAGCAAAGCTCTTTGGAAGTCCCAGCCGTACCCAGATGACTACGTTCCTTCTGATGTCTTCTTGGCTTCCCTAAAGCGCAACCGTAGGTTCTTCTTTCCTCCGGAAGCATGGAATCCTGGATGCTAAGTTGCGACAGCTCATTTCAAACCATACACCTACTGGCCCGTCGTGGAACTTGCTTGCACCATCACCCAGCATGTTTCCATTATCTTTATATTCGTGGCTGTATTTGCACAGCTGAACAGTCGCCTGCTGGATCCACGCACTCTCATCTCCATTTCCGTGGCTTGCTTCCTTGTCGGATATGCGACGTGGACCATTCTTGAGAGCCAGCTGAAAGTTCCCCCGAGTCCGAGAGCCGAAAGTCGTGAGTAGGCCCTTTCACGAGACCATTTCGGAATATATCAACGAGCCCCCATTGGTAGACTTGAAGGCGTTCAAATCGTCGGTCATGATCTTTCTTTCTCTGATATCCCTGTCACCTGTGTTGCGAACATTGTCAGCTGCCACTTCGTCGGACTCTATCTGGGCTCTCGCAGCTGTCCTGTTCACGCTCAACACGCTTCTTTCGGACTACACCTCCACCAATGTTGCCGGCGAACTTCGTGGACGGTACGTTATCCCTCTTTCCGAGATCAAAAGTGCCTCGTTGGGTACCTCATGTGACGACGGCGTTCTAATGCTATATGTTTCTAGACTCACCTCTGTTCTGGCCATGAACGCGGCTATCTGTGCTTCTGTCGTACTAGCGTCGCGGTTGGATACCGATATCGCCGTCTTAGCATTGATTTTGTTCGCCGTGGAGTCCTTCATCTTATATCCCATTCTGAAATCCCGGGTCCAGGTGAGCAGAAATTTATTTGCCGTTTGAACCGATTCTGACGACATGCCCCTCATGGAAAGTATCTGTCCAGACCTCTGTGGATACTCGTGACAATGTTCCTGTCCTTCTTCGCGTTGCATTCGCTTGCCCAACTGTCACGCGCCGTCATGGCCATCTGTTCTGCGGTCTTGACCTTCATCACTTTTATCGCCCCTATGCTTCTCGTGTGGGCACAGAAGTATAAAAAGTGAGAGGCATTTACCCAAACTGTTTTAAATATCGCTCTAACCGCAATTATTTAGCAACATTCAAGGGCCGTGGGATGTGGCAACACCAAAGGTCCGTTAGCGCTCTGCACGTGTTGCAGAGAACACCGGAAACCAGCAATCCGAACAAATTTGCGGGTATAGAAACAGATGGAAGCCCTCTTTCGAGGCATGGATCACAAGATGGGTAAAATAAAGTACATCATAGGCAGATGTCATAGCTAAAGCAGCAATTGAGTCGGTAATTATGGCGGCTTAGAGTAAACGACATGTGCATGGTTCAAAAAGTAAAAATTATGCAGGGTATATGTGATGATGGAACTCGACAGCCAGATAAGCAGAGGTGGTGGTGGCTGCAACACAAGGTGATTGAGAAGGTATAAACGAGCCGAATGACGACTTGGGATCACGATTCCATTGAATCGCAGTCCGTTCGTTGGCGCTTCGAAGCGGGTGCGGGTCCTCCGACGCCAATGCCCCGTGCTTCCAAGACATCCATGGCCACTCTTGCCGCACCTTCAGAAGACTTCTTGCCTCTTGCCCTAGGCCGACGTAGGGCTCCGAAGGCCTGTGCCTTGATAACGGCCACGGTACAAGATAGAGACGGAAGGCCTGGAGATGGGGATCGGGAGGACGGGACCGTGCCTCGCCTTCGACGCAAACGAGACGTCACAGAGTCGTCTGCGTGCTCACGGTCGGACGATATAGCGGTGTCTTCGTTCCCTGGTGCCAGCTCTGGTAGAAGGCCTAAACCATCTCTGCGAGAATTGAGTCGGTATCGCGCCGCATCGGATGGGAGGCCGGGAATCGCGATGTCCACGGCCGCAGTGCCCCCATGAAGGGAAAAGTCGCCCTGGGGGAGAGAGGGTCGCCTGAAGCCAAATTCTCTGCGGTCGTTATTTGCAACAGAGTCTGTAAAGGTAAACGCAAATGGAGATGTGAGCACGCCAGAGGTCGATGAGGCAGCAGCAGCCGAAGGGGACATGGGCCTGCTTCCTGACAGAGCGCCATTCTCGCTTGTGCGTTGCGCGAATCTCTCCTCGATAGTAGGAAAGGTATACGAGTTCCGATCCAATGAGGCGTGATGCGATGGCTTCTGGTCTTCCGTTGGGTAGCTAAACGACAATTCAGGTGCATGAAGGGAAGGCGACTGGTGGTAGATTGGGGTATGTCCCCCACCCGAGTCGGTCATGGTGGCTCCTGTGATAGCGCCTGGAAGGTGCATGGACCAACGCGAGTCTCTCGGAGATCCGTGCATGGGTAAAGAGTACGCGTAGGGAGTATACTTTGCAGTCCTGGAGCCATTGTTCGATCCGTTATCTGGCTCCACGAGGGGGGCAGCAGGAGAGGTGTAGGAATTTTCTGAACCAGTAAAGGGAGTCGGACACGAGTCGTCTGCCCTATAAGTGCCATTGTCTTCCGTGTACTGGGCTCCATGCGATGAGCTTGTTCCAGCACTGATGTTGTCTGAGAGGAGAGATGAGCATGATGATGGGGGCAATGGTGGGAGTTCCTCGGTAGCCTGGCCCGGCTTTCGTGACTGCCATAAGAGCCTGTAGTATTTCTCCCGTTCTCGGGACTCGTGACGGAGTCTTGCATTCTCCTGGCGCAATTCTTGAGCCTCTGTACGTGCTTCGCGACAGGAATCCTGTAGCTGGAGAACTACTGATTCCAAACTGTTCACTATTCTCTCTGTCAACAAGATGGTCTGGAGCCCAAGGAAAACATCATTCACCGGTTTCTTCAAGAGTGGCGATGTAATTGGCCCGTCTGGCTCTGAAAGCGGCCTGTGCATCAGCATTCTTCTTCTTCCTGAGCGCGACATCCGAGAGACGAGCCCCGTTATCGTCACCCGATGACTTTGGGTGGGACTGTTGGGTACTGGGCGATGTGGAAGGGTTTGATTTCGGCATGGGTGGAGAGAGGAGAAATGGGAACCTGGGATTGGGTTGAATTGTGAATTAAAAAGAAGGGTCAACACGAGGGGAGAGGGTCCGCGGCGCCTTGTATAGTAACAACCTAGCCGATGTTATGCGCAAATTGAGTTTAGAGGGCTCGGCGCTCACATTGACAGCATGGCCTTTGAGAAGGTCCTTTGCATCCAAAATATTTTCTATTGCAGTCTTCTTTTACCCTTGATCTTCATCCGCCACGATGGAAAAGTCGCCAGTCAATATCCGGTCAATTCCGGTCAAATATATTATTGTCCCAATTTAAGCTAGAGCTTACAAGCCAAAAAGTCACAGCGAGCCGCCCTGTTTCTGATTGGACAGCAGCGGTTCGCCTGCTGCTTCCCCATCCAAGCCCAATTGGGTCCGATCCTATTCCTCCTCTACCTGCTCCTCCTCCTCCCCATCCTCTTCTTCTTCCATCTCATCGTTCTCCTCGCCGAGATCAAACGTCTCCAATCGACTTCCTTGGCTATCAAGCACGCACGCAATGCGTCTTTGCTTTCTGCCATTGACAGCCAGTTCTGCTTCTCCGTGCCTACATCCACTGAGAAGACGGCGCCGGTGCAGAATCATCGGGTTCGCGGGGAGCTAAACAGGGTTTCCTTCCCGTCAGCATCTTCCTATCAAAAAGCCAACCATGCACTTACATGTCCCATCTTCCACTGGTCAATTGCACCTTGAACCAAGTCCTCAAGGTTGAACTCTTTTTGGAACGGCAGCTCAACCCCCGTTAGCTGCCCGGCATACTCTGGAGTGTCTTCGTGTAGAGAAATGAACGCTACAATATCGTTAGCATGTACTTTCGGATGAGAAGTAGCGGAGCAACCGTACCATCTCGATTCACTCGGTAAACGACAACAACACTTCGGTGGTCGAAGAAGTCAGCTGCCAATATGGTTGGCGTGTCGGCCTTGGGAGCATCCTCGCTGCACTGGATGGAAAACAGGATAATTCGGGCGTCCGTCATGGCCAGCTTCCCATCGTAGGCAAACCGAATATAGACCACTACAAGTCTTTGTCAATTAGACCGTGATGAGTGGATTGAGCACTCACTGATATTGTGCTGCTTAACATGAGCCAGATAGTTCTCATGAAAACCACCAGCCTGCATCATATTTAGCTTCACTGGCTAATGCAGCTATCCGGACGTACTTCTTCTATTATTCGCTGTCGCAGGACATGCTGTGTGCGAAGAGGCTCGCTGGGCACAAAAGTCTCACGGCTAACTTGGGCTGAGCGAGACGGCGCTCCTGCTGCAAGCCTAAAGATGAGATTACACCTCGCCGCGAGATGGTCCCCTAGGGCCACTAAATTCCGTTCAATAGAGCGATGATCATTTTGGGTTATATTCTAGAGCATGGTGAGCGCGGATGGTGAAGATACGTCTAGAAGCTTCTTACCGACTGCCAGTCCAGATACGACGGGTTAAGAGCCGCTTTGGTTGCCCGCTCGAGGACGTCGTCCAATGGACCGTCACCAGGCTCGGGCACGCCCAGATCGCGAGGCTCGAATTTCGGAACATCGCCTTCGAACCAAAGATCAATCCTGGACGACATGAGGCCGGACATGAAGTAGCTATTGACCTCCAAGATGTCGTGCCGAGGGGTGGGGTGCCCTTCAGTCGTATTTGGCGCATTCATATTGCTACTCTCTGACTAGAAGGTGAGCTACAGAGAGGCCAGGCTGATGGAAATAATTACCGAACCGTAGCCAAAGGATAAAGTGTTTGAAATGGTGAAGCTCGCGTCTTGCGATAGCTGAAAGCCATCCGGCGAGAACTATCCCGCGAGCGACTGTTTCAATGGCGTCCCGTAAATCTGGTTCGCCAAGTCTGAAAACAGCGAAGGTAGGTCTGGCGGGAATACGTTGTAGACATCAGTTTCAAGGGATTTTTTGGAGGGCCTACGTTGATTGCCACCCATTTAGCTCTTCGAGAACCAGATGCAGGCGCTGAAACGCGGGCACAAGCCGTTTGTCCGCGTGATCTCGCAGTTTCGTCAATGCGTCAGACATGATGCTCTCCCAGCGCTGTATGCCCTGGAATTATAATCGTCAGATAGAATTTTCAGCAAATACAGTCTGAAGCTACAAACTCTTTCGCTCATTTGCTCCCCGCTACCTAGAAAGTCTGCCAGGGCGTCCGAAGGCCGCCCGGTCGTTAACAACTGGGTGAGGTCCCACATTGGATCTGGGGTACGATCTGAGGAAGCAACAGCCTTAAGCCAAAGCCATACTCCGAGGGAAGCTGAATCGACATACGGCCAAATTTTTCCTTCTGCTTCGTCTTTAAAGCATCGACCCAATGAGGGCCAAGCTCGCGAGCGCCTGTCGAGCTTTCGCCCCCATACCAGGCCTCTTTCATCTCTTTAATGACCCTCATTATGTACCATGTCAGGTCTCGGGCAATAGAAGAGAGCCTTGCGAAATCACGAAGTCTCCGGTCGACAAGGAGGGGCATGCCAATGACAGTTGGCCTGAGTTGCGTTTGTGAGGCAGCGTCGCCTTTGAAGCTCGCATGTCCGAAGAAAACAGGCGTAGTGCTTGACTTCTGGAGAATCGAAAGAGGGGCTTCGTGACCAATACGAACGACGCCGAGAGGGAAGGCGCCATCCAGATAGCTATAAACGTTGCCAAGCGTGTCTGATACCATTAGAATGCTATTGACGTTGGAATCGTCTTTTTCATCGAGACTGGCTTCAGGTTTGACAGAGGCCTGGTGTTGGATCGAGGAATCAACCGCGGGGGAGGTGGAGTCAAGGGAAAGCGTCGGCCATGCGTTGATTGCATGAGGAAGCTCAGATTTGGTATGCGTCCGTGTTTGCAAGCCTTGGAAAGCAAAAAGGTTGGTTGCACTGAAAGGACGTTAGAGAACCGACGAGTTTAGTAGGATGTTCACTCAACCTTAGCTTATCTGAGTCTTCTGCCAGAGCGTCCAGGTAAGGCAGACTCTTCAATATTGATTCCGCAGTCCCAGTCTAGCCATCATCGGTTTGACATGCCAGGCTTGAAACGCACAAAAGAGACTTACGACTACGTTATTTCTCTTGAAGATATCTGGGATCGAGGGGGTGTTGTTGGCTTTCGGCATGGGAGGGAACCACCAGACCGCGGATAACTGAAACTCAACATTAGGGGCCGCGGGGGTCAGTGGGAGGGTTGTGATAATTTTGCCGTCCTTGACCGAATGCAAGGAGAGGCGAGGAGGGTGCGAGAGACATGCAAGGCTATGGCCTAGGATTGGATGAGACCTCCGCCCGCAGTGGGATCATTGGTGAGTGGCCTACCGTCTGGGCTCCAAGCAATGCCTTTAACCTCGACGGTTGCGCCTTCTCCCCCAAGGTCTGCCTCCCAGACCTTAGCGCCAGAGTTTGAATGCCAGAGACTGATGCGATCGAGGCCTCCCAGACGCGAGACAAGCAGCAACAGGTCCTTGTCAGGACAACAGGAAACACTCAAGACACGACTTGAAACAGGGACCTGGACGTTTGCGAGGGGCGGATATGCATTGGACTTGACAAGTATCATCCTTGGTCAGAGACAAGCCACGCTGAGTGGCCGATCATTCTGACACACGGGGTGCCGGGCCGGACCTTTGGCGCTTAACTCACGTGTTTGCCCAATTATTCTGCTCATGGCGCTTTAGTCTTTGCAACGACGACCAAAGCACTCTCGACATCATGGCCGAGTTCATCATGACAATCGACTCGGATGAGGAGGAACCGTCATCCCTCAAGACATCCAAGGAGACAGCCGACGAAGCACTGAATCCAGACTTTATTTTTGACGCAGGTGCCGACTACGAAGACATCTTCGATGGTGCGGTACAAGATCAGGTCATGTCGGGAACCAAGATGGTAAGCAGTACTGTGGGTATCGACGACTTGCAAGCGTAACAGTGCTTTAGGCCCCAATTTCAGTGGATGAAATCGTTGCCCGGAGACGGCTTTCTCTCAAGCGCAAACGGGCAGCGAATGTTGAAAGCGATTCAGAAGAAGAAGAGGCGGACGAAGGCGAGAGCGAAGAGGAGGATGAGGAAGAAGACGAAGAGGGAGAGGAAGAGGGAGACTCGGACGTGTCTGAAGACCCGCTGGCGTCGTCTGATGAAGAGGGTATTGTGGATGGTGAAGGGGAAGGAGATCTATCCGACGCCGACAGCTCCAGTTCTGAAGAGGAAGAGACAGAGGCCGATAAATCCAGGAAAGCTGCATTCTTTGCGGACGAAGAGCCAGGTCCTTCTTCGAGCTGCGAGACGTTCTTGGAAATGAATCTATCTAGGCCAATTCTGAAGGCCATATCCACTTTAGGCTTCCAAAAACCAACTCCCATCCAAGCCTCAACCATCCCCGTTGCTCTCCTTGGTAAAGACATTGTCGGAAACGCAGTGACCGGCTCTGGAAAGACTGCTGCTTTCTTGGTTCCTATGCTCGAACGGCTCCTGTACCGAGAAAAGGGCAAGAAAGCTGCAGCGACGCGGTGCCTCGTCCTACTTCCCACTCGTGAACTGGCAGTCCAGTGCTATGAAGTGGGCAAAAAGCTTGGCGCACATACTGATGTGCAGTTCTGCCTCATCGTCGGTAAGCAACTATCTTTGAAACCTCAAGAAGCAGGCTAATCTTCACGAAGGTGGCCTTTCTATCAAGGCTCAAGAAGCGGCACTACGCCAGCGTCCAGACGTCATTCTCGCGACCCCTGGTCGTCTGATAGATCACGTTCGAAACTCCCCCGGCTTTAATCTCGATTCGTTGGACATCCTTGTCCTTGATGAAGCCGACAGAATGCTCGACGAAGGGTTCTCTGACGAACTCACCGAAATCATCAAGGCTTGTCCCAAGTCCCGGCAAACGATGTTGTTTTCGGCCACCATGACCGATTCTGTAGACGAGCTCATCAAGATGTCGCTCAACAAACCTGTTCGCCTGTTCGTGGATCCAAAACGGTCGACTGCACGGGGCCTTGTCCAGGAATTCGTGCGGATTCGAAAGGAAGCGGATCGACCGGCTATACTTGCTGCACTTTGCAAGCAGACTTATCGACGCAGAGTCATCGTCTTCCTTCGGAGCAAGAAACTTGCCCATCAAATGCGAATAGTCTTTAGTCTGCTGGACCTAAAGTGCGCAGAGCTGCATGGTGACTTGAGTCAAGAGCAGGTAAGATCTTGTCCCTTGGATTCTTTCTGCACATTCCGTCTCTAAGCACTCATTCCACAGCGTCTGACAGCGCTCCAATCATTCAAAGATGGCTCGGTCGACTATCTCATGGCCACCGACCTGGCAGCTCGTGGTCTGGATATCAAAGGTGTCGAGACGGTCATTAACTATGATATGCCTGGTCAATTGGCCCAATACCTCCATCGAGTGGGTAGAACTGCTCGAGCTGGAACGAAGGGAAAGTAAGTCGGTCCCTGCGCCTTGCAGAATTTTACCCTTCCTTACACGCCTAGATCGGTAACTCTTGTTGGAGAAGCGGATCGAAAGCTACTAAAGGCGGCCATCAAACGAGCTGCTGGGGAGGACCAAGTTCGACAACGCGTTCTAGACGCGGCAGTGGTCCAGAAGTTTGCGGATAAGCTGGAAGGATTCAAGAGCGAGATCGGAGAGGTGATGAAGGAAGAAAAGGAGGAGAAGCAGGTGTGTACCTTTTCACATTTGACATCATTGATATTGATGCAGCTCTGCAGATTCGACGGGCTGAGATGGAGTTGACGAAGGGCGAGAACATGATGAAGCATGAGCAGGAGATCTTCTCGAGACCCGCACGAACGTGGTTCCAGACAGGCAAAGAGAAAGAAAAAGCTAAAGGCGAGCACATTATCTTCCACGGTCTTCCATCTACAATGGCTTACAGCTCCAACATGCAGAAATTAGCAAGTCTGTCCACGAAAGCAAGTCGTCAATTAAATCAATACAGCCCAAGAAGGACGAGACCAAGGTTCGGAGTTGCCCTTTAGGTGCCCATGTTCTTTGTATTGACATCCGGCCCTAGCCCTCCCGAGACAAGTTTTCTGGTCTGACCCGAAGGGCGAAAAGGCGGAAGATGGCCATGGAAGAAGACGAGGAGTTTGGCACCCAAAAAACCGTCAGCGCGGCAATTCGCTCCGCCAAAAAGGCTTCTAGGCCCGCAAAATTGACCATGATCCCGAACAAGTCAAGTGCCACACCGGCAACGAAGAAAGCTGGCTCAAAGAGCAAATCAAAGCGGAATTTCGACAGCGATTGGAGTGCCCGCTCTAAGAACCAATCTTCTGGCCCCCCTTCGAAGCCCAACAAGTCCAAGGCTTCAAACAAAAGCCGAAGGAAGTAGGCGCCCACTCGTGCCAAAAAGCATGCTGACATCAACGGGTATATATTATTGCTAGCGGTGACTCCATAGTGCACAATGCAACTAGTACTCGGCGATTAAATAAATGATTTACAAATAGGCAAGGGTAATAATCCAAGTTATTAACGAAAGCAAAAGCGAAAACAATGTTAATGAGAGACGATTGCACTTGCGTAGCTGAAAGAGTGTGTCGGGATGTGTTGGGTAGAAGTCATTTAGCTCCAAAAGATGACCTTTCGGATTCCAGATTCTTTGCCGTCTTCGTCGTCGTTCGCGTCCATTTCTACACGTTGTCGCTGGAGCTGTAGAACATGTTAAAGGCTATGCAAGGCAACGAAGAATGGGAGTCTACCTCTGGATCCATAACGGGCCTCCTAGTAAGGAGTTCAGCAAGTTCAGGCCGTTCGGGGAAGTCATAGTCGTTCGAGATGCTGCATTGGAGTTGGCATTGGGCAGTTGTATCAACGAACCGACCCATCATGTTGAATTTCGCCCAGTGGATCAGGTTGCCGTCCTTGAAGTCGGTGTTACCTTCGTTGCAGCGAATCATGTCGGACATGTGAACCTCCCTAAAAGAGAGGCGTATCAGAACCGGAGCACACGAAACAACTAGGAAGGATACTTACATAGCAGGAATGCAGGAACCTTTGGTGTTCTTAAGAGCCATGCGATATGAACGATGAGCCCGAACTTGCTGCAGAAGCAGATCAAACGATCCCAAGTGCTTAGCAGAGTCGGGAGCCTCTGCTTTGAAGCGTTTCATGGTCGCGTCTCCAGCATATGCTGCGCTATTGATTCCAGCGACAATGGCACGAAGACCAGAGTAGTTGTTCAATATCCTCAGGCGGTGGGCGATCTCCACAAACTTTTCCACTTGGCGAGCTCGTTGCTTAGGCCGGTCATGGCACAAGATCAAGGAGATGACCCTGGGGCAAAGCGACTATGTTAGTCAAGAAAAGTTAAGAACCGCTGGAGAAAACGCACCAGTCCGCAAGGTGATTTAGCTCGACGTTGAAGGCAACAACAGGGTTGGATGGATCGGGTTTCTTTCCTTTTGAGGATACAAAGGCATAGTGAAGCCAGTCCCTCGGCTGAAAGAAGGTCAATAAAATGTGCACCGCCTAGGAGCGACTTCACGCACCCTGATTGCCATGAACAACTTAACCCACTGGCGAGTGATTTCTTGAGCAAGGTCGTTCGCATCACAAGTGAGGACATCGTTCGCGAGTTTCACCAACTCCTTCAATTGCTGTTTCGGAGAGGGAGTGGAAGGAGAACTCGCTCCAACTCCGAACTTTGTCAGTGGGAGGCTGGATTTACGTTCTCGTAGATGAGGCTGCGTCTTCTCCAGCGTTGGCGACTTGTTCGAAACAGGAGAATCAGTCACCTCCCGCGGCGGGGGTTCGATCTCTTCTTCATCTTCCATGAAACTGTATGAATCGTCGCTCTCTTCCGCGGACACGTCGGCTTTTAAAGCCCACGCAGTCTGATCCGTCAGAGAAGGCAGCATCTCGAGGAATGGGAGGAATTCGGATCCGTAGTGAAGAAGGTGCGTTTTGGATATAATCGACTTTATCAGCGCGGTCAATGCACCTGCAGTACCCCTGACCGCAAAGTCGTCCGGATAGTCACGAATCCACGCTTCCAGAAGGTGGCAAATCCTGGTTTGGCAATTGAGTGTTACAACTTTGGAGACCTGAATGGCCCTCGCACCTCATCTGAGCGAAGCAAGCAAACATAGGATCATCGGAAGGGTTGTCCAGCTGTCGCATCCGCTTCTGCATGGCAAGAAGGATGGTCCTTGGAGTGGTGAATCGTCGGTATGTGAGCAAGAAGTGGGCAACAAAGCCGGGATCTGCATATCTCAGAGGAAACTGCCGAATAAAAGCAAGAAAGCACATACCATCGCCGCTAACAGCAAGGAAAAGGAGTTTGTCAAGAAGTTCGTCCAAAGTTCCAGCGATGGCGGTCGGCCTACAGTCGTTTCAGTCAGGCTACCCGAGCAGGGATACGAAGTGACTTACTGGTCCTTCTTCAGAGAGGGAACCTCTGGCACGAGTGGCGGCACCTGGGGAATTTCGCCCATGATCTGGTCTTCTCCCATTTCACTCTTGTGTCGCGGGCGTGATGGAATGTCCAGAGGTGGAAGTTGGGACTCGGACGGCGCTGAACGTATGCGAATCCTTTCCTTCTCCAACAAAAGATCGCCCGTCGACTTTGCACGTGTAGGAGACGTTGGCGAGCCGGGGTTAGAGCTTCCAGATGGCCCAAATGGGACGGTGCTGATGCCAGTGCTACTCCCAGACGCAGTTGGTGTGCCTGTTCTGGACGAATCCCAAGGCTGCTTTGGATTACGCAGGAATTCTGGAGAAGCAGGGTTCCTTGCGCCTGCGTTTTGTGATTCTGCATTTGATTATCAGACGAAGCACTAATGAGCAAGTTGTTGAACTCACGCCACGATCGAAGAATTGCTTTCACTAGCCAATCAAACGATTGCCTCATCTTGGCCTTGCCTGCGTCCTGAGCTGCTGTAACCTCCACAAGGCCAACATCGTATTGTTGGAGGAGCTCTAGTGCACGATCTGGCTCTATCAGACGTTGTTGATCGCTTTTGCATGCCAGAACGATCGTTGGCAGCTGCTTCGATCTACATTCCTCTGCGCCATGAAGGTCAGTACACATCGATGAAAGGCGAGGCATCGCATTTACTTAGCAAGGGTTCCACTGGCTCGAAGGATGCGGGAGTCGATGCGTCATAGCAAACAATGACTCCGTGCAGAGCAGACAGGTCCTGGGGCATAGGCGGCAAGAGCTTCGTGGTTGCCGCGATGTCAACCTCCACGACATGAAGGAGACAATCTGGCATAGAGTCAGAGGGGACCCGCCCCACCCGACGGGTATCTAGCAGAGGCTTCAGAAATAGCGAAAGGGCTCGTTGCAAGTATACTCACACTTTATGGTCGGGTTATTTGCCGCGTGAGAGACGCACGATTCAGAAAGGGAATAGCTCGATAGCCCTTTGCGGACGACAGAAGATTTTCCACAGGCGGCCGTCCCAACTACGGCAAGTACCATAGTATGCGCGGATTTGGGTATACCGACCTTTGCAGCGCAAAGATGTGAGTATCGTAGAGCAGACATTTGGAGGGCTAAATTGGACATACCTGGGTGTTGATAGTCATTCGCTTCTGTTGTGCGGGGGTATAAACGCCCAAGCTTCCGCTCCTGCTCCTTCCTGTCTCCATTCTGTTCGAGTGCACGGGGGATTGCAGGGAAGTTACAGAGCGAAAGGCGGCGTGCGGTTCCCTGTGACTTGAGCTTGTCGAGGCGGATGTAATGCTGCTCAAGCTGGACGCAGCGCTCAGGCCTTGGGCTTGAGCCCTGGAGGGAAGAGGCAGTTCGCCTCCACGAACAGAGGTCGCTGAAGGAGCTGGACCCTGGGGTGAGGGGTTTCGAACACGGTCTCCTGATGGGTTGGGGTCGTAGCGCTCGAAGTCCGAGTCGACGATCGGGGGTACCGTAATCCTCTTGAACTGAACTAACGCTGTCGCCCCGGCTTCTTCCAATGATCACAGACCATGAATCGGCTATAGGATATCCCCTACTTGGTGACAGCTGGCCTTCAGGCGATGATGGTCGTGCGCCGCGGGTGTCGCTCATGCCAACGTTGACAAATGAATCGACAGAGAGTGATTTGCGCAGCCCACTAGGCGGCGCCAGGAACGGGCGAGGAGAGAGCTGGTCGTCGTCTGGATGTGATGTGAATGCAGTGGCGAAGGACTCTGCATATGAAGGAGAGGGAGACTTTGGCAGATTCGAGTCTCGATCTGTGGCCACCAACAACTCTTGATTCATCGCCGTGGAGGGCGACAAGTCGATTGGCGGCAAGGGAATTACTTTTGGGAGTTCATGTGCGGTGGACATGTACAGAATTCGAAGAGAACAAACAGTCAAAGCTTGCCATCACTCGCTTCAAAACATAACCTCCAACCGTCATCATCACCATATGTCTACAACCGCTCAAAAGCCCACCGTTCTCCTCACAAATGACGATGGACCTCCAAGTGTGAAAGGTTAGTAAATCTCAGAATATCGTTAATATGAATCTAATTTTATCACAGAAAGTCCTTATGTACTTGGACTGTATCTCACACTCAAGGCATTGGATTGGAATGTCAAAGTTGTCTTGCCCAGCTCCCAGAAATCCTGGATAGGCACGTCTCTTCTGGGTTCCACACTGCGACGCGTTCTGAACGTCCATAGGTAAGGCGTACCATATCAAGGAGGTTACAGCGGGCAGGTATTACTACCCCAAGGAGGATGGCACTGGAGAAACCAGTACCAAATCTCGCCCCCTGAAGGAAGGGGAGCTTGTAAGCAAGCCCAGTCGCATAGACGACCATCCCAGCTAATCTCCGGTAGGCTGAATGGATTCTACTGGACGGCGTAGGTCGTCTGGCTCTTCTTTTCTAATGCCTAGCTCAGGGTCTCCCGTTCTAGACGCCCGCAACTTGCGCGAACGTCGCGCTTCACAATCTATACCCCGGACAGATTGATCTGGTCGTACGTCTGTCTGTTGCACTGGTCGGCGGCTTGACCTTCATCCTACTATTCTCAGATCTCAGGGCCCAATCTTGGACGAAATACCTCTGGTTCGATGCCCGACCCTTGGCTCCAGAGTTCACTATTAACTCTTGTCCTATAGCCGCCTTTTCTCTGTCTTCAGGAACTATCGGTGCTGCGCTATCATCCTCTCTGTCAAGAGTCCGTGCAATCGCCCTGTCCTACGGAACCGTCGTGCATCCGACTCCTACAACCTACTTCCAGCCAGCCCACGTCCTCGGACGTCAAATCATCAGCCATCTCTGGGACAACTGGGGCAAAGATAGCGCGGGCATTCGGAACGGCGAAGTCGACCTCTATAGCGTCAACATCCCTTTGATTGAGGATATCCTTTCGGAACAAGGGTTGAATATCTACTGGACCACTATGTGGAGGAACTCGTATGGGAGACTGTTCAAAAACATCGCCGAACAGCAGCAAAGCTCGTCAGACAAGGGAACCGTGAACCCAGCAGGCCCAGACGCAGCCACGAACCCAGCCCAGACCCCAGCCGGACCTTCTCCTCAACGAGCAGAGGAGAGCGATCTTCTGTTCAAATGGGCTCCGGACATGCGAGGTCTTATCCAGCCTCGAGAAGACGAGTTGCCAGTAGGATCGGATGGATGGGCGATTCACCAAGGTTCTGTGAGCGTGACCCCATTGAGAGCTTGCTTTGCTGAACCTCCAATCGAAGAGGAGCAACCTCGTAGATTAAAACTTTAGAAACGTCTTGTACATATCTTTGGGAATCAGATCTCAATTGAAGCACGCGAGTCGAGAGAAGGTAGCATAGCGATTGTTTTCGTGCGAGCGTATGCGTACCGTAACATGCGGTAAAAATGTACAGAAGACAAGCAGAAAGAGGATGATGCGATTAGCGGTACCGGGGGAGGGAGAGGGTGTTGTGCTTCTTCCAGGTGGAACGAGCAGGTGCGTGGTTGTGACGGCTGCCCTTGCCCAAGCCACGGTTCTAGAAAGAAGTGTCAAAGAAACCAACAACCTAGGAACAGGACTAGTGCATACCTTCTTGCCGATAGCAGTGAGACCACGAGCCTCGCGACGCTTGTGGACGGGTTTGGCGATCCAGTTAATCCTGGCATCACGGCGAACTGCCTTGTGGTTGGGGTCCACGAGGATGACTTCAAAGTACTTGTAGACACCGTCTTGGTTGATCCAGTAAGAGTTGAGCACGCGCAAGTTGCCGCATCGGCGACCAACTCGCTCCTCAGCAACAGACCTTAGTCCACGCTGGGGCTTGAGCTGGTTGACACCCTGGTGCACAGGCTTGCCGTAGGTAGCACCTGCGAAGGATCCATCAATTCATACACTCCTCGAACAAAGTTTTTGGCTGGAAACGCACCCTTGGGGACGGGCTTTTTGCGGTTACCGCGGCGGACTCGCACACGGTAGATAACATATCCCTGCTTGGCCTTGTAACCGAGACGGCGGGCCTTGTCAGGGCGAGATGGACGAGAGGCGCGGTGGATGACGTTCAGCTGTCGGTATTCCCAGCACCTATAGGGCTCGTTCAGTCCTCCATGTCCTGCACAAAAACCCTCTGAGCCTCGCACCGAACACGGAGAAGGAATCGGAGGACATCCGACTGTTTCTTTTTGTACAACTCTCCGATATATTTGTATGCGCCCATCTTGCACCTGGATTACATTAGTTGCCTCATCCATGCACAACGACGGCCTCGATAATCACCTTACCTGTCTTGATGTCGTCCAGAATGCTCGCCTCAACGGATATCATCCCTCACTTTCGCAAGGTTTGCACTGCCACCGCTCAGTCACGGCAATTTCCGAGTACTGTACAGCTCGGTCCGACGAGCTCCGATCAGCCTTGGGCGCTTAACGAAATTATCTATTTCCGTGTTCCTAGTTTGAACCAAGCTGTTGTCATGAAGAGACACCAGGCGGTAATGAATAAACCAAAGCAGGCCGCTACCATCCACTTCCCGCGACGAAGCTCCGCCTCACTGCACATCTCTCCTTCCTCAGAAACAAGAGGTTGCAGCAAGGGCTGCGTTTCAGAAGAGCAGAGTTCACATGAATCGCAGCCACCGGAGAGCAGACAAGAGGCATTCGTACTCTCTTGACGCAGAGACCGTGGGGGTGCAGGCCTGGTCTTGGTCCTCCGCAGATGTCCAAGATACAGAATACTGGCAAATTGCAGACCGTTAAGAACCAGGAAGGTGTTGAGCAGTTGTTGGGACGTCTCTTCTTCTACCAATTTGTGAGATTTAGTAGCATCCAGGAAGAGTCCTGCAGAGGTCTGGAAGAGCGTCGATCCAGTTTGTTCCATCTAATAAACTGGATCAGCCCTTGGCTTTGGAAACATGGATGCGACTCACACTCTTGTGGACACCGAGAGCCGTCGACACGTACTTGGCGGGAACGATCTCCGGGACCAGCACGACTAATAGCACTATAGAGAAAGTCAGACCGCTAAGCAGGAAGTGCTTTAAAAGAACTGACGTGGAGAGAATCCATGTCCAAATGCATAGCTGAAGATTCCTGGAAGAGCATCTTTGGTGGTGCTCGGTGGCAACGCTAACCATGCAAAGGCCGACGCAGTCAGGACGGATGAGAGACACAGCAGTCGCAGAATGATATTTCGCTGCTTCATAGAATCTACCAGATAGCCACTCTGAAAATTTATCAGCACACATCCCGATAGGCGCAGATGTACTTACGATAGGGTAGAGGACTAGGCTGCCAGCAAGAAGGTATGACGCTTTGGTAGCAGCTTCCCGCTCCGATAGCCCAAACCGGCGCTCGATGAGATTTCTGAGGTTCAATCAGCGGACACCCTCTTCGTCAACTAGCCCGACGTACGGTGCAAGATGGATAAAAGGAGCCCAGATCATCCCACACAGGACATTCAAGCAGACATATCTGCAGAACGAAGAGTTAGCACCGACGCCATCGAACGTTAGACGGTAACGCACGCCCAGAAGACGTCCCCAAGCCGCACAATGGAGCGGAAGTGCACATATCTCTTCTCGGCGACCTTGTTCAAGGCCTGGGCAGCCGACATATCATGGGTTGCCAACCTGCGTCTTGCCTCCTGCTTGATATCCGATGCCTCCAATTCAGCACCAGTCCCAGCAACTAGCCATCTCGAGCAGGCGAGGTAGACGAGATTGGTAGTGACGGAGAGGGCAGTGAGACCAGTCGCAACGTAAAATGGCGCTCGGCCTCCATATTTCTCGGTCAGAGGATATGACGTCCTCGCAGCAAGGAAGGAAGCTCCCTTGCCTGCAATCAACCCGAACGCCATTGAGACACCCAGACCATGCGATTTGAAGAAGCGCACGATGATGGTCTCTTGAACGACAGCAAGGGGACTAATCCCGAGCCCAAATACAAAGAGACCTAAAGCCATGAGTCGTACATTGCCCCAGATCTCCCCAGTGAGTAGGAGAACTTGGCCTACGCAAGGATGAGCGTTATAAGCAAATAGAAGAAGCCTGCAGTACCTAGGAAGATCACTCCAGTTGCAAGGATGCTTGTGAATGTCGTCCCGAGCCTATTGGCCATGAGACCACCGACGAGAGGTGTCCATGTGCTATTCAGGCTATAGGCCGCGATGAGCAGCCCAAACTCGGTATGCGAAGTGCCCAGTTCACGGTGAAGGCGACTCTTCAGAGGACCAAGGATGTTGGATGCACTGTGGAGTCGTTCCAAGTTAACGGTGAAGGAGTATCCATTATTGGATGAGTAGATGCATACTAATGGCTGCCAATACTCAGACTGCACGCGCACAGGAGTGCAATGGTCCGAAGAACGAATGCTCGTCGCTCTGCAGCAGCTACAGCTTTAGCATCTGGCTCAGCTTCGCGGAACACTGAACCAGGACTGCAAGATCTGGTTACTTCATCTCTGCGACCCCCGCAAGTTCTGGATTCCTCGCAGTGTTCACAGCTGGGTTCTTGTCGTTGAAGATGCGCGTCAGAGGACGTCGAAGCATAGCTATTCACCATAGCGACAAGAGGACTGGTAGGGGCTCGTAGTGAGAAGAGACGATGAGTCCAGCAATAAGAGGCATAAGAAAGTCCAGGAAGGACGCTTAGTTTGGCAGTATCTGGTTACAGTACAAGTGCGGTATTGGCCCCGCTTCTGACTTCCGCCATGACCGGCACGAACGGTCCGAAGAAATATTGTGACATAAACAGCGGGCGCTTATTGCAGCCATTTTTATTCAAACCAGCCGTGTGGCGCTCTCCCCTGAGGCTTTGTGGGATATACGTCGACTGGCGTACATCCAGAAACACGTCGCCAGTGTTGCGATTACGCAAACCCCACACTCTGCCCATCCCAGCGCCTCTACTGTGAGGGACAAACGACATCTACGCGCACAGTTTATTAGCCCATCGAGGGAACATTGTCAAAATCGTTCCTCACGTTGATGTTATCGATTTGCCAGCACAACTTCCTCCGGGACGTGCGGTATGCATGAGTCCGGAAGACAGCCCCTGCGACCCCCTGTCAGCCCTTGATGAACACACTTTGGTGGACGGCATACCCAGAATATTGAGGTTGCAAGCAGCCAAGCTACGGAACTTGCGATGTTGGCGAGGAAATGCCCGGCTCGATCAAAGAACCAAAGCATGTAGGTTGTGGCGAACAGTGTCGTCCACGACGCCATGAAACACAGCGCGATGAGGCTGTCAAGCGCAAGTCAGTACTCAGGCCTTGACACCATTCCAAAGAGGATTCACAGAGCTCGGTGACGTTCACTAGGGAACCAGGTTTCCTCGTTAATTGAGTTGATCAGATAGGCAGTCACTGCAACTTCAGCCATGCCCAGGAGGGCCATGGTGGAGAATAGGAATGGGTGATAGTGGGCTTCGACAAAAGACATTGTTCGTCAAGTGGTAACCCAGAGAAAGAAAGGGTGGTGGGTGCTGAGCGAGGATCATACGGGCCTCTACTTATGCCCGTGGCCATGGGCGAAAACCAGTCAGATGCCTCGAGGCGTCATGGTTGAAACGCAAATCACCTTGTCTTATGAGGAAAGTGTGTCAGTGGTGGCCCGGTACACGAGGCGAATGCATTGAAAAGTTCTTCTTTGTCCTGAAACCGAGTAATCATTTGCTTGATGATGGCCAAACCGAGCAACTCCATGAGGGAACAATGAGGCGTAAATGCGTATAGGAGTACATAGATTGGATGCGCGGATAACAGATTTAAAGCTGCAGCGCTTTCTGAGCCATTGCCAGAGCACCCTCCCTTGTTTTGTTTCCTATCGGAATTCATAAGTACCCTCTTTTTTTGTCACATAGAACCAGTCCATACCTCCAATGAAGCCCGAAGCGTGGACAAAAACACCGCCGTCAATACCGGTGAGCTGCGATAGGGCATCATCACGGACTCCTCGCCACGCCTCGGGAAGAGCCTTCCTGCTGTCGAAACTCTGCGGAGACACTGGGACAGCCTGGACCCTCCAACTTCCACCGATCTCGTCTGGGTAGATGATGTAGGTTGCAGCCCCAGGCTCGAGGAAGCCGCCCCCGTCTTCACCTTCCAGCTCAAACAGATGCTCCTGTAGTGGGATGAGTTAGAGGGACGAAAGATTCCGCTTGCAGCGCACCTTCCAAGGACAAAATTGTTCGAACAGCAGGATCTTTCCCGAGGGATCGACGGACGTCTTGCTCTTGGTAATGAGCTCCTTCACCATATCACCGGCAGGAAGCCAGCTGTCACGGTAATAATCGATCGACTGCAAGAACTCCTTGCCTGCCAGAGCAGATGCGTCTTGGAAACGGGAGAAGAGAATGTCGGCATCCGAGGGCTCGTTCCATCGTGGATTAAGACTGCCGACGCGACTGGAGAGGTCAGTCCTGTTGCGGTAGCGAGGCGTAGCTTCTGCTGGGTATTGCGAGATTCCATTGTCAATCCCATCGAGGGCTTCAACGAAATCCTGTCGAAAAAGTCAGGTAGGAAACGCAAAGTAGGGAGTGCATTGCTTACTCGGTAGACCTTCAACCAGACATACTGAACTTTGGGATCGCTGACTTCGAGATTCAATCTCTTTGCAACGATTTCCTGACCAAAGTGTCTGGACAAATGTCAGAGGTTCGGACGAATCAAGTGGTGCCAGACAACACACTTGTAGACGAGGCCAGCTGAGGAGAGCTTGGTCTGGAAGCCGTGACCAAAGACATCCTTGAATTCACGCTGGTGGTGGTCGAACCGCAGTTTTTCAGCATCGTAGACCGCGCCTACGTCTACGACAATGTCGCAGGTGTCGAGCTCTGCGGGGTTTCGACTGCGAATGACATCTGGGCAAGACGAGGTGAACGGGCCCGAAAACTTGGCGACAACAGGACTGACCTGCGTTTGCATAGGTGTCAGTCTGCCTGAGCATGAAGACAGCCAAGGCTTCATCGCAATGGAAGGTGCCATTGTGAGTGCCAATCTGGAGCAATGGCGTCAGTGAACGCTGGCAGCAATCGCCAGCCAGCAATGACCTTCTTGGACATTTTAAGACGCTTTGCTTGTGGCTCTTGGACGGAGGACATGGACCTGGTAGAGACGCGGTTCAGAGAAAAGCGCGTCGAGGTAAATGAGCCAAGGAAAACATGATTGCGACGGAAGAGAGAATACAACATGCGTATCCGGCGATCGCCGCTATGGGAACTGTCTATACGTGAATTATGCAGGTATGAGGGATATATGTATGGTATGCAAGTAGTGAAATAGATATGCAAAGCGAGGATGTCCAGGGGCATGATGTCCATAAAGTCCAGTGTAGAAGGTCAGATGAGAACAAGAGCGGCGCCAGCCACGACGCCAGAGAGCAGGGAGACACCTAGTGTCATTTTGGTGGCAGCAGCAATGTAGTTGTCGTCTGGCCCATATGCACCGCCGACGCCTGCCTGACCAGGTGCTGGTGCTCCCTTTACGCCTCCTCCACCACTGACACCCTCGGTCGGGGCTGTGGGTTTGGGTGTTGAGCTGGTGGATCTGGAGCTGCTTCGTGCGGTGGTCTGGTCGCCGCCTATGACTGATGTTATTGTGGTTACACCGCTGGTGCTACCGGTGCTGACGTCGCCATTGGACAGAGTAGTCTCGAAGGCGGAGCGGAAGGTGGATGTAAAGACAGTTGTGCGTGGTGCAGAGGCTGTCGGTCTGTTTGACTGGGACTGCTGGGAGGAACTTGAATCCTCGTCCGACTGTATGACAAGATGAGTCAGGAAAAGACCAGAGAAAAGAAACCTGATGACTGACCTGGGCGAGTGCCAGGGCAGCAAGACCGAAGAGGATTGACGTCGAGAAAAGACGCATTATCGAATTGATGTAGTGGTGGTTGTGGGACAAGTGTCAATTTCACAACAAACTGTCACTTGATCCCAACCCTGATGGAGTCTCTCAGCCCGTTTCCTATTCCCCCCCTAACTGTCAGCACTTTTCTCGACCTGGCCGTAGACCTAGACGCGCCGCTGCCTCCAGACCTTATATCCCGTCCTCTTCTCCAGAGGCACCATTTTTTGGGCATCACTTCTGAGGATCCCGTTCAGTATCTCTCCTGGCCGGGGGACAAGGACGCTCCGCACGCTGTCCAACTGCTTAGATCCTTTCATAGACCTCCGGATGATCTTCAGTTCACGGCCCAATATTCAGCAGACCCGGAGTGTATGCACGCCCATGTGCACATTACAAATGCCGAGGATTCTGCCAAAGACTTCCGCCTTATATTTCAGTGGCATCCAACCCATACCTGGCAGTACCACAACATAGCCCTCATGCCTTTCCCTTCCACCACCTACTCTTCCTTTGACGATGCTTTACGCATCTTTCACTCTGAGAGTGACTTCCTCCAGGAACAGTCTGTAGTCTCCATCGCCAGCGGCGATGAAGACGACGACGCCTACTGGGACTCTTATGGGCACGACGATAGTGCCCCGACCACTGGCAAGCCCGTCGTCAAATCCCAGACCCCTCTTAACGAGGAGGATGCCTACTGGGCGCGCTACTCATCCATCCATGGTCCGTCCGTTATTAACTTCACTCCATGTATCCTCTCATCTAACCCTTCTGGGATAGGATCCGCCGACTCTACCGTCCCATCGCCCCTCCCTAACAAACGCACATTTGAAGAGCAAGGCGAAGATCGCGTTATGCTTTCTTCAGAGCCCTTCCATAACCCTACAGAGGTGTATAATCCTCTCGAACCCCCATCCCCTGACACTCTCGCGAAGCGTCTCGCAGAACTCTCTGTTCGCCCCGCCAGTCCCCCCATCGAGGACGAGGACGCCTCTACCGACTCTGACACCGCCTCTCCTCGCCACGATGAAACAGATCTCGAGCTCATCGACTCAGCGTCAACATCAGATCACAGCCCCTTGGAAACTACCTCTTCGCAGGCCCCTTCTGAAGTTGAAGACGACGAATCGGATCTTGCACTGCAGCAAGCCATCCAAAGCGTCCACCGCCTCTGGAAAGCAGACCGAAAGCGGAAGTCTCTCGACGTGACCTCTGAATCGTTCCTTTCTTTGGTCCGCTCAGCCATTCAAGCATGATTAGCACATCATTGTTTCCTCTGCATATCACAATCACTAGGCACAGAATGTTCTCTCACTGGCCTCGCTCACCATGTACTTCTAGGCAAAATATGTAATCTAGCATTACCCTCCGATGTATGTACTTCTACTACCCTTCACTTGTCTTTGGCAAGTCCCGATATACCAATGTTACCCAAATTCTACCCGTGCGACCAACGTTGTGCGAATGTCATCATGCTCAGGACTGTCGTCATGCCCTGGCGTCGAATGATGCATAGGCGCTCACTGACACCGTGTAAATTCTCCCGGGCTTACACAGAGCTCTCAGGTGACACGGGGAGAAACACCAGCGCAAGCGCTTCAAGCCAGGTACGGCTGCATGGTCCGAGGACCCAACTGCGCTTCTTCAACATCTTAGACAGATGCTCGCATGTAGATAATTGGGACGGCACCGATCTCCCCTCCTCATTGGTTGCAGGCTGACACAAACCATCCGGGGTTCCAAAGACTGCGCGTCAGCGCCGAAGCGCTGTGGCAACCATAGAGCAGTCTGTCCAGAGTCTGCTCCAAGCAGGATCACACAGAACCTGGGTTCTGGAATGTGCAGATGTTCCTTAACTGCGAACCATGCTGGAGATATAGGTTGCCCGTTCATCCCATCACGAGTGGTTGCTGTTCTGTGGAATCACAAGGCAAGTTGGTGGCGGAGAAGACGTGCCGCACCATGCAGCTGCGCTGCTGCAGTCGGCTTGGAAGGTTACCCACAGCCCAGGGTAAGAGGTCCCAGGTAGTTTGGCCGTACGCCTGTGGCTCAAAATAGAAGCTGCGTTGCCTGATTTGGTCGATGCAAAAGAAACAGCCGCACCATTACCGATAGCAATTCATAGCAAGAGGGTATACAATAAGATCCAGTACAGCGTTAACAAGATAAAGGCAAGGAAATAAAGTAGATGATTAGATGAGCAGCCTGAATTCCGGCATCAGCTGCAACTTCAGCCTGATTCCTCTTCACCCTCAGCGACATCTCCGTCTTCATTGCCATCATCTTCAACCTCCTCTTCGTCAGCGGCTGAATCTTCGTTGTTTTCTTCGTCGGCATCGCGAACGGGGAGCGGCGGCTGATCTGGAAGGCGCTGCAGTTCCAAAAGGGCATGAGAGGCTATGCAGAAGGCAAGAAACAGAGAGGAGACTCACCTTGAAGGCGTACTTGCAGACCTGGAAGCCTTTGGGGTTGTTTCCCCTCGCCATCCATGCCTAATATTCTAGTTATTCACTGCGATATAAGGAAAGAAGAGAAAACGGCTCACCCGCTCAACGACGTAAAGGCCATCGTAACGGTAGCTGGGATACTAAAGTTAAGCAATAGGATATGGTGAAGCCGACCGACACGTACCCTTCATAAGGCGCATATTTTGACTTGAGTTTGAAGCCTCGAATCACTCGAACAGGTTTCTTGGTCTCCGATGATTTCTACATCGCCTGTCAAAAACTGAATACGGGCGCAGGGACCGCACATGCTTACCAAAAGCATTTGATTGAACTGTCAACAGTCGTTAGCAGTCGATACGCAAAGCACGGGCGTATCAGCGTACATGGTTGTCAAACGTTTGGTCCGAGCTCTGAGGGGCTGTCCTCAACTGCATAACTGTCAGACGGAGTTAAGAGCAGGGAGACAAGATCGCACTGACGTTCTTTGGATTCTGCTTGGTTCCCTTCAAATCCCTGCCACCTGAGAATGGCTCATGAGTTCTTTGGCCATCTGCACAGGTGGCTTAGCACTTACCAGATCCGGTGTAGGTACTTCACACACACGTTAGTTTGCCAGCCTACTTGCAAATTCTGAGAACGACTCACAAAGCATAGCCAAGGTCAACATCATCGTCGTATCCTCCACTAAGCGCCACGGAGTGTGCTCCGTCTTTACCTCCCGAAATGCCACCTACGGGGGGTCTATAAAATCTGTTAGAGAATGGCCATGAAAGCGAGGAATGGAACACTCACGCATGGACAGAGTCGCGACTGCAACCCATCCTCGTTTCCCACCAAGTTCCAACAGCAACTCCTGGGATATGCCCAAATCGTTTGCTGCAGAAAAAGGTCATTTAAGGTCACAAGCAGTTGACAGGGACAGCGCTCACGGATTGTGGACTCGCTTCGCGCCATCAGCACTTCCAAGAGGACCCTCATTCTGGGCGTTCTTTACGCCGCTGCTATATGCAACAGGCACCTCTCTGGATAGTTTGATCTCTTTGCTATAGTCAATTTTCTTTCCCGCATTCCTTGAACTACGACGAACGCCCTCTGCGGGTGTAGGGGACGTGTCGGTGCGTTTGGCTTTGGAGGGAGGTTCCTCTGAATCCTCCTCCATCTTATCACTTGCATCGTCCTCAGTTTCTTCAACCTTGCGTTTCTTCGATTTCGGGGGAGCCTTTCGTGTCTTGGGCTCCTTTGGTGCAATGGTCTTGCTCAAAGAATCCAAGCCAAGGGATCTCAACAATTCCTGGTTCTATAAACGCGTCAACCTTCGCGTGACGAGGAGCAAAGACGCGTAGCTAGTTACCCTCTTGATGTTCTCTTGTTTTTGCTTCTCGTACTCGGATAGAGCTGGCATTTTTGCGCGCAGAATATAGGTCAGGGAGCAAGTTCAGCTGGCCGCAGTGGGAATGGCGCGCTACCGTTCACGATGCCATGTGGCACCCACATGATTGGTACGTGATGGCGCTTGAAGCCCCTATTCGCGAGCGGCAGCAAAGTTGCTGGTGAAGAACAGTTTTTTCGACAGCATGAATAAATATTCCAGGGCACATCGATCCAACGAGTAGTTAAAGGAATCCGTCTATGTCCGCCCATATATGCGTGGTGAAGATGGTCAAGCGATCTATGTGATCTTCTTGAACTACGGAAGGCATAAGCGAAACGAACTCCCTGAGGGCTGCAATTGGAACTTACTCGCTCAGTTCCTCTATGAAGCCTGCCATCGAGGTTCTCAGTCTTGTCGGTGATGCGGTCAATACGTTTGTTCTGCGAATCGAGTTCTTGTCCCATCGTCGTTCCAAGAGCCTTCAAGCGCTTGGTCACATCCGCAATCTCGTCAAGGTTACCATCGAGCTCATCCTCCATCTCATCATCAGACGCAGTAGCCTCGAACTGGAAGCGCTTGCGCTGCTGCTTCTTCTCTTCTTGATTTCCGAATCTTCCGCTGCCACCATCTTGCCCATAGGTTGTAGCCTTGCCGAGTCGGTTCTGCGTTTCACGGATATCCATCATGGCCTTTTCTCGCTCATCGCGCTCATCCTCGAACCGGGACTGGATCTTGGCCTCCTGAGCAGCACGTTTGCCATCCTTGTTCCAAGTGATAACGGGTCGGAAGATTGACTTGTTGAGCTGCTTGAGCTCATCAGTCTTATCATCAGTGCGCAATGAATGTCCCTTGGAGACGTCGAGATGGCGCTCAGTATTGGCCAGTTTCTCTGTGAGCCAGGTAAGAAATGTGTAGGCTTGAAATGCCGATGTGCTCACCGGACTGATCGCCCAAACGAGTTAGTGTATTGCGGGCAGTTTCCTCGGCCTCTCTGGCCATCTGCAGGGCATTCCTGGTGGACTGAACACTCTCCTGCTTCACAAAGCGGGTCTGCTGCTTGACTCCTTCGATATCTTCCTCAGTCTCCTGGCCTGGTTCCCGGTTCGGAATGTTGCCGCCATCATAGAACCTTCCTGTCTGTGCTTTGTTAGCATTGTATCCTGCGAACAGCTCGTTCCGATCTTGGTCTGCATCGCCTTGACCACGAGAGTAGGCGTCGCCGACGTTCCTGCTCCTGCTGTACTTGTCGTAGTAGTTGTCGTTGACGTTGGGTTGAGGACCCGACCCGCTGCGAGACGCTGCGGAGTAGGCAACGCTGTCGAATGCCCCTGCATCACGGCTGGGGACATAGGTTTGGGGGGTATAGCGAGGGGCAGAGCTCGAAGAAGGGGTCCTTCCCGGCGCCGAAGGAGGGGGAGCCACTGGTGGGATTGCCTCTTTGTTCTTTCTGAAAAAGTTCATGGTGGATACTAGGTGGTGGTCTGTAGCAAGAGTAAGGGATTGATCACAGCCTCGTCGCGGCGCATTATAGCAGGCGATCACACGTGATGCCAACATAGATCGTCCCTACGACGCCCTTTGAATATTATTCACCAGTAAACTAGTCGAAGATGTATATTACTTTTTATGTCGCTTTCCGGCTTGAGACTTGATGTCTTTTGCCGATTTTCCAACAACAGTGACGCCCTTTCCTTGCTTGACAATGCTCTCGAGAGCCGCCTGCTTCTGCTTCTTCATGCCTCCAATGCTCCTTGCCTTCGCCGTTTTGTCCATGGCCTTGTCGAGGGTGTCCCTTTGCTTCTTCTTGGCCTTACGCTCCTTAGTACGAAGAGCACGCTTCTCCGTGGGGGTAAGCTCGCTCCGGGCCTGAAGCTGAGAGGGTTGCGCGGAAAAGACCTCTTCAGGTGCAAGCATAGACGTTGCCGACTTGGCCGTGGGGAGTGCAGACTCCAGTGTCGCAGTAGAAACGTCTGAAAGAGTAGAAATGATCGATTTCGGCTAGAAAGCGAATTTAGAACGTTCCTTGCACTCTTTCGAGAAGTAACACTCACCTGTTTCGGTACGAAATGAGCATTGCTCAGGGCATCGAGCTTTTCCGAAATCTTGTCCCACAACGCTGTTATCTCGTCGTGCTCCTTCTTGAGCTTGCCATCCCTGTCATCCACCTTGGACCCGGTCCCTTGAGCAGCGAGATAGTCATTCTCATAGATCTCGGCGAGTGACTGGGAAGACTTGGAATCTTGGAGCTCAAGGAGCCTTGAGGGCAGGAAGGCTTTGTCGTCCACTGGTCGTAGCCGGACCACATCGTCAAAACGGTTCTCCAGGATCCTCGCCTTGATTAGCTCTTCCAGAGACTGCACCTTCTCTTCCGTTACAAGGGGAACGGGTTTCATCACTCGGTCAAATTCAAGGTCTTCTTCGAGCAGAGAGTTTTGCGGACGTGCTCTTGCATCAGCTTCACCCATGAGAGTCCAATCTTTGCGCGATACATTCTCCGTTTCCAACTCTTGAATCTGCTCTTGAATGGCGGCCATTCGCTTCTGGTGAGCAGTCATGTCTATAGATAGGTAAGCAACGACAGTGGAGGTCAAGACGGGCACTCGCCTTTTTGAGAGTCTTCCTCGTCGTCATCGTCAGCGAACAAGTCGTCTTGCAGACGGTCCATGGTGGACCTTGCATGCTCCCCTTCATCTTGCGAAGATTCCGAGCCAAGTTCTGAACTCTGAACCGATCCTTCCTCATCACTCTCGCTCTGCTCCCCGGGCATGAACTCCTCATCCTCTTCTTCGTCAGCCTCTCGCTCCATTGCCTTCCGTTTCGCCTTGGACTCTATCTTTTTGACACGAACCTCATCCTGAAAGCGAACCTTGCCTCCACCTTGAGCACCCTTTGCGGAAGGGACGCGGGGTGGGGGTTCAAAGAAGTCGCTGTAATGTATTTCTAGATCCCGAATTAGTCAAGTCCAAGGAGCACATATTGGTGGAAGCGTACCCTTTGTGTCTTCTTCCTCCATGTCTTCCATATCCTCAACTGGCGCAAAAAGATCCACGTCGTCAAGGCCTTCATCCTCTGACTCATCTTCCTCTGCCAATTGCCCTCTGGAGGACGACTTGGACTCTGCTTTCTCGACCTCTGCTTTGAAGTCAGCCAAGTCGAAAAAGTCATCGTCGACCTCGGACCGCTTTTGCTTTCGTTTGGGGGGTATCCGTATCGTAGGAATCTGCATAGCGTCGTCTCCACCCTCGTCCTCATCCTCGCTTTCAGACTCTTCGTCTCGAATTCCGCCTATGAACTCTTCATCGCCGTCCAGGGAATCATCTTCCATGGATTCATCTTCATCCTCCACATCGTACTCCCCATACATATCTTCGCCTTCTTCATCCTCATCATCATCATCCTCGTCCTCCTCGTCTTCGTCGTCCATAAAGAACCCCCCATCCTCCATCGCCTGCCTCAACTCGTCTTCGTCTTCGTCCATGCCGGGGCCCTCTCCGTCAAGCAAGGCATCAAGCAGCTCGCAGATATGCTTTGTGCGAAGCTCGAGTTGTGCCCAGACCTGTTCCTCCTCCAAGTCATTCACAAAGAGTGAAGTGAGAGGTGTTGGGTTGAAGGTAACAACTGGGGCTGAAGGCTCGGGATTTGCTGCCTTGTTTTGGGCCATAGAACGTGTCTGAACTCCGCTGAAGGAGGTCAGAGAGGCTAAAATGCCATTTATGTGTTTTATTGACGAAGGTTCGACCTTGAGAGCTATGATCCATTTGAGTTTCGGGTACTGAACCGAGAGTGTAGAATGGACCTACAAGAGTCAAAGACTGCCTTTGCAGCTTGCAGAGCAGTATCTCTGAGTGACTCGTCTCCATGACCAAATACCTCTGGTCGCTCGAGCTGCTGGGTGAGCTTTGCGAGAGGCGAATCCTGGCTCATAGCAATTGAAGAACAAGCGCCTGTGCAAAATTGGGCCGCTTCTTCCGGGGAAGGTGTATTGCCTTGTTTGGCAATGTGCTTGTAAATGGCTGGCGTCTGTGGGATGGATCCCTCGTTTCCAACGTTATCCTCGAATACAACAACCTTTGCTAAAACTCCATTCCTCAGAACCGAGCATCCATCCGGCGGTCAGAATAAAACAATAACTTAACGTCGTTTTATGTAACCGACTCCAGTCTATTGTCCTCGGAGTCAACCCTCGTTCAGAGATATATAACATCAGGCGCTGGACCACAATGAAGACCATTGCTCGACCGCATTTTCCAGTTTATTTCTTTGAGCCGCCAGTCGTGCTCTTTTCTTTCACATCTTCTTTTCTTTCTTTGAACGACTTTCCTTCACGATGATCACTGGACTCTCAAAAGCCGTCACTCTCTATCTTGCTCCCTTGCTTGCCTTGACGGCGACTATTTTGTCCCTCTTTGCATTCCTTGCACCCACACTCCTTCTTCACAACCAAGTATCTCTGCTGGTGGTCTCTCCGTCGACCTCCCTTTCCCAACCTGGGCCCTCACGGTCGATTGACGGACCCAGCGTGTTCTTGGGCATGCTTGGTAGGTTCTCTGCCATTCTGGTCACGCTACCAGTCCTCACCTCTTCTCAGGTTCGTGTTCGCGGTCGAACACCACTGCCAATACTGTTTGCATCCCGCCTTCCCTTGCTCCTGAGTACGGTGTGTATCATTCAGTCATCTTGCGGATTCACTTATTGAAGCCATGGTTCTCCCAGATCTTTCGGTCTTGCCCTCGAACGCACCTCAGTTGCTCTTGTCTGCCCCTTCCTCAGCTGCACCTGCCTTCATTGGTGTAGCCTTGGCGTTCTCCCTCGTCTTCTTGATCACCTTCACTCTCATCTCCTTCCGCCACAAGCTTCCAGGCAAAATGTCTGCCGGACTTGATGCACCCATGCTTCATCAAGCTTCTGCATGGATCGGAGTCTTGGGCTTCATGATCGGTGAGTGAGCTCGGCCTCGTGTTATGGAATTCATCGCTGATTTCATCGTAGGCTTCACGGTTTTCCTCATCGTGCGCATGTGGTACGGCAAGACGGTCAAGGACTTCAACGCCTCCATCTTGGCACAAGGACAGGACGGCCCACAACTCATTGCTGATATCGGCAATGCGTTTACGAGTAAGCTCTTCCGCCCATCTAAATCCTGCCTTATGCTTACTGATGCCTTGCAGTGGTTTACGTTGCATACGCTTTCTTGTCGGTCCCAATCATCAGTTCTTTGACGAAGTTGAACGTCAAACTTAGCAAGTAGACACCTCGCATGGCTCATCATGGACACACTTTTCTTCATAACTACACTAAGACGCTTCTAATATCATTATTCGCGAACCATCAGTTAATCAGAATTCCTCATTCTTTGTCTGCGACAGACTTCCAACTCGGGTGTTCGTCGGTTCACAGGCAACCTCATTACAGCACCAGCCTTTCCCATATAGAAGCATCCGGTGCGTCTTTGACCTCTTTAACTGCACAAGTAGAACTTCTTGAAGGGCATACAGCCTCATGAATTGGTCAAATGACCTCGTGAAGAGGCCTTTTCAAGACCAAGTTGACCTTCGCGAACCTTGATCAATGTGAATGAGACAGTTGACTTGATCGTCGATGTGGTTCGCCGACGTCTCCATATTCGGCTGTCGGGAGCTTGCAGGCTCTCGCTAGCGCGTTGAAAGAAGAGATGGAGCTAACCTATCAACGTCACATGTGGAGATGAAACTTTCTCCTTGCTTAAGGAAAGGAGCTAGAAGCAGGGGTGTTTCCTAGACCTCCATCATGCCCCGTCCAGGGATGTCCCTTCCTATCCTTTCGTCGCTGTCGTTTCTCCTCCTACTCACTATCCCTCATTTTGTTTTCTCGCTTTCCCCCGACAGTAGCCACCATGGCGTTCGAATTCGCCATCACCATATGGGCTCCAGTGAACCAAATGCCGCCATGGCACTCATCAAGCGCCAGACTGATGATCTGGCCCTCTTAAGGAGCCGTCGACCACCCAACTTTATTGGAAGGCTGAAATCCACATCCAACATTACATCTTGGTAAGCCCCTTCTTGCCTTGCAATGTAGCCTGGCCTTATGGTTACATATAGGTTGGCAACCCTCGATTCTTCTGGGAAGTGGCCCGACTCGGAAATCGACTATGCTACAGGCTGCCCGGCACGACGAGCCAACTGGCCAGCGTCTGTTCACTGGGAAAGAATCGGTCAGTGAGACTGTCTTAAAACGATTGACTGTCTATAACCACAGAACTCTAGAAATCATGTCTGGAGCCTGGCACGGGGGTATACCAGGAGCTGAGCAATGGGTGAAGAGTAGCACGCTTCGCGCTGCCATCTCGAAGGCCATGGGGTATTGGATAGCTCGCGACGTTACCAACCTAGGCTGCTTGGATGGTGGTGGGACTGACAAGTGTCCTTGCGAGGACCCAAGGAACACTCTATGGTGAGTATTCTCTCAGCTGCATCTCGAGCCTCGTCCTCACCTTGAAACAGGAATACCAATTGGTATTCAAACGTATGATTATTTTTCCGTTTTTCAATAAACCTTTCTGACCACAGACAGATCATCCTCGTCCCCGGGCTAGTAGGGAGAGCATGCGTGCTTCTGATGGGGTCCCTCTCCACGGACGAAGCTGCTGCATGTGTGAGGATGACTGCAAGGTCCTACGCAAAGTTCGACGTATCACCCAGTCCTGGATACGTTAGCGGTGCAAATGTGCTAGACATTGCTCGTATCGGTGTGGACAGCGGTATCCTCAGCGGCAATATCACCATGATTTCGGATGCCTACCGTCGCATGCACCAAGAACAGGTGATTCAGACTAGGGTGAAAGCCGATGGTATTTTCTCTGATGGATCGTTCGGTAAGTTCTCAAGCGCACCTACGTCTGAATTGACCTCAACTGCACCCAGGCCAACACGCGGGTGTCTTGTACAACGGAAATTACGGTATGTTTCTTGACCAGTATCATCCCAATCGCTGCTTAGCTGCCCATTTCGTCAGGCAAGGACTAGTGAGCCTTGCTTCTCTCCTCGGCATCATGATTCTCAACGTTCCTAGCACAACGGCAGTACTTGATGTTGAAGTCATCGCGGCCGGCACCCAGTTCGCAGCAAATGCGGCACAAAGACAGGTATTCGATGTCCTCGTCGATGGCCACAAATGGATGATATTCTACAACACCATCTCCCAAATTCTGCACTTTGACTTTGTTAGTGGACGTCAGTGATTTCGTTTGCTGGTGGAACTTACCATCGCTCAGTCGGCCATTGGTAGAATGATCACCTTTCCCGTCATCGATGGCCAGTGAGTGCTTACCTTCATTCGCCATGCACTACGGTGGCCCAGAAGTATCAGGTCCAATTTCAGATTTTGAATTCACGCGCGCGCGGTCATTGGGTGGGTGATGGCTGATGGTCCCGATGTACCCGTTACTCAAGCGTTTACAACACATTATTGTATGCTACAAGTTAACATTATAAGTGATGTAAGTAGAGTAGAAGGGCATGAGTACCCAGTAAATTGTGTTTGAAACGAGCAAGAAGAAAAGAAGTCTTAGTAGGACGGTTGGTTAGGACGCCGGGCCATCTTGTCGAGGTCAGTCCAAAATGTCTGATTGGCCATAGCCAACGCTAGTAGCCTTCCGGTTTAAGCTGGAAACTATGGCTCACGGTTCCCCCTGGAGAATCACCCAATCGGATTGAATTTGAATGCAGCTGTGAGGCAGTGAATTACTCTAGCGGTCTAGCAACGGCGCGGCCGTCAACGCATGGTTAACCTGCAAGGCTTATGTTTGGACAGTTGGACGTGCAGCCAGAGCTGTCACCCAGACTTGGGAAGGCTACTGTAAGCTCCGTGCTTGACTATTGACTCGTTCTCTCTTATAAGCTGGAGATCACATGGGCGCTTATCAATATATAAATCAAGGAAGATTGGACAACTTTGGAACACAAACGTTGTGATTGGGACTGGGCCGATTTCGAACATGGTTTGTAAACCGTCGAGGGCTAGGCTGCGCCGGTAAGAGGGTAAAAGTAGCGCAAATGGGTGTCTTGGAAGGCTGTGGAAGCCCGTCTTTCCTTTCCGTTGGTCTCGATCTGGAGAATGGGCACAATACTTGGGATCGTGCGCAACCTCAAAGTTTCCTCGCGCGTTTTCTTTACGAAAGTGAAAACACCTATAGAACACTCACGGCGGCGCCAAAGGCGCCGCGATGTATGTAGCATGGTGTGGCACAGTGTAATTCTGATATTCAATACGCCATATATCTTGACGATGGGCCTTCCGTGACCTATGCTGGCCTTTAATTTAAGCGCCCATTTTTAAACCTGGGCTTGGGGCATTCCGCCTTAGCCTCTGGGCCAACACCTGTCGCAAGAGTGAACAAAAATTCTCGGTAACAACTGAGGTAAAGCATATAGAACTGTAAGAAAACAATGAAACCACCCCTTCCCGGGTGAACGCCCGGGTGTTACCCTAGTCAAGTTGAAACCAGGAGAAGAAGGCTTGTGTGCATCACTTAATTCTGACAGAAAGCACTCGCAGAGATATTATGCGCCGATTGGTGTATTACATTGGCCTGGCTTCCCATTTCTGGTCATAAAAAGAGCCATTCATAGCCTAGGTCGCCCAAAGGGTTCTCGAGGAATCAGGAGAAGAGGATGTATGCCCGAATCTGTAACACCTTGCTAAACAATTATCGTTAGGTGAATCTTAAATCTTCCCTTTCAACAGATGCTAAGTCAGTACAAATTTTGTCTCAATGACCCACGATGCTATGAATGGACCAGGAAAAGAGGCCTTGTAAACCCCATGGAGTGCCATCACTCAACTCATTGGTACCATTGTGGACCTTTGGTTGTAATTTACTCATCCAGACTCTATCCTAGACAGCAGTGGACACCCTCCCGCAGCCCGCTGAGTATTTTGAGATACAGGCCAAAGAGGCCTTCGCATCAGGCTCTGTATTTTCGTGGCTTGAAGTCGAATGTTTTGATACTTTGTGCAAGCACGATCAATGGGGGCTTGGACACACTCGCTTGTCAAACGCAAGGTCTATTTTTACGCAGGTGTTTATCGACTGTCTCCCTCCCTCCCTCTCTCTCGGCACGATGGCGCAGCAATGGCACAGTTTGTGAAGAGGTCAAGTTATTCCTCTTAGGCATGGGCAAGGGAGAAAGAAGACAACACTGCGTTGTCATGACTTGGTTTATTCAATGGGTCGCCATATTCTTAGGCGATACTGATTTTATTGCTACCTGCTCAGCACTTATCCTTAATAGCCATACATGCTGCCGGACATCGCAGGCTGCAGCACCTAAAGCGCTCTCAACAAAGCGTGGACCTAAATGAGCAGGGTAGACTCGATTTTATTGCGGAATCAGTAAGAAGACACCCTTGGGTATCCACATATACCTCTCAATTTCTTACAAGCTCAGCGTTCAATTCCGAATCGAAACTCGTCCCAGCAGCGGGCACGAAGGAAAATCCGGAATCGGACTTGTCCAGTTGTAAACACTCAAGTAACGGGTACATCGGGACCATCAGCCATCACCCACCCAATGACCGCGCGCGCGTGAATTCGAAATCTGAAATTGGACCTGATACTTCTGGGCCACCGTAATGCACCAGCTTTTGTTTAACGTTTGACACAGGGCATCTTCGGGCACACAGATCAACCGAACAAGGGTGCTAGAACTTGGGCAGATGTGGTCGTCTCCCGTTCTGATCAACTATGCACAATCCCTGACGGGCGCCTTTGCCTCTGCCAATGCGGGAAATCTCTTGGGAAATCGAATGTTCTATGCTAACGACTACATGGTACGTAGAGTATGGCTTTAACGACGAGCATCAGATATTTACAACTTACAAGGCACACCGCGGCAAGAACTACTTCACTTCGCTGAAGATGTATTCCAGCCGGACGCTCAATACCGAATGCGTCAACACCCAGAATGTTAGTACACCCACCTTACAGGGACGCGATGCTCACATCCTCGACAGCCACTTGGCTTCCATCTCTCTGACGGCACCATCTACACCTACCTCGTCGGAAACGAGTACACCGACATTTCAGCTGCATGGGACTGGGATCTGATTCCCGGGACGACCACAGACTACCAGAATACACCACTCAACTGTGCTGCAACCACGATCACGGGAGTAGAAAGCTTCGTAGGCGGCCTGTCAAACGGGCGCGCTGGCATTGCCGCAATGCGTTACACCAACCCAAATACACGAGCCATACAATGGCAAAAGACATGGTTCTTCCTCGAAAACGACATTCAGCACGTTATGGTCAATGTCATCTCCTCCACCAGCAGTGCACCCGTCTACTCTGTCCTCGACCAGAAGCGCCGATCTGGGCAAACCCTTGCAGACGGGAGAGAGATCACAGCATCAGGTACATACCCTGGTGTCAAGCAGCTCTGGCACGCCAATGTTGGCTATGCGTTGGGAAACAGCACCAGCTCGACGACGCTTAACCTGCGGATGGGGAACAGGCGAGGAAACTGGTCGACCATCGGTACCTCGACGCAGCCCCCTATTGAGGTAGACCTTTGGGCCGGCTGGCTTCAGCATACCAACAAAACCCGGCCTGTGGAATACACAGCCTACCCTGGTAGCACGTATGCAGAGTTCCAGACGAAGGCGAGCCAGCAACGAACCCGGACATTGGCAAACAACAGGACGATCACAGCGCTTTACGACGACACCACAAACACGGCGATGATGGTGTTTTGGTCGTCGGGTTCATCCTCCCTTGTCGTCTCGCCATCCCCTGCAGAGGCGACAATCAGGGTCACAACGACGGCAGGCGCTGTCGTGATGTTCTCCACCCGGACTGGCGCAGTCCTCGTCTCTGATCCCTCTCAAACCCTTACTACTGTTACGTTGACCTTCGCTCTGAGAACAGGGCAGAAGCCGCCTTTCTGGACTGGGACACAGACGTCGAAATCTTTAACGTTCCAATTGCCGAGGGGAGGCATAGCAGGGAACAGCGTGTCTCAGGTACTTACGTGATTTGAAGCACCTTTTGCCACGGTGAGGAAGAAATAAGAAAACATTTGTGTTCGAATGTAAAGGTCAAAGGGGTTTGCGGGCAGACCAAGACGAGGCGCTTTGAGCACACCTTGACCTGAGGTCTTCCCTAGGGTAGGTACCGTGATTCTAATGGTCGACCGTTGCAGGTGGCGCACAGATAGCTCTCCGTCTCGGATTCCAGGATGTGGCAGGCACCAAGGACGCATAAACACACCGCCATATCTCAAGCTCACAGTTGATGTATCGTCGAAATGGGCATGCCTGATCAGCATTGAGAGAGAAAGATGTGATATAATACAGAACGAAATTAGAACTGGTCAGCTGTGTAACCCTCCTGAGGCTGCTCCTGAGCAGGATATTCCTCAGCTGCAGGTGCGACAGGGACGGCGACAGGTTCTCTTTGCTCGGACAGAGGCTCGGAGACAATCTTGTCGACGGGAGGCTCGAGGATCTGGACGGAATCCGGTAGAGGCTTGCGGGGGCCGAGCTGACCTTCGGGGTCGTAGCCCTTCATGCTGAGGCAGCGTCAGGATAGGCAGATAGGTGAATGGAAGAACCACGTACATCTTGACCTTGATACCCAGCACACCCTGACGGAGGAGAACGTGACGGACGGCATAGTCGACGAAATCGCGAGCGGGTTGACCAGAGTGGATCATGAATCCATCGGTGAACTTCATGGATTTGGCACGAGCAGCACGGAGCTTGCCAGAGACGACAACCTCGCAACCCTTGGCACCAGACTCCATAACGAAACGGAGGACACCATAGCAAGCACTTCGATCAAAAACTGATTAGATACGGGACCGAAATGAGAGTAGAGATCCTCGACTCACCGACGGACGGCAAGACCACCCAGCAGCTTGTAGCGCAAGCTCTCGCACTGTGCAATGGCAGAGAGACCACGGTACTGGACCTTTTCGGCGTAAAGTTCGAGAGAGTTTTCGGGGAACTTGAATCGCTTTTGGACGAGCGAAGTGAGCTCGCGGATGCGGCGGCCCTTTTCACCAAGAACTTCCTGGGTGTGGGTGGCACGGATGATGATCTAAGTTGCACCAGGTCGATGAGTGCGATCCAAGAGGCCTATTGGGTGCTGGTCGTACCTCAGTGCGGGCGTGAGTTACACGGACATCGCAACCAGAGTAACCCTCCTCAGCCAGTTCGCGGGTGAAGAACTCGTTGAGTTCGGCACGGAAGACACCGTCAGCAACGAACTTTCGCTTTTTGGAGATTTGGCTGGCCATGATTGAGAGGGGCTTGGTCGATGTTGGGCGATGTCGAGAGCACAAGATTGGTTGCCGAAATTCGGCCGGAGATTGCCGGTGGTGTTCTGTACAGTAGCGGACTGTATATTCTTCGGTGGGCGCTAAATTTCGGCCCGACTTCTTCCTTTCGCGCGTCGATGAGCTCGAGGTAAGTGCCCAGTTTCTTTTATTTCTCGATGAAGAGCGTTGTTTCCAACAACCACCTTTGGCACCTCTTAGTCGACCTGAGTCGCTGTACTTGTACAGTCGATTCACTGACATCAATGACCGTCTGAGACTCTAGTCTGCAGTTGTTGTGAATTCACTCTGACGACCTCTTTCTACAGGTTCTGCGTAACATAGTCTTGTAATTCAATATCTAATGAACCACTTCGTTGACGAAAATTCCCGCGGCACCCATGCCACTTCCAACACACATGCTGGTGCACAGGACGCGCTCGTTTCGTCTCTTGAGTTCTGCCAACCCAGTAATGACTTGTCGAATTCCAGCTAGAGGTTCTGTCAGCATGTGCTCTTTCCAACAACTTCAGACTTACTCATCCCGACGGGATGCGAGATGGCGATGGCTCCACCACTAAAGGCATGTTAGACAGGGTCGCTCGTGGCGTGGAGAACTCACTTTGGGTTGATCTTGTCCATGGAAATACCTAGTTCTTCGACGCAATATGCAAACTGCGAAGCAAATGCCTCGTTGATCTACGAGAGGTTAGCTTGGTTCACTCGATAGCGTGAACACCAACCTCATAGATATCGACTTCCTCCTTGCTCAGCCCAACCCTCTCAAGAACGGCAGGGATAGCGGCCACGGGTGAAATACCCATGTAACGCGGTTGAACGCCAACAACAGCGGTCGATACCCACTTGCCCAGGATGGGCATTCCTTCCCGTTCTGCATTCTCTCTGGTGGTCATAATGCAGAGGCCAGCGCCATCGCCGATCCCGCTGGCATTCCCGGCTGTTGTCGTGCTAGGACCCCACTGCGGGAATGCAGGCTTCAGTCCAGCAAGGCTCTCCGCGGTGACGCCAGGGCGAATTGTGTCGTCTTTCGTGAAGGTCTTCCCTTTGACCTCAATGGGTATGATCTCGTCTGCAAAGATACCACTTTCGACGGACTGCATTGGAGGATTAGCTAGGTAACAATGATAGCGGCAGCTGCCTACCTTGTTGGCCCTAGTGTGCGAGATTAACGCGTATTCGTCTTGCTTCTCTCGCGAAACATTGTAGTGCTCTGCCACCATCTCAGAAGTCCATCCCATAGGCTTGGGAGACCGTGAGCTCACTTGCAGGAGGTATCAGAGGGTTCACGCACCTGAATACAGTCGTTGGCAAGAGAATGCGCAGAAATATGATCAACAACATCTGGGGTTGGTCGAGGGCTGAGCAACGTGTTTAGCAGCCTTGCGTTGAGAAGGATATGTGAACACTCACTTGAGACTCATGCTCTCGGCCGCGGCTGCAATTCCAATCCGCACCTCTCCAGCTTGGATGTGGTGGGCAATGTTACGAATGGACATCAAGCCAGACGAGCACAGACGGTTCACAGTGGAGATGGGCACCTCAGCTGGGATACCGGCTGCCAGAGCAGCGGCTCTCGAGACATACAAAGGTGAAGGCGGATGGCATGTGCCTTGGGCTGGTCAGCGAATGACATAGAGATAGGGGGATCACTCGTACCAACGCAAATATCGTCTATCTTGCTGGGGTCAAGCTTAGACTCTGCCAATGTAGCTTTGAACAAGGCATTGAGCAACTCGTCGACGGGTACATCCTTGAACTGGCCCTTCCACGCTCTCCCGATAGCTGTCCGCTTCGCGTACGTGATGACTACATCGTCTGGCCGCTTCTCTAGTATATCCTTGAGTCCGCGAGGGACGCGCGAGCTCGCCGCACGGCGAAAGAGCTTGGTAGAAGATAGCGCAACTGAACGCCTGAGGAACATGGTGGTGGTTGAAGTGGAAGGAGCTTAACGGGTAAGGTCTTCGGAGCATGCATCAAGGATATGTTCACATGTTGGCATTGGCCCAGCGTCACGGCGCGAAGGTCGTGATTAGAAACGCGGAAGGGGTTCGCCCACTTCTGAGAGAGACGACCAACTGAAAGCATTACTATGGATGGAAATAATTTATACAAAAGAACGACTTCTATCTGTCATTCCAGGTAGAATACCTCTGCCGGAGCTGTAGTAGGATAGCCAGCGAGTGGAAGGGCCCAATGAATATTAGAGTTCGGGTATTGAGTTGTCCTGACGCTTTTCTGCCTTCCACCGACGTGTAATTTCGCTGTAGCAGGTTTGGCAGAAGTGGTGGGCGAGCTTTGGTGACCCGCAACCTGGGCAGCCAACAATGTCTGGTGACCGGTAAGTAACACGGCTTGCTAGAGTATCCCGCGCACTAACTTTGTTTATCCTTCAAGCCCTTGTTTGAAGCCCTCATGGCCTTTCGCGAATGGGAGACCTTCTTCTTGGGCACGGCCAATACAATCGAAGGGAAGAGCTCGAGGAGTGACTGTACTGAACGGTGGGCAATGCCAGGAAGTGCAGTGGCGAGCAGAGCAGTTGCTGGGAGTAATGTCTTGACCCAGGGCAATGCGGCGGATCGCTGTGTGTATCGGAGTGCGAGGGCCATGACGGTGACTGGACAGCAGCTGAGCGAGAGACGCGCTCTGACAGTTCCAGCGAAACTAAAATTTCCAACTCCGACAACCCGCGACTTGACTGAGTTGGCGCTGAACGTTGCACTCTAAAGACAACCATGTTCAGGTTCTCCCGCCCTCTGCTCAACGCCGTCACCAAGCGCTCAACAGGCATTACTGGTCTCAATGTTCACCCAAATCCTCTACCAAAGCTCGTAGAAACGTACAAGAGCACCCTCTCCGTTCTCTCCAGCATTCCCTCCACATCAGTCTACCGCCAGGGTGCTGAAGCCGTGACAAAACACCGACTGAGCATCGTCGAGAAGGCCAACGGCAGTATCTCTGCAGTGGAGAGCGAGCTGCACGACGGGCAGATTGAGCAGACGTTGGACATCGCTACAGACGAGTTGAACCTGGCGAAGAGCATGTTGGAATGGAAGGCGTGAGTGACACTCTGCGAACAACATGAGGGCATATCTTGACTTTTATCCAGATGGGAACCACTGGAGGAGAAACCACCCGCAGGCCAATGGGAATACTTTGGCCAGACCACCACAGCAGCCTCATCATCGTAGAACCTGGGTACGGGCGTACGCGGAGCCTTCCGCTTCTCCGGACATTCAATGTTACCTCTACATGTTTCCTTTAGAGCAATCGAATCTCGAATTCTCAGTAACGGTTTTCCTTCTCCCTCGGCATTTCGAGAAGATTACACCCCCACTCCAGCTCAGTACCCCAAGGTAAAACATTCCGGATAATTCTTTCAAGTCCTCTGTTGGCGCATTGAGAGCCAAGCAGTCTGGCTCCAGCGAAGGGTATGGTGATCATTTGAGAGACCTTGGGCGAGAGGCCAACCACCCAGGCTCTGGAAATAGATGAAGTCAGAAGGGAGCTCTTGTTTGGGGATGGACGAAGAAACAATTGGAGTCGTTGTCCACTGGGTCTTCGAGATATTGACTGGGGACATGCTGCATGAAGGCATCTACCTTCTCTCTTCACGCATCCCGGCCGTTCTACGAGCGTCTGTGCTGAGGCTTAAGCTTGGTTTTAGCAAAGCATGAAAGGCATCCACCACCAAGATAACTTGAATCTCCGCTCCGATATCTGAACTGGTCGCGCTGAAGCTTCTTTGACTTTACCAACCGCCTGCACTACACTTTGCATCTCATCTCCCTACACACGCACTAATGGACTCCCTCATTCCATTTACAACCTCTGGAGCTCTAGTAGATTGTGTGGACAGTACGTCTACTTCTACAATCAACCGCTTGAAATCCATCTTCCTGAGCTCTACCCTGTAAACCACATCCTCGACTTCAACCTCCCTCGACCTCAATACATGCACCAATGGCCGTCCCAACACCAAATTTCCTGTGTTTTCGAATGCCAATGAACGCGATACCGTCACCCTGAATTCCGTTGCCTGTGTATACTCCTGGACTTCTAGGGAAGATGCTCGTTATCCTGCGAGATGGGAGGAAACTACATGGAGTGCTGCGTTCGTATGATCAATTTGGTACGCCTTATTCCGCTTACTTGTCTCTTCTGAGGCTCTCTGCTAACCAAAGATATCGTTCACAACAGCTAATCTCGTCTTGGAAGACACATACGAGCGGATCTACCATCAGAACGTTTTCGCTGAACAGCACCATGGCTTGTTCTTGATTCGCGGCGAAAATGTTGTCCTCATGGGGGAAATTGTACGTTTGCTATTCCTGCATCGCTTATGAGACGCTAAACCATGCAACAGGACCTGGACAAGGAGGACGAAGTCCCTCTGAAGCAAGTCGAATACCATCACCTCGAACCCTACCACCTCAAGGAACTCGAAGTCAAGAAGCAGCACGAAGAAGCCAAAGCCCAGTATCTTTACGAGAACAAGGGTTTCTCAAGAGAGGGTGGAGAAGGCGATGGTTATTAGATTAACCTCGTCTGTACAGTCCTGGACTGTGACGAGAATGTATTATGGCAACGCTGTTAGAGCGTCTTAGAAATGCGCGGGATATAATGACATTTACGCAAAAAGGCGCTTGTAAATAAATGCAGTGGTAGCTCAGTGAAAATGCAACATGCGAAATGGGTACGCGTGAATCAAAAAACATATGAAAGCGAAAGAAAACAAGAAAGGTCAATAGGAATGAATGTCGAATTCAAAGGAAAATGGTTAAGGGGCTTTGCGTTTTTTGCCCTTTTTGGGAGCTTCGCCAGCGTTTGCTTTAGCTTTGGAGTGGCCATTGGGTTTGGTGGTGTGCAGCTGCTTGGATGTCGCCTTGCTACCTACGCCATTGGTGTTATTGGGCGCTTTGGCATTGGATGAGCGACGTTGAGTTGGGCTAGGTTTGGATGGGTTTGCAAGCTCTTCGAGTCGCTGACGAATCTCCTGTTCACGGCCTTCCAGTTTGGTCAAGGCTTCTTCTCTCTTTTCCCTCTCCTTTGCAACATCCTTGTACCGTGTCGATTGCCACCTGGAGATATATCAGCCTGCGATGAAGCAGCCTGAGAAACGAAAGACGTACCCAACGTGTCGTGAACATACCGACTCGCCGTTGCACCACCACTCCTCATTGTCCACTTCCATGCGGTCGGCATCGTCTCCAGCTTCGTAGCTCTTCAAGATGCTCTTCCCCAGCTCCTCTTCCCAGTCTTCGTCGCCAAAGCACAACCGCTGATCCCATCCGCACTGCGAGGTTGATTCCGCCCTGTCGACTGCAAGAGAAAGGAGGCGCTCCCGCCACTGGATGATCTGGATGGCCTTTCGAATGTCGTTCTGCATGGTGGCAAGCTTGTCCAACGATTCCAATAGGCGGTCCTTGTCCCTCTCAGTCTTGTGTTTGGTAGGAACCGAAGGCTTGAGGTGTGAAAAGGTGGAGGCCTTGAGAGGTTTCGCATCTTCATCCATAGAAACGTCAAGGCAAAGCAAGGCAGGCTCAATCTTGACAACCACACCCTCACGCTTCTCCGCGTGCTTGACACTCTCCCAGAGTTTTTCCTTCTTTCCGCCCTTCTTTGCCCAGGTATCGATACGTGATTGCATATATTTCACGCCGCATTCTTCGGAGCAGTACTTGGAGAATGCGCCACGGGCGGGTTTGTGGCATGCACTGGTCGAATCAGGATCAGGGTGTTTGAGCCCCCAGAGGCATCGCGGTTTGTACGTGGTTGTCAGGTTAAGCTCGCGATTCTCTGAAAGGCCTCGAGTGAGAAAAATAACATCTGAATGAGGGGAGCACTCACTCTCAATGCAGGGAGGGCGGAAGAACTGGTCGACAAGGTCAGCGACCAACTCGGGCATATCCACGCATTGCATATGGTACCACTCGTCGCATCTGAGCGGAACGTCAATGGCAAGTCGGCGGTAAAGAGACGATGATCACGCACCGGTCGCACGCGATCATGAAGCGCTCTTGATCGTACTTGGTCTTGCATACACAATAGAGCTTATCGTCTTCAGCCGCTGCCTCTAGCTCCTCCTCCTCATTCTGCTCTTTCGCATCCGCTGGGCTCGCCAACTCGTCATTGACAGTAGGCATGACACTTGTCGAACGGGACCTTGAGACAGAAGCCCCTTTCTGGAACGCATTGAGGGCCGACTTGGTGGGCGGGGGAGCTGGTTTGACGTCTGCGGTAGAAGCACTGGCTTCACCCTCCTGGGCGGCTTTCTTCGCTTTTGGTTTCGCTTTGGGCTTGGGTGCCAGTGTGGAAGTAGATCCTCCTGCGCCATCTGCCGAAGCAGCTGCCTCGGAAGCAGCTTTGGCCTTCTGCACAATGGTTCAGTGTTACGAAGAGAAAGGTACGGGAACTGAAGCTCACCTTGGTCGTCTTCTTCTTTGCCGGAACGGTGTCCCCTTCAGCATCCTTCTCTGCGCCTTTGCCTTTGGCCTTCTTCTTCGCAGTCATGTCTTTGGTCGTAGCAAGATTGGGAGGTGGCATAGAGTCCCTGTCGGGACCCTCAGATATCGACGCTGGAATGGGCGTTGGGCGTGGAATGGCTGCAGAAGGCGAAGAGGATGAGGTGGGTGCGGAAGTTAAAGGGGGAGTAGCGGTGCTCCCGCTGGGCAAAGGACGAGAAGGTGGGGTCGTTTTTGCCCCGCTGGATTGTTTCCGTGCAGCTGTGGCTTGCTTTGAACCTTTCCCCGAAAGTGGCTTGTCCTTTGGAGCGGAAGCCACAGGGCCTGCATCCTCGACAAGGCTTAGCAACTCGTCTTCCACATCGTCCACCGCGCTGTTGACTGAACGCATGGTCGTGTCGCCGCCATTCTCCTCTTCGTCTTCCCGTTTCTGCCTCCGCCAAGTCTCCGGGCTTTGCGGTTCGCTCGGGTCTATGAGCGTCTCGGCTACGAGTTCAGCAACGGCAATGTCGACGTCGACGTCCATGGCATCAGCCTCCTCCTTTGGTGTCGGTGCCTTGACTTCGGCAAGTAGCTGTTCCAACTCCTCGTCCAGGCCTCCGTCATCATCCTGCTCTTGGGCAATAACAGGGGTCGGTGGCCTTTTAGGCACGTTTGCGGGAGATTTGGTACGACGGGAGACAGGTGGAATGGACGAAGGAGGAGAGCGAGATCCGCTTTGATTGTGGCGGGAGGCTAGAGCAGAAGATGGGACCTGTGCTGGCGTTTCACGTTCGGCTTTCAATGCGGGTGAGGCCTGGGCATAATGTTCCAACAACCAATCGTGCGCATCTCCTTCTTCCTTCTCCACCGTCGGCGGTCGGGACCGTTCAGCGAGTGGCACCGACTTGCGGCTTGGTGGAGGCATGCTGTCCCTTGACTCTTTCACTTTCACTGCCGACTTTTTTGATGTCTGTGCTGGGATATCTTGCAGCATTGGGGATGGAAGAACATCTTCTTTCTCGATCTTACTCCGCTTCGAAGCCGGGGCCTGACGGTGATGCTGATCCTCGCGCGTGGCTAAAGGCGACATCATAGATAGGGAAACATGTGCTGCAGAAGGTGCCTGATGAGTATCAATGGCTGCGATGATAGGGTGGGGGACAGTGGGCGTCGTCGTGGGCGGTGTCGAGGAGGTGGACGCGACGGGCTGGACGTGCTCTTCCGTCTTCCTCAATGCCTTTGCTCGTCCCGTCTGGCTGCCTGGTGGTGATCTCCGCCCCAGTGGGCTGACAATCCGATGATGCACCGACGAATGATGCGGAGGAAAAGAAGACGGTGCCCCTGAAAGATGGGAGGGAGGATTGGGTTCTCTGGAAGGGATAACGACCATCCTCGGAGAGTGGCCAGGTATCGAGGGGGAAGATATGTTTGAGCTGGGAGCTTCATGATCTGGGGTGAGGAGGTCGGACACCGATACCGGTTTGCGTGCGCCATGACCAGACCCTGGGCGTCGAACAACGGAAGGCTGGGTTGGAAGCGAAGAAGGTGATGCATAAGACGGCGCTGAGTGAGCAGCTGTTGGAGAGTCGAAGCGACCGTAGCCTATTTCGCCTACAGTCATCTTCTCTCTCTCACGCTGGATGCGGTCCAGATTGTCGTCTGTGCGCATGGGTGGGAGAGATGGCGACTCGGAATAGCGACGTTTCTTTGACGGACGTTGGTCAGGGATATGCTGTATTGAGGGCATGACTGTTGATTGAGACTGAGATGCAGTTATGCCGGGCATGGGATCCGATTTGCGGGATGACATCGTCTGAGGGCCAGGTGGTATCTCGATGCGAGGTGGATGGTCATATAAGCGCTGATTGAGATGGTGACTGGGCGCATGCTGCATATACTGTTGCTGCTGCTGACGTTGTTGTTGCATCTGCAATCGACGCTGGGCATCCTCCTGTCGCTGCTGTTCGGCGGCAGTCGCACTGTAGTACCTCTGCTCCTCCTGCCGGCGAAGCTGCTCAGCGTCTCGGTCACGACGCTGCTGCTCCCGTCGTTCTGCTTCTCGGATAGCAGCAATTTCTCGCTCACGTCGGTCGTCTTCGAGTCGTGCACGTTCTGCCTCCCGTCGTTGCTCCTCCTGCTCCTTCTCCTGAATACGCCTTTCAACCTCCATTAGCCGCCTTCGCTCAGCTTCCAGCCTCAGCCGTTCCTCTTCCATCCTTTGTCTTTCCAGGGACGCGTTGCGTTCTAAAGCCGCTAGACGCTCCGCCTCCTGTGCCCTCATCCGATCTTCCTGCTGCATCTGAAGCTGCATACGCTGCTGCTGCTGGCGTTCGTGTTCCTGGGCGCGGTGATGGCGCTCACGGTCCCTTTCCCTCTCCATCTGAAGCTGTCTCATTTGTTGTAGTCGCTGCTCATCTTCGTAAGAGTGTTGCCGGGGTTGTGCATAGGGGGATGTGGGGTACTTGTAGGGCTCGCGCGGGCTATGGATAGAGAGCTCATCGATGGACCTCGGATGGAGGGGGCTCTGAGGTTGGCGATACGAGGCCTCTTCTTGCTGCCATGAACTGCGGTGGAACTGGGGCGACTGTCTTTGTAGTTGAGCTTGGTGCGGCGAAAACTGTTGCTGCTGCTGCTGCTGCTGAGGTGGGGGATGCGGCCGCTGTGGTTGGGGTTGAGCGAGGTCACTTCCGGATAATCTCCGACGTTCCTGAGTTGCGGCATGTACGAGTGCGTCGAGGCCGAGAAATGGCTGGGGCTGCTGGTGAGACGACGAGGGGCGTTTCTCGTCGTAGGTGTTGGCTCTGCTGCGACCTGCTGGCTGGGTTGAGGACGCTGGGGACGACGACGAGGACGATGCTGGATTTCGTAAGTGGGGAGCGAGGGGAACGTGGTCCTCGACGGGGTCGTCACAATTGAGCAAGCTTGCAATGTTGAGACGTCTCGACATGATGGTTCACGCCATGAGATGGGCAAAGGCCTTGAGGGAAGGCTGCTGATCGAATCACATGGGGTCACATGCATGTCAGAGCCAGGTAACTCCGAAACAAAAAACAACACATTTTTATCTAATGAAATTTTGTACAACGAGACATTGCGACCCAGTCCACCCACAGCCAACGAAGGACTGCATATACGACAACACCGCACCCAAGTCCCATCGAAGTCGAAACACTTTGCTCTCCAGACAAATACGGTCTCGTGGTCATCGACGCTGCCAGTCCCGAGGGCGGCTGCATCGTCGACGAGATGCTTTTGATGCCTGCAACAGCTGTCAGGAACGCCCAGGACGACGAGATAACGACGGCCTCACCTGTGAAATTGCGTTAAGCGGAAAACAGCGGCCTGCAAAATGAGCTAAATAGGAGCCTCTGCTTGCGCTTATTTGCCACGCATCGCCACTATTATCCCGCGCTCTGCGACTCGGAGCGGAAGGTGGTCAGTAGTGCTCCTGCTCAGCTGCACAGGATGCACTGAGGAATCTTGTTATCAAGGCTAGATAAAATCCACGGCTTAGATTTCGAATCTCTCTGCCATTGAAGGGAGAACTGAGAAATTAACCACAAAATGCCCTACGAACACTCCGCTGATAACGGATCAATGAGATTGAACCTGGCGTGGAATCTCAACTGTACAGTCTTCGGCAGTGCCGAGCCCCCCCATCACAGAGCAACGCCATTGGCCATCGATACACGATCGTTGCTGAACGACGCAGCCCGCCGCTCTCCTGCACCAGCCCCGTGGCCCGCCCTTTCCCTATCAACTATTACTGACTGAGTGATAAAAGGCCCCGTCACAATGTCGGTGGCCTCTAAAAACCCCTTTGCCCTCCTCGACGGTGAGCTCATCCCTTTTGATCGTCTAATCAATTCCTCATCGTACCCCCCCTCAGCCGAGGACAGCTCGCGCCCTGCCACCCCTGCCGCCCCCAAGGCTCCTGCTGCTCCCCAGGCCTCTGCACCTGCTAACCGTGGTCAGCAGAAGACCCGTGGCGGTCCCGCCGCCAGAGGTGGCAAGTACTATGCCCGTGGTGGAAAGCCAGGCCCCAGAGACTCTGCCCCCGTAAACGAAGACGTTCCCGTCCCAGAGGGCAAGAAGTGTTCGTAAAACCACTTTTGATCTTCCGATCTTGCATTGATCACCTCATATAGTCGAGGGCGGTCGTGGTGGTAGGGGTGGTGATCGCGGTCGTGGTCGCGGCGCTGGCCGTGGACGAGGTGGTCAGAGGTTCGATAGGCACTCTCAGAGTGGCAGAACGTGCGTCTTCTTCGATCATCTAAGAGTACTTTTGGCTCACTCTCCCGAAGCGACTCCCAGAAGAAGGTCCACCAAGGATGGGGAGGCGATGAAGCTACCACCGAGCTCAAGGCTGAGGAAGGTGCCGTCGCAGATGCCGCCGCCGACTCTGGTGCCGCTGCTGATGCGTGGGGTGCCGATACCGCTGCTGGTGGGTGGGGTGCCGATGCCGCCGCCCCCACCGACTGGGCTGCACCTGCTGACGGCGATGCCGCCGTACCTGCTGCTGAGGGCGACGCCAAGCGCGAAGGTCGTCCCCGCCGAGAGCGTGAGCCTGAGGAAGATGACAACACCCTCACCCTCGAACAATACCTCGCCCAGCAAAAGGAGAAGGACACTGTCGTCCCCAAGCTTGAGGGTACTCGTCAAGCCAACGAAGGCGCAAGTGACGACCTCTGGAAGGATGTCGTCGCTCTTTCCAAGAACGAGGAGGAAGAGACTTACTTCGCTGGCAAGGTGTGTTTGGTATATCCCCTTTGGTTTTTTCCCTTCTCATCTCCGCTTCCAGACCAAGTCCACTCCCAAGGCCAAGGCCAAGAAGGAGGAGAAGGTCTTCCTCGAAATCGATGCTCGCTTCGAGCGCCCCGACCGTGGCGGTCGTGGACGTGGACGCGGTGGAGACCGTGGTGGCGACCGTGGTGGCGACCGTGGTCGTGGTGGTGAGAGGCGTGGACGCGGTGGACGTCCTCCCCGCCAGAATGGCGCCCCCACTCCCAATGTTGACGATCAAAACGCCTTCCCTTCCCTCGCCTAGGCGACTGGACTTGGTCAAAAATACAATGTCACTGCTCTATCGACATGACTTTTTGTATCTCTCTGTTATTCAGCACCCATCGTTCACTTTAGGTAGTTGAAAGAATGCATCGCAAATTATCAATTCTCTTGTAGCTCTCTGTTATGACGACCATGAATGTCATTTTCTTCTCCTCTTTTTGAGTGGCGTTGATGGCATATGCATACGAATAGAGGCCTCACGGCATAGCGCCACACCCGAGCCCGTCAATCTATCTTCAACCTCGACGACGATGGAGAGAATATACATTGCGAGACATGGTGCGTTTATCTTTCTTATCTGGGGACGATTGGATGACATTTTACAGGCTTCCGCTTGAACTGGGTGAACGCGGCTTGGACAAAAAGCGAGACAGGGCTTGCAAGAGATCCACCTTTAGCCTCATACGGAGTGGTGAGTTATCGATGGCTTGCGCTCAGAGGATGGACCTTCTGACGCGAGAAGACTCAAGCCCAGGAACTAGCACAACACTTTGCTTCTCTACCTGAAGAAGAAAGACCGACAGCCATATTTTCTTCTCCTTTCTGTCAGTGCTATCGTGCTGCAATCAGCCTTCATCTCACACGCCCCTAGATCGCTGCCTACAGACTGCCCAGCCTACCGCTCAGACTCTGGGTCTACCTATACACGTCGAGCATGGTGAGAGGCATGTCGTATGATGCCCTCCAATCTGATCTCTCCTTCCAGGAATCGGCGAATGGTACTCTCCCGTTGTCCCAGGCAGCGGGCTCCATCCACGCCCAGGAAGCGCCCTCTCCCTCAAACAATACTTTCCCGAAATAGATCCCGACACTTGGTCCTCCATCTGGTACCCCTCTCGCAAGGGCGAATACGTACCAGAGGTCCACTCCCGTATCGATGGTTTCCTCACTGACTTTAGCAGGATCCTTCCTCAGCTAAAGGACAAGGGGATAGATGTGAGGAGGCCCCTCTTTGTTAGCCATGCTGCCACTGTGATCGTGCTTGTGAGGAGTTTGACGGGGGAGAGGGAGATGCCCTTGAGAGTGGGCTGCTGCAGCTTGAGTGAGTTACATCCCAAGGACGGGGAGGGAAAGGGCGAGACGATTGTAGGGATGTATCGTGGCGTCAAGCTCGCGGATGGCGCGCATCTGAAGAAGGGATCTGAAAGGGAGTGGGGGATGGAGGATATCGAGGTTGAGGATGGAAGGGCAAGTTGTTATCTTGATATATAAGGATCGCGGAGGCTGACTCGAACCCGCTAGGTTGTCGAAGATCCGGGGGAGCCAGGTTCAGAGCACGAGGAAGACTTTCCTATCGGATCGCAATTGCAGCTTCTTAGTAATCTCTAAAGTACATTTCCCTACACGACACTCTGCAGTTCCTTTAGAATTTAACATACGCACTAGCATAGCTAACACTAGAATCTTGTAAGGAATGACAGGGGCTGCTCTGCTCGTACCTCACCCAGTTGACAGTAGCGCCGATCCCCTTGTCCTTCTCCAATGCCTTCAACGCTCCAAACAAGACGCCGATTGGATGTCGGCCGCAGATTGTGTTCTGGGTGGCGGACAGATACTGAGAAAACTTCTTGTGCGCCTCTTCCCCAGTCGAAGGAGGTACAGTGAGGATGCGCATGGCCTCCTTGTCCAGCCGCTCGATCGACTCGTGAATCGGGTGGGAGGACGAAGGCTGAACCCTTCGCGAAAGCGAGACGCCCGAATCGACAGGTGTATCTGCCTCCGGATAGTAATACGTGTACGAAAATCGGGTTCCCCTTGGACAAATGAGCACTCGGAATTGTCGAGGTGCGTGATGCTCACCAGTGACAGAAATCGGACGAGACGACGCAGAAGGTGTCTTCGCGAGCGAGGTAGGGAGCGAGTAGAGCTCCAAACTCGGTCTCGGTGGCGTACTTTAGAGCACCGACGACAATAGGGACGATCTTGATATCCATCCTGCAAAGAAAGTTGCTGAGATCGGACTCGTGGCTATCGGAGCTGCGGACGTACCCTTCAAAGATCTTGCGGACATACGGAAGATGCATCTCCAAACTGTGTTCATCCTCGTCTTGCTGGACGGTGAAGCTGGAGAATTTGCCTGTCGCCTTTAATTCTTGGATGGCTGGACAGCGACGTCAGAAGAGAGCGAGACAACTATATCATAACCAACGTACTTTCGAGATCGAGTGGAAGATTCCCGATGGGTGTTTCGAATTCCTTGCAAGAGGACAGGGCACAACCAGGGAGGTAAACGTGATGGGATGGTCCCAAGACAAAGACTCGCTTGCTATCCCGCAGGTTGGCACCTTGTTTAAATCAAGGTGAAGCTGACCTACATTCCTGTGGTATCGATAGACTTGTAGGCCCAAGCTGCTGCTGGTCCTGAATATGAATACCCTGCATGCCTGTAGATGCGTTGATATGTCTGATCAGTAGACCAAAAGGAAGCACATACGGTGCAATGACGGCTTTGCATCCTGCTATAGGAAACGTCTCTGCTTCTGGAGACACTTTCCCCAGCCACTGGGTGAGCTGTCCATCGAGCTCCTTCCCTGGATGAGGTTCAGCAGATGAACGACTGGCTGCAACGCGGAATTAGTACCATCTGCGGTATACCAGCTGCCAGCATGAGATGCCTGTCGAATGGACCTAGAGTTTCGATCAGCTACGATGATAGCCTTGCGATAACATCCCAACTTGCATGATGGTAGGTTCAGGAAGACAGGTTACTCAAAATGGCAATGATCGGTTGGTCTCTCACAGGCTGATGCAGAATGCGTATTTGTTTTGGGTAGCATTACAAGGCGTGGAGACATGCGTATAAAAGAGTACATGCATAATGGAATGAATGGAAGGCCAGACACGTTTACTCTTCTGAACGGAGGCGCGCAGCAGGGTTGGTGACCTTGACGCTGAGAACTTTTGCCCTGGAGATGGAATTGAGATGTGGCTTTGGATCTTGCGTGAATGAACGTACCGCTCGAGGATGACAGCGCGGTTTCGGCTGGAGACGTTGTGTGCAATCTCGGCAGCAAAAGTTTTGTTGTGCAGCAGGAGGAGGTCGAGTTCCCGGACGTTGCTCACAGTGAACTTCTTGAGGCCGTTGGGGAGCATGTGACGGGTCTACAAAGATGAGCGAAACTGGGCTGTAAATGTTGTTATAGGATCGCACTTTTTTGTTGGAGCCGTAACCGATCTATTGCAAAGTCAGAATAGCTCTGAAAACAGCAGACTGAGAACGCACCTTGGGCATGGCAGTCTGGCCCTTGAATCGACGCCTGACTCTGTTATCGATACCCTTGGGCTTCCTCCATGACTCCTTTACGCTGTGGTAGCGATCCGACTGGTGGCGCTTGAACTTGTTGGTCCTCTTCTTGACGATCTTGACGGCCATGACGGAACTGCAGAGATGGTCAGTGACTGCGTTATCCAACCCTCCCCCGGCCCATCCAGCGCTATTCCATCCATTTCAACCGTTCTTTCTGTCCAGGGCGTGGCGACGGGCGTTCTCCTGGCGAAAAGTAGCATATACTCACAGCGAGGGACGAGATTTGGCGTATTGAGGGGAAGATAGACGAAAGGAAGGGGAGGACGGAAGCGTGGGCAACTTTGGGCGGCCAGTGATCGTCCGATCAGGCCGAGTGCATACCGAGCTCCTTCTCCTCCTCACCTCAGCCCTGTCATGTGTCCGATGTAATATTGGCCCCTCTAGACTCTATAGTCGATCCTTCTTCTACTTCTGTTCCATTTGACTCTAGTCTAGTCTAGTCGTATTTACAATCCAATCTTATGTTGAAACGATGCCACTGATGAAATGGGCCACGCACGTGTGGGAGGGGATGTTATTCACCCACTGCCCCACCAACCATTTCCCTGTTCCGACCACCATTTAGGTCCCCCGTACTTTTTTTACCCCGCACTCATCTATGCTCTCGACACCCACTTACAAGCTTGCATTCGATGACTATGAGCCTGACTGGACTGCAGTCCCCACCCAACCCCCAAAGCTCTACCGCTCAGCCAGCACCAGAAGCTGGGGAGTGACGTCGATCGGTCGTGGTTTTGATTGGGACGAAGAAAAGAACGACACCGTGAATCTCGACGAATTATCAGCATCCAACACCAGTGGCCGCCTGCACAACAGGTACAAGCCGTCCGATCCACATGCTCGCAAACAGCCGCCGTTCCCTTCTCCATCACCTATCATAACCCTCTCGCCAAAACAAATGGCTTTCCCCTTCCCATCCACAGATTCAAGGTCCCAGCCTCACTCGAGGGCGGCCTCACCCACTAGCGCTCGTCTTCGCAGTGGAGCTGCCTCACCAGTGCCATCTTCACCAAGGGCTCGCAGGAGATCTTCACAGCAGCGGGTATCGCTCATCGCGGGACGTGTATCCATTGCCCCCGTTGAGCCCCCGTCACCCCCACCCTTGCTACCCCAGTCTCTCCGTCGTACACCGAGCTCCGGTAGCGTCTTGAGCACAGCTGCAAGCACCCGAGCACCATCACCCGTATCCGATTTCCAATCATATCTCGGAGGAAGGAGCATCACTGAATTCGAGATTGAGGGAGAAATAGGAAGAGGCGCATATGGTCTCGTTAAACGTGGACGAGAGATAATGGCAGACGGGTCACTTGGAGTGAGTCCCTCAATTGCTTCGCATACCGATATTGGCCTATACGTCCCTTATCTAGCCGCCCCGTCATCATAAAGCAAGTCATCAAGTCTCGCATTCTAGCAGACTGCTGGAAGAAACACCCTCGGCTGGGTACTATCCCCATAGAAATCTATGTCATGTCTGCCATCTCGAATACGTCCTATATCCTGCCTGCACGGCGGCCTTGGGACCCCTCTCGGTTCTCCGAAGCCAAGGCCAAGGATGCCTTGCAAACCGAACTCCCATCGGCCGGAGCCAGCGACGACTGGGTCGAAGGCAAGGTGGTCAAAGGCCACCCAAATATCTGCCCACTGCTTGACTACTTTGAGGACAACCACTATTACTATCTCGTGCTCCCCTTCACCTCGCCCGAACCCCAGCCTGGCGACGAAACAGTGGCGTCGGATCTATTCGATCTTGTGGAGAGCTTTCCACAGGGCCTGCCGCCTCATATGATAAGGAGCTACTTGGGCCAGATTGCAGATGCATTAGCCTTTCTGCACTCCCATGGGATCGGTAAGTCAACCCATTTACGACCACAGGACTCGGCTTACCTTTTACAGTTCATCGTGATGTCAAGGATGAGAACGTCATTCTGGGCGAAGGAGATCGTGCTATTCTGATCGACTTTGGAAGCTCTGGGCTCGTGAGGAAGGCAGGATGGGACACATTCAGTGGCACGTAAGTACTTGTCGTTTTGTACAATTGACTCCAACTAAACTTTTCATTTTGACAGATTGGATTATGCAGGTCCGGAGATTCTGCGAGGAGAGCGGTACTATGGAAAGGAACAAGACGTCTGGGCATTTGGCGTAGTGGCTTATGTGCTTCTTGTCGGCGAATGTCCCTTCCTGACAGCTGCAGAGGCACAGGATGGGTTCTCATCACCCTTTGCCAACGCTTCCATCTCCCTCGATGAACGCTGTGGCGAAGGAAAGGAGCACGAAGGGGAGGAGTCGGACGGCGGTGGAGCTCTGGGCGATGCAGCTATTCTTGTGAAAGCGTGCTTGGAGGTCGACCCAGCTGCAAGGCCAACATTCGAGAAGATAATGCAATCACGCTTCCTTGCTGGGAAGGGTGGTTGGGGCATCGGTAAACCGATGTGATTAGGCTGGAAATCACAAGATCCTTGCCGAGGAAGAATGGAGGATAGATGTGGATGGGAGAGTCACGCGAGAGACCCTAGCTGTATTAATTCGACGTATGTGTATGCAAACAGAATCAAGATAAATTATGTAGACTTGAACCAAACTGTGTAGTAACAAGTTGTAGATTAGATATTATTGCACTGTAGCGTAGTTTTCAAGAATACAGCGCCTGAAGGAAGTTTGAAAAGCTTGACGAACGGATAATCCCATGGTGAATGTTGGGGCTGTGCGGCACCGGAGCGGCGAGTCGGTGGAGGCCGAGTCATTGATCACGCCTCGTTTTATCAGCCATCAAATCTAGCTATCGATAAAAAAATTTGAGCAGGAATCGAATATAACAGAGGCACCATCCAAACACTTTCTCTTCCACATCTTCCTCTCCGACTACCACCTCCTACCTCTTTTTTATTCAAGTGAGTACATTCTCTCGATCATCGTCTACACTGGATCCTTCTCCATCCATGGCCCTTGATGGATCTCGTCGGCGTTATCTGCGATGAGCGGGTTGCACATCGTCGTCGACTTTTTCTGCATCCACATTCGATTCTTTAGCAATCTCGTATACTGACGGTTCCTCTTACAGAACTCAAAATGGGAAAGGAAAAGTCCCACGTTAACGTCGTCGGTGAGTTTCCATCTAATCGCATCCCCCAGGTCCTCAGTTGCTCATTATCTCTCTTTTTTTCCAGTCATCGGACACGTCGATTCCGGAAAGTCCACCACTACCGGACACTTGATCTACAAGTGTGGTGGTATCGATAAGCGTACCATCGAGAAGTTCGAGAAGGAAGCTGCTGAGCTCGGCAAGGGTTCCTTCAAGTATGGTGAGTAGATTGGTTAAATTTTCCTGATCTCAAAACTCAGTCCATCCTCAGCTTGGGTGCTCGACAAGCTCAAGGCCGAGCGTGAGCGTGGTATCACCATTGATATCGCTCTCTGGAAGTTCGAGACCCCCAAGTACATGGTCACCGTACGTCCAGTTTCCGATGAGCGCGATCTTTATCTAATCATTATCTACTAGGTCATTGACGCCCCCGGTCACCGTGACTTCATCAAAAACATGATCACTGGTACCTCCCAGGCCGATTGTGCTATCCTCATCATTGCTGGTGGTACCGGTGAATTCGAAGCTGGTATTTCCAAGGATGGTCAGACCCGTGAACACGCCCTCCTCGCCTTCACCCTTGGTGTCCGTCAGCTCATCGTCGCTGTCAACAAGATGGACTCCACCAAGTGGTCTGAGGATCGTTTCAACGAAATCGTCAAGGAAACCTCCAACTTCATCAAGAAGGTCGGTTACAACCCCAAGACCGTCGCCTTCGTCCCCATCTCCGGATGGCACGGTGACAACATGTTGGAGGAGTCCCCCAAGTAAGCTTCTTATCTTATCGCCATCTTTGAACTTCTACTGATCGCCTCTGCAGCATGCCATGGTACAAGGGTTGGTCTCGTGAGACCAAGGCTGGTGCCGCCAAGGGTAAGACCCTCCTCGATGCCATCGACGCCATCGAGCCCCCCGTCCGTCCCTCCGACAAGCCCCTCCGTCTCCCCCTCCAGGATGTCTACAAGATCGGTGGTATCGGAACTGTGCCCGTCGGTCGTGTCGAGACCGGTATCATCAAGGCCGGTATGGTCGTCACCTTCGCCCCCCACCAACGTCACCACCGAAGTCAAGTCCGTCGAAATGCATCACGAACAGCTCGAGCAGGGTAACCCCGGTGACAACGTCGGCTTCAACGTCAAGAACGTCTCCGTCAAGGATATCCGCCGTGGTAACGTCGCCTCCGACTCCAAGAACGACCCCGCCAAGGAGGCCGCTTCCTTCAACGCCCAGGTCATCGTCCTCAACCACCCCGGTCAGATTGGTGCCGGCTACGCACCCGTCCTCGATTGCCACACTGCTCACATTGCTTGCAAGTTCGCTGAGCTCAAGGAGAAGATCGATCGCCGAACTGGCAAGTCTCTCGAAGACGCACCCAAGTTCGTCAAGTCTGGTGATGCCGCCATCGTCAAGCTTGTTCCTTCCAAGCCGATGGTGAGTTTTATTGTCTCGCATTGCATGATCGTGCATGGCTAACCTTATCCCTCAGTGTGTCGAGTCCTACAACGAGTACCCACCTCTTGGTCGTTTCGCCGTCCGTGACATGAGGCAGACTGTCGCCGTCGGTATCATCAAGTCCGTTGAGAAGGCTGACAAGTCCAGCGGCAAGGTCACCAAGTCTGCTGAGAAGGCCACCAAGAAGAAGTAAACTAGATGTAGAACCCCTGTACCATTACCCATTCTCGTCTCGTCTCGTTTCCTTTCTTTTGCTCATCTTCATCACTCTCATTTCGCATAACGATGTTGTACTTTTTCATGAACGCGACCAAAACTGTCTAATGCGATCTCTCTCTGGGACTTTCAGAAACTGAACTTGACTTTGGCCATCGCTGATTGCCATAAATGGATATGCTTGGTACGTATTTGGGTAACTACATCAGCAGACGTGTTCAGGTGCCTGTCCGCTGCTCATGCGGGGTCCTAGATCCCTGGCGACAGTCCTGTCGAATACCTCCATCATGAACGTGAACAAAGAGCGAGTTAACGCTGCGTCCCATCTACCTTTGGACGACTCGTCCCGGATGAAAGCATGTTGAGCCTGAACCTCGAGGAACTTCGAACGATGTCAAACACTGCCCAGAAGGAAAGAGAGGCTATACTTACAGTTGAAGTTACGTTGGCATCCTCAAGCGTGCTTCTGATTAAGTCACGGCCTTCTCGAGGTACGTGTGTGTCCTGAGTGGCGTTGAAGTGACGAGGGTATTGCTTGCGTCAGGGAGCGAAAGCGTACCTGCTTGCCGAAGATCATCTAGAGAACGGTTACGATGTATATACGACACGAGACTTTTTTTTTTTCAACGTACCACCACTTCGCCCTTCAATTCTCCTCCTTTGACTCGGGCAAGGGTATCGTCTTGCTTGCCCTTCCCGAGGGTGGCACTGTGAACGTCAGTGGCGAACCAGCAAACGGAAGCCAGTACACGGGGATCAAAGGCAGCCTATAGTAGGTATGTTTGAGTAAACAATATGGCCGCGTATGGTTCTCAGCAACGAACTCGGAATGCCTGATTTTCAAAGTTCACGTCAATGCGCATTCCTACAGTATCCACGACATGCTCACCAGATGGCCTCCTAGACACATCCCAGTAGCTGTGGGTATTGGATAAGTGTGCCAGCATCTCATAGAACCTGACTCTACCTGCGATGCGCCCGTTGCAGTTGGGATGCGCCGACAGTAAATCGACGGCCAGAGTAGCGTCCTGTCATTTGTGCAGGGTGAGAGAGCCAGTTAACATGCAAACGTGAGTCATGCGTACCTCATCGTACGCTTCAACGGTCTTCTCGACCTAAGAATACTCGTGAATAGGTTTAGTTCAAGCGAAAGATGAATAAGCCCAAAACCTTGAGTGCATTCCCTCGGTCAGTCCCTGAAGGTTCTGTGAGAAGTCGGCACGAGAGGACTGGCGATTCATACCCTCGGTATCGTAAGAGAGAGCCTCGGGTCCTTCAAACTCATGGTAAATAGATGGGCAAGCTAAGCAGAATGTGAGACGTGGTCACGACCCAGAGAGGTAGGTTCAGGCTGACCAACGACGTAACCTTGGCTAGCGATCTGCCCAGCGAACCTCTCTACAGGCCCAGTAACTTGATAGATCTCGCTGTAGTAGTGGTTTAGAAGCCATCCTCCGTCTCAGGATCCAATCTACCTGAAGACAGCAACGCCTGGCAAGACAGGTACGTCACTTGGTGGCAGCCTTGAGCAAGCGATTAGATATACCTGGGAATTTGGCCTGCGGATACTCAGGCATGTTGGGAGCAATAACAAATATCCTCATGGGCCGCCCATTGTCAAGCTTTGAAGGTACATCTTTGTAGGTCTTGGTGATCAGCATTGTCGAAGAGGATGGCCGTTATCAGTGAACGAGAGCACTGATGTGATCTAAGCGCGCGTCAGTTGAGATGAATTGATGCGATGATGACTCTCCTCCAAACTTTCATCACCGACTCGACCAACAGGCCTACCACAGTCGTTCTGCAGTCATCGAGTGTGCAGAGTGGCTTCCCCGTCTTGCAGCATGTTCTCGCATCAGAAGCTTCAAGGATCAGGCAAAATGCGAAACAGTTAATGCTCTTCTCGTTGCTATATCCGCCGGAAGACTTGTTGGGCGCCAACAGCGAGCCTGATGTGAAAGTCTACGACTGGCTTGATCATATCCCTGGATATGACGCTACCTCATCATTCTCTCTGGCGGACGAGATGCTGGCTGCTGTAGACTCAGGTCGATCACCTTCAGCAGCTCTTCGGACCACCGACTAACTCCTGCGATCCTAGAAATGAGCAAGTCCTCAGCACCCATTTGCGTCCTAATAGACTCTGTGGACACCCTCGTCTCTGACATAGGCTCCTCTTCAGCTTCCTATAAAATCCTGCGAGATGTGCAAAATCGAATCGCATCCCGGCCAGGTATGTATCGCAAATGATTGAATGCACTCGACACATTTCTGACGCATCGCGTAAGATTCCTTGCTCATCCTGCATGGAGCAAATTGGTCTTTTCTGTCCCTTCTCGTTCAACCGTCCTTCTCATCCTCTCTTCTGCACATCAGAGTCCATCCTCCTGGCATCCTTTCCCACCTCGCAACTGAATATCTCACCCCTCCTCCACCATATTCCCCAGTCCCAAAGTTTTGGAATGTGTTCACACCGCTAAGCGAAAGGGGACACGCGATGAACGAGATGGTCTTTGGGAACAATCCCCAGATAGCAAGGGGAAACAAGGAAATTCTTCTCGAAGTGGTCATCCGACGGCCAGCTGGTCAGGGTGCAAAGAAACGCAGTGTGGAGCGTGAACTTGAAGCATGGTCAGAGTCCCGAGGTCCTTGCGAATGGAACGAACTGGAATGCCTCAAATCAATAACGAACAAATCAACGAGCCTGGAGGTGCCGGAGCTCTCTCTTTTTATCTTTTCTGACGCTGATGTATTGGTGTGGTAGCCCGAGCCAACGGCAGATCCGACCCAGAATCTCTCGTTCAATCTGAATATGACCACAGCACAGCAAGAGGCAAGGTCGCAAGTCCCTTTGCCCTATGCTCACGAAGGTACGCGTACCCTTTGATGAGCAAGAGAACTAGAACTCATCCAGATGTTTAGGAGAGCACGTCAAGTCGTCATCAACCGCAGGGCAAGGTGTAATTCTATATGACCCGGACTCTGCAGATGATCTGGATGACGATGACCCAGATGAAGATCTAGATATCTAGGGTAATCGAATATTACCCGTAGGTACTGCAAAAGGTGGTTTTCTTATATACAGCTTCAAACTACTATTTAGATGAGCGGCCAAGAAATGAGAAAGTCGACCATCGAGATTTCCTTTGAGGAAGGCCCCTTGGCTCGTGTCTCCAACCCTCTTCGTACAAGCCGCACGGTATCGATTGTGGTGGGTACACGTCATAAGAGTGAGTAGGAGGCGACCCAGGAATGGAGTCCAAGGGGCGCCAGTCTCCATTGGCTCGACGGATGGAGTTGGCGTATGAATGAGAATGGCCAAGGACAAGGGAAGCGGGCCTCTGTCGGGGCTGGTACAGATTCTCGGCCTGGAGAAGGTCAAAGCCTTCTCCCCACATCGGTGGAAGAGTCCTCCTACGGACATTCTTAACGTCAGAAGGCTGCTTGGTCAACGTTGGCCCTGCAAAGCTATTGGACGTCGTCGGACGCGATCTTGGCAAGTGGTTGACATAACCAGCGGGTGCGCTGTTTCGCCCGGTTTCAAACGACCCTCGCTACGCAAGTAAGCGAGGCGATCTCAGAGCAATTCATGAAGGAACTCACCGGATAGTATCCGTGTTCCAAATGCCTGGCCAAAGGCCAAGAGTGGTCATTAGCAGGATGCTCGATACGCCCGTCATCTGACGCGACCCTGCCCACGAATTCGCCTCTCCGTCCAGGGACTTTGAAAATGTGATCCTTCATCTTCCTTCCCAAGCGCTTGATGTCACCTATGAGCCCTTTGACAGTGTGATGGGGGCGTGAGGGAGTTTTGGGCATCCAAGTGCGGACAGGGCTGGTAGGTGGTGGAGCAGAGATAGTAGGTTGTGTTTCATGCAAGGTGGGAAGCATGTTATGTGGCGTCGCTGGACGGTATTGGCGCGCCCATTCGAGAGGTGCTAGATCGTCACACCCTTCATGAGAGGGAGGTTCGTCCAATTGATTGTGACTTTCGATCGATGTAGCACTCTCCTCGTCAATACCTTGCCCAACAGCCAATGGCGACAGTGTCGGGTTGGAGCTAGGTTCCTCTGATGATTCCCGAGGAATAGAAGCCACGCCCAACGCGAGCGTCCAGGCATCCCTGCCATCGGGTTGGGAAAGGCAAGACAAATCGACACCGAAGGCGGGTGCGATTAAATTTTGGTTTCCGCTCTCGTCATTACCCCCGCTATTACCTCTAAGTTTTTGTACGCTTGGTAGGCCTATGAGGTCGACCGAGAGGTTAAGAGAGCTCCGTGAAGTCAGCTCGCGGAAACGCCGCTCTACGACTCTGGGGTCGCGGGGAGCCTCGCGAACGTCAGGGTTGTAATTGAGAGAAGGGGGGAAACTTCTGGAAGTCGAGGCCATGGTTGCTGAAGCGACAGAGATGGTCGATTCGTAGGTTGCTGAATACTCTGTTATCTCACTTGCAACGTCGTCTCCGGAAGTGTCGGATGAGCCATATGTGCCCCAACTGGACGAATGCTCGTCCGTTCGCCCACCATAGCCCATGTCATGGCGCTGATTGAAGAATATGCTGCAAGGCGTAGATGCGCGAGGAATGCTCGTCCCACATTCCGAACGTGAACTGGTTGACAAGACCTAGGCGGGATCTATCGTTCACTTGTGATGTTGATATCCACTCAGTACGGCTCACCTCCACCGTTCGATGCTCCTCGCTTTGCACATCCACGTCGCTCATAGGTGACTAGAGGACAGTTCGTGAGCTAATACTAGAGATGCATTGAAAGAGACGCACGAATGGATAATCGCTGTCGAGTTGTAGCCCACGCCTTGTGGTGTTTCTCCGTCTAGGCGTGGCTGGGTAAGCACCTGGAAAGTCGGGAATGAGGGACGTGGTACTGGCTGTGGGAGGATGCATTGTGTTTGGGGAAAGCGAGCAGGGAGAGTTAACCCTTAGCTTTGTCTAATATGTTGCTCCATACATGAATGCTTCGCGAGGAACGGGCCTGTCCATCGGGGAAACTAAGGTTGCCTTTATCACCAAGGTTAAATTCTCGGTTGGTAATTAGTTTCAGGGTTCCAGTACTTACGAATTCGAGTTCGAAGCAGCGGACCATTACCTGAACAACGGAACCCGGCGTGGGCATCATAGCAGGGTGCGAGTCGGAATGTTCCAAATTGCAGCAGTTTGGGCAACTTCGCCTCTGTCTCTCCTATCGGGGACTCTGGTTCCACCTTTAGTAAAAGCTTGCTATAAGATATATTAAGTCAAGGCCAGGTATTTACATGTTGAAGCGGATCACAGCTGACGCGGAGTTCCCGTTCCCAGGTTCCCGAACCTCTTCCTCATCCTCCCTATCCATCTTCTAAGTTCTTCTTTGAATCTTTCGAGTTCAAATCGTCTACACGTCGCGAACCACGTGATTGACGCTTTCCGCGAAGAAGGACAAATTGCCCTGGTTAAGTCCCGCCATAGAAATACGTCCGTCAGCTGTCATGTAGACGTGGTACTTCTCGGCGAGTGCCTTGGTCTGGGCGGGGTTGAGTCCGGTGAAGCTAAGGAGGACGATGAGCGAGTCAATTTCAACTTGAAATACAAGACACGTACCTGAACATTCCAATCTGGCTCTTGATGTGGCCCCACTCGCCAGGAGTCTTGAGGTCGTGAGTGAGCATATTATAGAGCTTTTCACGCATGCCGATGATGCGGTCAGCCATGCCCTTGACTTCGCTCTCCCATTGAGTGTAGAGCTGAGATTCACCGAGGATGGTGGCAGCGATTCGAGCACCGTGAGCAGGGGGGTTGGAGTACATAGGACGGATGATGATCTTCAGCTGACTGTCAACTCGAGCCTTCTCCTCAGGGTCGGCAGTGACGATCGAGAAGTTACCGGTACGCTCGCCGTAGAGACCCATGTTCTTGGCAAAGGATTGGGCGAGCGCAACCTGGTGGCCTTGGGCAACAAAGTGGCGAAGGGCGAAGGCATCACGGGTAGTGTTGCCAGAGGCGAAGCCCTGGTAAGCCATATCGAAGAAGGGGAAGAGCTTCTTCTCCTTCACGACATCGGAAATGACGGCCCCACTGCTCGGGCGTGGGGTCAACACCAGTAGGGTTGTGGGCGCACGCGTGGAGGAGGACGATTGAACCCTCGGGGGCAGCCTGAAATGCGGTCAGATTACGGGACGGGACGCTCGGGCACTATGCCTTACCAAGAGGTCAGCCTTCAAGCCCTCAAAGTCCAAGCCGACGGTAGACTTGTCAAAGTAGCGATAGTGGCGAACTTCCAGGCCGGAATCGCGGAAGATAGGGATGTGGTTACCCCAGGTCGGCGAAGGCACATAAATTGCCTTGGAGTTGGGGTAGTGGCGGGCAAGGAAGGCACCACCAATGCGGAGGGCGCCAGTACCCGAGATGGATTGAGTGGAAGAAATCTACCACCAGATTAGCCCACGGTAATCCAACAATTCCAAGTTCAACTTACAGCTCCTTCCTTGAGGGGAGCACTGTCGGCACCATAGGCCAACAAGGTGGCGCGCTTGGTGAACTCGGGAAGACCAGTGATACCAAGGTATTCCTTGTCCGGGTTTTGGGAGCTCACAATCTCTTCGGCCTAAGGGGACATAAGGGCCTCGGAATACAAATGAGGAGGAATGATAACGAACCTTCTTGACGGTCTGCAAGACATAGGGCTTGCCATGTTCGTCACGGTAGGCTCCTACACCAAGGTTGATTTTGCGGGAGTCCTTATCGGCTTTGAATGCCTCAGTAATTCCTAGCAGGGTTTATCCATGTCAGAATTTCGACTCTTTGCCCATCCAACACGTCCCGACGCGTGTCCTGAACTTGAACTCACCGAGGATAGCGTCCGGGGGACCAGCGGGAACGTTGGCCCATGCAGAGATAGATCTGAGGGTAGGTGCCTTGAGGGAAGTGGCTGTTTTGCGGGCGATGGCAGAGGCCAACATGATTTGTATGGTATATGGGGGAGGATAAAGGGCAACTGCAGTAGCCTTTTACAGGGGTTCGGGGAGAGTTGCCGTGTTCCAGCGATTTGATCCGAAATCCGAATCTCCGAGCTAATTACGAGTGATCTTATCAATGACATTGCTCGAGTCACTGCTCATCATCCTAATCCTACAACTTGACCTGCAAAATGGCCGATACTACAGATCCAAAAGTTCAAAACCCCCCTTCTGAAGCACCTGCCGAAGGGTAATTGACCCTACACTTTTCAGTCACTCCCACTAATCTCTTGCAGCTCTGAGGCTCAAAAGGGTCCATCGAAAAGCGAACTCAAAAAGCAAGCAAAGGCTGCAGAGAAGGAACGTAAGGCTGCTGAAAAGGCAGCCAAGCAAAAGGAGCAAGAGGAGATGAAAGCTGCTGCTGAAGTCGTATGTCCACCTCGCAGCAAACTTTTATTCGTCATCCATCTAATACGACCGTTTGATAAGGATGATGCTGCAGAGCACTACGGCCCCCAGCCTCTGAATCAGTCTCAAAGTCGCCCAAACCGCGAGCGCGTAGATATCTCGACTTTGAACGACAGAGTCGGACAGAATGTCCTGTTCAGAGCTCGCGTTCATACTTCTCGAGCTCAAGGAAACAAGATGGTCTTCTTGAACCTCCGCCAGAGGACTGATTCCGTCCAGGGTCTACTCGTCGTGACCCAGGGGAAGGTCTCCAAGCAAATGGTCAAATGGACAGCGGGTATCGCAACAGAAAGCATTGTCCTCGTTGAGGGAACTGTCGAGAAAGTGCAAGAGCCTATAAAGAGCGCAAGTGTTAGCGACGTCGAGGTTCATATCAGCAAGGTAAGGGACTAACCCAAATCACTGTTGGCCTGATCAAACCGCTTCCTTAGATTTATCTTATCTCAGGGGTCGAGGGCCGACTCCCCTTTACTGTTGAGGATGCCAATCGGCCAGAAGCTGAGACCTCTGGTACTGATGCCCAATATAACCGTGTTCTTCTGGAAACCCGGCTCAATAATCGTGTTGTGGACCTCCGTGTAAACGACTTTCCTTCTCGAAAGCATAAAGCCTATCTAACCTTCTGGATATCCGTAGACACAAACCAACCAAGCCATTTTCAAGTTGCAAGGCGCGATTGGCGATCTCTTCAGAGATTATCTCCGGGAACACAAATTCATCGAAATCCACAGCCCAAAGCTCCAAGGCGCTGCTACTGAATCAGGTGCTTCGGTATTCAAAGTTAGCTACTTCAAAGGTACGGCTTCATCGACGGTCAGAGCCCAGAAGGATGCTTATGGCTGTTACGCTCCAGGAAGCGCCTTCTTGGCTCAATCTCCTCAGCTAGCTAAGCAAATGGCCATTGCCGCTGACTTCGAGAGAGTATACGAAATCGGCCCAGTCTTCCGTGCTGAAGACTCTAACACTCATCGCCATTTGACCGAGTTCATGGGTCTTGATCTGGAAATGACCATCGAGGAGCACTATCACGAGGTCATGGAAATGCTCGACGGCATGCTCGTGAACATTTTCCGGGGCCTGCGGGATGGGTACAAGAAGGAAATTGAGGTGATTGGCAAGCAGTTCCCGGCCGACGAGTTCAAGTGGCGAGAAGGGCCGGAAGGTACGTTCAAGATGACGTACAACGAAGCAGTCGACCATCTTGTCAAGGATGGTGTGGCTAGGGAGGAGCTAGACGATATCAAGTAAGTGCGGCTACGCTGTGGGTTAAGGTGCTATTCTTACTCCCCGTAGCACTGAGAACGAGAAGCGCCTCGGACGAATCATCAAGGCAAAGTACGACATTGACTACTATATCATCGACAAATTCCCCATGGCCTTACGACCATTCTACACCATGCCGGATCCCGAAGATCCTGTGAGCTTTATACTAGCTTCTTCGCTTCGTTCATCTAACTCACCACAATATCCACAGACCCTGTCAAACTCTTACGACTTCTTTATGCGTGGTGAAGAGATTCTATCTGGCGCTCAACGTATTCACGACCCTGCTCTCCTCTGCGAGAAGATGCGTAGCAAAGGTGTTGAGCCCGATTCGATGAAGGCATACGTGGACGCGTTCAGATTGGGTTGTGCGCCACACGGTGGGGGAGGAATCGGTTTGGAGCGTGTGCTAATGCTTTTCCTTAAACTCAACAACATCCGACGTGCTTCACTCTTCCCAAGAGATCCAAAGCGTCTAGAGCCCTAGGTCGACCCCTAACTACTGAATACGAAAATACAATTGCTCTTCCTCTTTCTGCGACACATCGCGAAGAACGAACCGTTCTACTGACCGATTTTCGCTCCACCAAAAACGAACAGCCGAGGAATGCTGATGTCACACACGTCTCTGCCGAATAGAAGCCATCCCGGTCAACACTTTTATGAAACACGGTTTAAGCTACTCCCGGATACGGCTTAGTGTGCTAGACGATGGTCGCTACTTATACTTTCGCTTTCGAAAGCGAGCTGGAAGCAAAAGTATTGCCACTACCCCAACCTTGAAGCCACCAGAGTCCCTCCTCGACGGCCGACGCATTTCACTCCTTTCCGCTTGACCGTCCGCCGTCGCAATGTACTTGCCAATCCTCAGTAGGAGAATGTCCGCCGCCTCCGACGCAAATGGGGATTGCCTGAACACGTTTCGCTCATGCTCCTCTCCAACCACAGAAGAGTCTTCAACCACCTCTGGAAACCCAGACGACTCGCACTGGTACATCCGCGATGGACCTCACCGATACATGGGAGCGGTGATGGTGGGGGTCATGTTGTTCATCGTCCTCGCAGTGTACCTCTATGTTGGGAAGATGCCCAGGAAGGTGTGGAAAAGACTGCGGGAGCGGTTACAGCAGCGGAGAGAGCCAAACACAGGGCTACAGGTGGTGCTTGACAAGGAGAAGGGCGACGGCAGTACTACATCCCCTGAGTCGTATCACCATTCCCCACAATCACAATCACAAACCCTCGAACACAAGAACCACTGGGACCACCGGATAGCACCAGAGCAAATCGCATGGCTGCCTGAAAAGCCCCAACCCTGTTTGAAGCAAAAGGCAGGGACGGTCGAGTTGGAATGGAGTACTCCCGTGGCTCGTGCAGAGCGTCGAGAGGAGCGGCGAAATCGAAACCAGGGTCATCGATCGAAGAGGTCCAGCAGGCATAATCGCAGGTTCCAAATACCACCTATCACACGCTAGATTGTTACCCTTTTCATTTGTCCTACCTTGTTGTTTCTGCCATACATATACCCTCATTGCAATATGTACAATAGCACATCATCTTCTCAGACTTCGAAACACTAGTCCATTCCTTCAATATAAGAGTATAGTTGATTATTGAACAGAAAGGACAAAGTGGATAGCGATGGGGGGTTGTCTGCGAGGTATACTGCACAAAGTCCTTTAGATTGAGAGGAAAGAGTCCCAAGAAGCGGCACAAAGGCTCACCCTAAACATATAATACATACGAAAAAGCGGAGGGCATGTTAGCGACGACTTGACCCACGGCGGTCACTCGGGCGCTGCGAAGAACCTTGGTTGGTGTTTGAAGGCCCATCTATAGCGGCTGAAATGAGCTCTGCCGGAAGGTCGACGTGGACGCCATCTGCGTATGTGTACGCGTCGAGCGGTGAATAAGCCGGTGGATCGCGTCTTGTAAGAGGAGACGGAGGCAAACGGTCATCAGGGGTTATCGTCCGAGTGCTAGCACTGCTGCCAGTTCGTCGATGGCCTGGTAATGCCTGTAAGTGAATGTCTCGAGGATGAGGGGTGGGGGGATTGGCGCTCGGGCTCAAAGGCGATTCAGGAGGAGGGTGCAAGTGCACTGACAACTCTGATCTCGGCGCTGAGAGTGTAGAGGCGAAATGGGACAGCGAACTCCGCTGGAGGCGAGTGGTGGTAAATGGGTTGCGCGTACCTGCCTCGGGGGACATGGATCTCGTAGATGTTGTTGGCGATAAACTTCGCCCTTGCGAGGTACGAGGGAGGAGAGGCCGCGAAGGGTCTTCGTCGTCATATTCGTCTTCAGTGAGCTCGTCGATGGGAGTAATGGGAGGTGGCGGCGTTAATGGAGTAGGAGGTATCAAATCTGCCGAAGGAAGAGGGGATGTTGGATTGGTTGACTGGCGTCTACGCGAACGACGGCCAGAAGACGGAGTCGCGGAAGTATCGCCCGCAGCTCTCGCACGGCCTCCAACATCGAGCAGAATGCTCCCCCGCTCGCTTCCATACGCAGGAGGGGGCGCGAGAGTCCCAACACTGGGCGCCAAGCCCCACTTCTTGACGTTGGCTTCAATAAACACGAAGCCAGCCTGGCCAAGGTTGACGTGGACGCTGCACGGGCCGTCTGCTCCAATCGTAGGGAAAAGGTTCCAGCGATTGAGGCCAATGAAAGCATCCTCCATCTTGCGACCATTTCTAGTGTAGAAGACGGTTCCCGTTCGCGGGCGATAGCCACATCCTAGGACATCACCTTCCTTGAGTTGTGGGCCGAACGGTGTGGCAGTGAAGGGATAATTATGGGACTTGTCGCCATTAGAGTGGTAACCAACAGAGAAACGACTGTGACCAGGGAGGCGGAATGGTGGATATGGTTTCGTGGCCAGCCCTACTGCAACGTTGGTTGTTTCAGGAAGATCAAACATCTTGACTTCCCAGTAGTAAACCTCGTTCAGCTTGGGAAGGGGAAGGTTGGACTGCACACAGGACGAGCTGGCTGGATCGGGCAAAAAGGTGATTTCTGTCCTGGCATGAACCAGCAGCGAGTTGACAGTCTCATAGTCTGGCTCGAACGACCATGCAGAGACGCCCTTTTCCTGTATTGATAGGAATTGGGACAGAGTGATGTCCGTTGGTTGGGAGTTTGGCAAGTATTGGAGCTGGTACTCTGCGTCATTGTGAGCGATAAGGGCCACGGTGGCATTAGCCTGGTAGCGTACCTCGAGCCTGTAGATAGTCTCTGCGAACATTCTCTGCCACGCCCTCAAGCCACCTGGACTCGACTCCTTCGAAACCGCCCTCGCCTTCAATGAGCTCCTCCCTGCTGAGGTCGACTGGGCCATCGTTGTCCCGCAACATGATGCCCCGTCGACGACGTACGAGCAGGACACATATCAGGAATGTCAGGAGGAGGAAGAGAAATGTGGAGAGGACGATGAGAAGGGGTAGGAGGACGAGTAAAGCATCTGGCTGGCGGGGCTGCGGGTCACTGGGTGCTGGTGCTGGTGCTGGTGCTGGCTCTGGAAGGCTATTGCCAGTCGCAAGAAATGAGTGAAATATCGAGTTGAGCCGTGATTGCTCCCTGGAATCGAGGGCCATTAGAGGAGGGAAGGGGGTAGTAGTGGAGGTTGTAGTGTATTAGGCTTGCAGGCGGTGATGGCTGCTGTGACAAACACAGATCAGTCCCACGCGGCTTGGGCACTCTCCCTTTGATCACTTCAGATCTTTGACCTGTCCTCGAGTATGTCGGCACCGTCTGCGGTCACCCCAATCAAGGCTGTAAAGCGAAAGGGCTCAGTCCGTCGGCCGAGAAACATCGACGCTCTAGAGACCCATAGATCCGGTCTCAACGCCATCCGCGCCTTCCTTAGAGGTCACACTTGCTATGAAGCATTTCCTGTTAGCTTCAGGCTCATTGTCCTGGACACCCAGCTCAATGTCAAGAAGGCTCTCCAGTGTCTCCTGCTCAATGGTGCCTCTGTTGCCCCATGTATCACCTTTCATCTATTGATCCTCTGTCTTGGGCAGGTGTCGTCTCCGCACCGCTCTGGAATAGCTCTCAGTCCAAATTCGCGGGCATGTTAACCGTATTGGATATCATCCACTTGATCCAATACTACTACCACAACAAGACATCCTACAAGGATGCTGCGACAGAGGTCGAAATGTTCCGACTTCAGTCTATCCGAGGTGAGCATCCTTGCAGACTCATTACGGTCAAGATTCACTACCCTCGCTACCAGACGTCGAGAAGCAACTAGGAGTGGCCCAGCCCCCGCTTCTGTCAGATCATCCCTCAACTAGCCTCTACGATGCTGGCAGGCTACTTATGCAAACACACGCTCGTCGACTGCCCCTTCTGGACCACGACACAGAAACAGGTCACGAAGTGATTGTGTCTGTACTGACGCAGTACAGAATGCTCAAATTCATCGCTATCAACGTCAGTTTGGACTCGTCCTCGTTTGAAGCTCCATCTCACCATCGAATCAGTGTCACACAGAAATCCAACAGCTCAATCAACCGCTAAGAAACCTTAGAATTGGCACATATGTACGGCGAGCACCTGGAGATCCCACTCAAGGCGAGGATGCATACAGTCCAATCGCCACAGCCGGTCTGGACACGCCTGTTTACGATGTTGTTCACATGTTCTCGAAACTCTCAATCTCTGCCATACCCATCATCGATGACGAGGGCATTGTCCTCAACCTGTATGAGACGGTAGACGTCATGGTGAGCATCTGGTTGACCCACTTTCGAACCGCCGTTAATCATGCCGACGATTCCAGACCCTTGTGCGCCTTGGGGCATACACAGCACTAGATATGACAATAGGGGAAGCACTCACTCAACGCTCACCTGATTTCCCCGGTGTTGTCGTGTGTACGGCGGGAGACTCTCTGGGAACCTTACTTCAGCTCATCAAGATTCGACGAGTGCATCGCCTGGTAGTCGTGGAGGGGGAGGTCCGTCGTTTTCATCAACTGTGTTCAGGCATGTATGCTCACCTATCCTTTTCCAGGAGGAGGAGAGACAAGGGGGTAGGAGAGGCCGCCTGCTGGGTGTGATCTCCTTGAGCGACGTGTTGCGATACCTCATTGGAGACCCGGACATTCGAGAGGTGCGGGAACCCCCTGAAGAACCTGTCGTGCGCTCCTAGAATGCCTCAAAATGATCTCACACGACCATCGATTCGACATCTATGATTTCTCGCCTGAACACTGGATACATACTCACAAGCTGGATCTTTGGTTTGAATCTTGCTTCACGTACTGACGAAAGATGACTTTTTCTTTTTTGGATACCATACATAGACTGCGTCATATTTTTCTCTGCTTTGCTTCCAGTTTTGACTACAACATCCGAGTGCTTATTCAATGTACATTAGTTCGACCTTTTCCTTATAGCATGCGTAGGATTCGGAAGGGCGGCCTGTGTGAAGGTGCGCAGCGGTTGTCACGTAAGTTTCTACCTCAACTCGTACTCCCACCATCACTGCGCTGCACGGTCGAATGTGGCCGCTAATCCTATCCCGCGACGTTGTTCTGGAGCAGAAAATCGACGCACCTACTTCAGAGGTCCTGAATCTCCTCCACGACCCAAAGCGGCTATGTAGCCTGAGCCCCCTCATGAAATCTGTAGAGGAAGACAAGGGAGACCCTTCGACCGTCATCTGCACAGAGCGCCTGCCAATGATGGGAGGGAAATTCGAGTCTTCCCCAGTATTTCGATGCAAGATGAATCCTGAAGCAGACGGCGTATTAATGGAAGTGTTTGCTGGTGCAGGAACCTCCCTCCGTAACCACATGCAGGTTGAGGGACTGGACGACAAGACCTCACTAGTGAAAGAACACACAACTGTCAAGGTGCGAGCGAGCGTGCTTTTATGGGCTTTCTTCAGCGTTATTCATGGAATTGCTCCTAGGCAGTATTCTTCTTCATGCCTTTTGTGCTCTCCACGATGGTAGGTGCACACAAGGCCGTACTCGAGAGGCTGAACGCCGCTGTGAAAGATTCACAGTGAGCTCCCGAAAGTTTGAGCTATTTGAGCACTCATGGACACGAACGCAATGCAATTCATTTCATGTGTGGCGTGTATTGAATAGACCAACGCATCATCAATCATGTTCTGTTCTTCCTGAATCATGAACGGTAAGGAACATGAGTCTCCGGGAAGCAAGGCGGTTATATAGCGCTGCCTGGGATTCGTGAGAGGACCAGTCATATCCGAAGGTCCTACAATATTCTACGACCCACTGGCTGTACAAGACCTGGAATTGATACCGTCGCTCAGCTGTCACAGTCATTGTTGCCAGACTATATATAACAACGTGACAAGGTGCTGGCTGTCTGGCTTCTGCTTCGTGGAAAGTTTGATGTGAGATCTGACGGCGTATTTAAAGCGGTCGGGTTCCCAATGTCTGTTGGCAGACAGGTTCTCCTCAACTAGTTTCTGGCAAACTTGACGCATCGTGTAGGTCTTTATACGCTGGCTATGAACCATTCGCTAACCGAATCTCGTAGTGCTGGCCAACTTTGCACACCATAAACAACCACTCTTCGCCCCCAGAGTCTGCTTTAGTGCTATGCAGCTCTTTCATTTCTTTGCTGCCGTTGCGCTCTTCACTTCCGCTGCATCTGCCGCCCCATACGACTCTGGCACAGATGCACGAGCTGTCGTTCGCTCCCTAACGGCGGACTACGAAGGATACAGGCTTGTCACCCGAGGCGAATGCTCAGTGAGCGGTAATGCCTGCAGAGGATACGTTCAGATCGCCTGTGGTGTCATCTGCACTGGCAGCCCCTGTGCCTTCAGCGACACAACGCCGGCCTCTAGGGAACTCCTTACAATCTGCCGGGAGAAGTGCTCCTGCGGTAGTACCGAATCTTAGGTAGCTTGTTCACCAAGTTCATAGATGACAAGCAGCTCAAGGCCTTGTCGATGCACCCACATATATTTCAAAGCTGAAAGTCGTTTCAATATATCATTCAATTTTTGAACTCATGACTTTGATCAAGCAGTAATTGTCCTCTTGTTGTTCTCTTGCATCCTTTTGCCTTGGTCCTAGCTTCGCGTCACGGTCGCGAAGAACTGGAATCTCCTTCAGACCAACTGTCAATGCATCGTTTGAGGGAGCTTAGAATATTCTAGTACTTCGTTGAGCATAAGTAATATGCACGCTCCTGACCTTGAATGATATTTGTCCTTGTCCAGGGTTTGCCCATCAAAGTCCCAGAAGACCCAAGCCCTGCTGATGGGCGCCTAAACTTGTCCAGGAACCCCCATCATCTCTGTGAGCATGCCTCAGAATGTTGTTTCTCAGAGCTTGCCAAGCAATCAGGTCTTAACACTTGTTTTTGCTGCTGTGATTGCTGCTCTTATCTTGCTTTATTTCTTCATCTCTCCGACTCGCCGAGCCCAGGACCAAAACAGTCAACTCCCACTTGAATATGGACTTTTCCACCTGGATTTGAACAGGCAGCCTGGCGAACCGAAAGACAAGCCCCCTTCTACAGAATGGTTGAACATGGGCTATTGGAAGGTGACTTACCCCGTTCTTTGGCCAGGTTTAATTCAGTTCGTAACATCGTCTCATATAGAATGAACCTGTGTTCCCCAAGGCTTGTCAAGGTACGTCTTTCCCCTTGTTCCATAATTCGCCTGAACTGACGGCTACTAGCCCTTGCCTCCAAACTCATATCTGTGCTTTCCATCAAGCCAGGGTCACACGTTCTTGGTGAGTTGGTCCTCAAGCCCGTTTGAGATGCCCCGTCTTACCAGCTTTCAGACGTGGGATTCGGTACGGGGGAGTCTCTCCTCTATATCCTATCCTCTGCTACAGGGTCTGAGCCCGTTCATCTGACTGGAGTCACAAACGTCCCATCTCACTGCGAGCGAGCTCGCCAGCGAATTCATTCCCGTTTCCCTGATTTGGAGAAGCATGTCTGCCTTGTTACTGCAGACGCAATAAGCAATGGCTCCCCTGACCACCCACTGTCGTCCTCGTCCACCTTCCAGCCCCTCGACGCGATCATGGCACTGGACTGCGCCTATCACTTCACCACGCGCCAAAAGTTCTTGGAGCAATCTTTCTCCCGACTGAATTCAGGTGGACGTATTGCTTTAGCAGATATATGCTTCAACGGAGCATCCCTGACAACTCTCCGAACACGCGTCACTACCTCTCTATTGCGGATGATGCCCATGTCAAATCGTATCTCCGTCAACGAGTACCGACAACAAATGGAAGCTACTGGCTATACCGACGTCAGCATTGAAGACATCACAGCCGACGTCTTTCCTGCGTTCATCTCCTTCTTGAAGAGACAGAGTTTGACATGGTGGCTCTTTGGATCCGTCTTACAGATATACACGAGCTCCGGAGCACAATATGTCATCGTCTCAGGCCGAAAGCCATGAGGTCAAAGTGTAGTAGATAGGGGACAGATCGCCAAATTCATTCATGGTTCTCACGGCTGCTGTATTACGGAGCTGCGAGCAAGCATCCTTCTGCCTCACAACCTCTCCCAAATGACAGCCATTCAAGCCATCTTTATCCGCGGCTATGAAGAACGTGCACACCCGAAATCTCACGTCGTATACAAGATAGAGATCGAGGCTCATGTCCGTTCATGGCAAATGTGGCGGCGCTACTCTGAATTCGACGACCTTCACACCGAGCTGACCAAGTCTGCTCAGGCTGCGCCGCCTCACCCGCTTCCACCCAAACACGTATTCACAGGCTTGCTAAAGTCGAAGACAGATCCAAAGACTTTGGAAGAGCGAAGAGCAGGACTGGAGGCATATCTACGGGCCATTCTGGGTTCCAAAGACGAGAGATGGCGCGAATCCTTTGCCTTCAAAGAGTTCCTTGGGATCCCTACTGGTCGTCAAGCCCCTGCAGCGGCGGATTCCAATCCATTCACTTCGGCTACATGGCTGGATGAGCATGCAGCACTCCAGACACTACTCCGGGATGTCTGGTCAGATATCAACAAGCGAGACGCCCTCTCTTCACAGGGGGATGTTGCCGGTTCGCACAAATCGAATCTGGCAGCCAAGTCGAAACTTGCTGGGGTGCTATCGCGGATAGGGGGTCTGGGCAAGTCGCTGCGCCAACTTGGACTGGGTGGCATGGCGGAAGGAGAGCTTCAGCGTCGCACAGACATGGTCGGACGACTGCAGGATGATTGCGAAAGGCTGGGCAAGGTGGTGTCTGTGGCACGGCAGACATCTTCGAGGGGGCAAGTCCAGTCGTCGAATCCTCTGGACAGGAGAGCGGCTCCAGAGTCCGATCGTCGAGCTCTGCTTGGAGGAGGAACGGCAGCAAAACCAGCTCGAAGAGTCTTTGGTGCATCATCGTCCTCACCTCCAAAGGAAACGGCAGTGACACGACCGCTGGACGAGGTTGGCTTGTTCCAACTGCAACAGCAGGAGATGCAGGTGCAAGATAACCAGCTCTCTCAACTCACGACGATACTGCAGCGCCAGAGGCAACTTGGCGAAGCGATCAACCATGAAGTATCTCAGCAGATTGAGATGTTGGACGACCTCTCGAACGAGGTCGACCGTGTTGGAGGAAAGCTTTCAGCAACCAACAAGAAGCTGAACAAGTTGTCATGAACACAGTTTGTAGGTACAATGTACATCTGTAATGCGATATATCTAGTGTGTATGTGCAGAGTTTGCAATGCGGTCATTAGAGGGAGTGTATGCTACATAATTAGAGGGCTGGTGTTATTAGTACAGTTGCTCTAAGGCTGGGTTAGATACCGGCCGATACCCTATGGAATTCATTAGTTTAATCTGTACTCATTTGAAGCTGGAACGAGACATACCTCGTAGCAGGCAATCATAATGCCGCACGCCGGTGCGATTTTCGCCATCCTGGGCCCAATGCCAGCAAATAGAGACGCAGCACCCTCAGTCCTGAGCATCTGCATCAACAGAGGGAAGGTCCGGGTGACGCCGTTATTTGTGGCAGTCATAATGACAGCTTGCCGCCGTGTTTTCAGAGTGTCGAAAGGCGACGTCACCAAAGCGGCGGTGATGCCGCTAACGGCTCCGCTGACGAAGGCGATGGTCGCCCCTTCATGTCCATGCTTAGCGAACTGTTTCTTCCAAGCCTCGTAGCTTGCCCAATAGAAGCCAGAGAAAGGAACGTCGCGCCACAGAGTAGGGCCTAAGCCACGCCATAGTGATAGCGGGCCATTGGACTTTACAAGGGTGCGAAGAGAGGCCAGAACAGAACGAAGGGTGTGTGGGTTCCCTGAGGAAAGAGGTGTAGACTGAAGGTTGGTTCGGAGGAGCTCCAGCGGCGAAACTATTGTGGCAATGCTCGATCGAGCTAGTATTCCAGCAGCCAGTGGGATCATAGACTGGGTAGACGTCGGCACAAGGGGCGGAAGGGCCGTATTGAGAAGATAATCATAAGTCAGGATGTAGGATGTTGACGCCGGAACACCAATGACTCTAAATTGAGGATTAGTAAAGTTAACGGGGCAGACAAATAAACCTACAGAGTAGTTCCTGCACCTTTCCAGAGACCTGCGGCGCCTTCTGCTTTCCAGACATGACGAACGGCGTCATAGAATCCGTTTACCCGCTGGGTCTTGAAAACACCACGGTCCCAGATGCAGACAATCTCTCCCGAATGTGCATGCGCAAGAGAAGACATGTTCCGGACACATGTCCCCACACTGCTTGGCTGGCAGCAAGTGTTAGGAGGGGGTTTGGGGAATAACGGTTCCCGTACAGGCGGCTGGGTCTGGAGCCGTGTTTTGACAACGTCAAACGGCGTCACTGGAGACGAGTGAGATAGGATAAGATCCTGAAAGGCTCGGAACTTACTGGTCAACGCCGTCAGCGTCGAGCCCGTCGCAGCCGCTACGAGCTTTGCGCGAAACGGGTCCATGAAGGATTGAGAAAGGAATACGACGTCGCCCTCCGGCTCGGCAAGCGTCAATTTGGTGACAGGGGTTAGTCACCCATCAGTCAGTTCTGTTGCCAAAGATTTTGGATCAATCTTTGCTTCCATACAACGACAACGACCTCAAATATAGCCCTTCAACACTGACTCTGGCCAGTAACCGGAAAAAAGCTCATAAATATCTAGAAATTCTCGGCTTATTGCTCTTCTTGCTGCTTTCCAACTCTCACCTCTGTGGTGTGATCTAATTCCCAAAATCCAACTCCCATTCCTTCATTACCAATGTCCGTCGAATCTACCTTGACCGGTTCTGCTCTGCAGGCTTCGAGAGCTGCGCTCTCAGCTGCCATTGCAGACCAAGAGTCATCCAACGCCCAGCCTTCGAACACCGGAGATGACTCCCTCGAAGCTGGTGAGATCCAGGAAATCGAGGTTGATATGCAGAGCCAGGCAGACGCTATCCGCACTGTCTTCAGTGATCCTTCCAACTTTAACGTCAAGGTGCGCCCATTAATTCATTATTTTCATGTAGGTGGCTCATGCGTGTATCAAGCATCCATTGTTTTCCTCCTGGACCCTCTGGTTTGATTCTCCGTCAACCAAGGGTCGCAATCTTCCTCAAACCCCCATGTCTGCATTCCCTCCGACCCCTGTTCAGACACCTGGAGGTGGTGCACATGGGTGGATGGAGGATATCAAGCGGGTCATCAGCTTCGACAGCGTCGAAGAGTTCTGGGGGTGAGTCAATGGTTGCTCTTGTACGTGATGAGCCGATGCTAAACGCCGACGGCGTTAGCTTGTACAACAACATCATCCCTCCATCGCAACTCCCTCAAAAAGCCAACTATTACCTCTTCAAGGTTTGCCCAGTTGCTCGTTACTTTGGCAAAGGTTACTGACGAGTTACTCAGGATGGAATCATCCCTGCTTGGGAAGATGATGCAAACAAGAATGGTGGAAAATGGAGCATCCAACTTCCAAAAGATAAGAACCGAGGCAATGTCGACAAAATGTGGCTGCATACGGTGCGTAGTTGAATGGCTCAGTCTGCTCCATGAAACACTGCTTAGCTGTGTCTAGATGCTTGCTGCGATCGGCGAGACGTTTGACCCTTCTCCCACAGGCAATCCTGTGGAATCGTTAATCACCGGTGTCATTGTATCTGTACGGCCACAATTCTACCGGCTGTCGATATGGACAAGAACTGCGCCTAACCAAGGCGCTGAAGAGGACAACAAACTGCGGGAGCGGATCGAGTCTGTTGGACGACACTTCAAAATCCAGGTATTGGGCTACGCTGAAGGAGCTCGACTGGGTGGCCCCCTTGCGACTGAGGTGGAATTCCAATCACACAAAGATTCCGAGAAGAAGGGCAAGTCTGTTAGGAAGATCATCGTGTAGAATCTTTGTATCCTACTGTAGCTCCATGTTTGGCATTGCTATGAATGACTTATGACATCATTGGCACTCTCTTATAACTGCGGCTCTGAGCTGATTCGTTCTGCAATTGTTCCTTTCGAAATGCCTATGCCCTCGTTCCTCTCATCTATTGCCGATAAGGCGCAGACCGCGATTCAGGCTTCTCCTCTTGCAGGCCACTTGCCTGGGGGCCATGGTCCCCGTCCCAACAGCCCCGATGCTGCTCCCCAGCCTGCCGCTAATCAGGCTGCAGCTCAAGGTGGACAAAGGTCGCATGCTCTCGAAGCCCTCTCCCACCAGTTCCGCACTCTTCAGCAGCAGTATTCGTAAGCTTACGGTTCAAGTCCAGTGATCTCATGAATCTCATGTGTTCCGCCATCTAGGAGCGCAACGACTCCAACCCAGAAGATCATCACCACCTCCAAAGGCTTCGCGCTCGATCTTGACAGCACCTCGCGTGACGTGAAAGCCCAAAGTAAAGAGCTTTACACTTGGGGTCAACAAGAGCCTGAGGATCTCAAAGATGGTCTGTGCTATCTCTCTTACTTCATTTAATAACGTTGCTGATCTCTCGCTAGTCACTGACCGATTGGCTTATCTCAACTTTGTTCACGGTTCATTGGCAAGTACTTTGTCCCAAAAGCTCGAGGCCTCTCGTGGCCCCTGGAAGATCCTCCGCGATGCCGAGGCAAGCATCCAACCTCGTCGATCTGCAAAAGCCCTTCTCGAGAAGGAGCTCGTAAAGGTCGAAAATGACCCCAAGAAGGGAGGTGACATCAGAGAGCAGCTCCGCAAAGCTGAGCTAGAGAATGATCAGGCCGAGAAAGAAGTCGAGCTGTTGAAGCGCAAGGCTGTCAAAGAGAGCGAGCAGATCAAGTGGGAAGCCATCCGTGAGGTAAGACCTAATAAGTGATATATTTTGCTGGTTCGAGGCTGACAACCATCTAGTACGCGGAGAAGCTGGTCCTGCTCTCGCAGGCAGCAACCCCCATCATGGGAGCTCTTCCCGTCTTACCCCCGGATGCTTCCACCCCTTACACGGGAGCTTCTGCCACCGCTGCAGCCCGTGCCTCACTCCAGCGTGCACTCGACAATTACAAGACTGGTCATATCAACTTGCCTCCAGCAGGTGCAGACCTCAGCCGCTCTGACACTCGCAGCTTTGGCGAGAGCCATGCCGAGGAATTGTCCACCATGGGCACTTACAGTCCCGCGCATCCTCACCATTCTCCGACACATGCTATGCCAATTCCCCAACCCGTTCAGCACCCAACTCCCCACGGGATTCAGCTGCAGCAACCCGTCCCTCACCCAGTCCCTGCCCCCGCTTTCCCTACCCCCCAAGGGCAAATGGGTTCTCCTCCTATCAACCCGACTTCCTTGAATCAGGCTCCCGCTCCCTTGCCAGCAGCTGCTACGACACCCCCTGCTCCCTCCGTTCCAGACATGACAACTTCTTCTGACGCTGTGCCTATCATCACACCAACTGTCGCAGAGACTGGCATTCCCGTTGCAGCAGGGTCCCCAGGCCCCGCCAAGGGCTCTTTGAATGATTTGAAGAACTCGCCGGCTTCGCCACTGCACAATCCGGCTCAGAATCTCCCGCCTCCCAGCAGCTTCCCAACTCCCCCAGCAAGTTCTTCCATGGGCTTTGGCTCTCCCCGTCATGAAACGGCTGAGGAAGAGAAGAAACGCCTCGAAAGGGAAGAGCGGGAAAGGATTCTTCATGCCAACACTCACGAAACAGCAGAGGAAGAGAAGAAACGCCTCGAGAGGGAAGAGAGGGAGAGAATTCTCCGCAACAATTCCGTCCGAAAGGACAACAATGGGCTTGACGAGGATCTCCCCCCATACCAGGAGCCGCAGTAATTTCTTGAAATGGACTATTATGAAAGTTAATCCTGAATTCATCTTCATTCACTACTTGCTTTGATCTCTGGACTTACGCCGTGTACACTCTTATGTTTTGGACGGGCTGGCGAAATTGTATAATAGGACAGGAATGTAATGTCATTAAACCCATCTGCAGCCCTAGCCGTTAGGGTATGAGAGCACCGAAGGAAGGTCAGCGAATCGCTCGGGGTCTTCAAGGAAGGAAAGGTCTACTCGCGTGAACAAGTTGTTGCTTGCAAGCCACCCAAACGCCCTGTGCCCATCCACCTGCACGCCTCATTGGGGCCTCGAGGTTATCCTAACAACGAGTACGGTACTCTCAAGACGGGCAAAGTCCAGCAGAGCCTGAAGGGCACATCAGTCTTCTGCATGTGAAACACCCATCACAGCAAGAACGATTCTGACCAGATGTGTGCCTCCTATGCATCCTCTTCTGCGACCTCAAACTTGTGCTTTGCCTTGCCAGGAACTTCTGTCATCCCCTTTCCACTTCCAGTTACACCGACTGGAAAAAGATTCAGTATATGCAGTGAACCTCTGAGTAACAGAACTGACCTCTGCCCATGGGGTTATCCGGCGTCTTGAAGATGCTCGTGCCAGCCACACCAGCGATATGGATACCCTTCTTGGGGGCAGCCTTTTTAGCAAACTTTTGCCATGAATGTTGCTTCTCCGTCTGCTCTTTAGCCTTTTGCGCTCGTACTTCCAACTTCTTCTCGTTCTTCTTCTTCTTCTTCTCCCTCTCCTCCTCCTCCACCTTGCTCAGTTTGCGCTTTCCTGTTACAGCAGATGTCGAGGCATAGTTTCCAGGAAGGGATTTGAGATCGGCGGCCTTGACGAGTTCGGTGGTGTTGTATCCCTTGAAGACGATGCTGTAGACACGGTTCTCGGCGGCCCCTCCCACAAATGTGATTCGAGCGGGGTACCACTGTCCATCTGCGGAGTACCGCGCTAGACATTCATCTCCCGCTGCCCATGTGTGTGTCGGAGTGGCTGTTGTAGCTTTCTTGGTGGATGTAGTGGGCTCGGCTTGAGCAATGGCGGCTTGGGATAGTTCGATGAGCTCTTTGAGCTGTGCATGCAGGCCGGAAAGCTCTGCGTTATCAGGGTCTGCCTCCAGAGCAGTCTCAACCTCCCTCAATTGGAGCTGGTATTCTTCAAGATCGGATTTGTCCATGATTGTGATTGCGACAGGAAGGAGTAACACAGGAGGTACAAGTAGGCGCCGAAAGTGCAATGGAGGAAGTGGTCAAAGGAGCGTGTGAACTAAAGTCTGACGACATGGAACATAGTAATCAGGTCCAGAAATTATCTAACTTCACTCTGGTATCTTGTTTGGCTTTTGAACCCTGGGGGCGACCAGCATTCCGGGCAGACTTTTTGGAGTGGTACTTCCGTCGCTGTTGGTTTGCTTTTTTGTTGGCCTCCGCAACTGCTTTGGTTTTCATCCTCGGTTCTTCCTCCTCTGAGGATTCCACCTCCTCATTCACATCTTGAGGCTTCTCAGAGATCTCCAACTTCGACAGGTCTAGATCGCTTGGTTGTGGAATATCGGGCTCCTTTGCGGATGCTCCTTGCGACTCTATGGGCTCCGACGACAACGTCTGAGCAATTGTCGTTGAGGCGGCGGCCTGATCAGCCTGATCAGCCTCTTCCTCGCTCTCTTCTCCGTCTTCCTCGTCTTCGTCTTCCTCGTCTTCGTCTTCCTCGTCTTCGTCTTCCTCGTCTTCGTCCTCCTCGTCTTCGTCCTCCTCCTGCGAACCCTCTCCTTCATCCTGTCCCCCCAAAGCCGCTGCTTCCATGTACTAAATGCGCCTGTCAGCCATCCTTCAATTCTGTCTTCAGCAAATTACTTACCTCGTCTAAAGCCTTCATATCCTCCTTTTTAAATCCACTTGCTTCCACTACGACGTCCAGGCGGAAGTCGGCGCCATCTGGTGTTGCCTCTGCCATGGTCCTCTTGAATTTAGGATACATGGCGCTTTCATAGCGGAAACGTCTTCGGAAGAAGGTTCGGATGCACTCAACGTCACGATTAAAGTACCTTGACGTCTTGTGAATAAGGATTTCATACGAGAAGGAGGAGAACTGCGTACCACTCGGCATTTGCATGAGATGTGCTGACCATTTGAGGGAAGTCAATAACGACAGGCTCGCCACTGCCTTCTCGAATCAGGATATTGAATTCGTTAAAGTCGCCGTGGATAAGGCCGGCTTGGGCGAATCGGACAATCATGTCCATAAGGGTGGAGTAGAGCTTTCCAGGTGAGGGAACGTCTGCTATCTGGCGTCTGCTATATCGTCAGCTTGCTTTCCAGTAAAATATGGAAAGACGAACAAGGGATATGCATCGATGAACTCCATCAGCACGCAGTGGCGTGCCTGGTCGATTGGTTTGGGAATAGGGAAACCGTGTTCATGAAGGACCTGGTGCGCCGTAATTGAGGATGTCTGCCATAAAGCACGGGGAAAGGACTGACCTTCATGAAGGCCCATTCTTTTTGTGCTGATAGGCGCGAGAGGTACATCCAGGAGGCAGACTTGCGCTTGCCCATGTAGTCTCTATTTTGTTTGATGCTACGGAAAGATGTCCGTCCTAGTCTGAAGACAGGAGTTAGGTCTATGTCTTGGTTGTATGACGATGGGGGAAACTTGCCGGTGAATCTTGAGTACCATTTCCTCACCGTCGTCATTTGCAACAATGTGGATGTCTATGCCCGGGTGAATACAAGTACTGGCACTTGTGAAGGGACGTACCAGATTCCTTTCCAACGCCGATCTGATTTCCTACAGAAGACAAGCTTCCTCTCTTCAACATAGCCTTGATAGCCAAGTAGTCATATCCACCGTACGTCAGGCGGTACCCCTCGTCTAGTCTGGTCATCAGCTGGAGTCATTATAGGTTTAGTAGGTAGGGCAGAGAACGCATGCTTACATTTCGAGTTCTGCACTTTCGAGATTAGGTTGCGTTTGGCTAAAGAGCCAATCAATTTGTTGACACCACCACCTCTAATTCCAGAGATTTGTACGATGAGGTTCAGGGGGACAACCTCGTGGTTTTTAGAGCCCATCTCGACCTGTGAACACGACCGGTCAATGCTGCAACATGGCGCGAAAGGGTAGGGAGACGAACAGCAGTCAAGACACGAAACTCTTCCGAGGTGATATATCGAAGATCCGTTGCATCCAGCTTCATAGTGACGGAGTATCTAGTCCAAGGATCTGCAGCTGTACAAAGTCAGAGAGGTGAAAGAAGTTTATCGCCGAAGGATTGCCATCGGCAATTCCCGAGCGCTTAGGGGCTTGGAAGCAACCCAAACCTGGCGCTTAACCGCTCGAATTCATGTAGGATGGCGGCCCCTCGAACTCGAGTTCGTGCAGCGCTAAAGGTAAGCTTTTAAATGTCTCTTGATACTGTCAGGCTCATTCTCCGTAAGGTAGCTTCTGTAGGGATTCAGGAATCATGCGAGATTTTGAGCGATCCAGATGCACTGTGCGTGATGCTGTCACACCTGTACCCGCCGCGTCCCAACTGGCAGTCTCTATCAGAGGAATAGAATGCACAGTTGCCAGGTCGAGTGAGATTTCTAAGGATGTTTTGCACGGGATATACGATCTATGGGCAAATAACATGCAAACGCTGTGAGTTCTTGCCAGGTTGGTCGACTCTGACTTGCGTTAACAGGACTGTGGAATAGGTACACAAATTCTTCATTCGGATGGAAGCCGGCTGAAAAGAAGAAAGAGCTTTTCGCGTCACCTTCGCGATTCATCCTCGCTTTCAAGACCGGTACCGGAGAACAAGGGTCGATACGAGAATTGGTGGGCTTCACCATGTTTCGTTTCGAGTACGAAGACGGGGAAAGCTTAGTTTACTGGTAAGACGCTTGCACTATCTCAAGCAGCACACGGTAAATATTCCATTCGAGCTACGAAATTCAGATTTCTCCAGGAATTCAAGGTATAGGCTTGGGCCGCAAGCTTATGGGATACCTAGAGACCATCGGAGACGTGTATGAGATGGATAAAATCATGCTCACTGTTCTCAAAGGTAGGTTCTAACCTTTTTCCATATTTTCAGCCGAACTTATAATGAACAAGCCAACCAAAAGGCTTTCCAATTCTACGAGAAATATGGGTGGGTCCCACTCGTCCACACTTTGTATGCGGAACATAAGTTGAGCTATCAGTCCAGCTTCCAGATTGACCCTTCCTCACCCTCGCTACATGGAGAAGAGGTGGACTATGAGATCATGTCGAAAGAGATATGTACTGAGTGGTCGTCTGAATGATAACTTTTGTCCTTTGGTCAAACGTCCATTCCGGAGTTCGGGATCGGTAAACAAACGTCAACAGGGCGTAGCAGACACCGAGGGCAGAAAACGGACGGCCTACAACAGTTACACTCTCCACTCATGTTGACCTCTACGACATCGCGCGCTCTGCGCTCGTCAGTCACCCGGCTACAAGGCAGGCGCTTTGCCTCCGGGGAAGCACCTCAGTACAACGAACCCACAGGCTGGCTCTTTGGTGAAAAGGCAAGTACCAACCTTGAACCGTTCTGGGCAATGACACTAACAGGACTTTGACAACAAATAGCCACCACCACCGGGTCAGAAGCGAGTGAAGGAGGACTGGGAGAATGTCTTTATGGTGGGCATGTTTGGAACCATGGCCTTTGCGAGTGTAATGCTCTACTACAAGCCGGATACAACGTACGTTCTCGCTACCCCTGGTCCCACTTTGGCTTGCTGACCTTTTCGGCTACGTCTTTCAGTATCCAATCATGGGCATTGAAGGAGGCCAAGGAACGCATGGAGGCTCGAGGAGAGAAATTCCGCTACGAACCTACCGACTCTTCATCGTCCTCATAGTGAAATGATACAGCACACACACCTCACTCCTAGTCCCGGCCGTTTCTATCCCCTTGAAGCCAGCACTATAGAATGATGTTATTCTATTCTCCATAACTATAGTCTCAATAGAAATTCAGGTGCGACTCATTTCAAAGCCTCCAAACAAATGTCTATCTATCTATCAAGTCGTACTCAAGGGAAGCATGGGTCGGTTTATGACTCGCAGTGGGCCTTGTATTCCTCTTCGTTCAACAGCTTCTCGACCTGTGGTTCGTGGAGAGTTAGTGTCGCGTCGTGGTGTATGGCCAGGGCCTAGGAGAGCTAGCGTACCTCGGCAGGGTCGGAGAGCTTGATTTTGCAAAGCCAACCATCGGTTTCCGGAGCCTTGTTGAGCAGGTTGGGTTGGCCCGACAGGCTTGCGTTGATCTCTTCAATGGTACCAGAGATGGGAGCATACTGAAAAAAAGAAATTTCAGTTCCGGTCTATTCGTTCAAAGGGCGCTCGCGACTCACAATATCGGAAGCAGCCTTGACACTCTCTACAGCCCCGATTTGCTCTGTTCATTGAGGGATCATGTTGGTAACGTGTCGAAATAGATTGTAGATAGAAGACTTGCCTCCCTGTCCAACCTCCGTGCCCTTCTCAGGCAGCTCCACGAAAACGACGTCTCCGAGAGAGGACTGAGCATACTCGGTGATACAGACGGTACCAACGCCAGTGCTATCGTCGAAGATTACAGCCTCATGGTCGGTGGTGTATCGCTTCGCTGTCGAGTTGCGAGTGGTCAGTAAAAACGCGGTGGGACGCGAACCAACGGGAAGCCGTAGATTCCGCTCTGTTTGCTACTCACTGACGAGCGTGCGGATGGGGACCTGACGGAAGGTAGAGGCCCTCAGATTGAAGGCCCTGGCAGCAGGTCGGGCACGGACGGCTGTTCTGAGGAGGGCTTGCATGGTGGTCGAGAGTCAAGGAGAGAAGCACGGTGTGAGTGCGGGAAGGAAGGGAAGGACCTCCACATCTCGAAAAGTTGCCTTATACGGCACCTGGGCCTATTTTTCCTCATGTTAAGGGACGCAAGAGCCGTCCACAGTCCAGACAGATATTGGGGGTGAATAGAAAATGAATAAATTATGGCCGTATTTACGTCTAATTAGCTGTCGAGCAACCGAACCCGAATTACTTTTGCATAAGTATTACTTCAGTTGGGGTGGAAAGGCGACGAAGTATGTAGGGATTAGCATCCGAGGCGAAGCTTGTCGCGCTTCGATTTACTCGAAGATCTTGGTGACGATACCAGTACCGACTGAAAGAGTGATAAGCTCAAGTTAAGCTGATGCAAACATAGTAGACTTACTGGTCTTGTTGGCCTCACGCAAGGTGAAGCGGGTTCCAACTTCAAGAGCAACATCGAAAACTAGGTCGCAAACCATCTCGACGTTGTCACCGGGCATAACCATCTTCTCGGCAGCATCAGAAGTGCCTTCAGGGAAAGTGAGAGCAACAGTGATGTCAGCAGTGCGGACGAAGCACTGAGGGCGGTAGTTTTGCATGAAAGGAGTGTAGCGGCCACCTTCTTCCTTGGTCAAGACGTAGATCTGAGCAAGGAACTTCTTGGCGGACTTGACGGAGCCAGGAGCAGCGAGAACTTGACCACGACGGATTTGCTCACGCTTGATGCCACGCATGAGACCACCCATGTTGTCACCAGCTTCAGCCTGAAAGTGACGATTAGCGGGAATCGACAAGGGAAAAGGCCATAGCACATACACGCTCAAGCTCCTTGTGGAACATTTCAATACCAGTGAGAGTGGTCTTCATAGGGGGACCGAAACCAATAATTTCGACATCAGTGCCCTTGGTAGCAACACCACGTTCAACCTGTTCCCAAGTAAGTTAAGGTGCCAGCCTGTGGACAATGTGGAAACTTACACGACCAGTAGCGACAGTACCACGACCAGAGATGGAGAAGACATCTTCAATTGGCATGAGGAAAGGCTTCTCAAGGTCACGGACGGGGAGTTCAAGCCATTCATCGCAGTTGGCAATGAGTTCGCGAATCTTGGTGGAACCAATGTCATCGTTGCGACCTTCCAAAGCAGCCAAAGCAGAGCCCATGATGATAGGAGTGTTCTCGCCGTCAAAGTCGTAGGTCGAGAGCAGGTCACGCATTTCCATGTCGACGAGTTCAAGCATTTCGGGGTCGGAGATCTGGTCAACCTTGTTGATGAAGACGACGAGACGCTTGATACCAACTTGACGAGCGAGGAGCAAATGTTCACGGGTTTGGGGCATTTGACCGTCTGTAGCAGAAACAACAATGATAGCACCGTCCATCTGAGCGGCACCAGTGATCATGTTCTTAATGTCTAAGGAGACACGTCAGAAACATCCAGAACACGGTTAGAAGGGCAACATACAATCGGCGTGTCCAGGACAGTCGATATGACCATAATGACGGGTCTCGGACTCGTACTCGACGTGTGCAGAGTTGATGGTGATACCACGAGCCTTCTCTTCCGGAGCCTTGTCGATTTGGTTGTAGTCGGTGAACTTGGCACCACCCTGGCTGGACAAAACCTTGGTGATAGCAGCGGTCAAGGTGGTCTTTCCATGATCAACATGGCCTAGTGACTGGGTCAGCAATGCATCGGACACCCCGGGTTCAGCGTTGACGCACCAATGGTTCCAATGTTCATGTGAGGCTTGGTGCGCTGGAAGACCTCAGCGTAACCTCTTCGCTGTGCTGCAGTACACGTCAGAACTGGGATCTCTGTTCCGCATGGGCACACATACCGAAAGCGAATGCTGGCACCGCAACGCGGCTGCGCTGGTGGTAGGCATTGCGGAGGGACGCTGGTAGAAAGGCTCAGTAACTGAAGGAGAGCAACATAAACAGCAGACATACATCGAGCACAGGCGAATGCCTGAGAGGCAGCTTTGCAGCTTGCGAACATGGTTGGTGCTGAAGCGCTTGACGGGTCAAACGCGAAGCCAGCAAACACCCAAATTTATTCCGAGCCACGAGCCAAACTCGGCCCAACACCGCGATGATGCAATCACGGACCTCAACTTCTGATCAAACCAGCTTTGCTTCCTCCGTCGATTATGTCCTCTCCGGATCGTCAAGAGCTCGTCCGCAATGCTGTTTCTTTCCTCAGTGATCCAAAGGTATGCATTGGAACGGATATATGTACATGTCCGCTTAACAAAATCAGACTGCCGCGTCACCATTAGCGCAAAAACTCCAGTTCCTTGAAGCCAAAGGACTAACGCCCTCCGAAATTGACATTGCTCTCAAGCAGTCAGCGACAAATGTGTCAGTACCTCAGCCTTACGGACAGCCGTATGGGCAGCCATTTGGTATGATGCCTCCTCAACAGCGTTGGGACTGGCGAGATTACTTTGTCCGTCCATCCTCTCCCTCACCAGTTAACACGTGCTAATGTAGGTGACAGATTACTGGAGTAGTGTCCGGTACAGTCGTCTATGGCGCAGTGTCCTTGTTCAAGGTTGGCAGTGAATCTCTCGACGAGAAACACCAAAGCTCACACAGTAACAGAAATACCTGCTACCTCATTTACAGCCCCCTTCGTCAACGGCGTATGAAGAGGACCGCGACGCGTTAACCGCACAGTTTGACGCGGCGGAGGCCTTGCTCAAGGAGATTCAGGCAGAGACCGCTGCTGTTCGTGCTGCTGTTGTGGAACAGAAGCAAAAGGTGGATGAAGCCACTGAGAATGTCAACTCTGCTGTTGCGGAAATGCGTGAGGGAGAAGCGAAGACACGGGACGAAATTAGGGAAATCAGGGACGAGGTCAATACCATTCGAGAGATGCTTCCCAAGGTGCGTTTCATTCACTTTGAAAATGCTCGCGCGCTAACATTGGCACTAGATGATTGAGAAGAACAAGGACTCCCAGAATCAGTCTCTGAGCGAGCTGCAGCAAGAACTCAAGTCTCTGAAGGCATTGCTCCTAAGTCGCGGACCCACCGCGAGTGCAGTTCCCTCACCAACTCTCAACTTTGGCCGACCCTCGATACCGGCCTGGCAACTCGCCAGTCCTACCCCTGCGCCTTCCGCTAATGGTCTGGAGTCAATCGTACCGGCAGTACCGGCTTCATCAAGTGCCAACGGCAAGGGTAAGGAACCGGAGCGTGAGCCTGAATTAACGGAATCCCCTTCGTCTTCATAGTGTAATATATTGATAATCTATACTTTTATCTCCCGTGATTCTTGGTGTCCAGTGCACTCAATGACAAGGTCATGTTAGCGCTGAGTTGTGCTGGAAAGTTGCATCCGCTCAGGGGTCGACCTTCCGAATTGAGTGTGAGATTCCCGCATAGCCTGTTGGTGACGGCGCCTGTCCCTCTTTAATTACCAACTAAGCGCAGCACTTGGCCTTCAGGTAGGGCATCCTATACCCTTGTCACATAGAACGCAGGCTAGAAGGACATGTTCAGCCAACTCAAAAACGCTGTCGAACAACTTGTACCCCCACCAGGAACAACCACAGATTCTGACGCCCGCCGGCGCGGTTCCACAGAGATGCAACGATCTCAATCCATGTCCCCTCTTTCCTCTGGTCAACTGGCTGAATCTGCCAGAACCTCTCTGCGCAAATCTTTGTCGCAACAACGAGGCCAGACTCCGGAACGCTCGAATGGCCGTGCTTCACCAGCCTCTTCCGCTACATCGAGTACGGCGGACAAGCCGCGCAAGACGACGTTGGAAGAGAGGTTAAGGCGCGCCGCTGCGGCTGCTGCCATCTCCGACAATGCTCATCCTCTGGCTGCTTCTCCTTCACCAAGTGGAGCGGGATCAGCACCGAGGACTGCCGGAAGAACTCCCAGTGCCACACCATCGGGGAGGGAAAGCAGAGCTAGCAGCCTAAGTCGAAACCCAGAGTTGAAGAGACCACAATCCCCGGCTTCCGTCCCCCTCCCACAATCTCCAGCCGTCCGACCTTCCAAACTTGCTGATTCTCCTCCTTTGCCCGAGCTGTCTCGTCTTGACTCTGAATCCAAGGCTGAGGAGAAAGATTTAGACACAGCAAGCGCGAAGGAAGGAGGTGAAGCGCACATACTGACTTCCAAAGACGCGCCCAGCTCCGAGGTCAATGACAATGTTGACACGGTCGGCAAGCCCGAGCCTAGTGTGCAAGCGGAGGAGCAGGTTCCCTCGTCTTCGCCAAAGGAATCAGCAAGCGCTGTTGCTTCGGAAGAAGGACCCATACCAGACGGAGCACCCTCTCACGACAGCTCCCCGACGTTACCTTCAGACGCCCCTCATCCAGAGCCCACGTCTACCTCAGCCACACATGAGTCTTCAGAGGATAAGGACACATCCTCTCCTGCACCTGCAGCGACAATGACTGTGGAAGATGACTCCCCTGCGGAGAAGGCTATAGGAGAAAAAGCTGTTGCCGACCCTCTGCCTCAATTGTCAGTAGAGAATACGGCAACAGACAGTAATTCAGCTCTCCCGGCGCCTTCCCAAGACACTCCCGTAGCGAAAGTAGAGCCTCCTACAAAAGACACAGTAGTTGAAGAGCTCCAACAACGGCTGAAGCAAGTTGAGCAACGCTTTACAGGTGCGTTGCAAGTTGACTGTGGTTACAAGTCTTCCTTCTCAACAGTCTCCATCCAATAGACGTTTCCACTTCTTTCAAACGCCTGCAAGCAGAGAAGCGCGCAGCAGATGCCGTACTCCGCCAGTTCACGCCATTGGAAACTATCCAGGACGACGAAGGGCTGAGTGATTATCTCAAAAACGTCCAATCGAAGATTACCGTACGTGTGATTAGCTTTCTCTCTGTTGACACTTTCGCTCACCTCGTTGTAGGTCTCCAGGGATGAAATTAATAGGCTCAATAGCAAACTCGAAGGTAGCTCTGCTTCTCTGCGATTCATCTCATCGAGTCACTTTACTAAGCGAATGAAATGAACAGATTATGAAAATCAACTCGAAGACCTTCGCCAAGTCCACGTCTCTGAAACCTCTTCCAAAGCGGATGATATCTCCAAGCTGCGCGTCCAGCTCAAAGAAACCGAGGCATTATTCCAGGCCTCTGAAAAGCGCATTACTCAGCTTGAAGACTCGATTACTTCGCAGCAGTCCTCCTCGACCGACACTGCTTCCCAGCTTGACAAATACCGCGCTCATGCAAAGGAGGAAGAGGAGAAACGCGTCAAAGCGATCAGTCTACTCAAGACTGTCCGTCAGAAACTGGTGAAAACAGAAAAGGAGAGGGATGACGCTTTGCAGAAGGCGGCAACGTCCAAGGAGGTGGATAAGGAGGAAGTAGAAAGGGAGAGGGCTGAGAGGTTGAGGTTGCAGAGAGATTTGGAATCGGTGCAAGCTGAGAAGGACAAGGCGCTGGCGATGCAGAAGTCACAATTCGAGAAAGAGTTGGCGTTGGCAAAGGAGAAGGCGGAGAGAGAGCTCGCTGCTGTTAAAGGACAACTGGAGTTGGATATCATCACGCTCAAGGTATGAAGCATGTCAGCGCTTGGGGAGTTTGCAACCAAATCTGACTTCCCGACAGGCGACGCACTCTAAAGAGCTAACCAGCAAGAGCTCTCGAATCTCAACCCTTGAGAATTCCTTGAACAACGTTTCTCGCGACAAGAACTCTTTCTTTGAGCAACTCCAGATCAGGCAGGCCGAAACCGAGTCTGCACAGGGCCATCTGGAATCGTTGCAGCATCAAAACTCTGAACTCGAGTTCCAGCTTCGGGAGGCCAACGACCGACTCGCGCTCCTTCGCGAAGAGTACACAGAGTATCAACGCGAACAGGAGGTGAGAGCACGAGAGCCTTCAACGTCACCAGAGGAGATTGCACGGATGATATCGGCGACAGAGTCCCGGTATGAGGCCAAGCTAGGGGAACTTCGACGGAATGTGGAGGTACTCGAGAAGGAGAGAAGTGAGAGTGAAGCAAACTGGAGTCGCAAACATAAAGACAAGGTGAGGGAGGTCGAGGAGTTGAACAGGTTGCTGGGGACTACAGCCAAGTCTCGAGAAGAGGATATTGGTGTTGCGGAGAGGTTGAGAGCAGAACTCGCTTCAGCAAGGGAGGAAGCGAGAACGCTGAGGGAGCAATTGGTGGAGGTTCCCGGGCTGAGAGATCGGATTGAGGAACTCAAGGTTGGCCCTTTTCACACTTATGACGCCTGACAGATCTCTAATTCTACATAGCGGAACGTGCATGAGCATGAGAAGGAGGCGCAATTGCGGCTGGCCGCGATTGAGAAGCAGATCGAAGAATCGAAGGCTCGGGAAACGCAACTCAAACAAGCTAACAAGGTTTGCCTTCCCTTTTATTCTTCGTGTCAAAGCTGGCGAGCTGATCGCTCTTCTCCAGACGCTTAAGGAAGAGTTGCGCAAAGTGCAATCCTCTGCAGCCCTGTTGGAACGCCAGAGAAACCCAGGAGTCGGCTACTGGAATCGCTCTGAAGAACCTGGGTCTTCTCCAACCGTTGCATCTCCGGGGCCTCCTGCTAGTGCGGTGTCAACGACGAGTAGGAATGAGGAAGCAGAGGTCAACCTAGAGTATTTGAGGAACGTCGTCTTACAGTTCCTAGAGAATAAGGAAATGAGGGTAAGTGGATGCTCTATGCCCTCTTTTACTTGCCTTGCTTATCCAGACCCTATAGCCGAACCTGGTCAAGGTCATTTCCATCATCCTTCACTTTACGCCACAGGAGACGAGGAGGTTGATGGCCAAGGTGTAACGAGGCTTGCTTGTATATATTAGAGGATCGAATGCAAGCTTTTCGATTCATACATGAATGGTGCGTTCCAATTGTGTCAAAATGCAATGATACGGTAAGAGGCAAGAATAAAGGGCGGGTGAGTAAGGTATGCGAATAGAATGTACTTATGAATTAGGATGATTGTAACGAACTTTTCGACAGCTTAAAGCTGCGTTTCTGGACAGATGCCGAGGATGTTCTCGAGTTCCGTGATCTGGGGTTACGAATGAGTCTTGAGCGTCGCATCAGGCAAGAAAGGCTTACTGCACGCTCGAGTTCAAGGAGCTTCAGCTTGAGGATGCCTGCGTCGTGTTGGAGCCCGGAGATCTTACTCTAAAGGAAAGGTAGGTTAGCGAGGAAATGACGCGCCTCTAGTCAACTAACCTTTGCAGTTTTGGAGTTGAGACCCTTGTACGGCTCCAGCTCTTCGAAACCAACGGGCCAGTACCCAAGGCTTTCGAATGTCAGCCTACAGAATTTTTCGAAAAGTGAGAGGATTTACTCAAGCATTTGCTGGTGCAGCGCGTCGACGTGAGCCTCGAGGCTGGCAGTGTAAACCACGCGTCTGTGAGGTGCGCCTACGGTTGAACTGCAGCTCAATGGTCAGGAATGCTGCAAACGGGGATGGAACGAAAACTCTGACATTTCCACTGGTCGAAAGATTGCCTTCTCATGCGTATGGTTCCATATTTTTCTGCGCTTAGCTTCGTCTTTCATCAAGTTGAGTCTGGCATATGGATGGTGAATTTCGCGTCGCGTGTGCTGCTGCTTTGATGGGCCACTGATGACCTTATAACTGGGTTCTGGCTGGTTGGGATGTAGGTAGTCTGGAAAAGTGTCGATGCTGGACGTGCCCGTGCTCGAGGCAGGAGAGTCGGCATAGGTATATGCAGGGTAGGTAAAGCTGAGATCCATGACGAGTGCAAGTGAAGAGGAATTGAAATTTGAAGAGGGTTTAAATAAAATGTAGGACGCGAGCTTGATTGAAGGACATCAAAACGTAAAATACACTCCATTCGCCAGATCTCAATCCAGATCTCAGCGGCGCTGCCTCTGAATCTCTACTTGTGTGTCTGTAGAACTCTCTCTTCGTGTGTATAGGTCTCTTTTTGCCTGGCCTCGCTAAACCAGAATAACAGTCCTGCCAATGCATACGACTCAATTAGAGCCCATTGCATGCCCAACATTTGCTCTCTGTTGACTTGTTTCCTTCTCAAGGGGGTTTTGATCCCCACATGGAGAGAGAAGCATCAAACCCTTGTCCATTGTCAGAATTTATCGAGGATGTCCCATGGCCACCGGAGAGCTCTGTTCATGCGCCGTAATCGTGGGACGTAGTCTCCAGCTTGGCCATGGATAATACAAATGGTTCCAGGAGAAATCTATACGGTATCGAGGGCAAAAACAGACTCGGCCAGGGCGCGCGCGAAGATGGTCACTGGCGAATCTGGAGCCAATTGCTGATCGGGGGTTTCGAGAATGTCAACGGGGTTGCCAATTTGTCTCCGGCCGCTGGCCTGTCCACGCGCCGTCGCCTCAAAAACCTCTTTCGGTTCGTTCCATACAGTCTCAGCGCTAAGATGTATACCAACTACAACTATCAGCAAAGCTATCCAGTCCAGTATTACCAGCAGGTATGCTGTCTTCAGTGTGTCGAGGACATCAGTCTGACGTTCTGGTAAAGGACTTTGTGTATGCACATTCTGACGCATATACTCCCGATGCCGAGTGTTATCCTCAGCATCAGGGCTACTACTATGAGCCTGCCCTGGCACAGGATAACTACGAGCAGTCTTTTCCAGCTGAGGCTGAGCATCAGCGTACCGGCTTGGTCGTCCACGCCCCGATGCCCGTGCTTGGTCAAAGCAGTATGCTTGCCAGCAACCTCGAAGAATACTCTAATCACCTGGACCGCTATCATCCACCTATGGATATGAATCGTCATTACTACTGCGATGAAGGCAGCCAATACTCTCGAGGATACGAAAGTCAGCTGTCGAATCAAAGCTCCCAGTCACTCCCTCCAGCAACATTCCCGACTCCAAGTGAACTCTTGGTGGAACTATCGTATCGATCTGATGGCATTGCGCCGTCCAGTGTACCTTGCACCACCTCTGCTAGAGATGCATCACCTACTGGCGTAGCTCGTGGTTCCGAAAAAGCGCCTACGCCTACCGTCAGCTCACCTGCAACCTCTACCACCAACGAAAGTCTTCCTGGCAGAGACAAGGCTCGGAAACCCCGTCGACGAGGTCAAATTCCAAGCGTCAACACCGGATTTATGAAAACTGATCCGTGCGTAGAGTTCCTTCCGTTGCCTTCTAGTCCACGATTTGACTGACAGCTGTGTGGCGCGGGCGTTTACAGGGACAGCATCTCGTCTCACGAGAAGAAGAGGCGATATTTGGAATGCCTGGAGAACTATGTAACGTACCTGGAGGCTCAGCTTAGGCTTATCGGCGTTGCACCTGTGCGTATGCGGCGTGAAGAAACCTATCGGGGCCTCGGTAGTCGCTCCATCAGGGTAAGCTTTTTCTTCCTTCGCCGAACGATGGCTCATTGTTTATGCTACAGACTCTATTGGTGCACATGGAGAATGAGAACCATAAGATGAACCTGAGAACAAATACTCAAGAACAGAAGGTGAGCCTTCTTAATATACCTTCGCATGGCTTAGCGTCCTTTATACTGAACGCCGGCTACATCAGTAAATCCCCCGATCACTTGTGTACTTTTCGGGCTTTTTGACTGTCGGCAAGTCGGCAAGTTGGCAGTGGAAAAGTGACGCTTGCGCCGACATTGTATTTCACCTCTCCTCGTCGTTCTGCCATATTTTGAAGGCTAAACCACAGATAATGTCTCTTGGAGAAGTCCAAAACCTCTCGGGTCACTTGAATTCTGTTCGCCTATCATAAATGCCGCAGTCGATGTCTCTGTTGCCTGCCACGAGAGACTTGATCTTTCCATTCCCGGGCGCTGAAAGAGATGCGAGGAATACTGTTATGTTCCTCCAAACGAGTTTTCAGCAGTCTCTAGCTCATTAATTACCTACTTCTAGCCTCACATTGCGCTTTTTACATCTGCAGTGAGGGGGAGGAGCAATGAGCTGTGGCCGGCACATCAAGCTTTCGCACTTTTTCGCACTTTCTGTCACTTTTCGGGCTTTTTACGACTTTCCTGACAGATATCCTGCATCACTTTTCTGAAAAGGGGACCTGTCTTTTCGGACTTGCCCACTTCAGCACTTTGATGCACTTTCAACCACTTTTTTGCACTTTTTCCACTCGCTCGGGTGGAAAAAGTGATCGGGGGATTTACTGATGTACTATCCACAGTTTATGCAACTTCGCGAAGAGGTTGTCAGACGAGGGCTAGGTGAACTACCAAAATCGGCACTGTAATTGAAGAGGGCTTTCATGCGTTCCCATCTTGGCCGCTTGTAGACACTAAGGCCCCATGTTTATTTTTGAGAGTTAAATAATGGCAAATGCTTGAGGCTCCTTGGAAGCCCAATGGAGCCAGTGTCCCGACTCGTAGATGGTTCCCAAATAAGGGAACCAGGCGCGTCCCATATGATCTCGCGTCTCTTGAACCTCGACCTCGACATTCATCGACCCCTCTTGACGGAACTCGGCTTGCTCAGTAGACGCCACTGTCATAAGGACTCCTCTTCGAGTGCTCTTAGCTCACGGGTAGCCGCTGTTGAGATTCACAACGCCTGTCCATTGCCGCCAAATGACCCTTTCTGAGATTACCAGGAACTGCTTCCAAAGTGGGATTTCAGCCCAGAAGGTGCGCAGCGTTTCTCTCCTGCCATTCAAACAGCGACCCATATGCACCATAGTGGCTTTCTCTATGTCAGCAATTTGTAGCTGAGAACCCGAATCAAGCAAGCGCGGATGAGGTGGCGAGTGGGATCAGTAGTGAGTGCCAGATCTTGCCGACCGCAGAACCCGCGACTGACAGGAGGATTTTATCACTGGGAAGACTCTGTGCTGTTCCTTTATCGGTCGTACCCAGGGGACCCTTCGCTCAACAGATACCTGACACACGCGATCAAGGAGAATGTCCTTCCACTGTCGATCTTTGTATCCACGTTCCTCTCAGCAGCCCGCTCTGCAAACCTTCACTCAGGAACTACATTGGACTTTCTCTGCGGGCTTGCTCTCATATGTCACGACGAATCTGGGATGTTAGCCATGGGATCTCTTGTCTCTCCGTCAACCTCTCCTCTCGCCGTTATCGAGATTGTGCAAGACGCACTTGCTCTCGTCCGTGTATCCCACACAATGAACTTGAACTACCATCACCGGAACCTTACACACAGTTCTGAAGCTCTGCTCGACCACCTTCTCTCTTGCGTCACAGACCTTGGCGACGTATCCCTTTCTCAAGCCCTCGTCCTCTTTGGCAACGTCAGTGAAATCTTGAGGGACATACAACTCGATGTCGCGGCGCAGAGTGCTCTCGAGAGCTTCAGCATCAGCCTCGGTTTGATCATCGGGGACGATGCCAAAGTAGCTAGGGAAGCTCAGATGATGCAAACGATGCAGACATCCAAGACAAGCGTCCTGAATTCAGAGACCGATATCGTCACCCTGGGCCTGCTTTGGCAATACCTTGTAAGTCAACCCTGTCTATCAGGCCTTTGCGTCTGAGCGTCCCCGTGAACGATCTCACGAATCTCAGATTACCCTTGACAGGTCGTCCATCGAGCGCATGAGTGGGGTGCCGGGAATACACCTTCTGTCACCACTCTGCTCGTAAGCACCTGGAGGTGGACAAGGTGGTCTCCCCACGTCTTTTACACTCAAGTGTTTGTTTCCGCCTTCACATGTCTGGCCTCGTGTCCGAATCTGGGAGACCCTCTGCTGTGGAAGGCATTCATCGTTGGACGGGTATGTAAATGCCTTTTTAGCACACCAGTGCCTCCACCAATGCGTTTGCTATAGCTGCCTTATCTGTTGTCCTCGTTCCATAAAGCGGCAGGCCCCGAGCAGAGCTCCGAGTGGGTAAGTTTGAGCCTCTTGCACCACATTGAGCCAGTCTGACCGACGACTCTGCAGCGCACGGCAGTGAAACAAGGCTTTAAGATTGCCATTCGTAGGCAAGATCTCATTGTTTCGGGCGACCATCTCATCGCTCAGGCTTCGGGTCCAAACAATGGGGCCGATGCCATGAATGGGTGCGTTCATTTAGCTTCGGATGAAGGGTTAGAAAATAATTGGGATACTGTATACGGTAGACAACCTCAAGTATCGTATGTCCGGAGTCTGCTGCAGAAACTCGTCAAGGTCGGGCTTGTTGACCAGGGATTCTCGCAGGAGGTTGACCCGCTAATTGGTCCCTCCGCTCCGGCAGACGCACAAGATTTTCAAGGGGATTTAACGGTCAGGGTCTTTGAGTCAACGTTGCTTGCTTTCTGACTTTGTGGAATTACTAGGCCGAATTCGATGCTCGTGTCAGCCAGGATATGGACTCCGCCGATGCAACACAGTGGCTAGACAAGATCTGGAGAGACGCAAACAATCATGCCGCCTTCGCAACCGTGGCTCTCCAGGTGAGCCTATCATTGTCCCTTCATCCTTTCAAAATCATTGAATGGCCCACAAAGCGCTTTGAAGCTTCATCAAACGGGAACGACGTTGAACCGCTCAGCCGGCTATGTCAGCTGCTTTACACTCATCGAACTGCACTCGACGCGATTGCCCTTCATGTGAAGCTTTCTGATCTGGTGTTCTACGCACTCTCATTCTTGGAAGGGTACGATTGTGAGACTGTCGGTAAGTACCTTTCTCTAGCGACAGCTTCGTTGGCGTTACGAATGAACGCCTTATCGTAGGCGATCCTCAAGGCGCCGTAAGTCATCTTGGCAACGTTGTGTTGTTCTTGCAAGTCGTTCTCGTTCGATATCAGGTGAGCTTATCACAGCGTTAAGGTTGTCGATGGTTGGTCTAACCGAGTTCCAGTTCGATGAAGAGGCTTTTACCAAGGGTAACCGCACGCTATCGACCGCCTTCCTCCGCCAGTCTGATGAGGTATTGCCAATTGAATCGTCGCAAACGGCCGAATCGGCAGCGGTAGCGATGTGGTTTAAAGCGCTCTTCGATAGCAATGAAGGAATTGAAGATAGTATTCTGCGGTAAGTTTTCCTTCCGAGAAATCTCTACCTCTTGAACTGAGAGATGAACATTCTTCCGTTCTCTTGTGCTAGGTCGACCCAGCCGAAACTCCTCCTTCGAATCTCTGCGACACTGTTCGCCCAAGCCATCAAGGCCGCTTCAACCAAACAGATTGACGGCGAAGTTTTGCTCAATGGGGTCTCGTACTTCACCGAGCCACTCCTGAATTGGACCCTGGTGGGTGTCATCAAATCCCTGATACGCCAGATCCGGCTGTCCCGGTTCGTCTGCTTCATTTTTCTCTGCAGAGAGACTTCTGATTGAGCCTTCCCTCTCAGAAAACCGCCAGCTGTGACTTTCGATATTCTTCAGACACTGGTCGCATCTCCATCGTGCCCTCAGCCCGTCCGTGCCCTCTGCAGCCCACAAATCCTTCGGTACATAGAGGAAGAGCGAAACGGCACCTCAAGCGCCCTGAATGCCGCGAACGAGAAGCAGCAGGGTTCGAACAACTTTGACATCGGGGTGATTGAAGATCTCATCAGGAGCGCTTCTAGCCGAAACGGTACGTCGGCTTTCCTTTTTTCAAGGCCACTCAGGTGCGCCAGGAGGCTCACCCACGACGGGATTCCCATTTTCAGGCAACGCAGCGATCAATTCTCAGCCTGCAGGGTATTGGAACCACCATCCCAGGAACCAAATTCGAAACGCCGTGTCCATGGCGCGCAGTAACAAGATCCTCGATTTAGACGTTGACCGGTGTCTAAAGATCTTGGACCCCACCAAGTTCCTGCAGGCGCTTTGGTCAGAGCTGACAACTGCAGCGGGATCAGGAGAATTCGAGCTCTGCCGCAGGGTTGCCACCTTCGTGCTCTCGATGCCGCGGAACTCGAGTACGCCGCCGCTGTTGCCGATCTTTATGCACCTTTTCTTGCCTTCCTTGCTGTATGCGATGGATAGGCAAGATCCCAGTGGGACAGCGATGGTTGAGCTGACCTCCTCCATCATTATTTCGACCCTCACGGCAGCCTTTCACTTGGAATGGTCCATGTCGACAGTGCTGAAGGATAACCATACTGTTCTCGGAGCGAGCAGTTCTGCAATGGCCAAACGTTTGGCTAACGACCTCCGGGCCAAAAAGAACGGTCGAGCAAGCCAAGCAGTCATGCAGAGGCTCGCTTCTTCGCAATCCTTCGTGGCCAACTTTCCCTATTTTGCACCGGAACATTAATATTGACGCGTCGACGTAGTGTAAGTACACGAGTACAGAGTCCAAAATCCATCGCTTCCTTTCTCAAACGTCTACAGCCGGAGGGGCTTAAAATAAGGAACGTAAATGGGGTGTAAATCCAGTAGGAATCCAGGGAAGACTCACGACAACAGGCATTCTCCGCAGGATCGCAGTTTTGATCAGCGGGACACAATATCAGGCACCCGTCCTCAGCCGCCTGACGAAAAAGAAGGATGATACATGAGACATCGACCCGTCGGCAAGAAGCTTCTTCGGGCTTACCTTGCCTGTGCCTTCTGGCACTTGGAGGTACTCGGGCTGAATCGTACTCGAATGGATACCCAGATGGTGAAGCGCTTTACGAATCTTGGCAGCGATAGGCATAAAGTCGTGGTTCCTCGATGCGAGTACGTGAACCGAAGCTACGAGTTTGTTCTCTGAGAGCTGCCAAACATGTAATTCGTGCAGCGAGATGACGCCTTCCACGTCCAGAATGGCGTCTTTGACCTCGTCAAGCGAAACGGTTGGCGGAACTCCTTGAAGCAGGATGAAAGACGCGCTTCGCACTGAGTTATTGCGTTAATACTTTTATCATGTTAATAGAATTGGAGGGGCGTACCGAGCGGCATGGAGCTTGAAAAGATGATGACTGTGATGACCAGACTGATGACTGGGTCAAAGTAGTACTTGTATTTCCATTCGGTGAGCCAGATAATCAAGCCAGTTGCGATAACCCCAACATTGCCAAGGGCGTCGCCCATGACGTGGAGGACCAGAGCGCGCATATTCATGGAACCATGTCCATGCCCATGTCCGTGGCTATGTTCATGGCTATGTTCATGAGTGTCTTTATGGACTTCGACGTACATCGGACTGCGAGGAGGCGAGAGAAGGGGTTCTTGTTCGTCGGCGACAGCAGGTGATGGTTCTGCCTCGGACGGCTCTAGGTGTCGGCTCCGGGTTCTTGAGGGACTGACAGAAGCGCGCCCCTGAGACAGAGATGGGACATGGGTTGGGCCAGGAGGCGACATGGCTGCAATTTCTTGTGCAGTGAACACAAGTGACGCGCGGGTTGCTGCTGGATGCCCATACATGCCCAGGTCATCGTCCGATTTCGATGGCGATCCAACAGGTATAGGGCGCGTCTGACTGCGCGAAGAGCGCCTTCCATGTGATTGGGAATCAGTCGGAGCGTTGCGCAAAGAGCCTTCGCGTGAAGCAACCGGGGTATGGGACTTGGAACCATGTGAGTGGTCATGCGAATGAGAGTGGCCGTGTTCTGAAACACAATTTATGACATGAGGGGGACAATTGAAGCGAAAAATATGTGGACTTGCCATGGAACAAGAGCAGGCCGACCAGGTTTGATGCAAGACCGCACGTTCCAACGACGACAATCAGTTTCGGATTGGAAATGTCTTGTCAACGTGTTGTTATAAGACGCGATATTCATGATAAGGAGCACGTATGCGTACCTGGTGTGTCAAAGAATCGGACGATGGCTTCGAGTGAGATGGAAAAGCAGAGGGCCAAGAGGAAGACCCCATTGATCAGCGCAGCCAGAATTTCAGCCCTATGCCAGCCATAAGAGTATCGAGAGTCGATAGCGGTGGCATTCGTGAGCTGTGTGGATTGTCAGAACTTGGCTTCCGGTGTTGCGAGCAACGAAGGTAGAGACCTTGATTGCATAAAGCGCAACGATTAAGCTCATGACATCACTTCGAGGAGATTCAGCATCCAAAAGAAACGCAGCAAGGAGAAGCAGACTGACTTGAGCATATGGAAGCTGTCTGCCACGAGTGCGAGAGAGCCGACAGCATATCCTGGATAGTTGGAAGGGGTCAGTATATCAGTGGTGGGGAAGTGAAGGAAAGAACTGACCAACGATGAGCTCGACAAAGAAGAAAGCGATATCAATAAATAGAAGGATGATGATCCTCGTCGAGCGAGACCAGGCCATTTTTCAGACCGTCCCTAGGAGAGCAGTAGACAGAGATGGTTGTTGAGAGAGAGTTGTGATGGACACAGAGCTTTCAGCTGACAGCGATCGAGTAATGTGTTTGGCTTGTGTTTGGCAAAGGCCTTTGATCAATTTCAAGTTCTTGTTAGCGCACAAAGTTATTCAGTAACTCTTTCAAAAACTCAAAATGGCCGTCCAGTCGATGGCAAGTGCGCTTGCTGCGCTGGCACCTGCTGTAACAGCCGCTCCCACCCAGGCAGCTCCCACTTATGAAGCCATTCCCTCCTCGATGGCAAAGCTGGTCGATATCGAGGCTGATATTCCCCTCCAATCCGTTCAGCTAGATGGTATGGTATGTACCCTAGCACTGGCCCTGATAATACACACTCTAAATTTCATTCCACAGGTTGTTACCAAGATCATTAAACACGCGCGTGAAGCACCATCTACCACTGCCCACGGCCTTCTCTTGGGCCTTGATCTCGACGGCGTACTTGAGATCTCCAACTCTTTCCCTTTGCCCCACCATGCTGGAGATGATGCTGAGAAGGCCTCAAAAGCTATTGGTCAGTGAGAAAGATAAGACTTTCTTGAAAGAGATTTGAACGTTTAAACAGCCCGGCATCAGGGTGCGATGCTCCGCTCTTTAAAGGAGGTTCGAGCAGACGACAGTGTGGTCGGATTCTACCAAGCAACGACCTTGGGTGCATTCTTCAACCAATCTTTGCTGGAAACTCAAGCTATCCATCAGGAGAAGCTTCGACATGGTGGTATTGTGATCGTCCATGGTCCGTGACTTGTCATCTCCGCCCCCGCTCTCCACGATGCTCAACCCCTGTAGACCTCTCGCAAACCGCAAGAGGCAACGCGTCGTTTAGAGCATTCAGGCTAACTTCTGCGTTCCTCGATGCTTACAAGCGATCAAACTTCGGCACGACCAGGTGAGAGCACTCACCTCCCATACGCTGCTGTGAGATTGGGACTAATCTTTGCATGCCAAGCCTCATCAACCATCGACTGACCTTTTCCTCAATTCTGGAAGAGGTTCCTCTCAAAATACGGACCAATCCCTTATTGACCTCGTTCCTCGGAACACTCACCCAACCTTCTGGCGACGCCACGCTGGGAGCACCCTCAGACTCATCACTTTCCCCATCCTTCTCGGTTCTCGATCTAGGAACGGCTGGCACCACCCGCAACCTCGAACAGATCGTGGAAGCTTTGGAGGCATATCGGACAGAAGAAGGCAACTTCTCGTACCTCCAGCGGCAGATTGCACGAGAGCGTGCAAAGGCCGATGCCTACGTCGCGAAGCGTAAGGAGGAGAACCAGATGCGAGTTGCACAAGGGCTGGCACCCTTGCCAGAGGAGGACGTGAGCCGCCTGTTCAAGATTCCTCCTGAACCGAGCCGCTTGGAAGGGCTGCTATTGCTCGGACAGATTGATGGGTACGCAAAGAACCTGGAGAGCACGGCCAGCACGGGGCTAGTCAAGATGTACGGAGCAAAAGCAGGTTCTGGTTAGAATATGCATCATTTAGCTTTTTCGTACGTGACGCAATGGGAGATATTGGCCGTAAATGATGAATTGATGGAAAAGAGCATTTCATGAGAAATTTCTTGTTTCTTTTTTTACATTCCTTTCTTCCTAACCACCGTCTCGTTGTTTAAAGTCTCTCGTTTTTATTCCTCGTCGTTCCTTCATTGCCTGCGATGTCACTCACAAAGACCCTCGTTGTATTTCTCGCCGCCGTCGCCTCGGTCAACGGCCTCGCAACTGGGCACGTCGCCAGGCACAACACCCACCACCACGCCATTGCTGCCCGTGCTGCGGAATCTCACGTAGAGCCTCTTGTCCTCAGGCAAACCCCAGCCAGGACAGAGAGGCAGCGTTGCAAGCCCAGGGTCACTTTCGTCTCTGCCAGTGCTTCTCCATCACCCACCCCCGACCAAGTGATCCCCCCTGTCAATGTCGCCCCGATCCCCTCCCCCTCTCCCAGCCCTTCACCAGCACCGGCACCTGAACCTGTAACCTCCGCTGCACCCTCTCCTGCACCCGCTCCCGCACAACCTGTCGACGACTCTGCTCCCAGCTTTATGAGGGGAACCCAGACCGGTGAAGGCACCTACTATGACAGTACGCATCCTCTCCATTCAACCCTCTTCTCCGATTATTGATATCGAATATTATAGCTGGCCTCGGTGCCTGCGGTGAGACAAACAACGATGGCGACTACATTGCTGCCGTCTCTCACGAGCTGTTCGACAACTTCCCGTACGTCCAGTCTTTCACCTACCGATTCCAAGACTGACCACCTTTTCAGAGGATACGGCCGCGTGAACCCGAACCTGAACCGTTGCGTATTCCCTTTACATTTCAACTCTTTAGACTGACCCTTCTTTTCTAGCCATGTGTGGAAGGAGCGTCACCGTTAGCTGTATGTGTCTTCGTAAATTTCCCTGTTCACCTACCTGAGGCTCACCATCCTCCAACAGACCAAGGAAGGTCCATCACTGTCAGGCTCGTCGACAGGTGCACTGCCTGCAAACTCGTGCGTAACATCTCCATCCTCACCCAGCTGAGGAACTAACGGCCTTGCCCTTCAAGACCGATCTCGACTTCTCTCCGGCGGCCTTCAAGGATCTCGCTCCCAACGGTGATGGTCGTATCCACGGAATGACCTGGACCTGGAACTAAGTCGACGCTGCAATCCAAATCCAACTACACTAACCACTCCGAAAGCGCACCATCTACACTTCAGCTTTCGGCTCACGCCAGCATTTCGCTTTTTCATCGCAAGAACCGGTGTCTCTCTCCCCTTTGCCTCTTCGCTTTCACATCGTCGATCGATAACCCCCACCATGTATGTGTTTCGAAGGCACATGCGTATACCATAGAACGTCTCGGTTGTCAGGTACCCGGACATCACATCGTCCATCTGCTCAAGCAACGTTGGATCTGTCGCGCTCCTTACTCCTGTTTTGATACTTATTTTATACATACCCCAAGCCGTGTACAATGCTGTAGTCATGTATACTGCTTTCATGTCCGCAATTGACCTTGCGCTTTGTTTTAACTCGCCCTTGTTTCCTCGCAGCTGATATAGAGGCGTAACGCATTGCATCGATCGTTAGAGGTAGGCGGTCATGTCTACCCGTCGATCAGCGATGACCTAGTCGGTCTTGTACCTGGACGACGACGGAACCTTGTCCTGGTTTGATTCCATGGATACTGTACCAAAATAACTCGGGACGCTCAGCGGATGAGCTCTGTAACACGAGTTGGCAAATTTGCCCCGTATCTCCAACGTCTCAGTTCACCCAACTGGGTTGGAAACGTTGCGTGGTACGGTGCTGCTTCTTCAACCTATCCACGACCCTAGATCAATGAAACGACCCGGCATGCAAGAGAGCCGACTGGGGCGTCTACGATTCCTGATATGCGTGGGCTTGTGCTCGTTTACCGGACGGCGGGAGGGACACGCCGACAGAAATCTACCGGCTAGCCATCTGTTCCGTTCTGCCAGCCCACGAAAGAGGATGCTGAGGTACTTACTGGATGATGCGAACAGGGAGGAGAGCAAGGGGCGAAGGTCGACGCATTGGGCACCTCAGCGAGCAAAGTAGACATTGGAATTCCAAAGTAACAAGGTTGAAGAGGTTGAACAGAACCGGAAATAAGAAGCAACTAACGAAGATGGCATGCCCATTGAATTCCCCAGCAAGCAATGGATGGTCAGGACCGTCAGATGCATCAAAGAATAACGCATTTCTTCGACTTGGACCCAGACCCTACTGCCCTGCGAGGCGCAGGGCTCACTGTCAAGTTGCACATTCAGCCTGTCGTTTCGGTGTCAAATAGGAATGGGCACTTACAGACAGCTCTAATGGCCTCGTCAAAGACAGCTTTAAGACCTTGTTGAGTCAGCGCGGAGCATTCAAGGTACTTGACTGCGCCTATTTCGTTCGCCAACTGGGACCCTCGTTGGAACTGGATGGGAGCTTCACGGCTGACGAAACAAGTCAATATTCAATCGTCATCATGGGGTCCCTAGGGTAATACTACTCACCGATTTCGAAGTTGGTTGACAATAGTGGGGTCCTCTCTCAAATCAAGCTTCGTACCCACAAGGACGATGGGTGTTCCAGGTGAGTGATGGTTTATTTCAGGGAACCACTAAAAACAGTGTTCGGTTGGTACAGCCTGAAAACCCCCCATGAAGTAGAAAGCACACCTTTGACTGAATGTTTTCATAACTTGACGGAGCGACCACCGAGAAGCAAATGATGAAGACGTCGGTTTGGGGGTAGGACAGTGGTCTTAAACGGTCATAGTCTTCTTGGCCAGCGGTATCCCACAAAACGAGGGAGATTGCTTGCCCGTCGACCATTACCTGGGCAGAGTAGTTGTCGAACACTTTGACCCAGCGATAAGACTTTGCTGGCATGAACTGCTTGACGAAAATGCCTCACCTGTTGGCACATATTCACCCTGTGGAGCAGTTTAGCTTCATATCGAGGAATAAAAACAAGAGCGCTCACCGGAAAGGCGTGCGTTGCATAGGAGATCAAGAGACATGTCTAGTGTGGCCTAAGTGATTGCAATTTTTTGTGCTCTCAACCAAACCATACCTTCCCCACAGCACCGTCTCCTACGGTCACACCTAAGATTGACAAAATAAGTATCCGAATACCCAAAAACATAGCAAAGGGGCGCACATTTTATTGATTGCATAGTGGTCTAGAACGTCGGAAAGGGCTGGACTCCAAGGAGAGACCAGAGAAGAGATCAAGTTTCGTGAGGAGAAGAGTGGAGCCCGGGTAGTTTATAACTTGAACAACTCGTTGCCAGCAAGCCCACCCTTTATGTCAAAAGAAGGCCGATCCAAACGAGGCGTCCATTTCACATCTCGAATAGACCATGCCATCAACGGAGACCTGTTGCACCCATCCTACTGATCGACATCAACTTATATGTGTATCTTAATCACCATCTGTCCCGCAAATGTCAGATAAAAGCAATCTCCCAGATGTGTATTGGCTTCCGAGTTCTTGGGCGGGAAGGCGAGCGCATGATGCCTGCCTTCGAAAGGGGAAATGATGGATCGTCATTCCGTCATGACAACCTATTCCCTACGTGCGCCCAGTACACTTCCTCTGGTGTACCCTCCACTGCCTGCTTGACCGCAGCATCTAAGCTGCTCCCAAGTTCCGCTTTCCCCACTGACGCCAACCTCCGTCCTCTTGTTAGGAGTACCGAAACCATATCCAGCACCAGCCGACGAAGAGTCGCTTGGAGCGGCAGCTTGGTGAATGGTCCTGCGAGCGGTCCGCGGACAGGGTGGTTAATCCTGAAATAAGGTACCATGCGAGCATGCAGGTGCGTGACAGTCTTGAGAAACCCAGAGGAAATGTAAGCTAAAGACAGCATGGGAAGGTACGGCATGTGAAGGCATACCTCAGGGTCCATGATTCTGGAAGGACTTTGCAGTAGCCGCAACAAGGCTAGGATGATCGTCTGCATTGGATTGAGAACCAGCCATTTTAACCAAAGGGAGCAATAGGGCCAACCTCAGTGCAAAGGAGATTGGTATGCCCTAGTTCCCAGAGGACTTGGGGAAGGTGCACAATCCAATCTTTGAATCCTTGATCGTCAGCGGCGCTCTTTCCGGTGACGAAATCGCCCTGATATTGTGGGACTGTGTCCAGCTAAGTGCAGGCGTCAGTTGATTGCGGCTAGGGGTTCTTGAGATACGTACCAAAGCCAATCGGGAAACGAATTCGATGGTGAGTCTTTTGCTCGCACTTTTGGAGGACGTCTTTATAGCATGGTTCAGTGCGGCCAGAAGGATGGTATTGGATCCTCCATCATCACTCGACGCGAACTTGGTGATAAAGGCCCATATCGTAGGCAAGAAGTCGAGGTATACGGCCGGTCCAATTGGTGCGGCGATCCCTGACGATCCAGACCGGCCTTCGAGCTTTAGTTGAATGAATTCGCCAACGCCGCCTGCTTCCCAGAACTTGCGAAGGTGACGCCGGGCCACTGCGCTGGGAGCAGCTTTTGGCTTTCGTGACGCACGAGATGATTCGGTGGTTTGCGCAATCAGCAGGAGCGAGACCAGCTCGCAGTATAGTAGGTTGTAGGAGTCCACAAATTGAACAAGCTCGGGGACATTGTCAGCTGCAAGTGGGACCTGAAATTTGAGATCCCAACCTTCATGTTCTTGCTACTAGACGACTCCACAGGGAAATATGGGGCCATAAAGCTCAGAAGTGCTTCTAGATCTCCCATAGGAGCTTCAGAACCCTTGCGCGTATCGTCAGATTAGTGCCCTGAAGACTTGTATGGCTAATTACCTTTTTTGATGATCGGGTTATTGATTGGTAGATTGTGAGGACCAGTCGTACCACCGCCAATACCATCCCCATCTCCGTTTCAGTTGGAGTACCTGATGGGGTGAACGCTGCTGGTGCATTATCCAAGAAGATGGCAACCAGGGTAGAGTGCAATGTCCGTGCTAGGTTCTATGAAAAAGAAGTTCAGTACGAGGCGCGGTATGCGTACAAAGAGCCCTTACCAAAGAAAACGACGATTCTCCTGCATCCAAACTCTGAGATGCTGAATTGCCCACCACATCTGCGATATCCTGCACATTCCAATTTTGCTCAGAGTTGATACCAGTGAGGACCGAAACCGATGGGAGAAAATCGTCATCGGGATCATCGTCTTCTATTATTTCGTTCCAGCATTGCCGGATGCTCGTTGTGTTGGGAGCTGTCCGCCATGGGAGCAGGTTTTTCTCAAACTGAAGGAAGGAGTCCCGATCTTGAAAGGCATTCTCCAGATACCAAGCAGGCGAAGTTCTCGTGGAGGAGCCTGGCTCCGCAGTTTGCTTGTCGGCTGACCTGAGTGCATGTTGCAAAAAGATCGACAAAGAGTTGAGAACAACATATTTTGACTGATGCAAAGGTCAGCCTTCTGGCGAAGCAGAATTTGTTACACTCACAGCGGGGGTAAGAGTCACACTAGCAGTCGAGGTCGCTTGTGCGGGACCTTCGTTCCCTCCATATTTGGTTCCGGCATTGAGAAGTCCTAGGTAGCCTTCCAGGATTCTGTGCCCGTGGCCCTTGACTGAATGGTCCAAGCCTTCAACCAAAACCTCTGGCATCTTCTCGAGAAATACATCCAGAAAGCGGACGGCGTCTATTCTGATTTCCGGAAATATGTGGGTTTGCGCAGAGGTGGTGTAAAGTAGAAGGAGGTGTGAATGGGGGATAAGGTTTTCCTTCACACAAGCAAAACCAGTTCAATCGCGCAACAAGGATGGGGAGCGATGGGCTCACAGTCGGAATCCGAGGAATGCACCACTGGAAGAACGTGAGGAGAGTCTTCCTGACATCACTGTCCTGCGTCCTTCGATTTAGTGGACAGTGCCTATTTCAAAGGCAAGGGCTCACCTCATCGCCAATCAACCGGATTATAGCGCCAATAAAGGCAGGCATATTGGAGTCCAAGAGATCCCAATGAGCCTCAAATAGCTCCTTGAAGCCAAGAATAGCATCTATAGGCCATTTCGGTCAAGGGAAGTGTGACCAACGCGGGAGGCCTACCTTTTCGAACAGATGCGTTATGGTGTCTCAAGTGGGATATCAGGTCGGCGAACGAGAGGTGTCGCTTTGTTAGGGGAAGGGAAGCATCCTTTTCCACCGCAATGCTTTGGGTAGGAAGCGCGATAGCTGTTTCTGCTCAGATTTTTGTATGCATTCATGTGCGTGCTCTACGCACATCGAGCTTTGAACGAAGTGTCGACGACATTCGAGGGTTGCTGTTTGCCTTTTCCTAACTTGAGACGCGCTTTCTGCAGCAATGGTTAAATGGAGAGCCTGAAATGGATTCATTGTTCATACTGTAAAGTCCGCCGCCTTGTCCTTCTTTTTCTTTGAGCTTTTGGGCATTCTGGGAGGTGCTAGCGGAGGTCAAACCAAAAATGATTGGGCATCAGGCGTTGAGCCAATATTGGCACAATCAAATAGCCCCTATTCATAGCCAATGCCCAAAGTTGTGCATCCAAGACCTGGAGGGGTGACTGGGGACGGTTATTCAGTCCATTATAGCTGATTTCAATGCGCCAATTTCTTTTAAAGACAGTGAGGCGACCTGGTCATTGTGAATGACTCTCCTAGGTCCGGTGCAGTCTTTATTTTTGCTTCGAACGAAGTCGAACACCACTGCTTTGGAAAGGTGGCAGCAAAAGCATGTCTACACTACTTGCAAGATTTTCAAGTTTGGAAGCCAGGTTAACTTTTTGGGATGTACGGCGTCTGGTACGATGATTAGTATGCAATAGGCGCGACCTCTGGCAGCAGTTTGGGACGAGCTATGCCATTCAGAGTGGCTACAACAATCAGTGCCCGCGTAAACCTGCTCTTGGCAGCTGAAAAGGAGAATCACGGGCTCAGAGCGAGTGAGACGATCCACTTGCCTACGCTAGTTTGTGCCAAAGAAGTTTCGAGGTCAACAACAAGGACAATGCAGTCAAACGAAGGGTGTATTACGGGACATTAAGAAGCGGGAGCGTCGTGATGAGCAGATACAAACAAGTGGATATACACGTCAGGGAGTCTGAGTACTACAGCTGGCGAGGGCGAGGGAACGAGATCATGAAGTCGACATTGAGCTTAATGCAGAGCATAGGGTCATCTTCAGGAGTGTAGCCTTGAACGAGAACATTGAATTTTGCTGTGGTACTGTGATTAGGTTGTGCATAGGAAGAGGTAAGCGGATAATCTCACCCCTGGGGATTTCCTTGGGCAAAGCGACGGTCTGCGTGATGGTATACTCCCCTGGATCGACAGGGCATTGGATGGTAACATTATTGGTTCTCCTAGAGGCATAGCTTAGTGAGGGGTCATTGAGAAGGAGATGCCAAGGCACTTACGCCTCTTCACAGACGTCAAAGGTCTTCTGAAGCAACTTGACAAGTCCAAGCTTCACGGTAACGTCGGCATAGGCGCCCTCCTAGTAAAGGCTTAGATTCTTTAATGGTTAACAGGAAGGCTAATGCAACGAACGTCAATTGTCTCTGAGGATTGAGCATTAACTTTGACGCTCAAGTCTTGCCCGGGTTTAGGAGGGTCAGGCGAAACTTCAATGCTTTTCACCTGAACAGGCCAATCAGCCTGCCCTGTAATGTGTCTTGAGTGCGCACAGTCACAAAAGCACGAGATTGAGTACGTACCACAATCCTCCCAGGACCACTTGTTGGCAACGTTGATAGGGCCGTCGGCGGCGAGGGCGAACTGCTCGTCGCTGAGAACGACAGGGTTTGCCACGCTAGACGAGGCGACAAGGAAAGCAGGAAGCAGGGCCAACGACGAGAAACGCATGGTTGTGGTGGTGGAACGAAAGCAGGCGACGAACCAAGCGTCACTCAAAGGATGGATCCTGACGTAACTTCCTATTTGGGCGGCCCCTGAGCTTGCTCCATCAATGGGCTACGGTTTGCTGTGTAGGGGACGACTGACCGAAACTTGCCTCTCTGCACTGCACCACCACCATCCCCTCCAACATGAAGCCCAAAGACTACTGCTGCTGCGCTATTCCAATGTATAATGCTGGAATATACGCTACCTTGACGGAGCAGTTTATCATCGGCATCGTCGTCGGCGCACTCGCCGTGGCAACACCTTCCAGTACGTACCGACAGCTTCAGGAGGTTCTCCTTTCTAATGCATTAAACCTAGTCGTTGGGGCTTCAGTTCCTTCGTTTGCCAATTGGATCCTTGGAATCCTAGCATTCCTCGTCGCAGGAGTACAGGTGCTGGGCTTCATCAGTGTTTCACGAGTAAGTCATCTGCGGCAGAAGCGATCAGACTCTAAACTCTTTCAAAGGAAAAGACCAAGTTGTACAAGACATATCTGACCCTCCACAGCATTGCTATTGTGGCTGCCTTCTCTGTGGCTGCCGTCTGGACAATAATGTCTGCGCTTCAGCATCAGAGGGCCCGTGATCGATGCATCGCAGACTTCTTTGACGGCAACGTCGATGACAGCCAGGGCCAAACTCTTTGTACTATCTTCCCTTGGGTGGATGTTGGCATCATGGGTGGTCTATGGGTTATGCTAATGATATTCCATGTGAGCACTATCTTCTGGGCTCGATGAGCTCTTACTCACCCATGCCAAATAGGCGTACTTGCTTGTCGTAATCACTTCCTATGGCAAGGCCCAAAGGCGCGACCACCATGACTACAACAGTTTGTCAGATCCTACTCAACCGCTCACTGGCAAGAATAACATTCCCCTCGAAGAGCGCAAAGACCCGTGGGACCATAGGGACTCGGGCGAATACAGAGATAATCAGTTCCAGCATAGCCGCAACTTAAGCACTGTCAGCGCATCGGATGTCCTCAATCAACCATACCAGCAACCTCAGTATGCCTACTCTGGATATGCTCCGTATATCGATCCACACGAACCTGCATACCCTACCTATGCACACACGCAGACGGCTGCGCCGACCCCCGTTGTCGGAGCCTATAACGAATACCAAGACTCTCATTTGAGCAGGCCATCTCAGAGCCAGGCACATCCGGGTGAGTCTTCCTCGTCCCCATGTTCACGGTTATCCCTGGGCTGACCTTATATGCGCACACTCCGTCATCTTTGTAGCCGAAGGTCAGTTTGGGCGCAAGACTCCTCGTTATAGCTAGATTAAGAGGCCCTAATCATACACGACCTTCACATTTGCACAATCTCACTGGACGCTATATCACCGCCTATACTACTCGTGTACTTAATACTAGCAGAGAAGCCTATCAATAGGCAGCTTCTATTATTCCGAGCCCAACGTCACCTTCAAAGGACATCGGACGAGAGTGAGGAGGTGGAACTCGTGACATCCCATTTGCCTCGTTGAAGCTGCATGTCCGTGGCCTATCGATTATATTGCCATAACCAGTGATGCTTTTCCCAGCAATTACCCATTTCCAGAAGCAATGCACCTCCCAGATGATCTTCTCACTCGGCCTCAGCGCAAGGGATGAGACAATAAGCGTAGCGGGCGTGGTAACGGACCCCTGTTACTTTAATGCCGCTTCGTTAAGTCGTGCAAGCCACCTTTCAATTGTTACGGTCATAGTCCGACACCCTTATTGTAGGCCAATCATCAAGGGCCTCCGTTCTAATCTCTGGATCAAAGCCCATGCAATAAATATCATTCCAAAAGACTACTGGTACTCGCTTTCCGTTTCCTTCATACCCTATATTACCCTACTCACTTTTTTTAATACTCATCTAATCTTCTCCACAGCGTCTGGACGCTGCCATCCTAATCTATCCTCGTTCCATGCCTGCTCTTATCCAAGGATATGACACCCTTCTCGACATAATCAATGATACAGAAGAAACAATATCTGTCCAGCTTCTCCGAGACTATGGGAGAACTGCCGCTGGGGTTGCGCTCGCGTCTGGGCAATCCGTCACCCTCATCCTCGAGTCCGGCTCATCGTATGAATATGCGTTAAAAGCCGGTAGAAGCGTGCTTCACCTGACGTATGTCATTCCAACCTCCTCATGGCTGATCGCAAGGAAACACGTTTAGGACTAACCGGAAAACCAGGGCCCAAATCTGGAGGGACACTGCGTGCCATATCTCGCCGCACTTCTTTCTGGCAAGTCCAGGTGACCTTCGTTCCCAGCCCGTCGACGGCGTTCGGGTGGAACGTCCCTGGAGAGATTACGGTCTCTGCATGTGGACAGGTCGTTGATAGGTTGATAGAAAGCGAAAAGGTGCCTTATGTGCTCAGTCTTCCAATAAGCGCGGCACTGATCCTCATTAGGCATTGTTGCATCCTAGAAGTGACCCGTGATATGAAAGCATGTTTCTTCGGTTTAGCGCTGGTCAACATCGGGTGCGGCGATCGTCATAGGTGATCGGTGACCTTCCCATACCACCTGGCCTGAGGAGCGGCCGCGGCTGAGACCTGCAGAGGGACAAAGGTGACGAGGGGGCTTGCAGTCAATGCGAAGAGACGAAGAGTATGCCTTGATGGTGCTGAGGGGATTCAGCGAAGGTCCGCTGCAGGGATCGACATAGAGCGAAGGGCGCTTGTTGAAATCATACCATGTCATACGTTTCAATTAGATCTTGAGAACGCCAGTACGGCAACGACGCGCATCCACCATGAAAGGATTAGTGTTCCAATTAATATGAATCCTGTAACATACATCGTACTGGCAGAACTAGGCTGTCTAGAGCGGGTGACCAGCCTGCTTGTACTTCTGGTTGAATGCGGTCTGCATTGACAGAATCTTGGAAGGCCGGGCGCGTGCGTGACCCAATCGTCCCCGCGACAAATCCAGAACGCTGCGGGTCTCTCCAACGTGCCTCTGTCCGGCAATAGGTCGAGGTGGGGCGTTCTTTGCGTTCTTCTCCTTCTTCGCTTCGAATAGGGTCTTCATTGCCAAAGGAGTTGCTAAGAGCCGATCCTGCAGTTCATTCCAATGAATGAGCGCGGAAGAAACCGAGTGGCAGATTGACATACCGCATGTTCTTTGGCCTTCTGGCTCATGTCTTCCAAAGCATCTGGCCCCCTGAACTTTAGCAACTTCTGTACATTCTGCGCCGTCTTTGGTCGAAGGACGCTTGCAGATCCATTCTGGGCAGCCTTCAGAACAGACGCCGGCTCCGCCACGCCTCCTCTGACCACCGTTCCGAGTCTTTGGTTATGAAGTTTATGCTGCACAATGTCCCAAGCGGCTGCCCGAGTGGTCATTTCGTATCGCATATCGTGGGGATTGTCGACAAGTTCGAGAACGGCGGCGGGAGCATGGTCACCTTTGCGGTGTCCAAGCTTCAATATCCGAGTATAGCCTCCTGGTCGGTCTGCGTAACGTTTTGAGTAGGTTTCGAGGAGGTTGGTCAGAGCTGTGGGTTTCAGAAGGAACGCCGAGGCCTGGGCTTCGCTGCCAGCAGTTCCCTTCTTGCCCATTGTAATGATCTGGGAGGCATTTAGTACCGGCTTGGAAGCTGTAAATGCCATGTATAGACCTTCTCAGCTAGCCTTGCCGTGTCCCTGGCTTTGGGCAGCGTTGTCTTGATACGTTCATGTTCGAAGAGTGACGTGACCAAGTTCCTGCGGAATGTCGGATAGGCAAGGCTGACCACGATATCCTAGTTGACTTACCGGAGCATGAGCATGCGGTGGGACGATGTCCGCGAGAACTTTCGGAAGGCTACACCATGCTTCATGTTGGGCGGGGTACTGGAGGGATTCAGCCAACGGCGTCAACCCGCGCTCAGTTACCCCGACGCGACGTGGGTTCGAAATTTTGACGGCGTTCCCACGATCGAAATTAAGCGCCGGTCACCCAGCGCATTCACTCAAACCTGACTACATAACCGTACATACATTCTCAGAGAGGAAATTCATGCCTCTTGAGCCCCTTGAAACGCCCAGAAAAGTCTACGCGGAACACATGCCCCGAATCCGGGTATTGCTCCTGTCGGCTCGCGTCTCCTCCATTTGCCCCGCAATGTGCGGTTGTGACGAATAGTTGGTCGTTGTTTTCACCTTCGGAATAGATAAGAGATGGCAGAGCAAGCCGCTGAGAGCCCACTCACCCCCAAAGCAGCAGGCAGTGACATTCAGCGCTTTCGGAATCATCAATTCGAAGTCCACTGACCCATCTGGGGCAAACCGCACGATGCGCGAGCCACCCCACCTGATTATGGCTAAGCACCTGAGCAATCAAATTTCTAGAAAGCCATGCATACCGAGCGCTCCATATGTACCCATCCTCATCAAGGGTGAGTCCGTCGCAGAAGGAGTTAGGGGCAAACCCGAGGGCAACTGCGTCAACCCAAAGTCTCCTACCTGATGCCTTACCAGTGCTGACGTCGTAGTCATAGGCGTAAATCTTGTTGACGAGGGAATCTGTGAAGTACCTGGAGGTATGCATCAGCGTATGGCACAGGCCGAAAGCGCGCTGCCCACATGGTTTTCCCGTCTGAACTCCATCCAAGGCCATTGCTATCCTGATCACCGCAGCCCTGTTCAGGAAATGGGCCAGGGATGGGTCAGCGGTATTCTCACCGTGAACGGTTCATCAATCATGACGCAGGTACTGTCTGCGGGGTCATAGCGATACAGCCTTCCAGGTATGCCATGTTCTGGAGATGCTATGGTCCCAGCAAAGAAACGACCGGCAGCATCGCAGGCACCGTCGTTAAACCGTGTATGGGCCAGCTCATCAGCCGCAAGGGGTTGCGCAAGGTAGCTCAGGGTTGAGTTCCCTTCCAGCAGCGCAAACCCTTGGGCGGCTACACATGCCAGCTGGTGGGGGAAGGGTCGTATATAGAGCACAACGAACGGGGAAATTGCTCACTCCTTTGCCGTCCTTTCGGAGGACCAGACATGTCACGGCCTCGTCGAATGCCTCGACAGTGACTTCGCCTGTTTCAGCCAAGACGTGGTATACCTGCGACAAGGTGAGATACAAGAACATGTATATATGTCGGTTGCGGTCAGAACCTTGTTCTCGTTGATGTCGACAAAATGAAGGGTCGAGCGCGCCGCCTCGTAAATGGGTCCTGGAGATTTCTATGGCAAACGGAGGTGTATGAAAGCTGAGAAGACTGACCTTCCCCCAACGTGCATCCAACTGTAAGCCAGGGCTTATCAAGGTGTAGCTCTCGCCGGGTAGTCATGATAATGGGTCAATAGAGATCTGATTTGTCGGTCAACTGCAGGCATTTTATAACGGACAATTGGAAGAAATGAGAACACGATTCGGAGCCTGCCGACCAGTGGAGAAGGAAAGAGCATCGCTTGCTATTGCAAAGGTCAGTTGATCTCGGTCTTCACTATGGGTGAAGAAAAAATGGCAATCCATTTTCCGATATAGCAAGAAGCCCGGAGCCGTGGTTTCTTCGTGTTCAATTCAGCATGTCCAATCCCAAAGAGTGAAGACAGAGATGATGATTGATGGAAGCAATCTAATGTACGGGTTACTCCGAAGGGTCTACTAGTGGGCTGAAAGAGGTGACGACAATGAGCCAGGAGTCTGTGGTACCAAGAATGCGACGACGTACCATCAGGGGTTTTGGCAATGTAGTCAATAGCTGGACATGGGAAGTGGGTTAGCTTGTGCTTGGCATTTGGATGCGTTACCCTCCGTACCTTGGGCGACTGTCTGGATTTCGTCTGCCTCGGCGTCGGGGATTTCAATGGAGAATTCCTAAGCGTTCAGGTGAGTTCTTGCGTCATCGTGATACTGCAGCGAGGTGCACACCTCTTCGACTGCCATGACCACCTCTACCGCGTCCAAACTGTCAAGACCCAAGTCTTTCGAGAATGAGGCAGTTGCTGTCAGCTGAGGGAGGGAATATATATGAGTCGTGATTGTATAGGTTTGGCAGTACGTGCGCACCTTTGAGGGGTCAACCTTCTCATTACCCTTCAACACGTCAAGGATACGCGACTGAATGGAATCCCTGGTCAAACCACTCCCTGAGGCGTAGGTGGCGCGGGGAAGAACGAAACGGTTAGGCAGCGTACGTGCTGCGACGGGCCGAACGGTAGACAGTTGTTGACCTGGAAGCGAGACGGAAGAGCGACATGGTTGTTGGGGAACGGGTGAACGGAGGAGTTCGCTGCCAACACCTGTGACGAACGAAAACACGCGGGTTAGTCAGCGAGCATCATTCCCACCTGATGCGCTGATGGCATTGCGTCGGGAGGCGGGTATCGGGTCCAGTCAGGCGTGTGACTGGTGAGAGCGCACACATAGCTAATCTGTGTCAAAGTACGCGAAATAAGACACTTACAGAGCGGATAGTACGAATTTTGAAGATAGTCCTCGGGCTGGACTTAGTGTCGGGCAGCCTGTAAGGTCTTTACTGAAGCCATAATTTTATGTGTGAGCCTCTATGACGGGAGAGAAATTGCCTCTGAAAGTCTCAAAAGAGGTTCTACGAGACTACCAGTGAAAGGCGACAGCTATGAGTCGGGATACTGGATAGAGTAGTTGAAGTTTGGCATTCAAGGGGGATATAATATTGAGATTCTACTACCCAAGTAGGAAATCCACGGTGAGGACACAACGACCAGTCAGATGAGACTGCGATGGGCCTTTACTGTAGACCATAATAGGGTCTCTACCTCTGGAGTTGTGGAAGTGTGGCGTTGTGGTGACCGATGAACTGTACAGAACACGGCCGGAGGTCTCCGGAGATCCAGCTTGTGGCTGTGCCATCAACTCATCGACGCATCGACGCTGTGAAGACTCCCCTAACCGACATTCAAGGTACGCTGGACGCTGTTGCTGGCGATAACTTATTCTGACCTCTTACCCATAGGTCTGTTGCTCTCTGCTGTTTTTTTGAATAGCCATCTGACCGCTGAACCTGCAGACTCCGACCATGGCCACCATCTCGTCGACACCCATCGTTATTGATGGCAAGGGTCATCTCCTTGGTCGATTGGCCTCAATCATCTCGAAGCAGATTCTCTCTGGACAGAAGATTGTCGTCGTTCGCTGCGAGGAGATCAACATCTCTGGCAGCTTCTTCCGGAACAAGGTCCGTCTAATAGCAAGACGAAACATATCCTAGGTTCTTACTTTTTGGGCAGCTCCGGTACCACAACTTCCTCCACAAGCGCCATATCGTCAACCCCAAGAAGTCCGGTCCTTTCCATCACCGGGCTCCTTCCAAAATCCTCTACCGTGCAATCCGTGGCATGGTCCCCCACAAGACTGCACGCGGTGCTGCCGCCCTTGAGCGTCTCAAGCTCTTCGAGGGTGTACCCCCTCCCTATGACCGCAAAAAGCGCATGGTCGTCCCTGAAGCTCTCCGAGTGTTGAGGTTGAAGCCCGGTCGCAAGTACTGCACTGTCAAGGTGAGCTGCTAATTCGACTCCACGGCAACAAATAGCTCATGCCAACCCGATAGCGTCTGTCCCACGAAGTCGGCTGGGGCTACAAAGACGTTGTTGACCGTCTCGAAGAGAAGAGGAAGATCAAGGCACAGGCTTTCCATGAACGCAAGGTGTGTTTACCCGATAAGCCTTTATCTCTGCCCTCTCGCTGACAGATTGCTGGTAGATTGCTACCCTCAAGTTGCGCCAAAAGGCCATTGCTGACAACTCGTCTGGATTCCCACAACTCACCCAGTTGGGCTACTAGGTGGATACATAGCATGCGTATAAGACCAATATTCAATCTTCGCCCTATGCATACATTGTACCTTGCCTTGACTGTGTATTCCATCACGATTTGGAGACTGCGAGCTGAAGCTACCGCAAGCGCGACCTGAGATGTTGAGTCAGCCGGAGCTGTGCCCAATTGGGCGATGTAGATGTTGGACTGTTGACTGCAGATAATTCAATATTAATTTGTATCCTCTCCCATCATCTCCCTCCCCCCAATCCCCTTCCAAAATGGCCTCCGAATCCTCCCAGACCCGTGAAGAATGTGAGCACTGACTTTGCATGATCTTGAAAATTATTGGTGAAAAAACTCAATTTATCTCTCTTTTTTCTGCACATTCCTCAGCCTCGCCGCCCCATTCTCGGTCGCCCTCACCCGCTCCCAACGACACCCTCACCCTTCGCGCTCTCGTATCTACCAAAGACGCTGGCGTTATCATTGGAAAAGCTGGAAAGAATGTCGCCGATCTCAGAGACCAGACTGGTGTCAAGGCTGGCGTTAGCAAGGTCATTCCCGGTGTTCATGAGCGGGTTCTCACCGTCACTGGCAGCGTCGAGGCCGTCGCAAAGGTATGCGTCAAGTCGCTATCTATCCTGCTCGCTGGTTGACCCGATCCAAAGGCGTATAACATGATCATCTCCCAACTCGTCGAATCGAGCCCTTCAACACCGCCTGCCTCTGGTTCTGGCGTCCACACGTCTATCAGACTCCTCATTTCCCATAATCTCATGGGGACCATCATCGGACGAAGTGGTCTCAAGATCAAGGCGATTCAGGATGGATCAGGCGCCAGGATGGTTGCCTCAAAAGAAATGCTTCCGCAGTCGACGGAGCGCGTCGTCGAAGTGCAAGGCGCACCCGAAGCAATTGGCAAGGCAATTGAGGAGATCGGCAAGTGCCTCTTGGAGGATTGGGAACGCGGTCAGGGCACTGTTCTCTACCACCCCGGACCTCATACCGAGGAGCGAGGCGGAAACAGGCGTGGAGGCCACAACTACACTGGCTCATACTCTGGTGGTGGTGGTGGACGTCGCCAAAACAATGGCGAGTCCAACAACACTCGAGCCCGAGCTGCCTCCCCACCTTCTACCGGACCTCCCGAATCCCCGACCTCGTCATCCAACCCTCCTGCCACGAACCTCCGCACTCAAAACATCTCCATCCCCTCTGACATGGTTGGCTGCATCATTGGTCGCAGCGGAACCAAAATTACCGAAATCCGTCGCTTGTCGGGTTCCAAGATCTCCATCGCCAAGGCCCCTCACGATGATACTGGCGAACGCATGTTCACCATCGTCGGAACGCCCGAGGCGAACGAAAAAGCCTTGTTCCTCCTCTACAACCAACTTGAGAGCGAGAAGGAGAGGCGTGTCGGTCGTGAGGCTCAGCAACAGGCTGAGCTCACGCAAACCCAGGAGTAAAATTTGTAGATTAACCACCCTTCATTTGCCTGCCGAGATGACAATCGACAGCTTATAGAACGTCTCTTTTTTTTTCTTGAGGAAACAAGTTGTATAGTTGCTGATTTCGATCCTAGGTGTATATGTAGTTCTAGTTTGACATCATTTCTTGACAGACACTTGTACTCCTAAAAGTTGTTGTTGTTCCATTACTCTACTGTCTGTGTGCTTAGCTGCTGTAGCTCTTGTACTCGTTACCGCCTCCCTGTATCCGTTTCGAATCCCATCTTGCTGAGAACAACTTGGTGGACAAAGTTGAGATGAGGCCGTTGACGTAAAATTTCAGGTGTCAGCCTCTTCTGATCCATACCGTCATGCAGCCTTCAGGGCATTCATCTCTACCTTCGCGGCCACAATGGCCTGCAGCACCACAACAGGTGCCCTATCAGAATGTGGCAGCAATGCAAAACTACTTTCAGCAGAATGCCTACTCGTCGCATTATGCTCAGGCATATCTCCAGGCTCAAGGGATCCAATCCGCGCTTCCTGCTCCCCCTCACGCGTCTACTCATGGCGCATACAGTCAGTCTGGGCCTTCCAGTCGACCATATAACAACAACAACGCGAACAGGCCCCAGCGCCCCGTTCAACCAACTGGCTCGTGGTATCAGGCAGGCCACAGCCGATGCTCTTACAAAAACTGTCAATTCACGGGAGCGCCTAAAGCTCTCGAGATCCATATGATGGACCGGCATCTCATATTTCCTCCTGGCTGGGATAAGAAAACCAAAAAAGACGAATGGGATGCCGATCCTAGTTTGAAGGGGTGCGTCGAATCCTTTTCCTTCACCTCCTCATAACTGAACTGTGCATAGGAAACGGATTCCGATTCAAGGGACCAATCTCATCCTCGACACGCCGGAGACGCTCGAGGCATGGAAGGAAGAGCGGAGAAAGCGTTTCCCGACTGCTCATCGCGTAGATGACAAGAAGCGGAAGATGGAGGAGGCTGTTGCCCGTGGGCAATTGACGGTTGAAGATATGGGTGTTCGACCGGAGAAGAGGAGAAGGACAGATGACGGGAATGGAAGGGGAGACTACCACAATAGTCGAGGGAATGGTAGGAGAGGTCGTGGACGTCCGACACAAATGGCTCCTGGGCGCGCACCTGTTCAAGAGGCCAAGCCTGTCCTCCAGCAAGTAAAAATTGAACCTCTCAATGACGATGATAGCTCCAGCTCGTCTTCGGACGACGATGCTGAGCCGGAGGTCTCTTCTTCTAAAGCTCCGGTCCCTCCTTTGGACGCTTCACGGAAAACAGAGCCGGAGGTGACTCCAATACCCCCGACTCGTCCTGTTGCCGATTCAAAGTCTAGAGAAAAACGACCCTTGCAGCCCAAAAAGCCACTGGCAAACCCCTTCAACAACAGGGCACCACTTTTGCGCAGTGTGAGTCCCGCAATGAACGAATCCCAGACTCCAGCTCACCGTTCTCTCCTCCAGCTTATCCTGCCAGAAATTCGTGTCACGGTGTCAAACCTATCTCAAGCAATAAGGTTTCTTGTCGACAACGACTTCCTTTCCAATGTAGAGCTTAAACCTGGGCAGGCGGACGAACGGCCAATCCAGGTCATCAGTAGTACCGAAACCGGAGCATAGACCTGGTCAGCTGGCATTAATTGCACATAAGAGTGTAGGGTGGGATACATTAAGCTACAAAGTACTAAACTACTCTATCTATCTACCACTGCTGCTGTCAGTCTCTTCTGAGCCAGTCTCTGAACCGTCCTCAGAATCAGAGCCTTCCATTTCGCTAGGATCAACCTCAAGGGACCGTTGAGTGACCTCGAACCCTTCATTGGAAAGGCTTTTCGCAATCGCGTCCGCCTTGGCGGGTGCAGTCACGACGACGGCAATGGAGCTTTCAGAGTTGAAGAGAGGGAGGAAGTACTTTTTGAGAGCGCCAAGAACGTCTTCCTTGGAGACGCCCTGGTACTTCTCAAGGAGTTCAACCTGGTAGCGCTGGGGTAAGCCCTTGAGACCTTGGTTGATGAACGAAACGAGAGCCTGGGATCAAAGATGTGAGCAGGCTCGAAACAAAGCACCCATCGAATAACACTTACAGCACGGCCACCTGTTGATACGTTGCGAGCGACGCCATAGACAATTGTGCTCTTAGCGGCGTCAAGTACAGAGTCGTTGAATTCGACTGTGCCATCAGCTAGTCCAGCAATGACCTTCTTGGCCTCTTCGAACGCACCAATGCTATTCGAACTCTACACAGAAGGTGAGCGAACGAGTCCAAAAAACGCCTAGTTATGACATACCCTGTAAAGCGAGAAAGTCAACAAACCAGCCTCAGGATCGAGGCCGACATATGCGCCATAGGCCAAGCCGGAGCCTCGAATGTAGCGCTACAAAGGAAAGAGTTCAGTTGTTGTCTGCTGGATGACGCCGCAGGACATTCAGCGTACCCAGAGATAGCTTTCAGTGGCATTCAGGACTTCTGCAGCCAGCCTCAAAGCAGGGTAGTCAGCGTGGTCAAAGCCTTGAATACCCTTGGCCGAATGTGTCACGAAAGAGCTCTCGATAGTCGGGAGGCTCATCACGACAGCCTGCAAGCCAGGTCAGTCTACGTCCCAAGTGAGGGAAAATGCAAGGCATACCTTCTTAGCCATGTGATTTCCGATCTCGCTAAGTGTTTCTGAAGCCAAGGGGACGGGGCTGAGTTGGGTGGGCTAATGGTCCCCATCAGCCGACGATTCCGGCCTTGAGAAATATGCCACAGTACCTGCAGATGCTTGAAGTATTTCGCCCAAGTGCTTCTGGGACGTTCAACCTCAAAGACGTTTCCGGTGACAGAGAAGCGAACGCCGGATGGTTCAGTGACTACAAAGATGTTAAAACGGGCGAATGAACTCAGGGGTGGCTGGGGCTTACTGTGTTTGCGAATGAGCTCCATCTCTTTGAGGACTTCGTCGGGGTTATCTTGAAGCCTCTTTGTCAGCTGGGGAATGAAGTCGATTTGAGACAGAACGCCGCTAGCCCGCGAAGTAGACTTGTCGTCGTGGACGAGCTCAGTCCATAAAGCGCTGAGGACAGTGCTTCCGTCCCGCTTAAGCTCGGGCAAGGACTGTTGAATCTTGGCAACCGTGACAGCGAGACTATGAAGGGTTAGCTTCCATTCGGACAAGAAAACTCATCCGCTTACCGTTCCTTGTTGAACTCTGAGTTGTAGAGCAGATCGTTCAACCAAGAGATTGCAGTTTCGTACTTCGCCTTCTCCACTTTGATAGAAACGCGGAAAAGATCTGGGAATGATCCTGAAAGTCCAGTCCCAGCCTCGTAAGAAACAGTCTCGTCCTCAAGTCGGTTGATCACATCTTCGTGCGACAGGCGCTCCCAGATCGGTTAACCGGGAGGTTGAAGAAAGATGATACATATGTCGACATCAGTCTTGACATTCATGTCAACTGCATGTTCGGCTGATATGGGACAGTATGACTCACGGTCTGAGGTGGTTAGGGACTCCGGCCAAGGAGAAGAATGCATTGACTGTAACGAACGCAGACTAAGGGAATGTGAGGAGGGAAGACGATGTTGGGCAACCAGGTGCTAACCTCGACATGGTCGTACTCGACGAAGAAAGGGAGCGGTTGGCCATCCGACCCGATGTGTCGAGCCAGGTCTGGCGATTGGGTGACGTACTTGCCGGTTTGACGCCCTTCTCCAGGTTGCTGCAATGTGTCAACTGGGATCCATGAAATGCTCTTGACGTCAGGAACGGGGAAAGAGGTGATGATTTTCTCAGGAATGGGGCGGTCGTGTTCTGCTTTGGCGGCTTCGAGTTTAGCCTCGGCCTGCTTCAAACCTTCGGGCCCCAGTTCCGCTACTTGTTCTTCAATGCGCTTGGCTTCATCCTTTTCCAGCTTCTCAGCCATGGCGGCAGAAGGCTTGCCGACAACAATGACGGAGGGAGGGTCAATGAAGTACCTAAATGCGTTCTTCTGTTAGACACGACATTCTGCGGGTAGAGGGAAATTGTACGAACTTGCGCAAGAGATCCGTCCACTGTTCATTCGTCCAATGGCGAAGTTGCTCGTACTGGTTGATTTCGTCCATTGAATCCTTCAGTTCGGATCCATCTTCTTTGCCATAGAGGACGTCGGAGATGATTGTTCCAGAGAAGGTGTCGCCTTTCGCCGATTCCAGTTTGCTCCTCAGCTGTCGCTCATCCCGATTGATCAAGACTTGCATTCGCTCAATGTCTATACCGTCCTTCTCGGCAATGCGCTTGAGACTGGCTTTAAGCTTCTCAGGGAAGCCATGGAGTTCTTCGGTAGGCACAGAGCCGATGTAGATGGGGAGGTCGTTGCGGGTTGCCCTGGTGTCCTCGCCAAAGTAGATGTAAGAGCTGCAGAGTGGTGAGTATATGCAAAGGGTTCTGGATATGCAGTCGTACCAAAGTGGGGACTCAATCTCGACAAACTCCTTGTTCAAAGGTGCGACTGGTGACGAGGTGAGATAAGTCCCAATCATGTCCAACGCTTTACGTTCCAGATATTTGTTGTTAGAGGGACCCAGATAGCTGATAATCAATTCGCCCATGCCTTAATCGCGGTTAGAATTTATATTTAGGTTAGGCAGTGTATATTACTCACTTTCATCCTTCTCGGGGAACTCAACGACCTTCGACACATTTTCCGTGATAGGTGGTCTTTGCGCGCTAGGTGTCTCCAGGAAAGGCCGTTTCCATCCTTCCGGGCGAGAGCCTTTGTTTTGGTTGTGTTCGATCAGAGTTGGCTCAACCTCATTCTGGACAACATGCAGCAGAGACTCCGTGCCATTCAAGAACTTCCCGCCGACAATCAGGGCGAGGTTGTGAGGCACGTAATACGTGGAGTGATATTTCCTGACTGTGAAGGGTCAAAACACAAAGCAAGCACGATTGGTGAAATTTTTACTTTGGTCTGGGGTCAGAACTCGTAGTGCCTCCATCAAGCCACCCGTTTCACTTCGATAAGCACTTCCAGGAGGGTGTAGAAGCCGTTGCATCCTATCAACATTGTGTCAATGCCAGGTCCTGAAGCTGAAAGGGGGAGGGATCGTACTGGAGAGCCATTAGATCTCCCGACGTATTTTCCCGACCCTGCATTTCACTGTAGACGACGCCAGAATCTTCTCCTTTCCCATTGATATGGTGTACCTAGCCTTTGGTCAATTAAAAGTGGTAGCATGAAGAGTCGATATTACTTCTGTCACGAATCTAAAGGAGCGCGTTAATCGACCTGATTTCCTTCGATTAAGCAAAACAGTGCATACCCTGCGTCGGTGATCGTTGGGTAGAGAATATGGTCAAGGTAGATCGGCAACAGTTGAAGGAAGCCCTGTTCTCCAGCAGTTGAGACGGTGTATGCGGTGTGATCAGTGTCGGTCCAGGCATTGGTTCCGTTGGAAAAGCCCCTGTTGGCGAGTAGGTCGAGGATTCCCTTGTATGGGTATTTCTCAGATCCCATGAAAACAAGACTAGTGCCGAAAGATTAGTTGACAGACATCGGCACAAGATACGCAACACTAACTGCTCCAACGTGTGTGGGCATCCAGAGTCATCGAAAACTGTGGCGACGTGAAAATGGCTACTGGCGAAACATGGTCAAGACTGACTTTCGGTGGGTACAACAAAGTATCCGTTGATAATGGGAGCTGTTGGGCTTGTTAGTTTCTTGCAAAAAACCGGCGCTAAGATGAGAAATTACCCTCATAATCCAGATGAATGACTGTCAAACCAGTGACACGACTCCTCCATTTCGAGACGGTGACATCTGTAAAGTCCAACTTTACCTGTTTGACCAGGTCAAAGTTTCCAAAATTCTCTGGCATTGTCGAGGTCAGTTGGATGGGTGAATGTCGTCTGGGTGAACTGGCAAGGGTGGTCGCCTTCCGAAAAGAGTAATTCCGGGGTGGTGACTTATGGGTGGTGGTGACGACTCGTGACAGTCGCTTTGAACTCGACTGCACCAGAGACCTCCGCCACAAGTTGGATAGACTCAACATACAAGTAAACCTGGAACCAGAGCTATGCCACCAACCGTCGGTGCTGTCGAATTATGGACAAGTCACAGACTCTGGCAGCGCTCCGTCACTGGCCTCCGTCCGGGTATGTAATCATCTCTCACGTGGCTACGATGGGCGCTTACCGCGGCCAAGCCTTTTCATTCCGTGCCAAACTCTCTGCCATGAGCACGAACTCCAGTGCTCGTTCCCGAAAGACCCCAGAGGAAATTGCTGCTCTTCAGGAGGCTAGAAAGGCCAAGAAACTTGAGACAGCCAACCAGACTCAAAGTGAAAGTTTTGTGGGCGCACGCTTGCTAGAACGGCCATGGCTGTCGGTCGAATCTTCTATAAACATTCAGCCAACTATGGAACTGAGGATCGCCACTTGGAATGTAATTATATATTTGGGAGTCTTATCTGGGTCTTGACTGAAAGATCTGCACCAGCTATTGGCACAGATCCTTGTCCGTGAGTCCCTGTGAGCTTGGGTGGCTGCTTGGGGCTAAAGGCTTCTGCAGGACGAGAACTCTTTCCAACGAGCGACTGCCTGAAGGCTGGGCAAAGGGAGCCTCTCATACATGAAGAAATTGCAAGGCTGGATGCGGATGTCTTCTGCATGCAGGTGAGGATATGCGTTGCCTATTCAAAGCACGATCGTCTCACCAGCTTTCAAGTAGGAGGTTGACAGGCTGGAGCGATTGGGTCCCATGCTAGAAAAGGCGGGTTATTCTTTCAGATTCGCAACTGGTCCACAGAAGAGGCATGGCTGCCTCATCGCCTACAAGGCGTCCTTGTTCGAGCTGGAAGGGGAGCGCATCGTCTTCTACGACGATGAGGAAGTGCGTTTGGAGGGCACAGAGGAGCAGAAGAAAGGAAAATCTTTCGTCACCAAAAACATTGCCTTGATCGTCTCCCTCCGAAGAATAGACGGTCTTTTGGGAGGTCTTGTCGTCGGGACGACTCATCTGTTCTGGCACCCCCGCTACACATATGAGAGGGTGAGGCAGGCAGGTATCCTCACAAGAGAGGCAACTATATTCCAGGACTCTGATCCAACGAGGCAGGCGTGGCCATGTATACTTGCTGGGGGTAAGCATGCTGCACCTTCGCTTGTATACCTCTGCTAAACACTATGTGCAGACTTCAATTTCCCGCCTGAAGATCCTGGTTATGCTCTCCTCACAGGCGCAGCCCTTCTACCTGAGCAGATAGAGCGCCTCGTCCCCTCGTACGTGGTCCACAAGACAGTAGACCCCAACCAAACCCAAGAGACTTCCACTGGCCCATCCGCAGACGCAGAAGAGGGCGGCGAGGATGCAGACCCCGACCGGGTGATCACCAATGCCCGTCGAGCTGAACCATCCGATGGTTTGCTCAGGATCGATGAGCTAGGCGACTTCTTCCCTGAGAGGCAGCAAGTACAGAGTATCTATCAGGTAGGACTGAAGCAATATCTCTCCTCGACGGCGTCAGGTACATCTCTACCACCCATCTACGGCTCTAATCGGCCCATGGAATCAAACACAGCTGGATACTATGAACCAAAATGGACAAGCTATACCCATTACTGGAAGAGCGTTTTAGGTAACGTTCAGGCCCGATTGCCTTACCTTGCTGCGCTAATCCAGTGCAGATTACATCTTCATTACGAACGCACCGACGGGGTTCCAAGTGTCAGGCCTTCTTGCTCCGCTGGACGAAGAGGTCCTTGAACCTGGTCTCCCTCAGCGAGGCGTATGTGGAAGTGATCATCTGCCTCTCATGGCTCAGGTCAAATTTGGAGATTAGTAAATATGTTCGTAGACGACGAAGCTTGCGATAATCTATTGGGTAACGTTCGCAGCTGGTGGAAAGGAAATGTCGTAACAATGCGTGAAGGAGCGACCGTTGGGCTGAGCCCAATGAGGGATGAACGACTAAACGAATGTAGAGTAAAGAGTTGACAATGTTCCATGTTCAACTGATGAAAGATTAAAGAAACTGTACCTATCCCGTAACACGTAGCAAAGCCTTTGTGAAGATGCATTGTCTATCCAAAACCGCATATACACTCCCTTATCAAATGTTTGCTCGATCCGAACCAGCGAGCAATGAATTGAACAGCCCACTTGTCGACTCCTCGTTGCGCAGCTGGATCATATAGATAACTCCTGTTCGAGCTCCATTGCTGCTCAGCTCGATGGCGATTCCGGTCTTTCCAACTCGTTCTACACCATCCGTGAGGACGATCGTTGAGATGAGAATCGACTTCTTCTTGTCGTCAGCCTCGACAACGAGCTGTTTAATGTTGGTCGGGTCTTGACGGTACAATTTAAGCTTGGCGGAGCCCAGAGACTTCCATTGTGCATGTTGTTGCTGCAAAAAGACTTTGCATTTCATCTGCGCCGAGATCACTGTGGTGACAGGGCCAGTATGCTGGGGCATTTCTGGAACTGGGGAGTTGGGAGGGCTGGGCTCGTCAAAGTAGGGCTCTGCCATCGAAACTCCACGGGTGGCAGGCTGAGCAGATGGGAGAAGAGGACGAGCTTGAGGAGCATGTAAACTGGGTTGAGAATGGTTCCGCCCCATGCCAGCATTATAGAACGGGGGCATAGGCGGCGCACGCATGGGGTCGTGGTGCTGAGAGTACTGAGAGTTGACAGAGCGTGATGAAGGGGATTTGCGCAGATTGTTCATGGAAGGCTCTGACGGAGGTCGTGGGGGCATTTGCTGGCCATACTGAGGTCCCATCCCGGGTTGGAAGTTAGGTGGGCGACCAGCACCTGGAGGAAATCCTGAGCCTGGTGGTCCTGGTGGGAAACCTTGCCCTGGTGGCCCACCTCCAGGAGGGAAGTTGGATCTTGGGGGGAAGCCTTGGCCAGGAGGGAACCCTCCTTGCCCGGGAGGGAAACCTGGACCTGGACCTGGACGCATATTCTGATTAGGAGGGAACGGCTGCTGCATGTGCGGAGGTGGCGACATGGACCCGTTTGGATGTTGCATAATCTGCCCAGGATGCATGCCAGGAGGAGGCGACATAGACCCGTTCGGTGGACTCATGGTCATACCTGGACGCATACCAAGGGGGCCTGGAGGGCCTGCGTTGAAGCTTGTACTTCTGGGTGGGCCGTTTATAAAGGTAGAGCCAGGCCCGTTGAAAGGCTGAGCAGAGGCTGAGGTACGAATTGGGCCAGAGCCATCATTAGGGGGCAGAGGTGGAAGGTTGTTATCTTGATAATTCGGAGGAGGGCCGTCAAATTGAGAATGCGGCGAGCCGTTGTTCTGACCACGAGCCATCGGAGGGAGGGAAGGAACGGGCGGTGGGGCGACTTTCGAAGGCGGAGGCACTACATCCAAGATGGTTGGTAGGAGTTGCATTAAGACTTTCTGAAGACTCACAAGATCCTGAAAATTCAATACAGTCATTGAAATGGGCAATGAGTTGATCTCTTCGTTCGCGAGAGTCCGTCTCCAAGATCAGGAATTCCTTTCTCATGATTGCTACCTGCAAGGCATTGTCTGGACACAACTTCTTAGCCCACCAGCAAGAAATCAATACTTTGGGCACCAACCTTGGCCTTCAACCTCGGAAATGCGGAGAACCTTGCCTGCAAGGGGAGGGTAACAGAGCCACATGTCTGCGCCATCATTACTGTGCTGTGCCTGTTCCTCCTGAGTCATGCGCTCGCATATCAAGAAGAGATCAGAGAGAAGGTAGATGTGGCCTTGATAGTGGATGACTTCTTGGTTAGTAGCGCGGGACATGAACCGGACGGTAACATCAATTGACGTCCTCAGCTCTCGAGTGAAGGTTAATCCGGGTGGTGACATTTGTAGTTTGACAACCTGCAAGCGGCGGGTGAGACGTGTGATATTTCGTGATGGCCAAAATAATCACCTTGGGATTCATCGTGAAAATGTCAAGAGTGCGTGCGGTGGACAGCCGCGACTCTAGATTGGAGAGAGGCATCGACAAGGTAGCATTAGAACCACGGCTGATCGAAGTGTTGGCCGTTTCACGAGAGAGGCGACCCCTGCGCAGGCGTTTAGTTGAAAGACATGGAGGGAAGATAGTCCTGCGTACGATGTTACGCTCCCTCGAGCCGATCCACTTTCACTGCCTGGGTTGGAGGTGATTACTTCGTTACTTGGCCGCATAGGTGACAGATTTAGCTGCGCTGATGGTGCAGGAGGACTCATCGAACGTGTCCGCATATTAATAACAACTTCATCCTCAGCCTCGGCAGTTGGCTGCGCAGGTGTGCCAACGGCAATCGAGCCACGATGTTCAAGGGTTTCTAGCAGGCCATCCAAGGTCTCGAGGGCGTTGACCAGCAACCGATGATCGCTACGTCCTGGTGCAGTGCTTTTGAGAAGGCGATTGTACAGCTTGCGGTAGTACTTGAGCCGCGCTTTCGGAAGCAGGAACAAAGAATCAAGCGTCCAGACCGCGCCGTCCGGGCTTGAGTTAGGAGGGTTTGTTGCAGAAAAAGCCTCGAGAGCAGGACCCAGCTTCTGGTTGCGCTGGACGGGATCCCAATAGTCAAACCCAGCAGAGTACTTGTTGCAGTACGAGCTGTACGGTGCTTGAAGGTCTTCAATCTAGTTGTCGTTAAAAACGAACGTCAAGGTGGATAGGGGGTAAGCACGCCATACCCATCCCATTAGCAGATCCCCCAACGCTTTAGGATTCTGCGGATTGGCCCCGATTTCTTTGAGTTTCTGATGATAGACACGTCAGAAAATGAGCAGCTAGGTGAAAAGCAACAGCATGAACGTACACTGTGGAGACCGCGATTGGCTTTGTAGACACCCTCGATGCTCCTGAACATCGTGTCAAGCTCTGGAGGGGGGAGATTCGACCGCGACCATGCTCCGGCTACTTTCTGAAAACGTGATGAGCTATCTGAGCAAGGCCTTCCAGGACACCACCGACCCTGATGATGCCTGTGAGATTGTCGACATAGGTCTTTTCGGTGTCGATGAGGTCGATGAGTGGGTTGGCCTTCTTTGCTTTGGAACCTGGAGTCTGGGACGACGTGGGTGTTGTTGGCACCTCAGGTTCTGCAAGCAGCTCAATACGCGAAAGACGGTCGACGTCGACGGGCTTACCTCCAGGGACGGGCAGGTGTGCGCTGTCTGACATGAGAGGCAGGAACAGAAGTCGTGCGAAAGTCCAAAAGACGTCCGCTCCTCGACATTTACATGCGTCCGGGAATCACTCCGTTCGCGTCATCCATCCGTACTCGACCCTGCCAATAGGTACTGTGCATCTATATCAGGAGCCAGGCCCTGTCAGGTCCCAGTTGGTTTCACGACGCAAATCAAATATAGCCTTTCGATTCCGCGCTGGGAACTTGAACCGCGGCGCCCGCGACAGTTCTTTCAATGAACGACGACAACAGTTCGTCCCAAAGACCGCGCCGTCTCGAGGTCGACCTTCTCTTCCTTGAGCGAACGTTTCGTTCGCGGGCAAAGGCAGAAGAATTACTGAATCCAGAGCGAGAGGCGGGTACCATCAACCCATCCGACTATGAGGCTACGGTCAGGTGCGTCATCCAGGTTCTAACACTAAGTCCGCGTCGTGACTCTTGTACCTTCAAGCTACTTCCCTAACAAACTTAGACGGAACTACAATGTTAGTCCTTCCCGTTTCTCCCTCATCCACCAGCCCTCACACCTTCTCAGACCATAGGCACGATCGCTGGAGCAGGTCTGGGGTACACATTGCGTCAACCCAAATGGACACCAGGAAGATTAGGCACCGTTGTCTTTATGAGTGCCCTCACTGGGCGCGCAGTGGGGAGTGCATACTCCGTCTTCTCGGCATACAACTTCTTTAGAACCCTTCAGGATCCTGCAGGGTTCGGAAAGGCCATTGACAATGTCAAGCAGCGAATCGAACACCCTGGCTCTGTCCCATCGGCCACTTCAGACCTTCCACCAGCCGAAGACGCGCCTGCTCCCATTCGTACGTTTGCACATTCCCAATAGCACTCGGTGCTAACCTCCCCCAGCCCCGGTACTGACGTCCAGTAATGATTCCCCCGATGCTCCCACCCCCACCTCCGGCGCCCCTGCTGGTGCATGGGACCGGATAAGAGCTGCGAATACAAAGCAAGCTCGCCAATCCTCCTGGGATTCTCTCCGACAAACACACGAACGGACTAATATACCTACGGCCCAGAAGCAGGCGTCTTCTGCTGAACAAGGTAACAGATTCTATGACGACACCGACAGAGCTGCAGAGCAGGCCAAATTCGACGAGTTGCTTGAGAAGGAGAGGAACTTTAAATAAATCCCCAATACAGTGTCAGACGTTACAATACATGAATATTAGGCCATTTTTCGGGGTAATCCTACAGGCGGCAAATCAGAGCCGTATCAAATCAGCGGCCATTCATTCCATAGCTCGAGGAGTTTGGAATCGGCGAGTCCATATGTGATGGCCTTTCTGACCAGTTGCTGCCTCCGCTCCCAGGTCTGTGGACATGGGGAGGCGAGAGTGTCCTGTCAGAGGATTCTGCAGGTCGTGTAGCGTACATAGAACCATTGGTCGGGAGAGGTGCCTGTGTCTCCCTCGGAGGATGAGAACCTTGCTCACCCTGCTCAAAGAGTGACCGATGCGAAAAGGGGTATAGTGGTACATTCACATCAAGGGGATTCTTCTGAGCAGTCATTCGGACAATTTCGCGCATCAGCCCCTGGAGCAGCCGCTCTTGTCGTGCTGTCGTATTTGCATGAGCCTTCTTCTCTTGAGCTAAAAATGAACCTGGGGAAACTTACTGCCTATCGGTGATCGACTGCCATATTCAAGCATTGCGAATCTTCACCGCCAGTTAGATTCCGCGGAAGAATAACCAATTACCTTACCACTCACCGAAGCACATTAATCTCGCCCCAAATGCGGGCTTCCTTGTCTTGCTCATCAGTTTCGATGAAATGCTTGCACTGCTGTACAAGTACAACGGCTGCCAGATACCAGCAAATCTAGAATGGCCATCAGCATCCTGAAACAATGGAGAAGCAATGGCCGACACCTACAGTTACGAAGGGATGAAGGCGGGTTATATCCTGAGAAGCTTGAGAAAGGGTATAGAAGGCGTTGAGAATGTGCTTCGCAGAATTGACACATCGTGACATGGATATGTTGTTAGGATCCAAAAAGTCGATGTAAGGGTTGTGAAGGGTGATAGTTGCCCTGGATAGATCATGTCATCGTTAGCATGCTTCGAACGCCTGATAGAAGTAGAGACTCACGCATGAGGGATGATGTGGACCATGTAAAGGTCAGTGTCTAGGGTTCTCGTCCCATCAGGACTTTCACTGAGACCGTTGTTTGCTCGGAAGATTTGGGGCAAGTTTGCAAGGAAGTCATCACAGACGAGCTGGTCAAGGTCTTTAAACCCAGGGAGGGTGAAGGGGTTTTGGTTCTTGCTCGGGGCGGTCGGAGCACGAAGATTGCCTCGGACGTTGAAGTCTGTGACCTTCCCAAAGAGCATTACGGTCTTGATCAGCAGCAGGAACGAGTCGGTATATTGTGGAGGATGGCGGGTATAGACATCCTGTTGTCCAAGATGTTGTGTGTTGCTTGGAACTTGTCGCTAAAAACTAGTCAGTCCAACAGACGGAGAAGGAGAGGGAAGGAGGGACTAACGCCTGACTCAAAATCTTCCGTTCGTAAGGGAAGTTCCGTTCCAAGATCTCGCTCGTCGACAGCGTGAATCCAACCTCCTACTGAGGCAATACGATCAAAGAGGATCGTCATCCACCATGTCCTCCGTCTTGATTCCAAATCGCGGAGATCTTTGGGAGGTGCCAAATATGCTCCTGGGGAATTGTTGCCGTGGGTAGAGAAGGTACCAGGATAGTTCAAACGTAGTGGAACGGCTACCCTTGTTTGGAAGCCAGCAAAAATCCAAACTTCAACCCACCGACCCTCTTGGTAAAAGTACCAGGAGAGGAGAATGCAGGCTTGCATCACGGAAAAGATGTCCTCTCCACTTGCCATGGTTTTGTCAATGTACTGTCTCGTCTTGCTCGCGTGGAACTCGGCGAACTGGTCCCTCCGAGTGCTGTCCGGAAGCGTGATGACGTTTTGAGGATACCAACGAGAGGCGGAGGCGCACTAAATAGACGTCAGTTTCACTTAGACAAGAGGTTACGAGATTGACACCATACAATAGCATGTAGGATCGCCGAGTGAGGGAAATCAGGGTCTTTGGGAGTCAGCTTCATGGCTGCTAAGAACGATGGCTTGTGAAGCACTCGGGAGCCACAGGGATCGCATTTGAAGAAGACGTCGATGCTGCATTCGTTAGACTTCAGGATAGATGTGCAAGAAAGCAACATACTAATGATCAAGAACAGACGGCTCTGGAAGGTCTGGATTCCATCCAGAGAACAAAAGGTCCATGAAAGGGTCTGAATCTCCACTTCCGGCTTGTTTCCCTGCCGCTGCCATATCAGGGCTACCAGTTTCACTTCGAAGCCGAGATTCTGGCGTGTCGGGCGCAATGAGGTTCATTGCTAACGAAGCTCGAGGCAGGGTAATTCCAGCGTCAGAGCCTGTATAGAAACGTCAGTGCTGCAGTTTATGGATAGATGGAATGGTAGCACCATCGCGCCCTGGCGACATTGAACGACCGGACCCTCCCTGATCATATAGGCGTTGCTTGAGATTTGCTACCAGCAAGATGTTAGGGTGGATATAGTCAAATGGTCTTGTCCAACATACTGATTTGATCCTCCAGCTGTTTAATCTTCTCCACTGGATCTGTGTCAGGAGCAAGGGTAAGCCCTTCGATGGGGTCATACGAGCACTGGGGCTCTGTTGGGTGTCTAGAGAGAAATCTTCAATAACTGAGCAGAGACTCAAGACCAGGACGCACGCATAACCAACGGGAGCCGGAACGCTGATGGTTGCCTGCCATTGTCTAGGGGGGTTGGGTGAGTATGTGTGAGCGCCCAAGCAAGAGAGACGGACTTGACGCATGTTCCACAGTGAGGTCGTTGGGCGTCACATTTCTAGGTCGAGTGTTTAGTTCAAACTTGTCATGGACGCGACACGAGCAGAAGGAACCGACCAATTTGCGTCGCCGACATGTCCGACAGGCCTTGCACAAGCGGGAATCAGAGCCGGGCCTACCGAGCCTGTACCCCACCACCACTCACCTGGTTCCGTCGAAGTGCTGGACGGCCGTTCACTGTTGCAGCGGGCGCTTTGGGCATAGTTTTTGGAGTTGGACTAGATGGAAGGTAAGGAAGGAGTGCAGCACGAAGGGCGGTCTTGTCGGTGTTGGTGACAGAAAGATGATAGGGGATTAACAGGGATTAGCTGAGAAGATGGCTTCAAGTACATAAGAAGGACAGCCCCCAGAATGCCGGAAGGTATCTGATCGGGATATTTCAGGACATTCAACCAACCAGCCCAATTCCCCTCCTCGTCGCTGCCTTTTCACTACCGACTTTTGTTCCGGCCAGCGCAACCCCGGCGTAGCAACCGAGGCGGGCGCGCAGGCGGCACTGTCTAGTTCTTCAAGTCCTGCAGCTCCTGCTATGCAATTCTTCAATGTGTTACATACAAGTGTTACAGAAAGTGATACAGGATCGTGAGTAGGATTGCCACAGATTCACGATCTCAAAGTGGGAATTATCGTTGTCAGCCAAGGCCCTAGTCCAAAGTACGCATAGCCGCTCACAGGATGGTCGCAACAACCTTTCGCGAGTGAGCGAGGTGTCGAAACTCAGTCAGGTATATGCCTTGCCGAAGTTTCACGGATGAGCGCCGGAAGGGCATGAGAGACTTTTAATGGGTCACACCTTGCCATGTACCCAGATTCAAACTTCCATTCGTGATGGGGATGGATATCGAGCTTCCCACCAACGAGGCCTTCGTATGGGAGACCCTTCAAAACCGGGCCAGTGGTCCTCAGCGCAAATGGAAATACTGTATGAGGCTTTCCACTTACGAATCACTAGGCGTCGCCAACGTGGTTGATTAGCCATCCGTGGTTGCCGGTTTAGTGGGGAGCAAGAGAAAACGTACTCTGGGCCTTCATCTGTGTGCTTCCACTTCAAGGTTTCAGGGACAATATTGTCCAAGGCCATGTCCATATCTAAAGTATTGCGTTAGGCATAGATCCCTGGAGGCCAGGCTCGGGTTGTAAGCTTATCGTACCCGTCCGGACATCTGATGGGGACATTCAATCTTTGTAGATCAGCAAACGAATGGAACACGGTTACCTCTATCATAATTTTCATTTACAGTAAGGGCAGCTGATGTATGCTGGCTTTTGTTGCAGATCTGTTAAGACGAGCACACGGATACCTCGAATTGGTGCTCACATGAACAAGAATAACATCCCAACCTAGGAAATATGGAAAAGTCCATATGTCGATCTAGGCATGGAGAGAGAGCTCACCTGGACATCCTTGACGCCGGGCTGGATCTGTGCCATGACTTCATCGGTCACCAGGTAACATCCCTTAGAACGTTTAGAAAGGGTGAATGTTTTCTGCCATCCCATTTTGCAACGTTTGAGATAAGACAAGGACAAGGGCGAAACTCAGCCGTTTCTGCGCCTGAACTCGGGCAAACAGGACTAAACAGATGACATGGGTGAATTACAAGGCCGTCCTACTAATAGCCTTACTTGATTTGAAAGGAGTACAAGGTTCGTCACTCCTCGCCGAAGCGTTTGACGCGCTCATAACCACCTCGGTTGCCCGGAACATTGCGATTGCGACAGTGGTTCGCGTAATGGCCTCTCTCGCCACACTATCAGACCCGTTAGGAACATGTCACTGCTTTCGGTCGACGGTAGCTCACCTTGAAGCACGTAACATCGTCCAAATTCTTTCTGGGTGGTCCCGACAGCCCCGAAAAGTTTGACTGGCCACCACCGCCTCCATCATAGCGGCCATACCCTGGAGGCGGTGGTCCAACCTCTCGATTGGAGAGCGACGCTTGGCTCTCATAATCCTTTGCCGTTGGCAAACCTGGCTTCGGGCTGGAAGGTACATGGTCAGCACAAGACGTCGATCTCCAGAAGCAGAAGGTAACTGACTGGCCCTTCGGACATTCCGGCCCAAGGGGACAAAACCCTGTGAGGTAGTTTTGACACGCAACTTTGCGTACGTGCTTTCTTGGGCAAGCAGGACCTAGCCAACACGTATGAGACTCGCGCACCGAACTACCAGTTCAAGACGCTCACCAAGTTTACAATATCCTCTGTTGTAGTCCGGACATTCAATCCTTCGTTCCTTTGGGTGTGCATACAGGCATTCGTCTCCTGCAGAACAATAGCCATATTTTGCGAACCACCAACATTCTGGCATACGCCGAAGGTTGTATTCATGCAAGAATTCGCAAGCATCCCCCTTCTTGCATAGTCCTCGAAGCCAATGCTTGCAGACGGTTGCGAGCCGTTCACGCTCTCTTGGATGTGTTGGCAGTTGTCTTGGAGGCTGGAAGTTCTGAGCTGAAGGTGTCGTATGGCGTAGGGGACAGTGCAATGGCCCGAGAGGACAGCCAGCAGGAGTCAATGCAAGCCTGCATATTTGGTCGTCTACGAAGGGTGCAAGTCGAAACAAAAGTCGTCAGACCGAGAACATACCGACCTTTGTCAAGCTTAATGCCAAGTTCAGCCTTAGCGTAGATTTCTGCTGGGAAGTTGTTCTGATGGAATTGAGGATTTATTATGTCCCTGAGGGCAGATGGCCCTGCAAGAGGGTTGGAGGTCATGGTGGTGACTGTTCAACTCAAAAGCCCGACATCAACGGGGCGCATGAGGCGCTTGTCAGCTTTTCAGGCACCAAGCCATCCCACGAGCCGCCACGACCCTCCACCCAACATGAGTTGTCTGCCGGCATATTGCCAGCTATATATACGGTGATTGTGCCAGTTGAACGGCCTTTTTGTTGTCTTTCTTCGTCTCTCAGTCCATGGATTCATCGCTTCCTGCTAGTTTGATGCATGGCAGGGTGACAAGGAAGGTGGCCTTGTGCTTAACACTTGCGGCCACTCTAGTTGGGCTGGCTTATCGTGCCTCTCGCCGACGACTTCCTCTTCCTCCAGGGCCTCCATCCTCTTGGTTCAAAGGACCAACAATGCCCAAAGGGATCTACCCGTGGATTACTTACGCGCGCTGGGGGGAGCAGTATGGTCGGTCTCACACATATTGGGGCAGCGGTCACCGGTCACCACTCACTCGAGAAACTTACTAGGGGACGTCATCTATTATAATACACCAGGGACTCCTGTGTTGTTGCTCAACTCTCGCCAAGCGATGAGCGATCTCCTGGATAAGCGCGCGGACATATATTCTTCTCGTCCCTATCGGACAATGGTTATTGACATGTAAGAGCTGAGAGCTTTTCAAGTAGCGACGTTCTGATCTCCCTAGCCTCGGTTTGGACTACCTTTTCACCTCAATGCTCTATGGCGAACGATGGAAGGTACGTTTTAAGCAGCTCCCAAGGTTAATCGAGAGAAGTTACGCATTACTACACAGCGCCACAGAAATCTGTTTATCAAATATTTCAAAAGAGCTAAAGAAAATCGTGATGTCTATAACTCCGTGCAAATTCGGTATACCCACGCCTTCCTTCGAGATCTGCTTGGAAATCCAGTAGACTTTCGCCAATGCATCAGAAGGCAAGCTCTTGCAACGAGATCCCTGAACCGGGATGTATTCATGATTTCTAGGTCTGCTTCTGCTGTTGTCCTAGGCCTGGTTTACGGCCACGGTGTCGCGGAGGAAGGAGACACGTATGTGGATCTCGCCAGTCAAACCACCCGCAGTCTTGGAAAGTGTGGTTTATACGGGACTTACTATGTGGTACGCTTGCTAAGAAGTGCACTCGTCTCATAGAAGCTAAATCCATTGCCAGGATTACTTTCCATGGCTGAGACACGTACCAGCATGGTTCCCACTGGCTACATTCCAACGCAAAGGTCAAGAGTGGAGAAAGCCTGTTCGGGAGATGCTGGAACGGCCGTTCGCCGTAACGAAAGCCAAGATGGTATGTCACCCATATGTCCGCCCTCTGGTCCCTTCTGACATGATCACGCCCGTAGCTGGAAGGAAAGGCATCTTCATGTCTTGTATCAGTCGAGCTCGAAGATTTATGGGCAGGAACGAGCACCTTCACAGAGGATATTGTTAAAATACGGCGGCAACAGCCTTTGCAGGCACGCTTATTACTTTGATCCACGTGCTATCACTAATGGCTTTGCAGCTGGATCTGATACCGTCGTATCCGGCATACACTCCTTTTTCCTAGCTGCTGCTGTATTTCCTGAAGTGCAGCAAATGGCGCAAGCAGAACTGGACAGAGTACTCTGTGGGCGTTTGCCCACCATCCAGGACAGGCCTGATCTTCCCCTGATCGTACGTTTTGAATAACTTTTCCCCTCTCCAAGTTTCTAATCCGTTCCGCAGGAGAGTATTTGTTACGAGGTTAGCGCCTTTAATTCGCAGAAGCACCAGGCATACTCACCCGAATACGAAGGTACTAAGATGGAATCCAGTGATTCCTCTGTCCTTGAGCCATTACGTCTCTGAGGATAACGAGTATCGTGGATACCATATCCCAAAAGGGACCACAGTGTATCCAAACGTCCATGGTGTCCTGCACTCTGAAAAGGTCTACCCTGATCCGTTCTCTTTCAAAGCGGATAGGTTCCTCGACAGGGAGGCAAACGAGCGTCTCGGCATCAATCCCCTTCCAGATATTGTCTTCGGATTCGGCCGTCGGTAAGTGAGGCGCACTCCGCGAGGGGACACACACACTGACGACTATCCATTACGTGAAGATTCTGTCCAGGGCGCGATGTTGCGCTTGACTTCCTTTTCCTTGTGATTTCCTCTCTGAACGCCGTGTATCAGATATCCAAAGCGACTGATGCCGAAGGGAAAGTCATCGAACCTGCTGTGGAGTACGAGGGTCTGTGGCTGGTGTAAGTCTTTTACGCCTTGTTGATCAGTAGATTCAAGCTGATCCGCCCCTCAGGCACCCGAAGCCATTTAGGTGTGACATACGTCCTCGCTCAGATAAGGCACGCGAAGTCATAGAAGAGACGATTAACAACGAACTGTAATGACGCTGTACTTGTTGGTCAATCTGTGTTGTATAACGACCAACAACCGATGAGATCCATTTCAAACCCAGCTCTTCTCATATCCTTGGCCTTTTCCTCTGCCCATTGCCTCCAGCGCATTGAAGCATCGCTGCCGTCTAATGACTGTTTGCCAACTTCGATGATATAAATAGAACTGAACGGGACTCCGGACAGCGGTCTCCTGTCTATCCGTGTGACGTTTACATCCAGGGCAGGAAATATGTCCTGAATTCCTCGTGTGCCCGACGTTCGGATAGGCACCCGGAACAGCGCCCTGTGCCCAAGGGGAGGCTCGGGCAACGAGAGAGGGAGGGCTTGGTCCCGATCTCGCGCCAAGATGTAGAACCTGGTGTAGTTGTCTTTTCGGATGCTTATTAGCCATCGAACGCACATACGTAGTAGAAAAGGCAATCAGTTACATACCGGAATCAGATTGAATCCCGCTTTTCAAGACTTCAAGGCCCGGGAATATAGTGGCGCAGACGCGGGAAGAGATGGCTGCATGACCCAACGATCGGTCGAGTAAGGAGCGGGCAGCGCTGGCTGTTGAACTCGTCTTGATGGTGACAGCGTTCGGCAGATGTGTTTGAATAAACACGCGACACTGACCCAGCGCCTTATCAGTTCGAGAAGGGGCGTGTATATGCATTAGTTTGCCTGTTACTCCTGTGAGCCACCTTGAGCCACACACCTGTTCATGGCTCAGCACCGTGTGTATCTGATCGAGCTTGACTCCGGTCCTGACCAAGAGACAGTGTTCAATGCGAAGGATTTTCTCTCCAACGACGAAATGGTCCCCTGCGCCCCGCAAAGAATCATAGGTTTCAATCACGCTTCCGAATATTGTATTCTCTTGAGGAACGACACCAAACTCGGCACCAGATGGGGACAACGCATGGAACACATCTAGGATGAATGTATTTCACGGTCCATTCCCCCTTCTGTGTCAGCCAGCTAAAATACCTTTGATTTCCTGCTTCTCCTCGTAGCACGCCGCTTGCCCAAAATACCGGTCTGCCGCCTGATTAAAGAAACATCCATCAAGAAGATCTGGTGTCTTTAATGGTTCCCACCTCATGAGTATATGTGCCAAAGGGCCCGAGAATGGCAACTCGAGGTAGCTTGTTCTCAACCTGTTCTATTACCATCGTTCGAAGGTCGAGTCCGCGATGGAAGAAGATGCAGAGCTGACTCTGGTTCACGCAGTGCCAAGTAATGGCTGATCGATGAGTATCATCCGAATCGGAATGGGGTTCCGCAACCCCGGAGAGCAAAAGAGGCGAAGTCGTCACAACATTAGTAGCATAGAACAGAACGATGGTGCCTAGGTAAGTAAAATTTACAAGTCTAACAAGAAAGCGTCCGTATGTTACAGAATAAAAACGGGGGATATAGTCGCTATCAGCTCATAGTAGGCATCTGAAGGTAAGCTGGTTCGCTGTGAAGCGTCTGGTGCATGGTCATCATCTCGTTATCCGCCGCATCGCATCCACCCTCGAAGAGCGTGCGGATGGTGGCGCTAACGTCGCTTGGTTGAGAGAAGGTAAGGTTCATAGGAATAGATGCCAATGGCCCGCATTTCTTTTTTATGAGGTCCTCTAGCATGCGGGCAAACCGGTAGGCCATGGGGATACGCTGGCCGACTTTGCCGATTGACGAGCTGGACAAAGGAATGTATGACTAAGACATGCTACAAGCAAGGCCACAAAAAGGGTGCTTACTGTATGAAGTCAATCTCCGCTTTGAGGGTGGAAATTTGGTCGGGAACGCCAGCGTCCAGTGCTGCTTGGAGAAAGCGTACGAGGACACGCCCGCTCACAAACCAGCAGAACTGTTACATTGTCAGTACGTGTTCAGGACGACCAGAGTAAAGACTCACGGAGCAGAAGGAATCAAGAAGGGTGATGTCGTAGCTGGTTGAGCAGATACTGTAAATCAGATCCAAGATAGCCCTTGCCGCGGTGAGGATTTTCAACGCGGATATACAGCCTGATTGTCGAACTTCGGCGTGAGGATCGTGGAGTACGACAGTAGCACTAAATGTGGTTGTTAGCCAAGGAAGTCCCAATATATTCGCAATTAGTACGCACACATGAGGCATGAGGAAGGCCGTGTAGAGGTGACTGTCGACAATGTTGTCATGGATAGGGGTCTTCAGGTGAGCAGGGAAGGAAGATTTGAAAGAGGAAATTATGTTGTCTAGTTCGACGAATGCGGGTGATCCTCTTGGGTCCACGGGATCCGGGGACTGGATATTGTCACTAAAGGAACATGCTACCGCGGCATCGCCGGCGAAGTGTCGCGATCGGAACCTCATATTAAAGGATTTCACGCGGGCTGTGAAGAAGTCAGGCGAAGCAGAGAGGATCTGAGTTACCAGTACTCACATATGAGAATAGTACCTTTAATGTATAGCATAAATGAGTCTGTCTGTGCTTCTGGGTGCGTAAGGAGAAGGTCACGGGTATGGGCCCATTGACGCTCCAGCGGAGGCACAAGGGTCTGGTGAACGTGCTTTAGGAAAAGTGCGTGATAGCAAAGGAGAAAGATTGACTGACCCCTTGTTCAAACTGGTCTCCTCGGACGGGAAGTAGCTGGGAGATATCTTGATCATCTAAGCTCAGCGCCCACCCATTTCCAATACCGTGCTGACGTTCTGTGGCGTAAGCAAGCCAAAAGGCGTTTCTTCTCGTTTCGTCTTCGACAACCGTACGAGCAGATGGTAAAATCGAAGCTGGCCGTTCAGATTTTGTGATCGAGTGGAAGGGGGGACACATATTCAAGCCCAGAGGGACAGTTAGACGCATCGAGTGGGCGGAGCCGAGGAAGATCTGGGGAGGTTGCCCTGTTTAGTGGGAGACGGGTAACAGCCTGCGACAACTTACGTCGACCCATCTGCAAGGAGGGATCATCAGCTTTGCAAAACAAGAACGCAGTGTTGGTGCTTACCTGCCGTGGGACCAGTAGAACCACGTCAAAACGATGTTGGCTATGCAATAAACACGTAAATACCCCATCTGTAAACTCAACTTGATCTGCGACGAACCTTGCAAAACTTGGAAGAGGTTTTCACCTAGCGTATTGAGTTGCTCAGCCGTTTCCCTCGCATATTTGGCTTGCTGCTCGGCGAATGAGTCAGGCCGTTGTTCCTTGATACGCAAGCGCTCGAGAAAGATCTCGTCTAATTTTAGTTGGGCAACCGCTATTATCCGCGTAGATGCATGAACACTTACCTGGGGGAACTTCGTCAAAGTTGGGAAGGGGTGGCGATGTAACCGCAGCAGTATACAAGCTCCCGATGGCACAGATAGCGTGGAGCACGGGCGTTGCAGGAAACTTGGGATGTGACGGTGACAGAGCTAAAGAGTTCATGAATGAGGCGACATGAAACAAGCGCGTTGCATGTGGGTGAAAGACGAAGAAGACTTCGACTCTAAGATAAGGGTTAGTAGTGAAGGCAAAAGTCGAACGCGAGCTTACAGGTGTCGCAGCAGATCTGGAGGAGGAACACGGGCTGGCCAATTAGGCCACATGAGTTCCATATTAGCGGGTGTTGAGTTTATTGTTGGGACAGAAGTGATCATGGACGCAGGGCTGGTCGCGCCTGCTTCCACACTGTATTGTCGAATGCGGCTGGTGCCTTTACACGAGGTGAATGGGCGTCATTTTATATGCGAGCAGATTCATACCAGCCATTGAATCTCCGAAACTTGTTGCCAAAGTGAGGGATGTTGTCCCAGAGCTGATCAGTTTATCATCGTTCTGGTGTCGAGACCCATGGAGGAGGGCGTTGTCTTTTTGACGCAATAAAGTCTCTAGCTCGTCTGTCGGCATCGTTAGTTGACTACCCTGTCTCTCGGGTTTCAACATACTAATCCTATTCTCCAGTCGTTCGTACTTGTTCTTTGGACCCTCTGTCACCACGGGGCTGTGCTCAGCGACTAGCGCGAAAGCTGTCAGAGCGTCGTCGGATAGCCTAATTTAGCAGATGTACATACCTTCATCGAACGTGCATTCCGGTTTTGAAGGTAAATTAGCCCCCGGAGGCGCATGAGAGACTGCATGTGCATGGGAGCGAACGCAAGTCGAGCATGGTCGCTTGGCGTCGCTGGTGGAACCTAAATCAGCCGCTTTTTTGCCCTAATTAGCGAATGGCGTACCATTTCTGGATGGGAAATGCGTGAGCTCAGCTGCGATGGCATTGCAAGGACGGACTTACAAGCTTTCTTCTCCGACACTGCGCGCAGGATCTGTGTGAGACGAGTCTACGCGAGGGGAAACGTTGAGCGTACCTGGTGGCAAGCCTGTGCGCAATACCAGTCAGAAATGGTGTGCCTGGGTTGAGATAGACGCTCACCTGATTCCGTTTTAGGACATTCGGGTGCTGTGGGGGCATGGCGAGGGGGTCTGATGCCAGGGAAGGCTTTGGGGTTACGATGGATGCTCGAGGCATGGGATGGTGGGGGAGCAGAAACAAGGATTGAGCAACGGGCAAAGGTAGATAATAGAATCAGAGAACCGCTAAACCAGTCCTTCGTTTTGCTCTGGGTTACTACACGTGCTTCTTGTTCCGATACGGTAACGGAGCCCCATTCTCGGTCTCGGGGTAAAGGGGCTCTCCCGTTCTTCAGGATCAATCAGAGCAATATACATAACAGTATACATTATTCCATCGTCCACTAAAAACCGACGATCAACATAGACGAAGCATAAAAAGTAATAAACAAAGACCGTGTATGTGACGGAGTGGTCTGCCCCGGGTGCCTAACGCAGTGCCTTCCTGAGGCGAGTCCATGAACAAACGCAGGAGCTGCCATCGCTGCGGCAACACTAGTTCGCAGTGAGCTTGCCTGTGGAGGCAAAGCTATCCAACAACTGCTTCTCAATCCCTACCACGTTCTGACGGATGGCAGCCGAGGTGGCTTCCCAAGCGTCATTTAGTGTCTCGTCGTCAAAGCTGGTGTCCTTAACAATCAAGGGAGAGGTAGCGTTTTGTGCCCAGGTGACACCGCTCCGGGAACCGATCGCCCAACTCCTGAACGTCCGACCTTCAGATGTGCCGAAGAAGAGTGCCTGAGATGAGGCATTGAGTGATGACACCGTGCCAGCGATATCCGCAGAGAGGATATCCCCAAAAACAGCCACCTCTAACGGGGGAACGCTTGATAGAGAGTTGAACAGTGGTGAGGAAGGCTCAGGCGGTCCAGTGATGTGATCCCCGGTGGCCAGAACGAATTTGACGACCTCTGCCGCAGTTTCCACTGATATCGATGTGAGGTACTGAAGGAGAACGTGATCGCTAAAGCTCAGCGTTCCCACTCTTCTTGCGTCTCGAGGGGTGTTTTGGGATTGAGTCGAATTGGTTTCTGAAAGTGAGGCACCAAACAGGTCGCCAATGTACATCGCGGCTCGTGGAAAAGCGTCGGCACGAAGGACGGTTGCTTGTCTTGGCCTATCGCTGTCCAGAAAAGGTAAGCGCAACCTAAAGACGTCCAACACGCCATAGACGGGACGGTCGGGAAAGCAGTCTTCAGAGAAGTTGGAAGCACTGGTGGCAGACGGTAGTTGAAATATGGAGGTTTCGAAAGAGTTGATCTGATCAAGCTGTCGCGAGGAGAGGCGAGGGTAGCAAGACAGTGGCGGAGGAAATGAAGATGTCGAAGAATTGGAAAAGAGATTCCCGATTGAGGGATTCAACGCGTCGAAGGGCAAGAGGATGGGTGATGCGCTGAGTCGTGCCTTGAACAACCGAAGATCATCAGCCTTCTGTGAAAGGGTGGTGGACCAGTAGTTTTTCAAGGCAGTTGACTGTTGGACGGCTGACGCTGATGACGAAGGATATCAGTTCCGGCGTCAAATCGCGGACGAGATTGCTTACCTTGGGCATACATGTAGGTTCTGTCAAGTGCAGATAGTGCCACTGACGATCCGACTCGGGCAAGCTGGTCCCTCGTAGGCTGCCCGTTCAAAACGAACGACGCTGGTGGGTGCGAGATCGTCTGTGCGGCGAAATTGTAAACGTAACCTGAGAAGGTGTTGGTGAAAGACTCTTCTCTCGTCGTGGTCGGACCATCAGCGCTGGACAGATCACCCCAGGGAGCGCGTTGCACAAACTCCCGCAGCTTCTCCGACCCCTCAGGGTCTTGACTTTGAACTGCGTTCCATAGAAGAGCTGTCTTAGCCCAACGGGTCCGGTTAGGGTGAGACTCATCACTTAAACCCTTGCCGACGTCTACCAACAGCGATTGCGCCCCGCAATCGTTACTCGATGGACTGCCTTGCATATACCAAAGGCTGTTGTAAACATCGTTGCTGGAGAAGTTGCTTGCAAAAGCTTCGTTGACTGATGGGATCAGGTCCAGGAGGTTCTGTGCGAGAGGGTTGCACCGTGACTCCGAGGTACAAACGCAAGTCGAGTCTTTGAAAATAGAATGGGTTAGTTGCGGCAAAAGATATGAGCAGCAAGTACGTACTCAGACTGCACGTTGCCCCTGCCAATCCGCTCGCACACGTAGGTGCTGGCTTTTTCCGAACGGCTACTGTCGCTGCACCTGCTATGATTCCGACAAAGGCAGCAACAACAAATGCCCCAATTGCCCACTTCGTGCGTGTGCTCAGGGGAAAACAAGAGGAACGTTTTGACGTCGTTCCCTGGTTGCTGAACACGAGAGATTCTGGTTTATTATTGTCCGATTCTTGATGAAAATCCCGGTAGTAGAGGGGTCGTATTGTTTGGTATGCACTGCTGCCCTCCCTAGGGCTGTCTTGATAGGGTGTTGCTGGGTCCATTGGTGTGACGGGAAAATTAGGTACTTCATGGTATGTGCCGACGCTGTGGTGAGGGTGGTATCCTTTTTCCAAGAGGGTATGAAGTGCATGTGCACGGTGTGCTAGGTCGGGTAAAGGGGCGGCTTCTTCTGCCCTCTGTGTTGCACGCTCCATTGCGATGGGTATATCTGGTATACGAGGGACCGGGGGCAGCGGCTTCTTTCGCAGACGCAGCATCTTCCTCACCGAAGCGGGAAGGGATATGCGCGAAACGAATGAGGGTGCTACCGAGTGAGTGGACTGTCGAGCCTGGGCAGATGGTTGAGGATGCTGTCGTAGCCGAGGTCGCGGGATCGCTTCTGGAGGAGGCGGTGAAGGATTTGGGTATTGACCCGTAGCCTTGTATCGAAGAATAGAGTCGTCATCCATATCATGACCAGTAAAGCCGTACAATGCACCGGTCTTCTCATCAATAGACATGGGAACCGTCTGTGAGGAAGGTGGTCGACTGCTCCCAGCAACACTGCGCAGTGTAGCAGTGGCTACGCCTATGACGACAGGGCCTTGTCCCCCTGCGCCGCTGCGTATGACGCCCGGCTGCCCTTGGAGAGTCGCTGAGTCCGCAGACGCGCGATGAACCACATTAGCAAGAGGGTTGAAGGCACTCGGTGGCACGTTGCGTGGTCCCTGTCCTCGGTGTGGATTGGCGAATGCCCGGCGAGCCGTGTGATGCTCTGGTGGAGGAGGTGGATAGGTCATTTCCGATATTCCGCTAAAGGCGTCACTGGTATAGGAGCCGCGAACGGCACGACGCAGGTTCCTATTCTCCTCTAATAGGGACGTGATTAATGAGGTGGGGAGGAGCCGAGACTCTGTAGGGTCCATGTCGATACTGGATGAGCCGTCGTGCCAGTCGTGAGGGGACATGCCACGGGTCACATTCGACGGGACTTGGGTCTGCTGAGAGATATTCGAGCCTGCGGCCGAGGTAAAGCTCCTAGCCGACGAGGCTTCGTCCGCTTGGCTTAGTTTCGTTGGCCCCCTGTGAGGACGAAGAGGATGGATTGCGGGGTGAGAAGCGAGCAGATACCGGAGACGACGTCGACGTCGAAAACCCATTTCGAATAGGAGTGGTGGGTATTTCGAGGGGCGGAGGAGGGAATTGGGAGAAGCTGATAGTGCTTTCTGCTAGGCCTGAAGCATTGGTGTCTACCGAGTGTTTCGAGACATGTCGAGGGGTTGGCCTGAGACCGGAATTGAAGGTAGGTTCCTCCTTGCTGTTGGACATGGTCGCAACAGCAGAGTTCTACCAAGTTGTACCGCAGTCAAATGGCAGGTATAACACCCGGGCGGGCCTCCCGAGTTCCTCGCCAGCAAGGCACTATAAGCGGCTGTGATGAAAAAGATAACGAAGGACTGGAGAGAGTAGGGACCGTGTGGGCTCGGGGACTGTACAGGAAAGAACTGAATTGGTGATGGGAGAGAAAGGTGGGTTGGGTGTTCTGTCAGATGGCTCTCCAGCCTTTTGTGATGGAAATGATCAGCTGTTTCTGTCCATCTTTCTGGTTCCTGGAAAACATATCATTCGTCCTGTCTGTCCTCCCATGTGAAAGACCAGTATGAGGCACAAAGCAAAGCGGCCATTGAGTAGGATGCGTAAGGTTAGAGTTGAGTTGGCTTCATGAACGACGATCTGGCAAAGGTCGCGGCTATTATTGTCACAACTTCGAATGATCATTCCGCCAAACTTGCACCGCGTCATCTGATACATAAACTAATGCCCATTCAAGTCAAAGGGGAACGGCCACAGTATTATGTATAAGGAACCAAATTGTGAGGATAGAAGATACAGCGAGTCGTAACAAGAGCTTTATAGGGCTGAGCAAAAACATAAATGACGTGATAGAGCAGAGACGATACGAGATTCTTCGTGACGAACACGTTCAACCGCATATCTATAGGATGACGCAGCGGGGACCAGGCTTCTTGGTGACACGGGGAGGTGGGTTCACTGGAGGTAGCGATGGTCAGAAGGACCCAGAGGACCTCGTTAAAAAGAACTCACAGACTGCACGGATCGCTTCATCAAAGACCGTTTTCAAGCCCTTCTGGGTAAGCGCGGAGCATTCTAGGTACTTGACCGCCCCAATATCTTTGGCCATAGCCACTCCCTGAGAGTATTGAATGGGAGCCATGCGACTGGAGAAGAGTTGCATTAATACCGCCGGCACAATTGATGTTTTCCAGAATTCCCTCACCGTTCCCGCAATTTCTCAATAGTCGCGGCCTCTTCTCGCAAGTCGAGCTTGGTGCCAACGAGGACAATGGATGTCGAAGGCGAGTGGTGAGAGATTTCGGGATACCACTGGGAGGCAGTTGGTGAGCTTCGAATCCTCATCTCCTCCAGTGCACGAGCCCTACCTTTGTCCTCACGTTCTCGTAACTAGGAGGACTGACAAGGGAAAAGCATATCAAGAAGACATCTGTTTGCGGGTATGACAGGGGTCGCAGACGGTCATAATCTTCTTGACCAGCTGTATCCCAGAGCCCCAGAGAAATGGTCTTGCCGTCGACCATGACATTTGCGGAGTAGTTATCAAACACTGTGACGAGGGTGAGCTACGCTCCTGGGTTGTGGAGACAGAAGCACCGGACGTACCAGTCGGGATATACTCGCCCTGGCTTCGGGTTCAGAGGATGTTACGACTAGAGCCACGGAAGAAAGGCGCTCACCGGGAAAGCGTTTGTCGTGTAGGAAATGAGAAGACAGGTCTAGGATGCTCTGCCTTGAGCTCCATGCGACAGGCGCAAACACACGGGGGTACGCACCTTTCCGACAGCACCATCTCCTACGACAACACCTGCAGCCGATTATGTGAGTTTGCAGACGACTGGATAACAGGCACAGAGGCGCACATTTAATTGCTTGCATGATGTGCAGACAGGGACAGGACGGGTGTCGTTATCGGGGTGAAACAGCAGAGGCAGGGGGCAAGGCTGGAGTGGGCGAGATAAATTGGAGTTTGTGAGGGATTGGGTGAATGTTGGATGTAAGTTTGGGCGTACTTGTGGGCGGCAGCGACGAGGTTATGTTGAGGGTATCAGACAAGAGAGAGACAGAGACCGTCCTTGTTGGCATTGGCGGGTCTCGGCCTCATCCTTCCCACGGCCCGTATTCTACTGGACCCTTTCAACTTTCCCAATTTCGAATCCGTTTCAAGACCATCATTCATCGATGACCACCAAAAAAATACCCCAGTACATTGCAAAGACGACGAGGGAAAAATAGACGAAAGATGGGAACGCTATATACAGAAGAACGAAAACTCGAAAACTAAGAGCAAGAACGTATAGGTAGGGACAACTGATAATGTACATGGACAGAGGGCAAGATAGCAAGACGACAATAGGTGATACATGTTGGTGAGATTTCAGTAAATCAGAGATTCAATCACTGAACGACAACCGCCGTCTCTTCGCAGAGGGACTAGGTTCGGGCGAATCGTCTGAGGGACATCGCTTCCGTGATAGCTTCGAAGGCTTCGAACCAATCTGGTTGAGCTCAGCCTCAAACTCGGCGGAGGTAGGCGCTCCTTCTATCATCACGAATGGGTCGAGTAGACCGATACCCAGGGGTACTGAGTCTGAAGACGTGGAGCTGGATGCAGCGCGGTGGACAATCGGGCTTTCAGGCTCCATGAATGATCTGGCTGGGCTGCCTGAAAGTAGGCTACGCCATGGTGTCTGAACGGGAGGCAGATTTAATGCCCCATGTTTCAGCCAGTCATCATTGGCTGCCGAAGGCGTTCGCCTGTGCAGGTTGCTGAGTGACCCTTGGGTCATGGGCGAACAGTCGGCTGACGAGAGCCTTGAATGCTTCGAAAGAGGTGAATTGACGGCAACCTTCCGCACAAGCCAGCTGCGAGGGAAGTTCTTATTGTTGAAGAGCTGCGAGGTTGAGGGTGTCACTAGGAAAGAGTCATTGGGTGTGGAAAACGACGAAGACTGGAGCCCGCCCGGGCTCGAGCCTGCGCCAGCAGGAGCCTTCTCAAGTGGACTGCTACCGTCGTGAATGAGCATGGCCAGTGAGAAGTCCCTCGAAGCAGAATGCATAGGATGACTCGGCGTGTCGAACTTCCAGGGACGCTTTGATGGGTGTGGCGGAGGTGAATGACGGAACGCAGGAGTCGCATGAGGATCATACGGAGAGGCAGGACCAGGAGTCGGAAGAAAGTCGATCTCGTCTGTAATGTGTCCATGGCCGATCCCGAGGAACGTCGGAGGCGGGGTGCAAGAGTTGGGTTCGAAGGTTGCTGGCTCGTCGTGTGTAGTCGCAAAGGCAGGGGGATCGTGAGGTGCTACCTGCTGGTCAGATTCATTGGACGACGTTGAAACTGTGCGTTGGTGATACACGGTTGCCGAAGGAGAACGATGACCGGAGGCGCTGGACACCGGTTGCAGGGCCGGTGACAAGGGCTCGGGTGACTCGGACTTCTTCTTTTTCTTCTGCGACTTGCCTAAAGAGCGGAACTTGGATTTTTGTGGAGGGTCAACAGGCTGCATCTGAGGTACAACTTGCATAGAGAGCAGCTGATCATGGAGCTGCTCTGCGGGTTGGACTGAAGATCGCTTGTTTTCCTCTGCGGTGACGCGTCAGCAAGGGCATATAGCAACAGCATCGAAGTCACCCACTGTTTTTTGACCTCCTGCTTCCTGGTTTGTCATTGCCATCTCGGCGGTTAGACATGGGGACCTTGTGCTTCTCCAGGACGTGCCTCCTCCACATGCTTTTAGCATTGTGACCGGCATACGTCCTTCTGCAGAAGGTGCAGCGGAGACGGGGCTCCTCGCCCTTGGGCCAGTCCTTGCGCTCCAGTTTATCTTTACACCAGCCTCTGGCAGGCTCTAGGTTGGACGGGTACTTGATAGCATTTGGATTGGTGTGGGTATTGTTCTCCCAGACATAATCATTAATGTCGAGGAACCATTCCGGGTTCCTCTCAAAGTGCTCATACTTGAGACCATCAGGGTACTCGTGGGCGTTGGGAAGGTCTGTGAAGGGCGGATGAATGAAGACAGCGCTGGGATCGGTTGGCAAGGGATCCATGCCAGGTAGATCCTGCGAGCGCGACGTGTGACGTGTTAGCGCGCCCTTGGCCTGGTTCTGGGGTTGTCCATAGGGCGCATGAGGAGAATAGGGCAGAGGCTGGAATGATTCTGAGGCAGAAGTGAAGAGAGTCGAGGAGGAAGATGCCCGGACTTTTGCAAGCGCTGCGAGGCTTGTCGGCATCTGGGTCGATGATGAAGCGGCTGATGATGAAGGCGCGGATGCGAACGATCCCAGCAGGGACGTGGTCTCTGACATGATCAATACAGGCTCGACGATAGCAGCAGAGGGAAGGGGCGGATAAATGGCCAGAGGGGGATGGTGGTAGGGAGACGAAAAGCCTGTTGACCCACTCTCAACTTCCTGGCATCGCCTTGTGTTCCAATCAACGACGCGCTCGCGTTCATTCGCTGCAAATATCACGTGATATTACGTAACAATTCTCGGAATCAAAGGGTCCTCTGCGAGTCTAAATACAAAAAGCGTACCCTTAGATTAGAACAAGAGCGCAAGGTAGCCTGCAATCATAATGCTACCACCGAGCGGAGTCACAGGCCCAAGAAACCTGAATCTGGGAATCGTTCAAGACCTGTTGCTACCATGAACAAGGAACGCAGCGCACCTATCCCGAGCCAAGACCAGAGCAAAGATGCTTCCAGAGAACAACAAGGTTCCAGTGGCAATAGCAGGGCCGGCAATCTTGTGCTTTGCAAATCGAGGATGGAGCGAGACAAGCATCATAGCCAGCCCGTTATAGATCTCCAAAGGAGTTCAGTCAAGCGACCAGTCGGAATAGGAAGGAACTGACAAGGTAACTAGACGCCGTTCCAAAGGCATGGAGATTATCGGGGGTAATGCCTGGTCGGCTCTTCAGGCCATGAGCTACCAGTTTCAGAACATGAGATCCCTCCCGAACGTTTCTCAAGGGTGCTGACCTCCAAAGGCTCCAGTCATAATCCCCACAGCGGCTGAAAGGGTCTCAGCGGATTGAGCCATTCGAAAGGCAAGCAAGACCTACCAGCACTGACGCCAGCCTTCCACAAGAATGTCTGGTGGGAGGTTAACAACGTAGAGCGGTCCAGCAGAGGAGTAGTGGGGTCAGGATTTACCATTTCGTATGAGCAAGTTGAGGAAGCACAGAAAGTTCGTGTTCGGCCCCTATTGCTCTTCCTATGACAAATGCCTTTGCCATCACTGAATTTTCCAAGTCCAGAACTTTTGATCTCTACCCTTGCTCGTGAATGCTCTTTCATTAAGCTCTGGATATCTGCTCTGGACATCTGTAGACTTGGGCTTTCCCGCTCTCTGGCTATAATCTGACTTTGCTTGAGGCAAAGCGCACCATCAACAACGCCTTGCGGTACTAGATACCCTCCCAATCCCTCCCAATCCCTTCACGACTTCTACCTCTCTCTAAGACATGGGGAAGACTCAGAAAAAGTTTGGTAAAAACCGTCTGGACAAGTTCTACAGATTAGCCAAGTCGGTGCATCGTCTCCCTTACTGATAGCTTGCCAACCTCATTCACCCTCGCAGAGAGCAAGGCTATCGTGCTCGTTCAGCATTCAAACTCATCCAGTTGAACAAGAAGTATGGGTTCTTGGAAAATGCAAGATGTACGATAGATCTGTGCGCAGCTCCTGGTGGTTGGCTCCAGGTTGCAAGCAAGTATATGCCAGTCAACAGTTTGATCCTTGGTACGCATTGGACATATTCTCTTCACGTCTTTTCTTGACGATATACAGGTGTCGATCTCGATCCTATAAGGCCGATTCCTCGTTGCATAACCTTTGTCTCTGATATTACCACCACCCACTGTCGAAACCTCCTCCGAAATGAGATGAAAGACTGGAAAGCAGACGTCGTGCTGCACGATGGTGCTCCCAACGTCGGTACCGCTTGGATTCAGGACGCCTACAGTCAATCAGAACTCGTGTTGATGAGTTTAAAACTCGCTGTCGAGTTCTTGACCAAGGGAGGAACCTTTGTGACCAAGGTCTTCCGTAGTGTGGACTACAACAGCTTGATCTGGGTGTTCCAGCAGCTCTTTGGCAAGGTCGAAGCGACCAAGCCGCCTTCTTCTCGGTGCGTCCTACCAACGCGTCTATCACCCACTTGGTGTCTGAACTTAAACTAGTAACGTCTCTGCTGAGATCTTCGTCGTCTGTCGAGACTTTTTGGCACCCAAGTTTATCGACCCGAAATTCCTGGACCCAAAACACGTCTTTAAAGAATTCTCAGCCCTCGCAGCAGGCGAAGGGCCGAGCGTCAACGACACCCAGGCCAACGTTTTCCACCCTGAAAAAAAGCGCAGACATCGTTCAGGTTACGCTGACGGAGACTACACTCTATTCCACACCGTTTCAGCAACGAAATTCATTCATGACCCCGAACCTATCGTCCTCCTCGGCACTTTCAACAAAATCACCTTTGAGACGGACGAAGAGAAGGAGTGGCTGAAACTTGATCTTACCAAGGAAGATATCCAGGCGAATTGTAATGATCTAAAGGTATTGGGTAAAGGTGACTTTAAAGCACTTCTCAAATGGCGGTTAGCTTTGCGAGAAGAGGTGGGTGGATTCTATTCACTCTTGACGCACAGCCTGAACTCGTTCATAGCTCGGCCTAGATGTGTCGATGAAGCCGACTGCTGAACTCACAGAAGTTATCGATGTCACCGAAGATGTCGACGAAGAGCAGCAACTACAAGACGAGGTTAGTTACGACAGCATCAGCGTCAATCTCAAGTACTAAACCAGCTGCAGCTTGAGAGACTCAACGCCGAAGCATCGGCTCGTCAAAAAAGAGATCGTCGTCGCGCGAACGAAATCCGCACTCGAACCATTCAACGGATGCAACTCCAGATGACGGCTCCCCTCGACATTGGTCTCGAGCAGACTGACGCTCAACTCAACATGGGCCAAGACGACGTATTTGACCTCGAACACACCCAGCGAGGTATCCAGAATCAAGCCGACTTTGCCACCGATGCAAATGGTGACATTGACCTAGACGATGAGAGTGAAGACGAGGCAGCGGGACCTCACAGGGAAGATGACGAGGTACTGGACAGCGACGAGGAGAGGGAGCGTAAAGTGTCGGCGCTCGAAGCTGATATCGACAACCTTTACGATGCGTACCAAGAACGCTTGAGAGATCGCGATCTCAAGTACAAAGCCAAGGAAGCGCGCCGTAAAAACGCGGCAAAGGAAGAGTGGCACGGTGTCGCGGAGAAGGATTCAGACGACGACGATTCAGACGCTGAATCTGAGGGCGGTTGGGACCTTGTTCAGAATCGGAAACTAGATGATGGAGGTGGATCGTCAGACGAGTCTTCGGATGAAACAGACGAGGATGGGGATGCAGACTTGTCGAAAGCACCTCAGAAAAAGCGCCGCAAGAAAACAGAGACACCTGCCGCCCCGCAGTCGAAAAGGCGGAAGCTTAGCAACGATGCTGCTCCCGTTGTTGCTCCAAGTGCCTCGTCTTCAGCATGGTTCAAGCAAGATCTGTTCAAAGGCATTGGTGACCTTGACGTCTTGGATGATGATATGGAGAGTGTGGAAGACGATGATGAGGAAGAGGAAGAGGGATCTTCAGAAGAAGACGAGGATGCTATGTCGGTCGACGGAGTGGTATGTTTCATTTTTGCTGCTGCTGTCACCCATTTGAGGACGTTCATTTCTAGGCAACGAACACTGAGTCGGACGAAGATGATTTCGAGGTTGTGCCTCAAGACCAGTCGGACGATGACACGATGTGGGACGTTGAAGATGATGACGAGGATGAGGTCAAGCGCGAAAAGATCAAGAGTAAGAGCCATCCATCGCCAAAATTTCATCCTGCTGATCAACCAACCATGTTCTGCAGACCAAGGCCTCACAAGCGCTGAAGCTGTCACCCTCGCACAAATGCTAGTCAACAAGGAGAAGACTAAGACAGATCTCATTAACGATGGGTTCAACCGATACTCCCTCAACGCGAAGGACAACCTGCCTTCCTGGTTCTTGGAGGAAGAGGCAAAGCACTACAAGCCCAACATTCCGGTCACAAAAGAGGCAGTCGCTGCCATCCGCGCTAAACAGCGCGCATTAGACGCCCGTCCGATCAAAAAGATTGCCGAGGCCAAGGGCAGGAAGAAGATGAAGGCCGCTCAAAAGCTGGAGAAGGCGATGAAGAAGGCAGAGGGTGTCATCTCCACCACGGATATGACTGAGCGTGAAAAGGCGCAACAGATTGAGAAACTCATGCGCAAGGGATCTGCGAAGGGCAAGGAGCGCAAAGAGGTCAAGGTGGTCGTTGCTCGTGGTTCGACAAAAGGTGTCAAGGGTCGTCCGAAGGGAGTCAAGGGTCGCTATCTCATGGTCGATTCAAGAGGCAAGAAGGAGGTTCGTATCTTATCCGTTCTCTGGATGAAATCGCAGAACTAACGTTTACCTGTAGCTCCGTGCCAAGAAGCGGAGAGAGAAGGCCAACAAGAAGCGGAAGTAGAGTACATGCGCTCATCGGGAGTTGTACCATTCACGATAGTCCTAATATATACTGGACAAAAGAAAGTTGTCAGGACCCAGCTTTGGTCCGAATTAAGTCGCTTCGTTGTGGGCCAGGTTGTTAGCTACACTTCCCAGACTTTGTGGAGGGCCAACCTGTGAGAAATACCACTTAACGTGTAGGTGTCGCTGAGCCATAATTTCTGGTAAACGTCAAACATCTCAAAGCTTTGTTCAGAGCTGAAGGGCAAACCTCGCCCATTGCTTATTTTAGGCTTCGAAATACTCTAGCGGGGCTTCTTAAGATTCGCGCGTGCTCTCGATGACGGGGGATCGATTAGAATTATGCCGTATGTAGATGTGCTGCTCTAGTGTATATGAGAAGGTTTAAGCAAATTAACCAACCATTATAGATCAACGTCTTTGCGATAGCGTTTACACCAGAATTTGCATCAAGGCCAAGCAATGGCGGAATCGGCATACTCATCGACAGGAGCTTCCACGTCTGTCTTGGATGCGAAATCTGCTAGCCACGATGACTGCTCTAATAGACTATCCCAGCTACCGTCGTCATTCTGAAGGGGGGAGGTAACCTGAAAGCGTTGTCAATGGACGTTGAGTGCGGACCGAGCTCAACGTGGCAACACTTACAAAACAAGTGGATTGAACGTCTCTAGATCGAACGTCCTGTGCAATCTCTGTGAAAATCTTGTGCGAGGGTGAGGCCTCTTTCAGTCCTCCACGCACGACTTCAGAGGAAGTGAGGATGTAGAGTTGGTCTCCTTGCCATAAAGCAAGGGGAGGTGCAGGGGGTGCAGCAGGCTCTACAGACGCGTCCCTGGAGCAGGAGGTCAGGACTCTGATCGAGTGGGTCGTGAAACATGAGCTTACGAAGACGACGAATTCAGCTCTTCGACGTAGCTCTGGAAAAGCTTTGGAAGCGCGTGTGGTGAGCTCTGCGAGATGCGTAATCTCATGTCCATTGGCCTATGAAAAGATTATTATTACTCTGCCCCGTTATCAACCGGCGAGGTAGCTTACCCGTCGGGTAGTAGGACGTCGATGTCCCTCTTCCATCCTATGTCACATAGCCCATGGAAAGCCTGCGAGCCCCCTTTAGGCTTGTTCTTTGAAGAGGCCAAGTGCGGAAGCTGCTGGCGAAGAAAAGACTCTCCAGAATTATCAGACGTGACAAACAGTCGTAGCGTTGGAGTCACGTCAGGAAGGAGAGTGGCGGGAGAACGGAGTCCGCTGTAAGTAAGCCTTTGATACGTCTGGCTTGTCCCAGATGAGAGGTTCAATACACTTTGAGGGACGCTTAACAAAGACGTCTAGTAAGTAAAGGGACCAAGTCGCAGGCTGGGTATGACTTACTGTGTCGAAAACGTCGTTTGGCTAGGAAGCGCACTTCGGATGTTGTCCGCACCGTCACTGGTTGTGAAAGAAGCTGGCAAAGAGAGTGGGTCTGTACTTTCGGATCGGAAGGCATGGTGCCCAGGCCTGGCGCACGCTTTAGATATCAAAACGGAAAAAGAGTCGCGAGGTAAGCTCACATAATATCGACTGAAAGGCCAGTTATAGGACCTGGCGATAAACTCGGTCGCAGTGCCGACAATGCCCTGAAATTTCCGTCAGTCCTGTCCTGGAAAAGAGCACAAGAGTTGCGACGTACGCCTCAAGAGCAAGAGCGCTGGAGACCATCGCTGGTTTCCCGTCTCGTGAGAGACGGTATGTAGAGGGAGAGGCTTTATTGGAAAACAAAGATTGTGGCGACACGAAAGGCTGCAAGGAGTAGGTGGCCTCTGGGTCCTCTGAGAGCTTGAAGGCCAGTGATGGACCTTGAGGTCGATCTTCAGAATGCTACAATCAACGGTGAGCTGGAGTGGAAATGCAGAGGGATGTGCGCCTACTTCATAGGCCGTCTTGGACAAGTACTGGAGAGCAAATTCACACCGGCCTGGGTGTTCTTGGTTATAGGTTACGCGGTACTAAGCATGGGTCTGAGAGAGCGAGAGAAAGGAAGAGTGATTCTGGACATACCCGGGAGTCAGGCAACTTCTCCAAGAATGCGCCTGCATTGACAGAAATGGCCTGCAAGTAAGAGTCGGGTAATTGGGTCGAGAAAGGCAGTGCGGTGATCTTCTGAGCTATGCCCTGAACCAACGTTATTCCAGTCTTGCTTCAGACGAATGTAGAATATACCAACCTTTTCTTGAAGCCCTCTGATTGTAGGTATCAAGGTCTCGATGACTTCATCATCTGCCGCCGCCAGACAAAGTCGAGAAGTGTCGAGAGAGAACGACATGTGTATCCTACTCTTTCGTGCCTGTTGCATGAGGTCTGTGAATGTCAAGGTCACTACTAACATGTGCAACAAGTGTAACAATTCACGAACCGTTTAGAACGACGAAGGCTTCCCCAGGTCTCATGGGAATTTCTGTATAGGTGGTGGGTTAACGGCATCCCACAACATACCTTTAAACATACCTCTGGTTACAAGTCGCCTGTCGAGTTCTTCGACAGGTTTCAACCCCCACTTCTTCAAGATTATAGCCGTTGCATGTTCTTTGGATCGTGCAGAGGCTCTTGGGTTGGCTACGTCGTAGAGCTCAAGAGCATCGACCAACTGCTGCTTCTTGAAGGCTTTAGCTAGTGTCCTTGTCACCTCCTTGTACTTCTCTGCGTACGTTTCTCTCTGCCGTGTCATCGAGCGTATGAATTTGGAATCGGGACGGAAGCGCTCCACCTCCTCCAACGTGACGGGGTCGGGATTTGCACGAGGGGCTGCATTTTTGGTATCCGCGATCAGAGGGTGGTCTGGTAGAACCTCCTTGACGAGATTTGGATCCCTGGCCCAGTCATCCTTGGGGTCCTCCTTCCTTGTCCTTGGTTTCCTGGGCTTGGTGGAAGTCCTTTTCTTTTTCTCGGCTGTAGCGGCTGCTTGAAGACACGAGGAAGAGGAGTGAATGAGCCTCCGGGATGGTATGCGAACGGCAACGGTGTCGAGGAAAGCCGTTCTGAGCATGGTGCAGGCGAGAACTGCGTTGGCGCGTCACCCGCGCTTCCGTCACCTCCCCCTATTTTCGGCAATCAGCCGCTCGCAATTGCCAGTGGATACTTCCACTGCATTTTTCTGTTACCAATCGTCGAAAGGCGTATATTTCAGAAAGATAAGGCAGTCTGCGATTCTGCAAGGTTGAAAGAGCTAGATCTCAGCGGTTTCAAACCCACGCGACCCGTGATCCTAACAAGGCCAAAGAAAAATCAATCATTGCAGCGGACTTTAACAGAGCGCTTTGCAAAATCCCCTTCCCGCATCCAAAATGCCTTCTTCAACGGCGCAAAACGTCGACGATATCGACTTCTCAGATCTAGAGGCAAAGTGTGTATCTTATTGACCTTTTCCAGTACTATCTTTGACCCTCGTCCTGCAGATATCAGGTCCACTTTGATGAGAGCCTTGACAATACCATCGTCGTCGATGGCCTCCCAGTCATCGACAGATCCAAGCAGGAAAAGCTTCTAGTCAAGTTTGCAAAGGAGTTTTCACGAAAAGGAATTGCCATCAAGACCGATGACATCTTCCTACCATGGGACGACAAGGCTGGAAAGAGCAAGGGGTATGTGCATTTCCGAGGCCTTACATTCAAAGATCTCTCAGTATTCGTTTAGATTCGCCTTCGTTGAATTCCGTAATGCCGACGACGCTACACTCGCAATTGGCGCCATGGACCACCATCCCTTCGATTCGAAGCATACCTTCCGAGTTAACAATTTTACGGATGTCGAGACGCTTGTGAACATGGACGAGACGTTTGAAGAACCTGAGGAAGAAGAATACGTTGCCCGAGTGCGTGGACCGCTCATCCTGGACGATTGATCCATTTATTGATTCTTGAGCAGGAGCATTTGAGGGCATGGCTCGCCGATCCTCTAGGCCGCGATCAATATGTCACCTATCGAGGAGACGAGGTCGCCATTCACTGGCATGGCAAGCCTTCGCAATGCGAAGTTGCCCACAAACCTGTGCGTCTCATAAGGAGCTCCGAATCTTGCGTGTCTGATCTCCCCATAGGAATGGAAAGATTTCCTCTATGTCGCCTGGTCTCCGCTGGGTACCTATATCGCGACCTTGCACAGACAAGGTGTCCGGCTCTGGGGAGGCCCATCATGGAAGCCTGTTCAGCGGTTTGCCCACCCTATGGTCAAGCTCATCGACTTCTCTCCCTGTGAAAACTACATGGTCACTTGGTCTAATGAGCCCATCGTCGTACCTGAAGGCGCTGTGCAAGGCCCACAATATTTCTCTCCTGATGACGAGGGAAACAACATGGCTGTCTGGGATATCAAATCTGGCGATCTCCTGCGAACTTTCTCAACCTTCCACGAGGGCGAGGCACCGAACAAGAAGCAGATGCAATGGCCCGCCCTCAAATGGAGTCCCGATGACAAGTTTGTTGCTCGTCTGACCCCCGGCCAAATGATCAGCGTCCACGAGCTACCGAGCATGTATCTCCACGGCAAAAAGAGTATCAAGATCGACGGTGTTGTAGACTTTGAATGGTGTCCTCAGGGTGACAAGGACAGGGACGACGCAGAGAAGGACGAGCAGGCTGAAAAGTCGGGTAGTAGAGGTGCCAAAAAGGCTCGCGAAAACATGCTGGTGTACTGGACCCCAGAAGTCGCCAACCAGCCTGCTCGTGTCACCCTCATCAACTTCCCAACCCGTGCCATCCTCCGGCAGAAAAACTTGTTCAATGTTTCCGAGGTCAGTGCCGTATCACCCTTATGACTCTCACGTTGAGCTAACGTCCGTGTAGTGCAAGCTCTACTGGCAAAATCAGGGTGATTTCCTGTGTGTCAAGGTTGACAGACATACGAAGACAAAGAAATCGATGTTCTGCAACCTCGAGATCTTCCGTCTGCGGGAGAAGGACTATCCTGTTGAAGTCGTGGAATTGAAAGGTGTGTTCCTTTTGGCACATGTATCAACACTGGTACTTACATACGGCTCCTAGACACTGTCCTCGACTTTTCATGGGAACCCAAGGGCGAGCGATTTGCCATCGTCCACAGTTCAGATCCCAACCTTGGAAATCCTGGTCCTGGTATCACCATCAAGACCGATGTGAGCTTTTACCAACTCGATCGAGCGAAGAACGATTTCCGAATGCTTCGTGCGTTATTCGCACCTCTTGATAATAGCTGGATGATTAACACAAATCGAAGGTTCACTTCCTGGGCGAACCAGCAACGCGATCCGGTGGTCACCCAAGGGACGACATGTCGTCTTGGCCACTGTTGGATCTTCGACCAAATCTGAACTAGAATTCTGGGACCTCGACTTTGCACTCGACGACAAGAAAGAGTCGGCAACGACGGAATGGGGCGCAAACATCCAACTGCTCGGCACTGCCGACCATTACGGAGTGACGGATGTCGAATGGGACCCAAGTGGTCGGTACCTCGCCACCAGTGCCAGTGCCTGGACTCACACAGTATGTATTTTAAACCCGAGCCTGGATGCTGGCTGACAAGCGCTTGCGCAGCTCGAAAACGGCTATGCCATCTGGGATTTCCGCGGCCAGGAATTGGACAAGCAAATTCAAGACCGGTTCAAGCAGTTCATCTGGCGGCCGCGTCCCCCGACTCTCCTTACCAAGGAGAAGCAAAAGCAAATCCGCCGGAACCTCAAGGAATTCAGCCGTGTCTTTGATGAAGAGGATGCCGCTGAGGAGAGCAACGTCAGTGCCGAACTCATCGCCCTTCGTAAGCGACTTGTCGATGAATGGAATGCCTGGCGCACTCTACGCAAGAAGGAGCTTGGAGAGGAGCGGGCGAAGCGGGACTTTAAGGCAGACGAAGCAAAGGAGGAGATCGAAGTCTGGGTCGAAGAAGTGATTGAACAGACAGAGGAGGTTATCGAGTAGACCATTGTATTGCGATTTCTGAATACCATCCCTCACCATACAGGCGGCCGGTGACTAAACATATCTAATCTGGAGTCTGGACCCTTGATCCGGATAACGCCGACCCCAACATGTGAATGATACGTTTTTATCTGATAAGAGCATCTCGCCTGATCTGGCGCCCCGTGAGTCCATTCTTCCCCACCCCAAGCTTGAATGGCGAGTTCTAGTACACTATGGGCAACAGGTACTTGCTGTTAGCACAACACCTAGACGACTTTCTGACAAGTGCGATTAGCATCCAAAGAATGGGTGATCCCTTCAAAGCCTAAACCTGGCCGCAAGCCAAAGAAGGATCCGCCTGTAACGACCAGTCAAGACGCAGATGAGGTATGTGTACACCTACCAACCGAGTCTACTTGACCTAATGGCTTGATATAAAAGGCTGATTCAAAGGGGCGACGAGTTCAAAACCGGTACGGAATCACATTCGTATTGATTTGGATATGTGCTGACCCAATCTCAAATGAATAGGGCAGCTCAACGGGCTTTCAGAGAAAGGAAGCAGTCACAGCTAGCGGAACTTCAGGCCCGAATTCTCTCCTACGAGCAAGGAGAGATTGAACGTAATGTTGCGCTTCAGCAAATTGCAAAGCGCCTCAAGGAAGAGAACGAACGGCTTGTCCAGGAGAATGCTACTCTGAAGAGCCGGGTCGCTGAGCTCGAGCTGCAGCAACAGCGTCAACAAGAGCATTCGCAACCAAGCAAGGCTGCCGACAGTGAAAAGAAGCGACCCAGGACGGAAAGCCTCACGGCTGCTAGCCATGCCAAAAAGCGGCCGAGAGCGGCTACCGTCACCGTCGACATCAGGATGGAGTCTCCGCCCGCTGCGTCTCCTGCTGAGTCCTCCGCATACAGCCCAGAGTCTATACCCACCCCTGAAGATGAACCCCATGCTCATCATCCTTCAGCGACATATTCTCCTCAGTACGACGCATCCTCAGAGGGCATTAATGGCATTCTCGATTTCTCCCCCATGAAGGCTGCTGACTCTATGCCTTCGTACCCTCCTTTCGATTGCGGGTTCTGCTCTGAGACAACTTCCTGCGTGTGCCGGGAGATGATGGACAACCTCAAGGCCGACTCCTTTGTTGATCCCTCCTCCTTGGTTATGTTGGACCAGACCCAACAGCCCTTGGCCACTTTACCCGATTTCTCAAATCGCCAGTCGGTGGCGTCCCCTCCTCCAGCCCCACGCTCTAGCTCCCTGCTGGAGAACGTGCCAGCCTATCAAGCAGCAGTTCCGCTCCGTCGCAGGGGGCCAAAGGTCTCGACCAAGCCTATTTTCCCCGTCTTCCCTGCTTCAGACTCTGAGGGGCAAAACAGCTCTTCGGGTGCAGTGTGCTCAGGAGATCCATCCAACTGTGCAGCATGTGGAGACGACAGCTTTGGTAAAGCTTTCTGCTCCGCCATCGAAGAGAATGTCATGTCCCATGGGACATGCGAGAACTGTCCTTCGCAGGACCTCAATCAACCCCTTGACCTCGCCAGAGAGGCGAGGGGATCTACAGTCGGCCACGATGGATGCTGTGGTAATCCCATGCTCTGTCCCGGCTGCCTTCCCGCTTCAAGTCAGGCCGCTTCATCTGCCAACAGGGGCAAGAACCCGGATTATATTCCGACCAACCAGGCTTGGAAGCAGATCAAGGAGCATCCAAACGTGCAGTTTGCCGATCTGGCCCTCTTAGCAGAGGTTGTGGCCAGTCGATCCAAGTGCACTGGCCCTCGGGTCGTCATCACCCCGCCACCAGAGCGGGCAAACGATCCAATATATCGACGCGAGTCCCCACCACAGCTCGTTCCTCAAGAGGTTCTCATGGAGTGCGGGCGCAGGAGGGTGCGAGAGGTGCACTCGGAAGCCGTACGAGACGCATTGAGACTGCTGGACGCCAAGTTTACTTGAGGAATCATGTATTAAATGTATTACCCTACAGTTAACTTTATACACTTGAATTAGGTGCAGGCAATGTTTGAGCCGCCATCCGTTCCCACCAAAACAACTCCTTGACCAGCTTCTCGAGCTTGAGTACCACCTCTTTCTGTTTCTCGTGCGACATGTGTCGAAGCTTCGTGCCCGGCCTTTGGTGAAGGGATCTAAAATGGTTTGCGAGTTTGAGCAGGTCCGTCGATGCCAATTCGTCAGGGAACGGTTGTATACAGTCCCAGAGTGAGATCAACGTCGTCCGCCCAAGGGCACTTGCACCAACCGCCACGATCCCCCCTACGAGAGCGTCGATGCATGGAACATCGGGATTGATACCCCGCCTAACCATCTCCTGGAACACATTCATCGCCTTTCGTGGCCGTCGTTCTCGTGCGTGGGCGGTGATGATGATGCTGTAAAGGACGACGTTGGGCACGACCCCCGAGCGCTTTGCCAGGTCGAATGTAGCCTCCAGAGAGCCAATGTCGTCTTCAAGAGCGTATCCTTCCATCATGGCGCTGAAGTGGTATACATTCGGCCGCATCCCGCGCGCTAGCATCTCCTCAAAGACTCTTGCGGCCTCCTTGACGTCTAGCTTGATGACAGCCTCGTATCGCATCCGCATGGCATAAGTAGCTGGGTTAGGCTGAAATCCTTGTTTCTCCAGTGCTTCAAAGAACCCTTTTGACAGTTTGTAGGCCTTAGTAGGGGGGAATGTGATTCCACCAAAGTGGTGGTCGGTATCAAGCATTTGAACGGGTCGCGGTTGCTTTGCTTTTCCTGGTTGTCTCCAAGAAGCCCACCCTGCGCTGCGCGTCGCACTCTTCTGGCGACGGAAGACGGACTTGAAGATGACATGTATGTGTTGAGGACTGGGCGTTACGCCACCAGCCAGCATGGCATGGAGAAGACGCACGAGGTGGCGAGGATCTGTGCCCTTGTCGCGCTCTAGAAAGTGGAGTAGAATTTGAGAGGTTCTGGAGTTGCAGCGTACGTTGCTGACTTGCATTATGCGGAGGACTTGGAGGGCACCGTCGAGATCGTAAAGGGGGAGGATGCCGAGTAGGAGGGCGTTGAAGATCTCGGCCTGAGGTTTCATCCCAGGAACGTGAACTTCAAAACAGGGCTCGTTCCAGGTACCCGAGTAGATGGGATCGAAGAGTGAGCGGGGGGTTGCGCTGGAGGTGCAGGTGCCGGCTACGAGCTCGACTGCTAGGTCGGGCCTCCTCCCTGTGAAGCAGGCATGCATCAGGCCGGTGATGACCTGTACAGAGGGAACCACACCCTGAGATATCATGCAATGGAGTAACTGTAGAGCGCCTCCAAAGTTCTTCCGCATGCTGCAAAAGTAGATCAAGAGTGCAAATGTCGACGCGTTGGGCAATGGAGGGGGGTCCAACACGACTGGCGCTCTGGCAAACAGGTGCGCCGACCTAGCCATACCGCCATCGGTGCCGTTGCCAAACAAGACGTCTGCAATGACTTCGACGCTTCTTGGCTCGAATAGAGACAAAATCCGGGCTGCTTGCTGCATGTCTCGGTTGTCGAGGTGGCCTCGAAGAAAGTTGTTGAGTAAACCGACTTGAGTAGATTCGGGTAGATTGGGCAGACTCTCCAACCCCTTTTCTTCGACCTTGTCGTCCATACCAAGCGATCGATACGACCCTGCGACGATAGCATGAGTCTTGGGTCCCATTGGATATCCAGCACGCATCATGGCTTGAAGGCATTCTCTTGCAGCAGGAACGTCGTGGTTCCGGAGGTGGCCTCTGACGAGCAGGTGGAAAGTCCTCTGAGTGGGCTTCACACCGAGCTCCTCGTAGCGCTCGAGCATCTTGGACATCTCGCGATACAGCGCAAGCTCCATGAGAGCGCAGGTACGCCAGTCCAGCAATTCTACATTCCACTGCTGGACGAGGTCGGTGACGCGAAGAAGTGCGTCGAATTCGTGTCGGAGAAAAAGTTGGTAGCAAATGTGTTGGTAGGTGGTTACTGAAGGCTCTAGAGTGCACGACCTGCCGTATTTGAGCGCGTCGACAATGAGGTCTGGACTGTCGGACTTGAGGATGTGGTCCGTAAGGCGTCGGTATTGAAGGCCACTTGCCAGGAACGGCAACAGTTCCGGAACAGGTTTGACCTGGATGACGCCTGCAGTCTTGAACTGGCGTAGGGCATGTAGAAATGCATCGACGGGCAGAGTTTGTTGGGGCTGTTTCCGGTATTCGTGAGGTGGACGCAAGGCCAGCGTTCCCGCTACGGTCTGTGTGTGTCGTCGTGGTCCATTTGAGTTTGTGACCTGAAGAGAGCATCCTAGAGAAGAGTGCCAAAGCTTCAAACTCTGCCTTGGGACAAGGGAGATAGTCTTGAGCATGGACAGCAGGGACCACGTCCAACTGCCCGGTGCTTCCTGCTCAGCCCAGTGCTGTCAGAATTCAGCTCAAAATGAGGCAAAAACGCTGGCACCTTTGTTCTCCCTGTCTGCCGTCTCTGACGAGATTTATGCAGAGGGTATTATTATTCGCATATAGAATCGCGAACCAGGCGAAAATTCCAAAGGACGTGTAGACCGTCCACAGCGCGACTCTCAAAACCATTCCGTTCGGGCTCATCCGCCCAAAGCCATCAATGCATCACGTGGGATATCATTCTAGAGCGCTTAAACGCGAATCTGGACCTCGTCCTCGTCTATTCTGTATTCTACTGGTAATACTCTATCTCCTCCTGGGGAGCGTATATGCGCGATGAATCCACCGCCAACATTGCGTCTCGTTGTCATGTGGATGTCTACGGTAAATCCTCGCCGCTGCGATGGCAGACCATCCCCGAAGAGATCTGGAAAGGGGCTCAGATGCTGACGGAAAGCCATAGGTTCCATCCTCCGGTCATAGGGTACGAGGCCCCAGTTGGACAGAGCTATCATTGGTGCGAGCGATAGGCGAAGATCTTGCAGAGCCGAAGTTACGTGTGAGAGAGGATGGACGGTTGCTGGTCCTGTAGGTTTCGTGCCTGGGTTTCGTTCTCCGAGAAAGCGATCTTGCCAATAAAAGGCGCTCAAGGAGTCTATTGCCACAAGACCCAGCTCATCGTTCGGAAATTGGGATGCCATGTACCTTTGCGTGTTCATGAGGGATGTCGCTAGGTGAAGAGAGGATGAAGGCCGCAAAATGCAAAGTCGAGCAAGACAAGAGTTGACTAGAGCTGCTGAAAGTCCAGCCAGTCTACGAGTGAGAAGGGATCTTAGTCGCAGAATGTTGAACGTGTTGTCCAAGTCGAAGATGAAGGCAGCCTTCTCCCACCCTCCCCGTGTATGTGGCATGATGCATGTCGAAAGGAGCCAGTAGATGAGATGGCTCTTGCCAGATGCCGGAGGACCCTGCAGTTCCAGTACAAGGCCGCGGTAATCGAGTCCAGCAGTGTGACAATACTCATCGAGACCTGATATTCCAGTCGATAGCTTTGGGCCTGTGCCAGATGAGAGGATATTATACTCCGCGACGCAAAAGATGTACCTTCAGAAGCCACAGAACTGAGCAACTGCGAGGCAATTAACGTTGGTCGATGAAAGTGAAGGAGATGCTAATTACATGCAGCAAAGATTCCTCTTGAATCTGGTCAATAACTGAATCTGCAGTTCTGATTGCCTGTAAATCAAACATTCAGTCAATGGAGGATTGACGGATGAATATGGCAGCATACCATGATGGTCAAAAGTAAAGCCGACTGGTGGATCAACAAGAAGCATAGCAACGCTTTGCTGCTCTGTCCACACCCAACATCTCTTTGCACTTGACCACATTTTTCTCCTTCTTTCGTTTTCCTCCTTCGTTTTATTTAGACTTTTCTTACTTCGATAATGACCACCATGGCGGCTAGAACAGCTCCCAGAAAGCCCGCACCATCACCGACGCCGCTGTCGTCGAGCCCAACGATGAGAGCAACTGGAACGGCGCGTCCAGTGAGCGGACTCGTGTCACCTACAGCTCGAAGACGACCACCATCCAAGGCAAGCCCCAGCCCTGGAGTCAATGGCGACTCGAAAGAGTCCTTGTCCGCCACGCTCAAACAGGAGACTGAGCAGAAGGAGCAGGTGAGAGTCGAGATTTATATTAGCGTGTAACTCGTTCCCATCCCTTGCCGTTAGCTACTTCTTCAGGTCCAAGACAAGGACCAGGCTATCGAAGGTCTCTCAACGGAGAATGGCAAGCTCAGCTCTGCCCTGAGCGCTGCCGAGGTCCGGCTCAACGAGCTCTACACTGAGCAGTCACGATGGGAAACCGAGATGGCCCAGCGCATCGAAGTGGCAGAGAAACTGCGAGAGCAAGTCCGTGAACTAGAGAAGGAGAAGCGGGACCTACAACGAAGATATAACGAACAGGTATGCTTCGTAGAAGCCCCAGTTGGATTGCATAGGCTAACCTTTTCTTGTACCCCCTCAAGACTGCAAGCTTCGACGCCGAACGACAGTCATTTTACGATAACGAACAGCATCTCAAATCACGAATCCAGTCGTTGACCACCGCGAAGAAGCGTGCAGAAGACTCCCTTGCAAGTAGCCAGGCAGAGTCCGCCCTGACCCCTGTCGCGCCGGAATCAGAAAAGCCTGCACCCCCCACCCCCACAAGCGACATCGCCCGACTATGGCGACCCAGATAATGAACCCGCGGAGATGACTGCTCTCAAGCTCGAGCTATCCACTCTTTCCACCTCGTACGCCTCGATGCAGAGCACCCTTCTTATGCTGCAGTCGCAACTGGTGGACCTCAAGCGGGTCAACCAAGGCTTGCAAGAGGAGAACGAAAGTTACAACATCTTGCTGACAGAGAAGACCCTCAATGGCCAATTCGATCTACTCAGACAGGTCGGGAGCAGTAGCAACCGCACCAGTGACTCTGGGGACGACGATGAGGACGCCACCAGTGCTGACAGCCGAAGCCTTCACAGCGTTGGTAGGAGTGTATTGGACAGAGTGGACGAGGAGCCAGAAGGACTTACAGTGGACACTTCTCTTGCGATGGAGTTGGCTGAAGTGGATACCCCGATGTCCTCTCGCAGCTCTCGCCCGAGCCGACAAGGCAGGAAGCGCACCATGTCGGCCTCCAATGGTCGGGGGGAGTCGTTGGCCGACCTGCCCATCACTGGTCCTGGCCTCGACCTTGCAGCCGAGCTTGGTCGTGCAGAGAACAAGGACATCCTCGATGGCCATGTCGTCGACGACGGTCGCGGCGAACTCGGGAAAGGAAGGCCGTCCAAGACCAGCCGTAAAGTATCTGGAGGAGGAGAGGAGGTCGTGGAAGCCTTGCAAAAGGAAGTCAAATCACTCAAGGATGCCAACAAGGCTCTCTCGCTTTATGCATCCAAGATTATCGACCGCATCATTTCTCAGGACGGCTTTGAGCATGTTCTTGCCGCCGACTACGAGAAGGAACCGCAGACGCCTATGACCGCTCAGCCAAAGAGCAACAGCCCGCCTCAAGCATCTCCTGCTAAACCTCGCCCTCAATCTGTCCTCATATCCCGCACCGTCTCCTCTCCTGCACCGGCTTCGAAAGCCCCTTCGCCCCCTGTTATGCAGCCCGTTCCGAAAGCCAATAGGCGTTCTCTGTCCTTTGACTGGAAGTCATTCTCGTTCTCGACGGAGCCCAAGAAACCGGAAATGCCTGCCAATTTCCGTCCTCTTACTCTCAAGCCCGGGGCCAGCCCTGTTGTGACAGGCGGACGCAAGCTCGATACCCAAGAAGACGAAGAGGATCGTAGAGAGCGCGAACGTCTGAACGCTACTATGAAGCTCATGGGCATCCAACCCAGCCCTTCAATCCATGCGCCGCCTCCCTTCGTAGAGAAGCCTGCCGACGCGCCCCCATCCACACCCTCCTACCAAGCCAACCGCCGCTTCTCCTTCTTCGGAATGGGCAAGACTGCGTCAAACGACAGCACGGATGCCAACTCTATCAACTCGTTCCGATCCATTGATTCCTCTCAACGCGGGCTGGGTCTTTCGGATCTGACCCACGATGCACTGGCAGAAGCGGAGGCACAGAACTCTCTGGCGGCTCTCGACGCTCGTGAGCGCAACCTCACGGAGGAAATTGCTAAAGGTTCCAACGGTGGCTTCACCGAGATCTCGCGCCGTCGCAGTATTGGTCGACGCAGCAGGCGGAGCGCAGGCGGCAGTGGCAGTGGGAGCACTGTTTTCAGTGCCGGAGACGACTGAACGCCCAACTAACGCACCTTATGACTTTTTGAATCTCTCCTTTGTCTCATAGAAGTTGTTCCATTATTTATCCACTGCGTTCCTATGAACGCTGGTGGCTCGGCATCGTGTTGTGGATTTTTCGGCGGGCTTGTGTAAATGATACCCATTGTAAGTATATGCTTTATTCCCTTCGTGGATGTATAATGGGTTTCTTCTGGATGTAAACAGCCCTCGATGTTATTATATACGATTTTGTTAATGCACGTGTAAAAGTCGTGGATCTCGAGGAGAACATGAGGTGCTTCACTAGGAGCTCGGAGTTTGGTGCTTGACAAGGGTATTTTGGGCATGCAGTCGGACGGTACTGAAAGGGTTCGTTGAGAATGTAGGATTGGTGAGAATCAGTGGCTGCCTGAGGCGTTCCAGTTGCCTAGAGAGGATTAAAGTTAGGTGGGATCAGGGAGCCGATGGGTCAACTCACAAGGCTTTCTTCCGTTGGGCTTTGCTAAGAGGCTCTGGCTTGCCCTCTCCAATCTTCACCGACTTGGATGTTGCTTTTGCTGGAGGGGCGGTCTCTCCTTCCTTCTGAGCGGCATCCTCTGCTACAGTCGCTTCGACCGGTTCTTCAAGTGCCGCCAATGCACTCTGAATGTCTGCCATTCCATTGGCGATCTGCCCTTTCGCCTTGCGCTTCAACCGTCGCTCATGGGACTTTGAATGCGTCTTGGATAGTTCCAGTTCTGAGATCCATGAGTCGAGCACGAAGGCGGTCTATCCTCGGGAGCTTACTTTGCATGAACGCATCTCGTTTTATTGCATGCTTTTGCTTCTTGGTGAGCTGCACGTCCCCCGGGCCATCTTGCGATGACATTGCTTGCAGTAGATCGTTCGCCTAGCGCTACATCAGCCTCCAAAACAGCCCACATGGATTGAGATCCTCACAGATTCATCCTTCCCTGACCCTAGTTCCACACGTTCCACGGCATTATCCTGCACCGCGAATGTACGTTTTGGTAGCTTGACAGAAGGCTGGTGCCCTTGATTCCTCGATCGATTGGCTTTAGGCTACTTGACTTGTTGGACATTCAGACATTGACAGAAGAGACTCGGACGGACACACCATGATGGGGGTGAATACCAGAAACGCGGTGTCTAAAAATATCACACATACAAATTGGTGATGGCACCCTCAAGCGCCCAAAGCAAGCACATACATTCATTAGTCCCGTAAAGTTACACTACGCTCTTCAGCCTCCTCTTCCTCCTTGTTCCCTGCGAGGCCCAATGCAATAAAACTAGATAACACAAGAAGGGCCCCGAGTATCACTTGGGTATCACTTCCCCTGCCTCTGAAGAAGTCGCCAGCAACGGCGAAGGGTATTGTCAGACTGAGGCCAACAGTTACCACCAATGGCGTTGTCTTCAGCATGGACAATACGTATAGATAGTCACTTGACCAGGTAATTGCCATCTGCAGGGATGTGTCAATCGGAAACGCACAGATCCTGTGATAAATCGAACTCACGTTGATGAGAACACCAGCCCACATCTTCCTGGTGCTTGGCAGAGCAAATGGCTCAAGTCCGGTCAGGTGGAGAACGACTCCTGCGGGCCAGCACAGAAGGGTGTTAAACAGTCCGACGAAGCCGAAGAAGAGCTGCATATCAACGCGAGATTCCGACTTGATCTTTACTTTGAGCAAGATCACGTAGAGCGCATAAAAGAGCGCCGACACAAGGGCAAATGCATCGCCCAACAAGGGGTTCTTCGGAGAGAAGACCCCCGGCTCAACGGAAAGAGGATCTGGTCTGCTTGTCGAGTCAGAGTAGGAGACGAGGACGACTCCGGCAAAGCTAGTGACGCGTAAGAATCTGGGTGGCACACGCGCTGAGATCAACGTATGGGGCACACTCACCTGATGAGCACGGTAGCGATTTTGATACCAGTCAGCTTTTCCACCTGAAACAGGCGACCAATGCCCAGAGTGAAGAAGCCTGGGGCAGATCGAGAGAGTCAGCCATATGCGGCCAGAAGGGCAGGAGGGGATTCGTACCACTCGTGCTGGATAGGATGGTAGCACTGGCAACGCTAGTGAATTCTAGCGACGAGTTGACAGTCCAGTTGGCGATGAACCAGAATATACAGAAGACCGCTGCGAGATGCGCGGTCTCTCTGGATGTCAGAGGCGGCAGATCAGAGTCATTAGAGCGAGGCTTGATAATGGCGTCCTCTGGGGACTGTTCTTGAGTTGATAAGGGTTGGTACTCGGGGGAGCTAAGGGATTGGGAGTCAGAGGGTGTTACAGGGCAAGCTGAAACAGTTGGACACACCGAGGACGTTCGGGGGACGTTCTCCATCGTCTTTGTAGAGTCTTCTTCACGACAAAGGGTAGGAGATATAGCGTGAATGCGCTCGTGTTCATGTACGTGACGCTATCTCGGAAGGTTAGCCAAACGCCCTAGCAGTATTAGCACGCGAGTAGTACTCACAAGAAGGGCTTCGCGAAGCCATCCTCAAAGAGATCCTGGTACACGGGTCAGACGAGCATAGATAACCAAGGAAAATCGAGACGGACTTGGGTGATAAAGTTGGACGCTGTCCACAGAACAACAACGCAGAGCAGCAGAGCAATCCCAATGGCATAGTCCCTCTTCTTCAAGGCTCTGGTCTTTGAGCCCGCTCGGAGTGGTGTCCGGTCGTTCACCTGGCCATCGGTTTGGGTGAGGAAATCCATTTCGTGCTCCTCAAGGCTTGAATCGGGTGGAACGGGTCTGCTGCTATGGTCGTCGTCGGCAATCGAGGACATTCATTGGTGGCTAGCGAGTAAGCTTAAGAGCAAGCAGAGAGGCTTGACAGCTGGTTCCGTCTCTCGGAGCGGTGGCGCGATAATGGGCACAGATTTGATCATTCATTTCCTGTGTTTCGATACACACGATAACGGGCAAAGTCAGTGGAGGCTATCGTACATAAAGTAGTTAGGTTGTAAGATAGGTGAAAGGGAATAGGTAGCGCTCAGAACGACCAAAGGAATGTGGGTAGGAAAGTCAAAAACAACTCCCGTGTAGTGTACAACCAAAGGAGAAAAGGGGGCCCAAAGAATTACAGCGAATTTAAAAAGCGTGAATGAATGTGGAAAGCTAAAGAGAAGAAAGTGTCCGACGATACTACCGTGTCCTTGGATTGTGCGGGGCCCTCCATTTCACCTTTTCAAATATACGGAATAGACTGATAATGAGATTTGCGCAATAGGCAATCAGGCCGACACCGACCAGGCATATAAGGGCTAGCTGGGATTGGCATATTTCCTTCCCTGCTGACCCTTCGAGCACTGGGTTGTTAAACTCGGGCCGAGCGAGCTCATTATACCATCTTGTCGAGGAAGGAGAAGCACATGGCACAAGTGACGTGAAGAAGTTGTCAAAGGAGAGGGAGAGTGCGGCCGACCACAGGCAGATGAAAAGCACTTCGGACAGGGTATGCGTGAGTTTTCCGGACGTTGTCCATAAACCCACCGGCCGACCAAAGTATTCCAGCTGCAAAGAGAAGTCAGTTGACACGGCCAAGGCAGATTGTCGGAGCACGCACGTATATGGCTGCCATCACATGAACCAGGGTCAACGGTGCAAAGATGATGACGACAGTTCTGGTGGAGAAAGTTCAGAAAGTGAGTAGCAACAAGTGAATGAAGATGCTCACGGAGAACTGCCCACAGCACCTCGAGTGTGGTTGTCAATTTCAATACTGCGTATGTGTATAGCCATACCAAGCGCAGCAGTTGTGAATGAAATATTGATGAAACGGAAAAGCTGCGCGTGCGGAATGACCGTCAAACACCGAGGAAGTGGGGTAAGAAAGGGGGAAACCCACCAGAGGGACATAGCCATTCTTGAGGATGAAAGTCCGAATCTGTTTCTTCCGGGCAGGCCAGCCAGTCTGCCGTGCAGTAGAGCTAGCTCGGTCTTCCTGGTCCGAGTCTGAGGTGTTGTCGGGGTAATAGTCTGGATGAGGGCCCTGGGCGGCGAGTTTGCCCGACCAAGGGAGATCCCAGCCAGGAGTTGTTGCATGTGCTGCGGTGAAGGCTGAAGGAGCGGGGGCAGGGGGTATAGACAGATGCAGCTCGCCATTCTCAACGTCTTTCTCCTTCTCCTTCCCCTTGTCTTTTTCCTTCTCCTTCTCCCGGCTGCGTGATGGAATGGTGTCGCGAATACTAGAGGATCCTTGGAGCCATGATATTGAACGATCCCTGAAGCCTCTGCGTTCGGCTCGAGGGTTTGAATCGACCTGTTGGAGATCGTAGTACTGGTCTCTGGACCTTGGAAGGGTGAAGCTCCACCACCGCGAATGGTCGTCTGCGGTCGATGTCTGAAAGCTTGCTGCGTCTGGCTCGCGTGACTGAGGCGCTGGAGGCCCCTGGGAGTCAGACAAAGGGCCCGTTAGCTCGCTCGGCGAAGGAGGCTCGTCCTTAGCCCATGCTGAGAAGAAGGAGACGAATCGTGAGCCAGGAGAGCTGAAACGCGATGGCTCCCCACTTACGCGGTACAGTGACGACGTTGGCCAATGGCGGTGGTGGTCTCCGAGAAGCCCTTGAGCCTGAAGGGTTGTTGAGCGAGACTGACGATGGGACTGAGAGAGCCCGCGATCTTGACGACACAGACATATACAAGAAAGAAGAGAAAGAAATCAAGAAGGGGGCTTTGGAAACACTAATTCATGAAAAGAAAGCCGAACAGCCTCGGAGCTTTTTTTGCCAGTGATGCCCAGTCGATCCCCACACTCCTTGCGCTTTGACCGTCGTCACATGGAAGCGATAAATATTTCAGAGGGCACAGTCGGATCCCGTTTCGTCACTCAGGATGAAATAGAAAGCGCCAGGGCTCGCAAGGACGAGCAGTGGAAGGCTGCATATGCCAGGCACGTTCATATTGCCCTGCCTCTTGAGCCAGAGGCTCATTCCTCGACAGGCTGGGCCAGGAGCCCCCACAGCTACAGCAAACCGACGAGACTTACGACGGGCGCAGTCTAGCAGAAGTAGGTCCAGCCATAGCTGCTTTCTCCATCGTGTTATTGACTCTTCCAACGATCTTGGAAACCGTGTAGAAATTGGCCGCCAACAAGGTCTGCAATTCTGGCTCTTCGATTGAGGCACGAGCCTGAGCTTTGTTTAGATTGCGAAACAAGAGGAATGGGAAGCGAAGAATAAGCTTGGTGAGTCGCTTGTCAGTGTTCGAGGTTGATATATGCTGAAGGCTTTGCAGCAAACCAGTTTCGTGCACTCGAAGAGGATGAGATCATGTTCCTGGATTCTATCCGAGAGAAACAAGAACAAGAAGAGCGCCTGAGAATGGAGACTGAAGGCGAGGAACTCAAGAATTTCAGAGTGTAAGTGGCTTGTCTCTAACAAAATGTATCTTGCTTGACGTAGTTTGCAGGGCCGTCGCGGCACGAAATGTTAATCCTCCCCCTCCTGTGCCAGGAACTTCGACCAGCGCAGCTCCGCCGCCCAAGCCCAAGCCCTCCCAACAGACGGGTAAGAAGCCCGAAGGTAAACGGGTGCTCAAGGGCATCGTGGTGAAGAAGAAGGCCCCAGCCAAACTGGCAGCAGCAAAGGCTTCTGCAACAAGCGCTGAAGCAAAGGAGGTGGACAAGAAAACTGGAGATGAGGATCTTCCCGATCCCAAGCGACGAAAGATATCCAAGTCTTAGACCGCTTCACCTTCTATATAACATCTATGCTAATATACACCAGTTACCTGCGCCCATCTAACGGTGTCGGCGTCCAACGAACACGGCTGAGCTCTCGTTCCTTTCCTCCATCCCATGAAGCAGTTTGCTCCATAACATCTGCCCTCCGTAATCCGGCAGTGCTCATTGTTGTTCGCTGCAATAACCTCTTGGCTGCCGGAGTGAGGTTGCCTGCAGCTTCAGACTTTCTTGGAGTCCATGTCGGTGGTGCCATATCTCCTCGCTTGCCGCTGAAACCAGCTGTCACTGGTGTACGGGTGACACCAGGTGTTCGCAATCCAAGCATCTCAGCTTTCGCTCGCAGGCTTTTCGACGCTTTATTGGACAACTGGAGGCCAATTGTTTCACGACGGCTGGCCTTGGGGAGGTGAAACGGCGTGTCTGCAGTAATAGCTGCTGCATCGTCGGATTGTGATATAACTCTTGGGGTGGCGTTGAGTGTTCCCCAGGTCATGAGTTGCTTCAGCGCGGCTGGCCCAAGCTCATCTGCTTTAGGTGAAGGCAGGTTCGGCACTAGCGTGAAGCCTTCATCTTTGCCTCTAGGCCGATCTGATTTGGTGTTAGTACTGGGCTGCTAATGAGTATTGAAGGAACATACAAGGTGTCCCAGTGATAGCGGCATCTATACGACTGCGAGTAGGACTCGAGGGTGCTGATAAAGAGCGAGGCGCGTCACTCGTTTCGTCCTGCTCCGGTAGCCTCGTGCTATTGTGCAAGATAACCTTGGGGTTCTTCTCTGGTACTTTGTGGACCATTGGCGGGTGGTAAGGGGATACGTTTGCATCAGGGGCGAACATAAGAGCATTCCGCGCCTAATTGAAGAGTCAGGTGTCTGCAACCTTGCGTGCTGAATACACATACCTTGAATTTCCATCCATCGACCCCAGCAGATCGGGTATCCTTTCTCCGTGCCAATACATTCACCTCTGCGTCTTTCTCTACGACAGCAAGGGCGTTCCCATTTACAGATTCAGTTTCTTGCTCTTCATCCGCATCAACAGCTCTCTTCTTCCCTTTCGCCTTCTCACTCTCCACTTGACTTCCATCCGTCAATAGGCCAACCGGTACAGGCGCCTCAATCCTAAACTTCTGCTTCACCCCAGGCCCAGACGGAAGCTCAATCATCATCCTCTCCCTCCCTTCCAACGCCTTCCTGTTCTGCGCCTCAACCCTCTTCTGAGCATCATAAGCCCACCCATACACCTCCTTCCGCTGTTTATTCTCCTCATCCAAAATCTGTGTAAAACTCGAATTGTCTTCGGACGTATACCTCGCTTGAAACTCGTCGAGACTGATATTGGTTTCGTACTTTGGCCGCTTGGAAGGTCGCCCTGAGGAGGACGAGCCTGCTGGTGTTTCACCCCAAGGCGTTCGGGGTGTTTCGAATTGGCCTCTCCGGCTGGCTGAGACGAGGGGAGTATCACTGAGTTGTTGGAGTTTCCGGACAGACTTTTGGATGAGTTTCGGGTCTTTGGAGGAGACGGCGTCTAGGTAGTCGTTGGTTGCATCGAGGTGGACGAGTGAAGGGAAGAAGTCTCGGGCAATAATCTTGGAGAGGGCTTCTAGATATTCGTCTTCTTCCAGAACAGTTTGCCTGTTGAGAGACTTTTCTGCTCTTGGTGTTGCCTCTGGATCCGACATGATAGTGACTCTATGCGCAGCCGCAAGGGTGTGGTGGACGTTCTGGAGAGACTGTGGCCTCAAGCAGGCTGATCGCTCCTCTTGTCATCAAACCATCAAATTGAAAATAGGGGCAATATTCAAGGACGGTTGTGGTGTCGTAGAATAGCTCAGAGCACATATAGCTGCATAGAATAGGGTCATCGAGGGGTCGTAAAAGGGTATGTAGGCAAAGTAGCAACAATCAAAAGGAGCGGGAAATACATATGTTAAGTATACAGGCGTCGAAACACAAAAAGGGTAGACTCGAAAGAGTGCCAGGAATTACTGAAGGAATAAGGAAATGCAATAAAGCCTACAAGACGGCGCCGGTGTGGTAATAAGTAAAGAGAGTGGCAATAAAGGCGGTATCATCATAGTCTACTAAAGCATAAATAAACGACAGTGTGTGCGAAGGTGATGTGGAGGTTCAAGCGAACAAAGAAACAAGGTTGCAGCGGGAAGTTCAGAAGCGTACGATTTACCTCCCAGGCCGCTGGGGGCTGTTGTAGATTCTAGCCTTCATATCTTGCATGCCATCCGACGTGGTCCTCCTCTGGTTGACACCACTGGTCGGTCGTCCGATTCTACTTTTCGAAAGAACGGCACCCAGACCGCCGCCAGACGTTGACTTTGTTCGCATAGTGACATTGGGGATTTGAGGGAGGGCCTTGTCGTCTGATTCAAAGATAGGTCGAGGGAGAGGTGGTTGCGTTACAGGCCGTTCCCTTCTTGGGGGTGATGGGTTCGGTGTAGCGGCGCCGAGTGACGCTCGTTTGCCTGGATTATACGAGTTCGGTCCTGTTGAGCGCTTTAGAGCGGCCGAAGAAGAGAATCCGCCTGTGGGAATAGGTAGAAGCGTAGGTGTTGTTGGACGGGAAACGGGTGATGGAAGCGAGAGTCCAATTGGCCCTGTGGATAGACCTGAGCCTGAGAGGCGTGATTGTGGGCGTGGGAGCCGTCCACTAGTACTCTTGGTGAGCGAGGTTTGAGGACCTGTGCTCTGTGATGGTGACTTTGCACGATTGGCTCTGAAGGAGGTGGGTGCCAGTGGGTTGGACATCCGCCGCATATCCTTCTTAACCTTCTGCGGAGATGGCGAGTCCTCCATGATGAGCACCCAGCCAGAGTCCCCACCAGCGTCCTTTCCTTTCCTCGTGGCGGGCGTGTCAAAGCTATCCATGCTTGCTTTGGAGCTAACGCTGTACCGATGCGAGTCGACGCTAGTTTTAGCTGTCGAACTCGTAGACGCCCTTGACGACGCGTCTTCACGAGTACTAACAGCCGTCGAAGTGTTTGAGCTAGTGCTGCCTCGGCCGGTGATGCTTCCTATCCGATTGCGTGCCATCTTGGTGGTTCCTAGGCGCTGATCAAAGTTGCGAAGCCTGGCCCCCATCTCGTTGGTTAATTGGGCAGCCATCTGAAGCGCACCCTTCTTCTTTGAGACGGTGGTACTTGTCGTAGCGGCCGTGCTAGTGGATGAAACAGACGCAGAGGCCTGAACTGGCGTGCCGCGAGTGGGTAGGCGAGATGATGATGCTGTTGGACTGTAGACGGATCGTACCAGACTTGTAGGTCGAAGCGCATTGAGTGGGCTTTCCTTGGTGTATAGTGAAGCACGCTGCAAGGCTCCTTGCGTGACGGACTTGGTGAGGCTGAATGTTTTGGGAGTAGCCACAGCAGCTCGTGGAGTCCTTTGTGTGGGGGAAAGTTCGGCAAGGTCGAGATCTGGCGTTGGACCGAATAGGTCAGGCTTGATGACTGGGGGCGCGCGTTGTTGCTGGAGCTTGATCACCTGGCGAGCAGCTTCGGAAGCTGCTTCCTCTGCGGCTGCGAGCCTATTCTTCACAACAGAGTTCTCTTCATTGGCATCTGCAAATGACTGAGTACGAGCCCGTAGATCATTGACTTGGGCTAATTACCTCTTAGTTCGTCCTTGACTCGCTGCATCTCCTCTTCTAGGTGAACTTTTTGTAGGAGCTCGTGCTCTTGTAGGATCTTTTCTTCAAGGACCTTTGAATATTTGGCCTCCATATCCTGAAGACTGGATGAAATGGCGCGTTCATTGCGCTCCAAGTCGTCGTTGCCCATTTCCAAATCGCGAAGCTGGACCTTGACAGTTTGGAACTCCTGCCGTAGCTTGTCCAACTCTCGCTGAAGTGAAGTTGTCGTGGTATTGTGATTGGTTTGCAACGACATGAACTTGGACTGCGCAGGCGTCGTCAGGGCTGGCTCACGCCATGATAGGAGAGTTGTGGGGTGGGCTCACCTTCCAGTCATCTCGTTCCATCTCAGCCTTGGCCACCTTGATCTTTAGGTCCTGCTGAGACTGCTCTGTGCGCGCCAGCTCTGCCTCCAATTCCGCCTCCAACTCCTTACTCGCCGCATGGAACTCATCTAGCTCTGCCTTGGTGTCCGCAAGCATATCGAGTACCTAAGTGCAAGGAAAGTCATGAGCCATATTCCAGTGAAGGAATGACCAAATCCCACCTCATTATACTTGGATCTCCAGTCGGTACCACCAGGCGAATAACTTGAACGCATAGGATGACAAGGGTTAGGGCAGGGCTCATGGTGGCAATCGAGGACGACTGACCTTGCATTGTGGTCATCGACTGACAGTCTCCTATCCTTGCGCATAGAATCCATGGCCGAGGAGACGGGGGTCATGAAGCAACGAGAGCCTGCTCGAGGAGGAGAACAAGTTTGGTTGACAGCGCCGTCCTGACGGTTCGGTACAAGTTTGAACAAACAAAGTCATGTCGAATTGATGCCGCGTTCCTATTTAGGAGACCGTCACTTGCTCAGAGAGCATCCAATTAATCCTATCTACATTTACAGCCCATCTGGCTTTGCAACCTTGCGTCTTTCAATACTCTTCGTTTTGGGGCAAATCATTTCTTGCCAGGAAATGGGTTCCAACGTGGCCCCTGTGTCGCAAAGGTTATCAGCAGCACAACTTTGATCGGTAACAGCACACTTGCCTGCCTCGCTTGTGGCAAATATCACTCCCAAATCGTTGCGTGCGGTCGTGATAAAATAGCTGCGTGCATCTCCCAAGGAGATCTGCAGGCAGGATAAGGGCAGGATCACCTTAGGGGCACAGCAAACTTACCACAACGCCTCGAACGACGTCGCCTCCCCGGAAGCAATCACCAATTTTGACTCTGTCTTTTTCAGTGGCGCGTACATCCTGCGTGCGAATGACGCCTGTAAATTCTTCGCCTGCAGGTAAAGGGACTCCGTCGACGACGGTTATTGAGATGAATGCCTGAAGGGGCGAGAGACGCGTGACTGAACCGAGCACAACAGAGTTTGGGGCAGGCGGATGAGGCCGCACTCGGGGAATGGTCAAAGTCTGTCAAGGGATGATAAGCGGGAGATCCCCATCAAAACGTCGGGGACGACGAACAGGGCCATTGAGCTTGGGGATACCCATTAAACTGGCTCTTGTATGGCCGTCTCGTGCATATGTACCGGGACCGAGCTCAGGCGGTGGTGCGCGGGGAGGGACCGGGATAGGCTGGCCAGGGAGAACGAAAGACATCAGTTGAGGAATCGTGAGAACATAAGCCCACCCGAAGTAAGGTAAAAGCGCATCCCCAAGAACGCCGTCACCCTTCTTCCTCCAGTCACTTTTTGTCTCCCAATGGCCTCATCCCTTGCTCGTGTTATTTCGCGTGGTATGTATCATTCTTATAGGTTGTAATAGTCTCTGACTGCTTCCAGGTTTCCATGTCTCGGCCCGAAGAAATGCCCTGGCCCAGTTCAACATGCCAGCAATGAGTCCGACAATGACCGAGGGTGGTATTGCATCCTGGAAGAAGAAGGAGGGTGAATCATTTGCTGCGGGCGACGTCCTCCTCGAGATTGTAAGCCAATATTCTTCGCCACGTCGCGTCACCACCAAGGATTCACCCGCGTCAATAGGAAACCGACAAGGCTACAATTGACGTAGAGGCCCAGGACGATGGAATCCTTGCCAAAATCATTGTATGTTTCTTTTTTCGTGCTACTTTATAACCCTCTGACATGTCGACGTAGTCCCAAGACGGTTCCAAGGGCGTCCCTGTTGGCTCTGTCATTGCCATCATCGGAGAGGAGGGAGATGACTTGTCCGGAGCTGCCGCCCTGGCAGAGAAGGCCTCATCGTCAAAGCCCGCTGAGCCCAAGAAGGAGGAAAAGGCACCGGAAGCACCCAAATCCGAGCCCGCTCCTGAACCCAAAACCCCTGCTCCTGCTGCCACCGAGTCCAAAGACTCTTTGCCCAAGGGTGACCGAATCTTTGCCAGCCCAATAGCAAAGAAGATTGCTCTCGAGCGCGGTATCCCTCTGAGCAAGATCAAGGGCTCCGGCCCCGAGGGTCGCATCATCCGCGAGGATGTCGAAAAGTGGAAGGAAGCTGCTGCCCCTGCCACCTCTACCTCAGCTGCCGCTCCTTCACAAGCTGCCTCCGCTGACTACGTTGACACCCCCATCTCCAACATGCGCCGAACCATTGGTTCCCGCTTGACCCAGTCCAAGCAGGAGAACCCCCACTACTATGTCACCTACGAGATCAACATGGACAAGGTTCTCAAGCTGAGGGAAGTCTTCAACAAGACCCTGGGTGAGAAGGACAAGTCGGCAAAGCTCAGCGTCAACGACTTCATTGTCAAAGCCACCGCATGCGCCCTTGCGGATGTCCCTGAAGCCAACTCTGCCTGGTTGGGAGAAGTTATCCGAACGTAAGCATCTACTCTTCACTCCGTCCAGGCAAATTTACTGACCACAAACCTCCCTTGCAGCTATAAAAAGGCAGACATCTCCGTGGCTGTCGCAACCCCCACTGGTCTTATCACACCTATCATCAAGGACGCAGGCGGCAAGGGCCTCGCCACACTTTCCACTGAGACCAAGGCACTGGCAAAGAAGGCTCGCGATGGCAAGCTCGCTCCTCAAGAGTACCAAGGAGGCACTTTCACCATCTCCAACTTGGGCATGTACGGCGTTGACCAATTCACTGCCATCATCAACTCGCCCCAGTCATGTATCCTCGCTGTCGGCGGCACTCAGCCCCGCCTCGTCCCTGCACCCGAGGAGGAGCGTGGCTTCAAGACGGTGCAGACGATGAAGGTGACCCTCAGTGCTGACCACCGTGTCGTCGATGGTGCCGTCGCTGCCCGCTGGCTAAGCGCGTTCAAGGGCTACCTCGAAAATCCCCTGACGTTCATGCTCTAATTCATCTTATTCATTTCCTTAACATACTTCGTATAGACACATGGTGGTATCTTTCATGAGTCTAATAGATTTATTTTCTACCTCAACGAACCAGTTGTTCTACGCAACGGAATGTGAGCGGAAACGCTGTTTGCAAGGGCCCGCCCGGTCACCGCGCCGTTGACTGTACGTCATCTGGCAACCGCGCCCCTGATCGAAAGCTTGGACGCGAACTACGCTCACGACCGTTTCCTTTTTCAACAAAGCCAGCTCAACGCCCTTTGCAAATCGCTTCGAAACTTCTGCGAGTAGGTGCGGCCCATTTGGAGGCCAAACATCCCCAATGAATGGCCAGCGGGATAGCCTCTTCCTCAATGAAGTCTTGAAGCGCCTTGGTCAAGCAGGGGACGATAACTTGAGGCTTCAGAGGGAACGGGATGTCTTTCAACGAGAGGTAAGCCGTCGCGTCGTTTACTTTCGATTCTAGAAAGTTTAGTAACCGTTTCGACCAGAGGGATGAACTGCAGAAGCAATTAGACGATTTATCACACCCAGCGCCTAAGAACAGTGTCCAACTGACAGATGAGGTCGAAACAGCGCGGACTGTTGACCTGAGCAAGCTCAACGAACTTGAAGAGGGGATCAAGGGCGCTCAGGAGAGTTACCAGAAGATTGAAGCTAAGGTACGCTTGTCCTCCGTTGCGTAGAAATATGTGTTTAGTCTGAGCGGGAACCTAGCTCAAAGCGAACAATACCAAGATCGAGGATCTTGCCAGAGCGAACCAGAGGCTGCGCCTGGAGCGCTGTGAACTGGAGATGCGCTGTCGAGACTTGAAGGACGCACTGCAACGTGCCGAGCACAAGCTGAAAGAGGCGCTCATGGAAGTAGACTTCCTTCGCGAGCAGGTACGTTCATATCCCTTTGCCTCCTGAAGAAGCGTTGATCTTTGTGCAGCTCGCATCTAAATCCGGCGCTAGCCCTTTCAAGTTGGAAGCTGGCCCCGAAGTAGTAAGTGCTTTCCTTGATACCAACAACTGTCGACTAACGTCGCTACAGGTTGCTCTTAAAGACTTCGTCGCTAATACGTATGAGCCTGAGGTGGCTGCATTGAAACTCGAGGTAAGTGGACCTCTGAAAAGCATAACAGTATTTCATCTAACCGGGTCTCATCTAGGTACAACGGCTAACTCAAGAGAACCAAGCCCTTGAAGAAGAGAAAGAGCATTACCAACATGATCTTGAGGTGACCTCCTTGAGACTGAAGAAGATCAAGACGAGTGATCTTAGCCTGCGGGAGAACCTTGCAAAGCTTTCAGAAATGGCGAGTGCCGCGATAGATCTCACTCGGTACTTCCTAACACACTCTTTCAGCGCCAGAAGAGCGGACACAGTCGCACGTCGTCGATAGTTTCCGGCAATCAGCTGGTCCAATCTTCAGTCAAGAGTGACACATCGTCCATGAAGGAATCATTGACGAGGTTTCGCTCAATCTCCACCTCTTTACAGCTTGTTGGGTCGCCCTCGGAACGGTCCCAGCGTTCCCGACGAGCATCCGCCTCTCTGCAGCAACCCTCTCGCAATACCCTGCGGGGTACGGCCCCGACCATTGACCTTACGCGTGTCGATCAGGATGTCGAAGACGAAGCGCCAACACCGCGGCCAGCCTTTCACTTCCCTTCCACTCTGGATGTCCTGCCCTTGACTAGGAGGAGCGAACTAGCCCATCTACCTACCATAGCTCCTACCGTCGCTATTGACGAAAGTGAGAATTTGTTCAGTCGCGAGCGCATGATCCAAGTCCTGGGGAGCAGCCATCAACCCCTCATTGACAAGTACGTTCTGCCCCATCCTGTGCAGCACATCCCCTAACATTCATCAGGGCTAGCAAGGAGAATGACGTCTTCAAGGGTAAAGATATCCGTAGCTATCTTTGTCCCGGCCAAGACCGTAACCCGTGGTGCCCTACCGTCCCAGGTCAACATGGGTATATATTTGTAGGCCTTGGGCGAGAAGCGAGCACTTTTTCTGAACCCGAAACACACAATGTCTTCTCAGGAATCAAGAAGGGAAAAGACACTCGACGCTTTAGGTATCTCGGGAAGTACCAGGCCGTTCGAGTCAATCCTCTTACTGTAGCCGAGTGGCAGACACTTGATCTCAAGGTTAGTTCCCAACTTCTCTTCTCTTTCCTACTTCTGACAGTACCTTCAGGTTCGGACCATATATGCGAAGACGACAAGGGACAAGAACAAGGACCCTCGCTCTGTCGACGAAATCCTAAGCGCATATGATTCCGGAGAACTCATGGTGCCCTGTGTCAAGCTCCAATGCATAGGCTTCGATACGGCCCTCTACCAATCGATGTTGGGCAGGGCTTCAGAATATCCCAAACCGAGAGCGTCTCTATCCTCGATTTCCTCCAATAAGCGAGCGTTGGAGGAGTATGGAGCAGACGCTGAAACCAGCGTTCCGAAGCGACGGTCAAGGAACCGGGCATAGAACTTCTTTTTCTTGAGATACCTTCCTATTGTTATTACTATTTTTATTTCAAGTATTTCCTAACACCACTCCTTCCTCTTTCTCTGCCATCTCTTTCATTTGCTCTGCTACGTCCCACACTCCTTTTACCGTGCTCGCCGCAAGATCCCTGATAATGCCATTATGATTTGATGACATCAAAAGGCGCTTAATTATCTCCTTATCTTTGACTTCAACGGCCAAGATGCCTGGTATTGTCCGAAAACGCTGCCAACTCAACAAGTCAGGTTCGTTTCTCCTTTAGCAGTATACAGCGTCCGATTGAGCATCTTTTAGATCGACCTTACCTTGCGCTTGGTTTGGAGGGCTCTGCAAACAAGCTAGGTGCAGGTATCATTCGTCACGAGGTCGATGGGACAGCTACAGTACTGTCGAACGTCAGACACACATACATCACGCCCCCTGGTGAAGGGTTCCAACCTCGGGATACAGCCTTGCACCACCGAGAGTGGGCACTCGAGGTAATCGATGACTGCATCGAGAAAGCAGGTGTCTCCATGCACGACTTGGACTGCATCTGCTACACAAAAGGTCCGTCTTGTCGTCTCTTATCAGTAGATCACATCTGACACCGGTCGCAATGCTTCCAGGACCTGGGATGGGTGCACCACTTCAATCCGTGGCCCTCGTTGCACGGACGATATCCCTACTGTATGACAAGCCGTTGGTTGGAGTGAACCATTGTGTAGGTCGTAAGTTCATGCCATCCCGTGGTTCAAGCTTCATGCGCTAATGCCGGGTTAACCAGATATTGAAATGGGTCGTGAGATCACAGGTGCAAAGAACCCCATCGTGCTGTACGTTTCAGGCGGCAACACCCAGGTGATCGCATACTCCCGACAGTGCTATCGCATATTTGGCGAAACGCTGGATATTGCCGTAGGGAACTGCTTGGATCGGTTTGCGCGAGTCATCAACCTGAGTAACGATCCCAGTCCGGGGTACAACATAGAGCAAGAAGCAAAGCGGTACGCCTCGTTATACTTCTCCTTTGTCAACTGCTTCCAATGTCATCGGAACAGAGGGAAGAGGCTAGTCAACCTTCCATACGCAACGAAGGGGATGGATATCAGCTTGTCTGGTATCCTGACCTCTGTCGAAGCGCTCACATATGACAAGAGATTCAGGCCAGATGGCCAGCCCAAAGGCCCCGAAGACACTGATATCATTACGCCCGCTGACCTTTGTTTTTCTCTTCAAGAAACGGTATTTGCGATGTTGGTGGAGATTACCGAACGAGCGATGGCACATGTCGGAAGCAAGGAAGTCCTGATTGTAGGCGGTGTAGGATGTAGGTTCTTGGATCTATATGCAGTCCCTGGGTCATGCGCTCACCGAATGCAGGCAATGAGCGACTTCAAGAGATGATGGGGATCATGGCAACGGAACGTGGAGGACGGGTTTTTGCGACCGACGAAAGGTGCAGTCATGTTACGTTCCTGGTGAACCTATTAAACAGTTTCCTATTCTTAGGTTTTGTATTGACAACGGTATTATGATCGCACAAGCAGGGCTTTTGGCCTTTAGATGCGGTATTACGACGTCACTAAAGAAGGCTACATGTACACAGAGGTATGTGTCAATCATGATGTGAAGAAGTAGATAATCATCGAGATATTATTGCAGGTACCGCACTGATCAGGTGGAAGTCCTATGGAGATTATAATGCTGTAGGCAACATTGAAAACACGAATCGTCCGCGAAACATCCGGAACCATCTGGGCTAAGGGCGCCAATCTCGGTCGTTGTCCACATACCGGGACACAAACTCTGCGATACTCGGATGGCTATCCTTCACCTCCCTCATCACATCATCCCACGTGTCCCACCACCATTGGTTCATCCTACCAAAGACCTTGTCTTGGACCATTAGGCGGGATTGCCATGGCTTGTCGGCGAGGATGTAATGAAGGCATCGGACCTCATCTTCCTTCCAAAGGCGAGGATGAATGCGTTGAAGGGTTCGCAGTGCGTTGTAGTACCACGGCAGTGGCTTCCACCTCCCCTTGAACACCGCGGCCATAAGATCTTGGTCGGGAAAGAGCCACTTGCGAGCAGCAGGGTTATTGGTAAGGTTATCGTAGAGCCTTTCGAACGTTTCCTTTGATGGCTGCAGAACGACCACACCAGAATTGAGTTGCTCGTACGGCCGAGGACTCGAATGGATCATCTCCGGAGGAGGGGAAGTTGGAGAAGCTACTGCAGAGTAGGCGCAGTTTCCCGGTAGCCTAAGAACCGTTATTTCCGGCAAGCATGGAAGATGCAGTCTACTTACCAATCCCTGGGATAATGGGGGTACTTTCTGGGGTTGCAAGCACAGACATGGGCGGCTGCGACCTGACCTGGTTCTAGCTCAAGGCTTTCCAAGAGCTCGTCCATATTCTTCTTGATGAGAACGTCGCTATCGATGAGAACAACGCGCTGAACGTGCAAGGCAATCAGCAGATGTCGCTGGATGGTGAAAATTTCCGTGACTCACCTCGTATTCCAGAAGTTCCCAGACGCTGTGACGGTCAATGAGCGTCTAAGGAATAACAGCGCGAATGCCGTACCGAATCTTTGTCCACGTGTCGCCAAAGCGCTTGTCGACGAAGCCTGCATTGTTCGTCTTCAAGTACTCGACATCTCTGACGATAATGCCGAGCTTCCGTAGAACATTGCGAGCCTCCTGTGAGAGCTTCGGAGTAGCCATCACCACCAAGGGGTATCGGGAATTGACCTGACGGAGGGTGAAGAACAGAACGAGCACTCCAGGGAGATACTCGTTCTTGGTCAAGAGTGTTGCCCAAGCGAAACGGGAGGCTTGTGCCATGGCTGGAGGAGAGAGTGAGCTGAGCGTCCCATATAAAACGTCAAATTTGAATCTAGATAACGGGCAAGATGGCACTGATGGTCCCGGGGGTGACGATCCGGTGCACGGAAGAATGATCTCACGAGATATTGCAAATGAGTTTCAGTCCAAGGGGAATCGGCCATGTGAGTTTGATGTTAGTCCGGGATGAAAGTGTTGCCTTAAGTCTGCGACGTGCGTCAACAGATCATTTTGGATTATAGAAGCATCTGGCAGAATACAACATCGATTGAAATGGGATGTAAGGGAAGAAATGCCAACATAGACATTTAGCGCAAGCGGCTAGAAAATGGCTGGCGTGAGAGGGGAAAGGCGAGAGAGTGGAATTGTGGGCGTACCGAGCCTCACGCTCACTCTCCAGCAGAGCGAGAATATCGTTCTCTCGTACAGGCCCCTTGACGTTACGGATGATGGTACGGGTGGTATCGTCCATGAACTCAACGCGGACCTGAGTCACACCTCCTCGAGAACCAGTCCTGCCGAGGACCTAGAAGGATTGATATTAATGTGTGCCCATAGGCAGGCCGAGATTGACCCTATACCTTGATGACTTTAGCGAGCTTGACTGGGGCTTTTGATGAATCCTACAGAACGTTTCACTATGAACCCTTACAGAAACAGTAGCAGCGCACTCACCATCTTTTGTTACGAGGAGGCCGGGGACGACGATGAGGAGCACTGAAAAAGTCTGGTTCTGTTGATGAGGTGGTCGTGGGAATTAGGTTAGATAATAAGGTTCAAGGAATTCAAATCCAGCCCGGATCATGCGCGGCCGTTTAAGCGCTCACGAACAAAGGCGATTAGTATCAAGTAGCATAAGGTACATGTCAGAGATCTAACTCTAACTATCTACTGCTTAGAGGGTGGTGGATGTGGTCTGAGCCAAGAGATCTGCGTCAAGTGAAAGTTCCCTCGGGGCCCGCTTGTCGGCGGCCTTACCGCGCAGGACATTCTCAATGTAAAACTCGCCCGCCTGGGTGTGAGATGAGCGAAATTCAATGGGTGGATAGAACGAACTGGCTCACTTTGTAGCTGCTCCTGACTAGTGGTCCACTGGCAACGTACAAGAAGCCGAGATCCTCAGCAACCTTCTTCCACCGGTCAAACTCGGCAGGTTCCACATAACGGTCCACTTTCATGTGCCGCTTCGTTGGTCGCATGTATTGACCAAACGTAACAACATCAACATCTGCCTCACGTAGGTCTAGGGTCATGGTGAATGGAAGCACCTCTGAAAATGGACTAGCTCATACCTTTGAGAGCAGCAAGGACTTGCTCCTCGTTCTCACCAACGCCCAACATGATACTGGTCTTGGTCACCTTAACGCCTTCCTTCTTTGCATGTTTCAGAACACTTAGGGATTGCCTGAAGGTTGCTCGACGGTCCCGCACAAACGGCGTTAGTGCTTCGACAGTTTCGATGTTATGCGCATAGACGTCGAGGCCGGACTTGGCTACCTGGGACACATGATCAAGATTGCCAGCAAAGTCACCTGTCAAGGCTTCGACGAGGATGTGGGGTGCTCTGGGAGGTGTTGTTAGGAAGTTGGTCTCCGACTGTAACGGTATGCTCACTTTTGCTTGATCTTTGAGATTGTCTCCGCGAAATGACGAGCACCTCCGTCTGCGAGATCTGAAACAAGCTCAGTAAGGGTTACCTTTTAAGATATTTGACCACAAACCATCCCTGTCAACACTTGTCAACACTATATAGCCAAGGCCCCATCGACTGATTGCTTCAGCCGTGTTTTCGGGTTCATGAGGGTCCAATGGTGGAGGGGCACGCGATGTCTTCACGGAACAGAACCTGCACCCTCGAGTACATGTATCTCCCATCAGCTGCCGGTATCTCAATGAGTCGGCGAATTCTTGAACGAATTTAGAACGCACCATGATTGTGGCAGTAGCTGCACTGCGACCCTCCGCCTCTGTTGCACCCGGCTTTCCTCCCCAGCAATCACCGATGTTTGGACATCTGGCTTCTTCGCACACCGTGTGTAACTTCAAGCCTCGCAGGTCCTTCTTGATCTTGGAGAATGAAGCACCGGTAGGAATGGAAGTCTTGAGATAGGATGGAAGTCGAGGACTTCAGTCAGTCATGAGTCAGCGATAGAATGTGATTGGGCAAGCGAGTAGAAGCGCACGCATTAGTATTTCCAAGGACAACACGACTGGGTGCATCCCCAGAAATAAAGTCGTCTAGTGAAGGACCATCCTCAAGACTCTTGCGAAGAGTCGAAGGCCGTGACGAGGATGGGGAGGGTGTGGAAGCAGTTGCCAGACACCTGCTGACCAAGGCGCGCTGGAGTTTGGGTGCGCGAAACAGAGCAGCGGACATGTTGCTCTCCTGAAACTGCTTGAAACCAGATAATCAAGCGGCGAAACTGCCAAACCTCGAGAGATGGTGGTGACGGTCAAAGGTGAAAATGGGGGCGGTCAATAATTGCGCCAGTGTACTCCGGTCACCAAATGGAGCCAGCGCCGTTCCGCTCGCGTTTCCGTTGACGGATATGGGAAAACGCCTCTTGCTCTGTGACTTGTCGCTGCAGGAATGAATTCGCTGTCTCGTCGAGAAGAGGATACCTTGCTCAAGGCCACCAAGGCGAGGGCCATGCGAGAGTGTGATGATGTCCTTAAACGTGGGTGGGCAGCCTTGCTTGAATGTGGGCATGACGCGACAACTTCATTGTAGAGTTCGCAGCGTGTGCGTCCGGTCGCACCGTTTCGGTCGCTTGGGCATGCAAGGATGCCTTGAAAGTTGTTCAGGATTGCATGATTCAATAGTACGTCGTGTATTCATTCCAGGTGACAGTTGGGTCTAACAAACGGGCAGCACCGCTCCAGAACCAATGGAAACCGTGCGGCAAGAGTACCTGCGATTACGAAGAGAGCAACAAATGAAGCAGCAGACAGACCCGCCACCTTCGTCGTTCTAGTTCGTGTTCGTAGGAGAACTTCTCAGAATCGAACTTAAAATCCATATTCAAGACCATGACATTCTCGAAACGCATACATACATACATACAAAAGAGCACCAAGGGAGACTGTTCCTTCTAACAGACGATGCAAAAAAGGGCACCCTTTACTTCTTGCCATTTACCGCCTTCCACTGATTCTGAATGCCGAGAATAGAAGAGATAAGGCTGCAAGAGACGGTTCAGGTCATGCTTTCGCATGTATTCGGTGAAGACGTACCCAAGTATACCCAAAGTGCCTTCGCTGACGCGAACGAGGTCAGCTCCAGCCGCAGGGATCCAGACGTCGAGGATATCGATCGTGAACTGCTTGCGGGTGGCCAAACGAGCGCTGAAGGAAATAATTGATTAGTTTCTTGCCCTTTCCATGGCCAGGAAGGACTTACCTCTTGATGGCCTCGAGCTTTGTCTCCCGAGCAGCCTCCTCTGCAAGGTCCTTCTCTCCCCAACGGCGCGAAAGCCGCAATGCCTTGGCCTCGGCAGCAAGTCGTCGTGTCTTGAGAGCGCCGCTTACAAGGCTGAAGACGATTCCGGCGAACCAGAACCGGAAGGCGGTCTTTGCCACCCGCTTTGCGGTCTCGGGAGCAAGATTCAGGAACTTGATCGTGTGTGCCTGGAAGAGATCTGAGTGGAAGATGGAATGAGGGCAAACGCGAACCATACCCAAGAGACGGCGTCATACGAAAGGTAAGCAAAGTAGGCAATTTGCCTCGCGACACCTGCAATGGTTTCCAGAGGTGGGCCAGGTGCAAAAGCGGTCTTCAAAGCGGCTTGCAGGTGCTCAACTGGCTTGCCGATGCGCATCACTAAAATACCCAGTAGTTAGAGATGGTGGAGTCGCAATCTCATCGAGCGCAGCGTACATTTCCTGGCGGTTCCTAGATGTGACTTCAATGCTGCCCATCGTGCAGCGTCAGCCTTGTCTCCGCCCCTGGAGAGAAGGTAGAAAGCATAGAAGCGCGCAAAGTATTGGACGGCTCTATAGACCTATTGAGGGATCAGCATTTGCCCTTCGTGTTCTGGCTGACGGCCGGACCTTGTCACGCCCAACGGTGGTAGCACCGTACTTGAGGCTCTGGTTAACAGCAGGGTGGAAGACGAGCTGTGAGACGACGGCAGACATATTGAATGAGGGAGATCAAGGTCAAGTTGCGCGCCTTATTAGTTCCTAGTCTTTAGGGGTGTTTCCACGTGATAATGGATGAGAACATTCACTGTAAGACCGGGGATTCAATGGAGAGGTTCTCCGCACATAGCCGGGGAACATGAATGTCGACTGAACACGTCGAGGACGCCCTATGAAGACGCGCCAATGATGCGCGTTCGCGACGGGGGGCGAGGGGCGTAATGCAGATCCGTCCCTGCAAACAAGCGCCGGGAAATTTCGGTCGGAAATCCCCGGACAGAACGAGGCGACCAGCAACCTGGGGAAGCTCGAACCTGCTCAACTTACTCCGGAGTCTAGTCTATCACTTGCTGTCCCTGTCGCTGTTCATTCAAAATGTATTCAAGGTCAACCGCCAGCCTGGCTCGCAAGGTCAGCAGTTTATCAGCTGCCACTTCTAGCCAAGGCTAATGACACTCTTCTCCACGTGATGCTATACAGCTCTCGACCGGCGTATGCTCGAGGAGTAACTACGTCAATCTGAGAGCAAGGACTCTTGTCCCAGCCGCAACCAACCGCTATTTTTCCAACTCGAAACTCAGAATGGTGAGTTGTCCACCAGCATGGTCGGGTCCATGATCTCACACCACTCAGTCCGACCAAAGCTATCGCGTCGAACGGGACACCTTTGGTGATCTCCATGTCCCCACAGACCGCTACTGGGGTGCCCAAACCCAAAGGTACGCGTCTAGGGATTTGTTCCTGCCGTACCCCCAGTGCTAACCTGTCAACAGATCTCTCCAAAACTTTGACATCGGTGGACCTGCTGAGCGCCTACCACCGCCTCTTATCAAGGCCTTTGGCATTGTCAAGAAGGCTGCTGCTATCGTAAATACTGAGTATGGAATGGACCCCAAGATCGGAGATGCCATTCAGAAAGCTGCTGATGATGTGGGTGCCCTTTCACTTGTGTATTCATGGATGCTAATCTCTGCCCTAGGTGATCTCTGGAAAGCTCATCGACCACTTCCCATTGGTTGTTTTCCAGACTGGAAGCGGAACTCAGTCCAACATGAACGCCAATGAAGTCATCTCGAACCGAGCGATTGAGCTTCTGGGAGGAGAACTCGGATCCAAGAACCCCGTGCACCCCAATGACCATGTCAACCGAAGCCAGAGTAGCAACGATACGTGGGTGTACTTTATCGCTGGACTTGCGCATCGACTGACGAGATGGTCGACCAGATTCCCAACGGTCATGCACATTGCAGCTGTCATGGAATTGACAAATAACTTGCTCCCCGCTTTGGAAGAGCTGCGAGCTGCATTGGACGCCAAGGCGAAAGACTTTGACAAAATCATCAAGATTGGCCGAACCCATTTGCAGGTCGGCCTTGACCCATCGATTTACACTGAACAGCCCTGATTCTTCTTTCAGGACGCCACCCCTCTGACCCTGGGTCAAGAATTCAGCGGATATGTACAGCAGGTCGAGAATGGCATTCACCGCATCAAGGCTGTTTTGCCCCGAGCTTCCATGCTTGCCCAGGGTGGCACAGCAGTTGGAACTGTAAGTTCCATTTTCATTTCTGCGTTGGTATCACACTTACATCTTGACCAGGGTCTCAACACACAGAAGGGATGGGATGTGAAGGTGGCTGGCGAGATCGCCAAGTTGACTGGCCTGCCGTTTGTAACGGCACCCAACAAGGTAATTGAGCCCCAGATGCGTCTCAGGTTTTGCAAGGGCTGATCGCGGTTCATTAGTTCGAAGCACTGGCTGCTCATGACGCCCTTGTGGAAGCACATGGTGCTTTGAATACCATTGCCTGTTCCTTCATGAAGATTGCCAACGACATCCGATACCTTGGATCTGGACCGCGGTGCGGTCTTGGAGAGCTTGCCCTCCCCGAAAACGAGCCTGGAAGCAGCATCATGCCTGGAAAGGTAAACCCGACACAGTGCGAGGCCTTGACCATGGTCGCTGCCCAAGTTATGGGCAACAACGTGACTGTCAGCGTCGCCGGTTCAAATGGTCAATTCGAGGTACGATACTCAGTATGGGTGGAATGCAGCCAAACGTAACGATTTGCCTTAGCTGAATGTGTTCAAACCTGTCATCATCAAGAACGTGTTGCAAAGCATCCGCCTCCTCGCTGATGGTAAGTGGCTCGCCGATAGAGGGGATGTCGATCTGTGATGCTGAGCGGCTGGCACAGGTTCTCGATCGTTCACGAAGAACTGTGTGGTGGGCATTCAAGCAAATGAGAAGAGGATACACACCTTGTTACATGAATCTCTCATGCTTGCCACCATCCTTAACAGCCATCTCGGTTACGACAACGTTGCGAAGTGCGCCAAGAAGGCCCACAAAGAAGGCACAACACTCAAGGAGGCGACTGTTGCGCTTGGGTTCCTTACGCCCGAAGAATTTGACGCAAAAGTTCGACCTGAATTCATGATCAACCCTGATAACTAACCGGAGGATGTTGACTTTTCCACCTGCCTGGGACTAATATAATACCATCTATGTAGACGAATTTGACACTCGGGGATAATAACACCTTCTAGATTCTCTCGGACTGACGTGACCGAAAAAGGCAAGAGTGATGAATCATGGGTGGCCAGAAAGAAGAAGTCCAAAATCAAAAGCAGCAGAGTTTCGAGTGTTGGCTAGAAGGGTGGATGCAGTGCTGGCAGATGAATGACTGAATTGGAGGTGCTGAATAAAATGAAGACTGAATAAGAGAAAAAGTTTTTGTGTCGAGGGCCTCATGTGCGGGGGATGATGATAGAAAAGGAGGGGTTGTCCGAATTTAGACTTACAATTCGGTCAACAGCGCCTGTGAAGAGGGATCAAGACTGTGGTTGCGTGTCACCGCGGTTCATCTTGCGTTTCTTTCTTTCCACCCTTTTCCGTTCCTTTTCCTCCCCCGACTTGAAATGTCCCTCAGCAGGATTCTCAATGACGATCCCGCTCCCGCCGACCCCGCCGACCGTCTTCCACCTCCTGCGCGTTATGCTCTCGAGTCTTATGCTCACAATGTAGACTCGCCGTCGTCCCAGTCTGCAACTCACCCCTGGGATGACGCTCCGTCTTCATCCCGCCGTTCTCTCCCTTCTCCGCCTCCGGCAAGCGGACCTCGCAGTGGTCAGCATACATTCCCTGCCGACGAGGGTCGAAATTGGCGTTATTCTGTCTATAACCACCAGGTGGCGTCATCCAGCCATCCCCAGCATCCTCCACAAGGGCCAGAGCCCGACGACATTCCAGACTTTAGACAATACGAACATGGTGCTCCGCTCAAACGTAAGCGAAGGGGCACGGAGGAGGACATCGACTATCAGCCTACAAAGCGTGTAAGTAGCAGGGGTTTGCTCGTCCATGTGCCTGTATTGATGGCATTTGCAGAAGGGCAGGGCGAAGCGACAATCACAAACAGCCATTCATCCTCATCCAGAGGATGAACGTCGCCTGCTTTCTTCAGACCTGGAGGACTGCGCTGAAATATGGTATGATGAACTCCGCGACTATGACGAGCAAATCAAGAGCCGGAAGGGCTTGAGGTCGAAGGAATTCTGGGATGCTATTCTGGTGAGTCTCGTCCATTCTAATCATCCAACTTGTCCTCAAATATCGCGTTAGCATAGAGACACTAGGATTGCTGCAGAGTTGGCCCAGCACTACTCGTCCAAGATTGCCAACATCCCTCTTCGCAATGGTTCACCCCCCGTGCATAAGCGGCATCTCGTGCCACGGGATATGGAGGCAGGTCCATCGCACAATCTTACAAATGGCAAGCGACATCACCCTTCAGAGCCCAGGATCGAGGGAGAGCACCGTCTGGTTGACCTTGGCCATGGTGCTGAAGATGCTGCTTTCGAACTGGAGCGCTCTATTCTAGGAGAAGCACCGCCTCACGCTCCTTCAGCTACCAAACGCAAGGGCAAAGGCAAGGACAAGAAGCGTGCTGCCCAAGATGTCGAGCAAATCTCTGGCAGCGAACTCGAGCCTGCACCCAGACTCGCGGACTCCGTCTCCGTCTCAGGTTCTATAGCCCCTCCACCCGCGAAGAAGCGCAAAGTCAATAAGGAGCCTCTAGCGGAGGACGTTATTGGCGCGACGGAATCTGTTTCGGGCGTTATCAAGCGCCCTGCCAAGGGCAAGGGCAAGGCGAAACAACTTCAGACAGAGGAGATAACTCGCGAGACTAGTCAAGACAGCGTCTCGACGCCAGTCAAGTCACGCAAAAAGGCAGCTCCCAAGAAGAAGACGGGACTTGCTCCAGAGGTTGAAAGCGAAGTGGCAGCTGCCTCAGCCGCGTCGCTGTCCGTTGCAAACTTGCAAGAGATCGACAGCCTTTCAGTCACCCCTTCGTATCCTCCCTCTGTCTCTGGCGATGTTACACCCAATCATTCGCGTCCCACCTCTCCGGCTCCGACTCACATGGGTATTTTGTACGACCTTGAAGAGACAATACCCCCTCTGAAGAAGGCCAAGAAGATTGACGATGCTGCCATGGTCAAGCGAATCAAAACTCTTGAAGATGCTCAAAAGAAAGTTTGGACCAATATCGCCAAGAGGGATGTCGCCAAGGTATGTACGCTCTTCGCCAAAGCCTTCACTATACTGATCTCGTTTGCAGGTCTATAGATACCACACACTTGGATATCAAACGCGACTTTCCCAACTAGAGCGCACCGCCAAACTAGCCTCCATTCAAGCCCGCAAACCATACACCAAGACATCCAAGGCGACCAAGGATATACAAGCAAAGGCTAAACGCCTGATGCGAGAAATGCAGGTCTTTTGGAAAAAGAACGAGAAGGAGGAACGCGATCTTAGGAGGCGAGAACACAAGGAAGCCATGGACAAGCTAAAGGTAGAAGAAGAGAAGCGTGAAGCCGCTCGTCAGGCGAGGAAACTCGAGTTCCTTATCTCCCAAACTGAATTGTACAGCCATTTCGTTGGCAACAAGTTGAAGAGTACGTTCTCCTTTTCCTTCTCTAGTCTTGTACTGATATACGTGACGCAGCCGCGGAGATCGAAGGGGAAGAAGGAAACCAGGACCTTCCTGCTGGTGCCCATTTGGAAGACATTGATCGGGCAGTACTTCCTGACATTGACTTTGACAATGGTCCGTACTTTCTCTCCTTTCCTTAGACTCTCGTCTGACAGGCAACAGAGGATCGCACCAATTTACATCTGCATGCCCGGGCGAACGCTCAGGAGGCCATCGCCATGGCCAGGCAGCGTGCGCAACAGTTTGACACGCAGTCTGCACTGGAGAGGAAGACGAACGAGGCGCTCAAACTCGCAAAAGCTCAGGCGCATGTTCGTGACGACGCGGACGATCTGGGCGAACCTTCCGGCAATGCTCCGCTCGTGGACCGTAAGTTATATCTTTTATTGAGGAAGGTGGCCGTGGCTGACTCTCACAAAATAGTGGATTCCGATGAGCTCAACTTCCAGAACCCAACGTCGTTGAGCGGACCACTGACAATCAGCCAACCCAAGATGCTGATGGCCACCCTCAAGGAGTATCAGGTGAAGGGTCTGAACTGGCTGGCAACGCTCTATGAGCAAGGCATCAACGGAATCCTTGCCGACGAGATGGGTCTTGGAAAGACTGTCCAGTCGATTTCCTTGCTTGCCTACCTTGCCGAGACGCATGACATCTGGGGGCCTTTCCTAGTCGTTGCTCCGGCGTCAACGTTGCACAACTGGCAACAGGAGCTGACCCGATTCGTCCCTAATCTGAAGGCTCTGCCGTACTGGGGCAATGTCAAAGATCGAACCACCTTGCGCAAAGTCTGGAGCAAAAAGGACCTTACCTACACCAAAGATGCCCCTTTCCACGTCTTGATCACCAGCTACCAATTGGTAAATGGATTTCCTCTTGATACTTTGCTCTAGGGCTGATCGCTTTACAGATCACTCAAGACCAACAGTATTTCCAGCGGGTCAAATGGCAGTATATGATCCTGGACGAGGCACAGAACATCAAGAACTCGTCAAGCGTCAGATGGAAGACCCTACTTGGCTTCCATTGTCGAAATAGGCTGCTCCTCACTGGAACACCCATCCAGAATTCCATGCAAGGTCAGAACTATGGGCACTAGCACAGCCTCACTTTCTAACTCCTTGCTTTCAGAATTGTGGGCCCTCCTTCATTTTATCATGCCAAGTCTGTTTGACTCGCACGACGAGTTCAACGAATGGTTCTCCAAGGACATTGAAAATGCGGCGGAGAACAAGGGAAGCAGGCTCAATGAGCATCAGTTGCGCCGTCTGCACATGATCTTGAAGCCCTTCATGCTTCGTCGTGTGAAGCGACATGTCCAGAATGAACTCAGCGAGAAGATTGAGATCGACGTTCCCGTGACCCTGAGTGCCCGCCAACGAGCTCTCTATACCGGGCTACTAGCCAAGGTCTCGGTACAAGACCTTTTGGAGAAGGCAGCCAATATGGGCGACGCGGATTCTGCCCGCTCGCTCATGAACTTGGTGATGCAGTTTAGGAAGGTCTGCAACCACCCCGAACTCTTCGAACGTGCAGACGTTGTATCGCCTTTTGCTTTTTGCAAGTTTGGAAGGGTAGGACCTCGTGAGGGAGACTTTGTGATCCTTCCTTATTCCACTCGAAATCCCATCGAATACGAAATCCCTCAGCTTTTGTATACTGACGGTGGACTGCTGGATGTTCCTATGGAGGAGTCAACACGCCCTGAGCAATCGAGTGCTCTCTTGAAGAAGTTCAACATATGGTCTACCGACTGGATTGATCAAAAGATGCGGGATAGCTGTAAGCCCTCTTCATTTCATCTTATTCGTGCAACCCTCAGCCCCATTTTAGCATCCAAGAGCTTCTCATTCCTCCACCTTCTTGGAATGTCTCCCCAAGAGGCGCATCACCTACACGTCGCCCCTTTGTTTAGACGTGAATTGCTACGGATCGCGCAAGACAACGACATGTATGAATCAGCTCCTTACCAGTCAGTCCTTTTGTTCCAGCTCGCTTCAGATTACTGACTATTTTGTTAGCGACCCTCTCTTTGCGCTTTCCTCCACAAGCAATCCCTTCGAGGTCAATGCTTCGCCCTCAATGATCTTCTTCGAGAAGGCGGAAGGCCTCCCTCATCTCTCGGAAATTGCTACCACTCGATGGAAAGAGTCCATCTTGTCACGGCCCAGCATGAAATGCTACATTCCTTCCGTTGTTGCACCCCCGATTTCGCTGTCTTGCACCGAGCGCGTCTTCAACGAAAGGGAGGCGTATAACAAGGAGGCGCCTGTCGAATCCTTGGCCATCTATGGCATGCCAGAGCGCCTGCGCGATTCGGAACAGGCTTGCCAGGCATTCAACCAGCTTGTACCGGCTGTTCCCCCAACTGGACTTGTCTCCACCTCCCCACCCGACCAATTCCCTGTGCCACCAATGCACGTCCCCGAGGCAAAGAGACTGATCTACGATTCTGCCAAGCTAGCCCGACTCGACGCACTGCTGCAAGAACTCAAGGCAGGCGACCACCGCGTCCTCATCTACTTCCAGATGACGAGGATGATGGATTTGATGGAGGAATACCTCATCTATCGGCAATACAAGTATCTTCGTCTAGATGGCTCTTCCAAGCTGGAGGACCGTCGTGATATGGTTATCGACTGGCAAACACGGTTAGTGACCAGCTGTTTCGTATGATTGACGAGGTGGCTAATCAATGTCTCCAGACCTGATATCTTCATCTTCATTCTCAGTACGAGAGCTGGAGGTCTTGGAATCAACTTGACTGCCGCGGACACGGTCATCTTCTATGATCACGACTGGAATCCCTCGAACGATGCTCAGGCTATGGATCGTGCGCATCGTCTCGGTCAGACCAGACAGGTCACCGTGTATAGGCTGATCACTAAGGGCACCATCGACGAGCGTATCATTCAGTTGGCTCGTGTCAAGAAAGATGTATGTACTCTTTCCTACCGCTTGCCCCGTTTTCTGACAGGCTCTTCAGGTCCAAGATATTGTCGTTGGCAACAAGACGTTGACTGATATGACAAAGCCCAGCGAGATCGTGCAGCTTCTGCTCAATGACGAACAACTTGCTTCGCTGGATCAGTCTGGCGGGCTTGCCGCTGCGAATCAACAAGCGAGCAAGGGCAAGAAGGTGGAGAGGAAGGAGGGAGATAATTCTGGGATGGGAGATTTGTGGAACGAAGAGGGGGATGACTTCTTTGGTGCTGGCGGTGGTGGTGCACCAAATGGTGCGGGAGAGAAGGGAGACGAAGACGCGGGTACCCCTACCGCTCCGGTGAAAAAGCGCAAGTCCAAGGCTACCGGAGCGCCGCGCGGACGGAAGCCTAAGAAGAAGGACACCGGACCTCACGAGCAAGTCATGGAGATGTAATTCTATATAATGCCTGTATATTGCTTTCGAACATTGTCTCTCTTCCGTTATTTTCAGTAGACTGCCCCGTTCTTCTTGGGTTCCTTCATTGTCTTATTAGCATCTCTGTCGTATTTGTCCTTGTAATATCTGGCTCTGCAGCTTCACTTAATGAATGTATTGGTTATCAAGCATGCGGTGTGAGAGTACAGGATGACGAAGAGATAGGAAGAGTACAACAACAATGATTAACACACGGAAAACAAGGAAAGGAGAGCAGGCGGGAGAGAGACAAGACAGTGAAGGAGTTTACGAGTCGCCTCCTAGCGATTGCCTGGCCTTCTTTTCTTTTTTCAATCGCTTCTTCTCTCGCTTGGCCTCGTCGTCGTCGTCAGCCTCGACAACGGCAGCCTCTGCCTCTTCCTTGGCCTTCTTTTCCTTCTTCCTCTTCTTCTTCTCTGCCTTTTCAGCGTCCTCGGCCTCTGCGTCTGCCATGTCCACGTCTGCTGCCTCTGACTTGCGCTTTCTCTTCTTCTCCTTCTCCTCCTTGTTCTTCTTTTCCCCAGCAACCTCTTCGACTTTTGATGTCGCTGGCTCAGTGGTTGCAGATGTTCCAGTTGACGAGCCAGCCTCGCGAGTGAAATCTTTGTAGTCGCGGTTCCAGTCGGCGGGTGTGACACCCTCAATCTTTTCACCATGCTTTCCAAGTTTTCCATCCTTAATCATCGCCTTCTTCTTGAGAGCAACAGGACCGAGGCCCCATCGACGAGGGTAGCTGTCCCTCTCCATAATGCACCTCTTGACCTTGGCCACGACGCCATGGTCGCAAGTGGCGAGTTCGACGGTGGACATTTGGGCAATGGCGAGAGCGATGGCTTCGCCTTTTGTGGTCATAAGGACGACCTCTTCGTTGAGCGCAATGTCGGCTTCGTATCGCAGGAGACCTGGGATCATGAGTTTGGCACCGTAGCAAACAGCATTGACTGCACTGTCTTTGACGACGATGCGCTTGTAGCCGACTAGAAGGGATTCAAGGGGACGGATGGTACGGCGGAGGTACGACTCTATAGAGGTTGTTTAGCAGAGTGCCAACGAGCAGGATAGACGCAGCATACCATCACGAGTGTTGTCGTACATCCACTGAGCATCCAAAACATCGTGCATGGTCACGATATCATCGTTCTCGGACATGGCCCCACTCCTCACACGACGCAGCTCCTGCATGTGTCCACCCACGCCGAGGATGAGACCAAGGTGGACGCATAGGGTTCGAATGTAAGTTCCAGCTTCGCAAGAGACCCAAAAGACGGCGAGGTTGCGCTTGTCGTCGAATTCGATGAGCTTGGACTCGTAGATGGTCCTTATCCGGAGTTGACGCTTTACGGCGGAGATGAGAGGGGGCCGTTGAAAGAGTGCACCGCTGAGGGTTTGGAGGGCGCGAGGGAGGGCTGCAGGGTTGGGGAGACCTGCATGGAGACGGAGGACGGCGACGTATTCCTTTCCTGGGCGCTTATAAGTGGGGTGAAGAGATGCGATTGCTGTATAGAGACTCACCGGCTCCCTGTTGGGATTTGACTAGTCTCGTTGCACGATCAATACATACGATCAGACAACCAGTGACCTTGGGATCGAGTGTCCCACTGTGGCCGGTCTTCTCGACTCGCAATATCCGCCTCAGCCAAGCAACAACTTCGTGCGAAGAGGGATTGGATGGTTTGTCGAGATTGATTACACCAGACCTATTGAGATGTTAACAACAAGTGTATTGAAGTGAGCAGACATGGACATACTTGATATACGAGGTGATATCACGCTTGAGAGGGCTGCAACCAGAGGGGATGGGGGTGAAGTGGGAGGAACGAACAAGGAGCTTGTCATAGTTTTTGAGCAGCAGCGGCCATTGGGAAGTGTCGAGTTTTGGTGCTGCACTCTCTGATTTTATGGCAAAGTCGCCCTGGAGCTGAGCAGACGCTACTTGCTCTCGACTAAGCGCCATTTCTGTTTTCCCAAACTTTGCAAAAGAAGAGATTCAGAAAAATAACCGGACTCCCCGTATCGGACCTGCCGCTCCCCCAACATTTGATTGAACCTTATTTTGTTCTTTTCTCACGTGACCAATTCTAGCCTATCAACACAACTCGCCACTGTAAACTCTAGCGCATCCTCAAGACCCAACGCCCTCCCCCTCGTCGTCGCCAATCATGGTCAGTACAACAGATGCAGGCTACCGCTTTGCTGAGGTCCCTTCTCAGTAGGCTAATGCCTTGCTAACATTCTTTTTCCTTTAGCCCAAGGCCGCCGCTTCCTCCAGCAAGAATGCTGCTACCAAGCACAAATTCGTGATCGATTACTCGAAGCCCGCCGCAGACGGTGTCTTTGACGGCGCCGACTTTGAAAAGTTCTTGCACGACCGCATCAAGGTCGAGGGCAAGGCTGGTCAGCTCGGGGAGAACGTCAAGATCGCACGGGATGGTCAGTTTCTTTCGGTCATCACTGTATCGTCCAGAGGCTCAATGCGCGAACAGGCAACACCAAGATCACCATCACCGCCAACATCCCCTTCTCCAAGAGGTACCTCAAGTACCTTACCAAAAAGTTCTTGAAGAAGAACAGCTTGCGGGACTGGATTCGGTACGTCAACCTAACCTGAACCTACCGCGAACCTAACTAACACCTGCGCAGTGTTGTTGCCACTTCCAAGGACAACTATGCCCTCAAGTTCTACAACATCGCCACCGGTGACGACGATGAGGAGGACGATGAGTAAACTTTATCTGTACATTAATCCATACCTCTGTGCCCAGGCCCCCATTTCGATGCATATCGGTTTGCCTGCGCAATAGATTTCATCTCTTTTCTGAGCACGATCCACATTATCCAGATCTCTACGAACGTCTATTATTTGGGCTAGGTAACAATTGTAATCGAGGTCTGCTGCTCGTTCTTCTCGTCCTTGAGTTTGATCTTGCCCAGGATGATCAAAGCCAGTTGGTACCACTCGACCTGGCTCTCTGCCATTGGCTGTCCGGCGAATTGCATCGAGAGCAGCTTGAACAACTCCTCTCGCATAATCTTGAGTGCGACGTTCGTCCTGGGTGCGACGTGGAACCGAATCTTTCGGTCAATGGAGGCGGTATCTGTCGACAACTGTGACGAGGCCAGTGAGCAAGGACGAGATGTTATCGACCGAGACACGGAGCGCACCTTGAAGTCTGTCTCCCCGCAAAGTAGCAGAATCGCCAGGTCATCTACAGGCCCTGTCTCCCAAGCATATAGCTTCTTCGATTGCCTAACCAACACTCGTCAATCCATGCATTTCACGGACAAGCATGCAACTCACATCAAGGTAAAGTATCCCAGGTGGTGACACCCAAATTCACTCGCCTTCTTGCCAAAATTGACAGACGAAGGATGGAAAGCAACCGTCTGATTATTGCTCACCATCCTCATCGACTTCCCATCCACACTCAACACCTTGGGATACAACCCCGCCACTAGCGCCGCATTGATCAACGCAAAGTTCCTCGAGTTTAGGTCGTATTCTGGCGGGATGTTGACAAAGCGCGGGGCTCGGAAGGACGAGTAGCCTCGGGTATACCGACTCCGTGAGAGCTCACGGATAAAGGTGCGGTCCACTTGAATGAAAGACATGTCGACGAGGAAGGAGAGGAACTGTTGTCGGAGCTCTTCAATCTGCTGAAGGTTCGAGTGCGAGAGGTAGTTCGACTGGCAGAACTTTCGGATGTTGACAGTCGGGTTGTGGCACGCAATTCGCCAGCTCGAGTAGGCGTTGTGCAAGGTGAGGAAATCAGAGTTTTCAATTCGGAAAGTGGCCTTTGCCTTGTCCGCTTCCCGTTCCAGTCCCATTGGGGACACAAAGGGCGACTTGGAGTTGAGAACGGCGGCAATCGTCAACGCTGGATCCAAGCATCGGAACACGGTGGCTACCAGCAGGAACTTGCCCAGGTGCACATCTGTAGGCAGTTTGCTTAGCAGTCGACCAAGGGGCGTGATGTCTTGAGATGGGGTCAAAGCCCGAACTTCGACGAGGAGCGAGATCGCCCTTTGAACATTGATAGCCACAGGAGGATCGAGCGCGCGAGAGAGGACATCTTCGATTGAAGAGCCCAGTTTGACCTTCAGAATCTTGATCTTCAGAGCAAGGTCGGACAAGCTCAAACGCATCATTTCTGGCTGCGGATTATCCGACATCTAAAGCAAAGTTCGAGAGGATCAACCAGTGTGCTTCGTGATGCTGTTCAAAATCACATACCTGGGTATCATGTCGCATCTTGGTGAACAAATGGAAGCAGAGACCGCGTTGGACCCGTCCTGCACGACCACGCCGCTGTGCTGCATTACTCTTCGCGATGAAAGACTCCACGAGGCGACTGATTTGCCGCTTCTCGTCAAACCTCATCTCGCGATGCTTCCCAGAGTCAATTACACAAGTGATATCGGGGATGGTGATGCCAGTCTCAGCAATGTTCGTGGCTAAATGCGTTGGTAAGGCAGTGTAGCGATACGAAACCAAGAAAGCCCGTACCAATAACAATCTTGCGTATCCCAGGTGGAGGGACATCGAACACTGCAGCCTGATTTTCACTCGTGAGCGTGGAATGAAGGGGGTACAGCTTGAAGTCGTTCGAGCCAAACTTGGGGTGCTCTGTGAGCAAATCATGCATGCGGCGGATCTCTGCGAGACCTGGCATGAAGATGAGAACAGCAGACGAGTAGGAAAGGTACTCTGGGTCGCCAAAACATAGATCCTCGAGCAACCGAGCGATGAGATCGTAAGGGATGACCCGTTCATCGATGAGGTTGAGTGTTGAGATTGTCGAAGGCGCGTAGCGCTTGGCTAGTATTTCCCCGTCTTGCTTTGGTGTTTCGTCAGAGTCGTCCTCGTCATCCCTTGTCAGTAGTTCCTCGCTCCAGTCCGGACGATTTTTGCCCTTGTAAAACTTGTCGTTTTCTGGTTGCAAATAAGTCAATCGCCCAGCGAGGGGTAATGTCAAAGTACGTACGTCGTCTAGCGTAGGGTGAATTCTCAGCAATCGTCCAGTTCGTGAACTCGACAGCGTCTTCGAGGAATCGATAGTCAACAGGGAACGTCCGACCAGGGACATGCAAAGTCGGGCAGCGATCAAAGTAGTCGGATATCTTTTCCGCATCAACAGTAGCGGACATAAGAATAACCCTATCAAAGACATCTGTTAGCCCAAGGACAGCATGAAGATAGACAAGATTATACTTCAAGTCGGGTCGCTCCCGAATCCAAGATTTGAGAACGATCAGAAGGAAATCAGATTGTATAGTCCTTTCGTGAACTTCGTCGATGATGATATGCTGAACGCCAAATTAGCATCCCAGTTGTGTCGGTTTGGCGATTCAGGCTCACCGTGACTTCATCGAAAGCTGCTCCGCTTTCAGAAGCACCTTCCAACATACGCAGGGCGATGCCATTGGTCACATATGCCAACCTGGTGTTCCGGGAGATGTTACTCTCCAAACGGATGGAATAACCGACAAGGGAACTGTTCGTTCCGACTGCATTCGCAGGCTCACCCAACTCCCGCGATACACCTATTTTATGCCAAATCAGTTCCTCATATTGAAGCAATGGCTATGAACTTACGTTGAGCCAAGGATATTGCGGATATACGCCTCGGCTCGGTACAGTAAACCCGACAAGGTTTTCCCTGCGATAGGGAGTGCTCCAAGAGGAAGGCGGGTACCTGTGTCGATTTACCACTTATCGGCCGCTTTAGCACAGACTCAACGTAACTTGGTCCAGATAGCTTACCATCCTGTTTCGCCGCTAAGGACGAGTACCTGGTTGTTCTCCACGATATCAACGATAGTCTCCCGGTATTGAGCGATGGGCAGGGTGTTCCTTTGAGCCTTGAACACAGCATTGAGCGCGCGAATATCAAAAAAAAAAAAAAAAAAAAAAAAAGTACTCACCAGCATTTCCTGATATGCAGGAGTTGCTTGTCGAGCAGAAAACTGCTCTGAGAGCTGCTCATCAATGATATCTTGAGTGCCTGAGAGTGCTCTGGGTTTCCACGAGCTTGGAGGCCCGAGAGAAGGCTTATTCAACGACGCGCGAATCTTGTCATTCTGTCAGCATACAGAAACGTACAAAGAAAGTAATGTGGAAGACGAACCTTCTCTGAGAAAGCCTTCTTGTCCGTCGCCAAAGCACGCAACTTGGACCATAACGCCATGTTGATTGCATCATCGCGGGTCTTGCGCTGTGCCTCCAACTCGTCCCACAAATCACGGAAAGCGGCCGGAAGAGCTCTGAAAAAGGTGTTATTCGCCCCAAGGAGGATACTCCCCGCCGCAAATCCGTCGGTGGAAGGATATGTGAGGGCATGTAGAGCGATCGTGGCGATATACTGCTCCGCCTGCATTTCATTCGGGCACCCAACCTCATCCATGTCCCAATTGTCGCGCTTTCTGCCATCCCAAACGATGCAGACGGAAGCACGAACAGCTCGAGAAGAGCCAGAAATGATGCTGTAGGAAATTGCGGCATACTTGTCTAGCTTTTGCACGCAGTCTCGAAGTAGAGTCTTTGGTGTGCGTAAATTTGACCATTGCTTCGGGATGCCCATGTCTCGAATAGTCACAACGCGGCCGTCGGAGGTCGTCTCAGGTTCAGGATCCATCATATCCAACAAACCAAGGGAATCACTGTCTTCGTCGAGTGCATCTTTGGGCGGGCCTGCAGGTTTCTTCGATGCTTTCTCTTTCTTTGAAGGCTTGGGTGGCGGCGGTGCAGTCTTGACATGGCCGCGCAGAATGAGATTGTCCAGCTTAGATCGCTCCGCATCGAATTGTTTACTTGCTGCGGCCTGATCAAAGAGGATATCCTGGGAGGCGATTGACATGCGCTCCTTCAGTTTGCGTAGGACTGGATCGTTCTCCTTCAGCCGCCTAGCGGTTTGCTGTCGGTAATGTTTGAGCTTGAGGCGGACATACTCCTTTGTGGGGTCGTCATTGTCAGAAGGGCTGTCACTTTCATCGTCTGTGACTGGTTGACTGCTTGGAACGGAGGACGGCGCTTCGGAGGGAGTGGATGTAGAGTCGAAGTAGTCTGGGGCAGGCTGTAGTGCTCGAGGTATAAACGAAGACGCATTGGCATCCAGCTTCGTGTGACTCGGAAGTGCTGAGGGAATCTGGATGAGAGGGGTCTGAGGAGCGGAGAAGCCCCCAGGAGTTCGTGGAGTTTTTGGGGGCTCTGGCAATTCTGTGGGTTGGAGTGAGAACCAGATGGTGGATAACAGCAGGAGTGACAAGGACATACGTCTTAACCGTGCGTCTAGCTCTTCCTCGGGGCAATGTATCGCGAGCTGAGGTGTTTTAGTGGCCATACACATGGAAGGGATGAGGGACAATCACCCATTCGTAGGCTTCGTCCATGTCCACTCCCGGAACGGCTTTCAGGCAATCGTCCACTGTTCCTTCTGAAAACCCGAGTCTTCTTAGGATGCCATAGGTCAAGGCAAGGCGCACCACCAGTTTCTCATCCGTATCTTCGAGCGGTTTTGGTTCTAACAGATAGATTAGGGAATTGGAGAGAACATAGACGAGAACTACACACCCTCCCAGCGTTTCGATCTATGAATGAGATCAAAGAGTTGTTCCTTCACAAGAGGCTCCAAGTCTAGGTGGGGAAAAGTTGAAGAATGCCGCCGATCCGCTTCAATGAGCTGGGCGGGCGGTCAGCGTCTCGTAGATAAAACCAAGCAACAACAGGTACCTTGATATTCCTAGTGTCGGCGCGTATGATGAGCGTCGCGTACTGATAGGGAGCAAGTAGGGCCATTACCGAGAGATGTCCTTTTCGATCCTCTCCTGATACTTTTCGAGCAATGACTGGGAAGCTTGCTGTTCCAAGTCCTTTGGCTTCGATGGCCCCGCCGATTCAGGAGGACCTGGTTGGCCAAGATCGGACACTTCGGGTGGGAGCGTTGAATCGCTGCCTGGGACCTCGCTGGGAGCTGGTAGGTCTTCCTCTGGTACGGGTACGATTTTTTTAGGGACCGATGTCGTGGCGAAGCCTCTTGCAACGGGTTTAAGCTGAGTTTTCTTCTTCTTGGGAGGCATTCTGACTGTAGATGAAATCCCTAGCTGAAGTCAAGGTTTGGCGATGACGGTTGGTGTGCTCGGAGCGCGTTTGGGCTGGAGGGCTGTATCGCAAGAGATGGCCTATTAGCGGAGTATACGCAAACAATTATATCTTGTCGTCGTCAAATTTTTGTGCTGAGTTGAGGGAAAGCACAAAAGCATTAGATGGAGAGCTAGTAGCGCGCATGGGGTAAGGTCAAAGTTACAAAAGTGACTCGCGACGCTGATGGGACTTGATGATCGAGTTCAACGGAACCACACAAACATCTTTAGGGGTTTACTTGGGAACTTAGACGATTGATACCTCGAGCCAATACAGATATTGGAAGACACTAAACCCTGACCTTGGTTTGGGCTTGTACTTTCGTAGAATTTTTTAAACACAAACGCCGTCCGCCGCCACTAAGCGAGGTTGCGTGGGAACAAACCGACGTTTCCTTTTCAGGATTTCCGACACGGGTTTTCTAGTGTTCCTACTGTCCGAGGCCGCTTCGAACATTGAAAGTCAAAAAGAATGGGTATAGATGCACAGAAAAGTCCATGTGGCAAGGTCAACTACGCCGGGAATATTAAGCTAAACGATCACAATCTCCATAAGTCCATGCTGACTTCTACATTACAGGAAGGCGGCTGAGACAAGACCAAGCACAGCGGTGAAGGCAAGCTTGCTTCCAACGGCAAGGGACGAGGCGCTACCGTCATCCTGGGGATTGGAGGTGGTCTCGTTGCTGGTTGAAGCTGCAGAGGTGCCGTTCAGAGCCTTTGCGACGTTCTGGAAAGCTTCAAACGTGCGGCCAGAGTCCTTCTCCGGGTTAACGGCGCTAAGAAAGTCGATTCTCAGATTCATATCATGCATTTCTCGACGAAAAAGACTCACAATGTCATTCCAGCACCACAGTGCGATCCAACTCTTTGGCGGCAGTACGCCCACACAGGTGCAGTATCGAGGACAGTGTAGTTGAAGGTCGGGAAATCTCCAGTAACATCGGCAGCAACAAACTGGAAGTCGGAATCAAAGCCGCCTTCGAGGCGGCGGCAAGGATCCTCAAAGCTGGATTGAGTGACTGTGTGGTTCTTCTGACGGAATTCGAAGACGATTGTGTCCCTGGGAAGTGCTTCGACGGAAGGAGGATCAAAGACTAGTCCCTTTTCACCACCAACAATAACACGATGAACGTTGCCTTCAGGGCTGGCAGGAGTCGCCGCCGGGGAACCTGGATATGAGCTGTACGTTGTTGTCCAGGTAGCGGCCTCAAGGGTGATGACTTGGGTAACCAAGGTGGGGACGGGAGCAGCAGGGATGGTGACATCGCCATAGGCAGCTGTAGTGTACGCGGTGGGGGCAGCTGGTGAAGCTTGGGAAGCGGCAGCAGCTTCTGCCTTCAGACGCTCGCCGATTGCCAAGGCTGAGTGCTTGAAGTTGGTAAAAGAGTTGGGAGCACCTTCAGGGCCACAGTTGATAGAAAAAACCATGCCTAATCCGCAATGGCTCTTATCAGTTCGCGCCCCTTGAGCACAATAGAACCACATGGGGGTCTTCTGCAAAAAGAAGAAAGGAAAAGGACGACGAGGTCAGCACGGGCTCGAAGAAAGCAGGGATCAACGCAGAAGCTGCTGCCGATCAAATTGCTCACTCACATCCTTGACATCAACTGTATATGTTGGCAGGGCTTCAATACTGACGTTGGCAGCTACAGGCTGGCTGAAAGGTCGATTAGGGTCGAGGTGGAAGCAGCTGATGGCATGCGCGCTTACAACTCGGAGTGGAAACCACCCTCCTTACGACCGCAGGGATCGTTGAGCGAAGACTCGGTGACGGTGTGATTCTTGGGATGGAAATGGAAGACAACCTGGTCTCCGGGCTCTGCGAACTGCCAGGGAATTAATAGGGGAATTTTTAGGCCGATGGCTAGTGACCCACGATGGCTTCGGGGGAATAGAGCAGTTTGCCCTCAGCCCCGACTTGAACGTCGTGGACAGCGGCGAAAGCGCTAGGAAGAAGGGCCAAGCCTAGGGTAAAAACTGAAGCGAGCATCGTAGAAAGTGTCGTAGAAATATTATGGGTATTTTCTCAGAAAATAAAGGAGGGAACGTAGGACTGGCCTACAGCAAACAAGGGGAATGAAAGAAGGAAAGGAATGATTGGCCACCAGATGTCGAGGCATTTCTTTATATACCGGGAACCCTGGCAACTGAGGCAATTTGTTACGGAAGGTCACAATGGCCCTGGGCCTCTTGCTCATTGGACAGATCTTTTGTTGTTGTTCTCCCACCAAGAGCGACAGTTCCACGTGCATCAATCTATCAATTCCATCACTGCCTTGATCAAACGTCGCACAATGGTCCCGGAATAGCAACGGTCACAGCGATACATAAGACTAAGCCCATCAAAGCCAGCGCTCCCTGTAAATTCCTCATCTACCACCACCGGCTGGTTTCTGGTGTTAACAATGTCTTCCCGAAAGAACGCAAAGCCCCTCCCCAAATTCGAGATCGGTAGGCGCTTATCTTCCCAGATCTCCTTCATCGCCTGACATGGGCTGGCGATAGGCGACGATTATCAGTTGCTGCATGCGATTGGAGAGGGTGCATACGGGACTGTTGCAGCAGCCCTTCACAAGCCCACAGGTCGCCAGGTCGCTATAAAGAAAATCCTTCCCTTCGATCATACCCTCTTCTGCCTCCGAACCTTGCGAGAGCTGAAGCTCCTCAAATTCTTTTCCGAGACCTGTGTCAATGAAAACGTACGCTTGTCTCCCATCGGCACTGAGTTGCGCTTCACACCCGTGACAGATTATCTCAATTCTGGACATCATCAAGCCAGCGACGTTGGAAGAGTTCAAGGAGATCTACTGTAAGTTGATCAACGGCTTGTATCCCCCGCCAGATACCTGAACGAGCCTTCAGTCATTCAGGAGCTTATGCAGACGGATTTGCACCGAGTCATCCGCACCCAGCACCTGACCGATGATCACTGTCAAGTACGCTCACTCCCTTGAAACCCTTATCCAGCTAACCCTTGGGGCAGTACTTTGTGTATCAAACTCTCCGAGCGCTCAAGTCAATCCACAGCGCTGATATCGTCCATCGTGACCTGAAACCAGCCAACTTGCTGCTTAATGCAAACTGCGACCTCAAAGTTTGCGACTTTGGCTTGGCTCGCAGTGTGACGACCAGTGTCCCAGCCGGCAAAGAAGTCGGGTTGATGACAGAGTATGTCGCTACGCGATGGTATCGTGCTCCCGAGATCATGCTATCGTTCAAGATGTACACCAAGGTGCGCAATATCACAAGCCTTTATTCGCGCCCATCGCTCACTGAGTCGTCCAGGCAATCGACATCTGGGCTGTGGGCTGTATTTTGGCTGAGCTTCTCACTGGCAGGCCCCTGTTCCCTGGTCGTGACTACAGCCATCAACTGGACCTGATCTTGGATGTTATTGGTAAGTTTAGGCGCCACCGCTATTTATTCTCTTGTCTGATTTTCTTTGGTTACAGGCACCCCAAGTCTCGACGAGTTCTATGCCATCACCTCAAGACGGTCTCGCGACTACATTCGGGCCCTCCCTATCCGAAAGAAGAGGCCATTCCCCACTCTATTCCCCCACGCGTCAACAGATGCCATCGACTTCTTGTCAAAGACTCTGGTAGGGAATGAGCACCTAGACATACCAACTTTCTGCTGACACTTGAGACAATCCAGACATTTGATCCCAAGAAGCGCATGACTGTTGATGAAGCATTGGAGCATCCTTATCTTGCTGCATACGTACGTTCGTCGCCATGTCAAGCCTTGGCATGTTTTAATTTTCTGTTTAGCACGACCCCGAGGATGAGCCTGTCGTCACCCCGCTCAGCCCGGATTACTTTGAATTTGATATGCACAAGGACGATCTGAGCAAGGACCAATTGAAAGGTGAGCGCCTAATTAATTGCTCTTTTCTTCCAGTTTGACTGAAAGTTTTCCCAGAACTTCTCTATGCGGAAGTCATGTCCTTCACACCTTCGATCTAATAGGGCGCTCGTATCCACACCTTTGGATAGATACATTTGTACTACTACGATAATGGCCCAGACAGCAATGTAAGTAAGACCTGCTAAGATACTTGTACAATCGGAGAGTAAATGCGGAAAGATAAATATTAGTGGTCGCTCTGAGTGAAGAAGGCAGGTACTGGTGATAGGTACAAAAAAGCAAAACGGATAGATGAAGAAAAAGTACATTAGCGTCCACTCCAGAAGCCTGATGCCACACCCTCGACACCAAAATCTCCAAAGCGAGTTTCACCTTCTAATTCAGTCCCATACATTGTTCTTTTTGCTGGGGGTGGTTCAGGATAATTCATAGGGTCTGTCGAAGACCCAGTTCGAACCATTGTGAGCCCAAGGCCTGCTGCAACAAGATTGCTGCTCACTTCGGATTGCTTGCCTGCGCGCCTTCCAGGTTCAGAAGAAACCCCCGCCTGTGCCTCCATCTCCCTTGACGGTGATCCAAACGGAGGGAAGATATCCCCACGGATTTCATGCGCCCTGGCGAAGAGTCCTGCACTTGACACATCGGCTGCGGGTGAGTGTAGAGGTTCAGGAAATGGGAATGGAGGCATGAAAGACCTCGCTCCAGATGGTTGTAGAGGCGTTGACGACATCGGGCTGAATCTGAAGTTGAAAGGGTCTCGATTCTCTCCAGAACTGTCGCCGTGACCTAGCGTTTCGGTAGGGGAAGACGGCGCGAAGAAATCGGGGAGGTGCTCAGTGGGAGGTGGAGGATCGGCAAAGCTGTTTTCAAAGCCACCGTTGTTCGTAGCGTGCTCCATGGCACTGGGTATCCTCGGCGCTGCGAGTTGGTCTGCAACATCATTGGACGGTCGTCTCGAAGGGCCAGGCAAATCTGCGTCGTCCGACTCCAGTCGAGGTCGCTTCTTGTTGGGCCGCAAGACCTTTGTTGCCAGCTCTTCTCCAGTAATGTCAGCCTGCTCACTCTCCTCTATGATGCCTGTCATGTCTCCTGTAGAATCACGCGGTCTCTTCCCGAGGATTGTGGGAGCAAGCCCTGGGCGTGAAGGAAGACTCGAAGCAGTAGACGAAGCTCTTCGAGGAGACTCGGAAGGTGACATCGGATCACTAATTGGAGGGTACGCTGTCGATTTGAAAGCAGAAGGTACCACACCGCTATCTCAAAGTCAGTTGGAGGGTCACAAGAACGGTGCTATTAGGACATACAGGGCCAATTGCATCCGGGGGCTACGTGCACGAGGCGTTGAAGGCAATGGAGGGGTCGTCATTCTTCGAGGTACGACGGTATGCGGGGGTCCTTCTCGAAGGTGTCTCAACTCTTGTTGTAGCCTTTCAATTAAGGCAGACTGCGATCGAAGTTCCTTCACTTCTGCCTCCAAATGAGCATACCGTTCCTGCAGGCCTTCCAGGTTCGAGAGTTGTGCCTTTAGTTTGTCGATCTCTGTATTCCGAAGGTCAAGAGCGTTAAAGCCTTGTTGCATTGCCTCCATCCGCGCTTGAAGTGGCTCAACCTACTGGGGGTCATTAAACGGGTCAATTACACATAGACCTGACACTCACGACGTCTGATATATGCTTCGACATAAGGTTGGAATCAGTTTCCATCGGCTGGGCTGGAAGGAGCGGTATGTCTTCTGGTTGCGGATGCTCGATGTTCTCGGGTGCGGCCGTTGTGTGAGATGGGCCTGCATGGGCATTGTTGGAATACGATGGCGAGGGCTCTGGCTCTGGTACTGCATAAGCAGAGATCGTAATTTATTGGATGAATAAACACATACCTTCTTGAATTGTTGGCTCAACGCGATTGAGCATCCGACTGGACTTGGCCCTCTTTGATTTTTGAGTACTAGACGATCTCGTCACCGCCCGTGCCCCGGAGCCACCGACTGCCTTTGGACGTCCGACCCCTAGACTCGTTTGAAGCTCTTTGGCCTTTCTCGTGCGTGATGGTGTCATTGGGGGTTGAATAAGGGGCTGCTCTTTAGCGGGTGGCGTAGCATCTGGTTCTCCCATCGCAGTGTCCTCTCCATCTCCATCTTCGTCGATATCATGAATGATAAGAGAGCTCGTTCGGTTGGCTTCGGCTCGGCTCGACCGTCTCGTTGCAGGTTCAATGACAGTGGCGTGCTGAACTTGCTGGGAAGGAGGGGGTGCAGACCTTGACAAAACATTCAAGATGAACGAGCCAGATGTCATCAATGCAGACTACACACTGAGTTTCCAGGAGCAAGTCGATCAATGCCTCTGTCTTGAGGTTGGCTCTGACACCATAGTCCTATGATGATTCCCAAAGTCAACATGTGGGAATCTGTGGAAATGTGAACCATGGGACGCACCTTGCAAAGGCGCTGAATATCAGCTCGTTTCCAGGACTGCAGTACCTCTCTGGAGGGCAGAGGTGGCATTTAAAGTGCTCGGTTCGATTTCAGGATACTTGAACCACTGTTGTTGCATACCAAGGTTCAAGTGGCCGCTGCAGTCAAAGCAAGCGCCAGGTGTCACGTGACGTAATCCCGGTTGTCGGACGTTGGCTTGTCACTTGGCCACTGGCCAGACCTTGATTGCATGGCTCATGCTGGACTCTGCCATCTGGAAATACATACATTTGCCTGAATGTGTTATAGAAGCTAATTGATCACGTTCTACTGCTCCCTGACTTCGGAAGATCACACGGCGAACAGTGGCGAACTTATCATCATTCCACTTTGGTCTCGAGAACCTCCCTGTGTGACACCTCTAACGTTTTACTCTTGACTCATGCCTCCTTTCAAACTGCAGGACGTTTCCCAGCACAGCTCAATTGAGTACGCTACCACTGGAGCAGGCTCTGACTGTTACTGACAAGATGTAGGTCATGCTGGGTCATCATTCAGAACAAGGTGTACGATGTGACAGAATTCCTTCATGTGAGCTCTGTTATATTCTGGTTGTAGCACACAAGGTGAACTGTACCTTCACACCAAACAGGAGCATCCTGGGGGAGCTGCCATCATCTTGAAGTATGCTGGTAAAGACGCGACTTTGGCGTACGAACCCATACACCCTCCTGATGCACTCGACAAACATTTGCCTCATTCAAAGCATCTCGGGTCTGTCACCGACGATGCTGCTATGGCTCTTGACGAGGAACGAAGAAGTAGGCAGAAAACAAAGGATGAAATCCGAGTCGAGGAAGCTCGGAAACGTGTCCCTCCCCTGAGCAGGATCCTGAGCGTTGCGGATATGGAGGTAAGGCCTTTAAACCCGTGCTCTCCCTTCGTCTGACGTGATGGGAACATCTAGAAAGTCGCCAGTGAGGTGCTCTCTCATAAAGCCTACGCTTATTACTCCTCAGCTGCAGACGAGCAGAAAAGTGAGCTCTAAGGCCCTGTCCATTGGCTTTCCAGGGCCGCTGAACCGTTCCGATAGCTCACGAAGAGAACAGCCGGGCCTTTTCCCGGTTCTTCTTCAATGCTCGGGTCATGAGGCCGGTTGGACAATGTGATCCATCAACTACCATTCTTGGTCACGCCTCTTCCATTCCGGTCTTTGTGAGCGGGGCAGCGCTTGCGAAGTTGGGACACCCCCAAGGTGCGCTGCCCTGACATCATCTATATATCTCTCATCTCACCTTTGAATTTCAGGCGAAGCGAATATTACGCGCGGTGCATGGAAAGAGGGCATCATCCAGATGGTGTCTTCCAATGCCTCATTGTCATATGCCGAGATCATGGCAGCAGCAGCGCCTTCACAGAGCTTGTTCTTCCAACTTTACAAGAACAAAGACGATGCTGTTGCTGAGGCGCGAGTCCGTGAAGTGGAGCAGCTGGGCTACAAGGCAATATTCCTCACCGTAGATGCTATTGTAGCAGGCAACCGAGAAGCTGACATCCGTAGCCCATGGACGCTGGAAGACCAAGAATCAGGTACAACCCCCGTTTGGGACGAAAATGCCCCTGTCGACGAGATAAATCTTGGAGGAACAGCAGGGGCGCTCGTCAATAACGATGACAGAGACATGACTTGGGAAAAGGTTGGCGTTCAGCGAAACTTTGACTAACGAGTATATTAAATGCGGCATAGACTATTCCCTGGCTGAGGAAGCTAACGAAGTTGCCAATTGTGATCAAAGGTAATATCTTTCTTGTACGCTCCTAGGACATGTCTGACGACAATAACAGGGATCCAGTGTGTGGAGGTACTCAGCGCTTTTCAAGTCTCCTTCCCCTTTAGACTTATGTTTACGTAGGATGCAGTTGCTGCAGCCAACGCAGGGGTCGACGGTATCCTCCTGTCTAACCATGGAGGTAAGGATTCGAATCAATCGCTCTCCCGAATATCCTAATCAACTGAACCAGGTCGGCAGTTGGACTAGTACGTAAACACGCATTTAGAAAAGATGCTCTCACTCAAAACTGTGCAGCTCCATGCCGCCAATGGAAGTGCTTTATCGCATCCGTCGCCTGAGGCCAGATGTCTTTGAGCGTCTAGAAGGTAACTTCCATCTTCAAAATGAAGCCATTCCATGTTGACAGGAAAGTGACTAGTGTATATTGACGGTAGGCCATCCATGGATGCGTATATCGGTAGTCTGACGGTGCATTTTCGCAGGCGGGGCGTATAGAGGGACAGGTGGGTGGCCCATAAGCTCTGGCGGTTATGCCATGTCTCACACCCCACCTCCTTCTAGACGTTGTCAAAGCCCTTTGTCTCGGTGCGAAGGCGGTAGGATTTGGGAGGGCCTTCCTATATGCCCAAAGTGTGAGGTTCCTTCGTGGCCTGCAAATTGCGACCTACTAACGCGCTGGTCAGGTTTATGGAGAAGCCGGCGTCGCCAAGATCATCCAGCTGCTTAAACGTGAGATTGTAACCGCGATGCGATTAATAGGAGCAAGCTCAGTCAAGGACCTGAAGCCTGAGATGGTGAGCCTCTTGACCAAGCTCGTGGTTGCTTGACTCACCACCTGCAGGTTGAACGCGTGGACTGGCAGCCGTTAGAGCGCGCGAAGCTCTGAATGGCGCGAAGCTCATTTAGGTGTAAGTTCTGCCTGGAGAGCTTTAAGATAGGCGACGTTTACTGGGTCCCCTGGTCCCTCTGCAGGGGACCATTTTAGTCGCTCTTCTGCTGCCCATTTCCACCTCTTGTCTTTAATTGAATAACGTTCCAAGGGATCAATCACAGATACTCACCAAGTAACGAATCAACTCTTTGTCTGTTGGCAAGACCTCCTTCCACTCTGTTGAGCTAGTATCTTGATGCATTGTGCAGAATATTCTGTATGAATCTAGAGCATACGGTCCAGCGCCAGGGAGATGCGAGATGGGGGTGGGAGGGTACTTTATCTTCGCCTTCAAGGGCGAGCGCTGTCCCTTGGAAGGCGAAGGGTTGGTGGCTGCCCGTGAAGTACGCACGTCATGGTTGGATGGAGGATCTTGTACATACATTTCGGACATCCGGATCAGTCGCCTGGCTCGTCTTCTTTGAGTGCCTAAGGGCGTCAGCAGAGTGATTAATGTGTCTTCTGACGCTATATTTTTACTGAACATGAGCTACCTCTCAACAAGCAGGAGAACGCGAAGCGAAATTACCTTGCGAGAGTGCATAAGGCGTTGGCCATTGTTCAGTCAATTTCCAAAACGCAGGAATGGCCAGCTTTCCCGAAGTTTTATTAAGGAGTGTTACTGCGATTAATAGTTTCCAGGGATCATGGGCCACAGTTTCTGCTCGTGCGTTCAGTTACAGAACCTTCTCAACTTGGCGTGGGGTATACCCTGAATGAGTGTTGGCTTGAGCTTCACGATTTGTTCATGCAGACACTCAAGATTCCGTGCATTGAAGAGCACTAGTGGATCCCGTATGCCAGTTTCTTTAAGAACGAAGGATCCAGCTTGAGTTGACAGTGGCTTGGTTGCATTTCGAAGAGTTGGAAGATCCATTTGCTTGGAGGTTTGTCGACGACGCAAGGGAGATGGGGAAAAATATGGCGAGTGAATGTCTTCCCTGCCCTTCTTACGAGACCTTTTCGGAGTTGCCTGAAGATCCTGGATCTTTGTCGACATGAAGGGAAAGGTCAAGAAGCAGTAGTGATCCGCATTAATTAATAGCGCGCATAGCACGTGACCCTTGGTTGCATTCAGTGAACGCGGCTTGGGGTTCTTTCGACGAACCATCATCCCCCTGTCTTGCATAATGGGCTACTGTCGACGGTGCGGAGAAGTTGTAACTGGCGAGCGCTGCAGCAGGTGTTTGGGTACAGCAGCAGGTGGGCGTCATCTCCAATTTCGGCGTTTACCTGGCTGACCAGAGTTGAACAGCTCCCATTGTGCCGTTCTCGAAGCCCTCGAACGAGGGGTCTGCTCAAGATACCTGGACAAAGACCTACGTCGCTGGGAACAAATCTCCTTCACCCACCCGTCCTGGCTCAGTTCAGAGCTCAATTGACGCATTGAACCGCAATAGTGGCAACGCTCCGCCATCACAAACCAAGCGGTTTCCACGACCTGTTCAATCAACTAGTGGTTCAGGACCACAACCACTCAGCAACCGCGTCTCGCGATATATTGCATCGGCAACATCTGCTCGCTCGACGTCTCCGTTGAAGCAGACTGGTGCGGTGGCAGACCCATCATCTGACATTCTACCCTCCCTCGTGAATAACACGCTGTCCAAGGTGTATGGATCGGTTTTGCAGCCGAAGGAGACTCTAGCCAGCTATTCATGCGGCATCTGCTCGGACCCATTTCCCCCAGATGCCACCATCTACCCAGATCCATCCCAACCCAATTCACCCAATTCCAGGTTTCTCTGCCGGCCGTGCTACGAGGATAATGGAGGGTCGAAAGGCCCATGCGGGGCATGCTCAAGAGCTGTTTTGACCCTCAAAGCAGAAGGGGGCTTTGTCGAGGCAGCAGGCAAAGTTTGGCACAAGAAATGCTTCGATTGTGCTGGGTGCTCGAAGAACATTGGAGATCGACCTATGGTTGATCTTCTGGGCCAGCCGTGCTGTGTTGACTGTTTCGATACTTGCCTTAAGCGCGACACGCCGAAGAAGGCTGGGTCAACGTCCGCCAGACCCAGCAACTCGCCTGCCAAATCCCCAATGAAGGTCGAACCCAGGCCCAGCAATGTCGGAGGTCTGAGCAAGGCGGCTCAAGGCTCAAAGACCCGAGAGGGGAGCCCAACAATTGAAGAACTGGAGCAGAGGCTTGGGATAACTCGAAACCGAGAAGGAAGTCCTGCTCTTGAAGAGCTTTCGCAGCGTCTAAACACTGTCGGCAAAGATATCAACCACAGGTATTCCATGGGCAGTCCCTCCGGAAGTCCATTGAGGCGGTCTGTAGGGCGTCCCTCCTTCCCTGTCGATAGCAAAAGTCGATCGAGCTCTCCTTCCGGAGCCAGTCCCACTCGCGGCCCCCGGGACGCAAGCCCTGCCCCTGAAGCAGTTGAAGAAATGAAGGCACGTCTCCTGAGAGGACTTGGGCCTTCGTCAGCATCTCCCTCGTCTTCTTCCCTTCAGTCCTCTAGATCCCGGTATTCGAATTCTACGCTATCGACATCCTCCCGCAGCGATATAGACTCTTCATATGGCCCTCTTCCTCCAACACCGGATTTGCTATCCGACTTTTCCGACACGACTACTCAATCTTCCTTCTCTGAAGCACCCGACTCGCCTCCACACTATTCTAGTGACTTTGAATCCACCCTGGCCTTTGTCACCCAGAGGAAGGCATCGTCAAACAGATTGAGCCGCCCCGACCTTTTCAGCCCCCTTGACGATGTCATCATAGAAGAAACGAACAGTCAACTCAACACGCCATTGAAGACACCTTCAAAGTCCTACAACATCACTCCATCGCACACTCCTGTCGAGATTAGCCCACTGCGCCTTCGCAAGAAATCCGCTTCCACGCCGAAGAAGGATAACAACGATAATCCTCCCAGCTCTAGCCCTTCCAACTGCTTCAAATGTAGTGGGAAGCTTTTTACTCTTGGAGACGACTCAACATTTGTTACTCTTCCCTCACTTGACAAAGGGCAGCCTCCAGAAACGTATCACACGAAATGCTTCACTTGCGATGTCTGCGATGGCGTGTTTCGCGGTGAAAAGAAAGGTCAAGCAAGCTTTGTTCGCCATCGTGGAAAGCCATGCCATCCAGAGGTCAGCCTTTACTTCTGTGAGATTTCCTTCGTTCTGACCAGTCGCAGTGCGCTCCCAAGGAACGCATCACAATCCATAGGTCACCTAGTACTCCTGCCCTGAGGACCTACGTCACCAACCTGAAGCGCGACCCCGAGCCTCAGTCCCCTTCTCCGTCTGCCAGGACGCGATCTAATACCCAACGACCCATATCCAGCCGGTTCGAGCAGCCAACTCTGGCAACTAGCGTCAATCCGCGACCTCAGCCTCGTTTTGGCAGTCACAACGTTTGTCCAGGATGTAAGAAGGCTGTCTCACCTATGGAACGTGGTGTTATCCCAGGGCCGCAGGGTACCAAATGGCACGCTTCCTGCCTTGTTTGTGGTGGGAAGAAAGTCAGGCCTGTTAGCTGGTACGGTCCTCGGAAAGAGGACAAATCGCCGACGCCTGGGTGTGGCAAGAAACTAGATAGCGCGGCTAAGAGCGATGCCGAAGGAGGTGTTTGGTGTCGAGAATGCATGGTTCGTTGATCTCTATCAGTGTTATGTCCTCGCTGACATGTGATCCAGCTACTCCTTGGATTGGGCAGCTCACCGCAACCGTCTCCAGTACGCACGGTGCTTTCGCCAACGTATACTGGCTCCGGCAAGATGGTTCCTCAATTCACCGGGACAACGACACTGGCTCGGCAATTTACAGGAGCGACTGGAGGTGAAGCCGCCCTGATGAAGCAAATGACTGGCGGTGGTTTGAACCCAACTCGAAGTATCAGCCCCACGAAGCAGTTGACAAGCTCAAATCCACGACCACGACCCAAGAGCGTCATTGGGATGCGGAATACGAAGAGCGTTGATGAAGGAAGGGGAATGTTCCTCGTCAGGCAGCTGACAGGCGCTTCCTCAAGTGGAGGATGGTCATGATCTTCGCAGTGTATCAGATGGACATTAGTATGTGGGAGCCTGATTGTGGCATTCTTGAAGATCATCAACTTGATGTTGGCTGGGGCTCACCAGTAGTATGTAGAGTTTTGACAGCGTGAGGGTCGGCAATATCGTTTGTAAATCGTCTGCTTCAGTGGAATATTCATTTTGGGCACAGTAGTGCCTGGTGATGGAAGTTGTGATGCCTCGAGATTTCGATAACCCATTCTGACCAGTTTGGTCGTCAAGGTTCGCTGTTTCTTCTGACGTTGTCAAGCCGATTTCGATGCCGACTTTCTGTTGCGGGTTTCTTATTGATTGTGGCTCTCAGGTGTCTGGGTGTGCGGTTTGAGCTGTCACTCATTCCATTCTCTTCCCATTCCCTGGTGGTGCTCGGTTGTGTCAGGTCCTCTGGTCCTCTGGTCGTTCCTTATTTCCTTCTTTTTCTTCTCCCTCGTCAACTCTGGAGTTGCTTTCAAATACGCCTGGCTGCGGCGCAGCTTTTACCCTATAAACGACACCAGGGCCTCGCTTCAGATAGTCCCTTCTGTCGGCAACTCGAGTGGAATGGAGAAAGCGCATGTGCTGATCACTCGCAGTGCATCGACGCTCGCTCTCAGTGACGATGCTGGTGTAGGTGTCTCGTTTCATAGGTCTAGCCCATCCATTCACGAATCTCTAGGTCGAGTGCATCCTCACAGGAATTCCCTTGTTGTGTATAGGGATATTATCCCTTGGCGTTTTTACCTTCATTTTGGCTACAAGACGGACCAGCATGTAAGTTGTATATAACCTACCCCTTCACAGAGACTCACCTCCTTATAGCCTCATCAGCTTACTCTTCGCATCGTGTTTCTTTGGTTTCGTTGCGGCCATCATTGACCTAGGTCAAATATTGCTTCGAGGGTACGCTAGTGTCAACGGCGGCCTCGAACTAGGACAGGCAGTTGGACTCATCCAAGGCCGCGAGGTGTTCCTCTCATTCTCTGTCGGCTTCCTTTATCTGTTCTACTGGTTCTTCTCCAGTCGTCGACCCCATGCACTCGCCGTTGCTCCAGACATGGGTGCAATAGCGACGGAGAAGGCCGACCCTACATTGGCTACCCGAATGACGAGCGCTCGGAAGCTCCATTGCGCGAGCTGGGAGAGATGGGGTTACGTCGGGATTACTCTGAAGTGGGCTTCACTAGTAACCTGCTTTCTCATATTGATCCTTCAGTTGGTCTGGAGACTGACCAAGAAGCATCACTTTTACGGGGACCTTTATGTTGCGTCGGCCACTTTGGAGACTGCCATCTCAATCGTCTTCATTCTCAAGTTGATCCTCAATTCTTATTTGGCCGAATCGACATCCAGAAGACAGGTTCTTCTTGGTTATATTGCACCGGTGTTCGCCTTTGTCCTTAGCGCCGGTATGGGTATTGGCAGTCTCGTTGTTTGTGAGTCTTTCCACTTGGTTTCTTCCGTCAACGACTCAGTGACAAACCTTTCAGTTGCGTTCTCTGAGACATCTTTGGGACGTTTCCTTCGCGGAGTTGAGGCTTACACTCTTCTCATCTACTACCTCATCATCACCTTCCGCTCTGCATCTCATGATGGTATCCCCCCACCCTACAAGGCTCCCGGAGTCGACATTTATGTTCCTCAAGAGAAATCCGGTTCTGAAGGCGCTTATCAGCAAACCATACTCCCGTATGCTAGCGTTGCCCGCAACGCAGCTGCAAACCCGTCAACGGAAGCTATATGGCAGCTCAGTCGCGTCTCTCACATCTCTAGGATATCGTCGTGGGTGGAGTCCCGCAGAGCCTCGCGGAAGTCCCTAGGTGGAGACAATGCAAACTTACCACAATCGCCGCCCATCCGCAGTTTGCTCTTCCAGCAGCCAGCATCCGCGTCACCTTCCAATGGGTCAGACAGTAGCGGGAAGTCTTTCGTATCACCTCCCCCGCCTGTGCCCCAAAGCAACCGCTCTTCCATGAACTTCTTCTCTTACTATGGCCTAGATCGTACGGGCAAATCCACGGGCCTCCGAGACGATACCAGCACCATTGGTTCGGATTCACCCATTTATGGGCTCAACGGTATCATAGTACCACCCAAGAAGACCCAACCCTCAAAGCTGGCTGAAATGTCACTTGGAGGTCCTTCAGGGGAGGTGACGCCAGTACGTATGACCCGCCTGATAGAAGCACAGGCAGATATCGACGAGAGCATTAACGCCCTGCGCACACAAGCCGATGGCGACAAGACGAACCAGGAGCCAAAGGAGGGGGGCCTGACAGCTGAACGGCTGAAAGCAGCTCATTTAACCCCAGACCTGGGTGCTTTAACCTCTGAAAGTAGCAAGCCATCCTCTCCTGCCAATGTCAGCGAATTCTCGCTCTCCGTCTTCCCGGAGCCCCCTGCTCCGGCGTTGGTATCGCCGACCAGCCTCAGGGAACTTGGGCCACGCTCGAAGGTTGCCAGGCCTAGTGCCGCCAAACGCGTACCTCCAATTTCGGTCATTCCCATTCAAGTGGAAGACTTGGTCCGGGATTCCAATGTATATGATTCGCCGCTTAGCGGGACACGATACGATGTGACGTCTTTCATTGGCGGTAAGCCCTCCCGTCAGTCCTAATGTTACTCATTCCTGACCCATATGCAGGCTACGCACTACCCTCAAGCGCATTCCCGTCGTCCAGTGCTATCAACTCCTCCACTGGGGTGTTACCGTCCGGCTCGATGCTTAGTGATATACCAGAATCCACAGCAAGGGAGACCCCTGGGAGGCTGTCCCCCACTGGAGCAACCAACGCGAATAGCCAGTACGTTACGCTGACAAGGACTTCAAGCCGTCCGCTGGGCTCAGCAACAATGTCTAGCTCTCTCAATAAGGCTGATTCGCCGTCCGGGGATGTCCCAACCCAGAATCTAGCCTTGAGAACGTTCTTAGCACGCAATGAAACGACTCGTAGTCGTATGACCGCTGCTCCTTCGGGGCCTTTTTAACTCATTTGTAGCGTAGAACAGAACACAGAATACAATCTCCCGTTGTATGGCTTGGTTTCCTGAATACTATTGCTTCCGAAAGCGGGGCCACTAAATGACGTCGCCGGTCCCTTAAGTTGCCCGCAGGTCAGCCTGCATGGCTCCATAACAATGTCTTCCTTCCCCGACTACTACAAGCTTTTGAACATAACAAAGTCTGCTAACCAGGAGGAGGTCAGGCAGGCGTATCGCAGAGAGTCTTTGAAGTAGGCCTTGTTCTTCCTTTCAACACGAAAATCCATTCAACGATCATATGCAGGACCCATCCAGACCGACTTGCAAATGCGACCGACGCAGAGAAACGAAGGGCTACGGAACAGTTCCAGGTCCGCCACTCCTTTGAAATATGTGTCTTCAATGCCTAAATCGACCTGTAGGCCGTAGCAGATGCATACTATGTCTTGTCCGATGTTCAGAGAAGGAAAGAGTACGACGACTTGTATGGCTCTCGCGCGGACCGGTCAACAGACCCCAACGCCTCCACCAATTTCTTTGCTCAGTTTGCTAGTGCTTTTACCGGAGCAGGGGCTGGCTCGGCTACAGGACCCCCACCACCCAATCCTGGAGCCCAACCTGACGCTGATGGCGTGTTCGCGAACGTGTTTGAAGAGGTGCGTGGTCTTGCATGCGACCCCCTTCCCCCAGTGCGCTGAGTTGGACTCCATCTTTTGTAGCTGCTGAGGCCTGAGGTTGAGCGCGTAGCACCCTGGTGGAGTTGGATTGGTGCTCTTGGAGGTGCAAGTCTTGGTTTTATCATTGCAAACTTCCCTGGTCTTCTCGCAGGTGCAGTCGCTGGTAACAGACTTGGTGCGATCAGAGACGCGAAAGGCAAATCCGTTGCTGTCGTGTTCACCCAGCTTGGGGGTGATCAGAAAGCAGAGGCGAGTCTTACTATACCAGTTTGAAGATGCTCATGACACTAATAATGGCCCAACTACTAGATCCTCCGAGGCTTAGCAATGAAAGTGCTTGGGACTGCTTTCAGTTCGTAGTCGGCGACTAGTCCCTTGCCAGCTCCGAAGACTGTGATAACTACTCATTTGGGTGCTCTAGTTGATTGTAATACTAGGTAGATCTTCTCGGCGTGTATGGATTATTGGTATGTAATAGCTATCAGGGATCTATTTGGTGCCGAATGGCGCTGTGATGTGACACTCAGTCTTGGAGAAGGCTGGTTGTGGTGATTAATGGATGAAGCCCAGACTTTTATGCGCGAAATGAGTATTGTCGATCTAGCTATGGGACAACCACCACCAGTATCTTCTACCAAACCAACTCGAAGCACTAAGCATTCAATTTAGTAATCACAAGCACCTGAAGACCTCCATGAGATTGCCTAACAAAAGAGACTTGCGGCTGGAATGGTGGCATGTCCTAGACGTTTTCAGGCAGGTTTTCCATCCCCAAAGTCTAAGGAACTCACGTCTCCAGAAGTCTGCTTTGTTGGATCCGACGATCGTGAAGAAATCGCGTCCAGTAATTGTTTACCGGGAACAGTAAGGCGCTTTTTCAGAGCTCCTGCGAAGGTGGGGTGTGCTGCTGTGCTTTCAATTATACATCTCAAAGTTTTGCATAGACTAATTGTCCATGGAGAACGAAGGGCAGCGGTCACTGAAGATGCGATAAGCGAGGTACTGACAATCATTCGGCTTGCACTCACACGTGTCGCCGTGAGCCAAAACGAGTTTGAGAAGCGCAAGGCAGATGCTAGTAGATGCTAGCAACGCCGTGCACTCCTCTCCTTCTAAATAACTTGTCCCTGCCATTATGGTCGTTAGAGAGTTCCGGAAATAATCCCATGCCAGGCAGGCCAGAAGCTGCGACTTCAGGGGAGTTTCCCTGAGTAACAGGTAGTAGGCATATGCACCTGGAGCTCTTGTTAGTGGGGCTGCAGTACACCCATATTTAGACTTACACGCTGTGGTCAGATCATGGCTATTACCCACCACAGAGAAAGACAGCTCTCTAAGTTCTCGCTTGCCGACATAGTCATGGAATGATTGCTCATTTCTGCATGCCGCAATCGCAACCAGCGCCGCTGCTCGCATGGCCTTATAATAAGGAGCGGTGCCATCCGCGTGAGCCAGAAGAGTCTTGATTACCACTCCCAGAAAGGGTATACCATCGAGTAGGCCGATATAATCCTTGCGGGCTTGCCACATAGTGCACAGGAAGCACAGGAAGAGTGTAGGGGCTCGGAAATAGCACTCTGGTGTCACGTCGTCACCAGGTTTGATTGCCACCAGTAGTCTAACGAGACATCAATGACAGACGAATCAGGGAGTTGCGCTTATCATACCTTTGATAGTGCAAAATCGCTACGATGCGACCCGTTAGCAACGTATGAACTCGACTAGTCGACGTGCGTACCTCGATCAACTTTGCTGAAAAGACGACTCTTGGTTCCGTTTGAGCTAAGGCTCTCAATGCCAGCCCTCAGAGATGTAGTGCTTATAAGCGTAAAGAGCTCAATAATAACCTCTTTGACTGGAAATCGTTAGTACCCGACAAACCTTCCGACCGTTGCTTCTTACTATCAAGCTCCTTTGGCGAATCTTTGAGGGCGAGGTATAGAGAGAGGAGGGAGCCCAAACAGTTTTCTGTCAGAGATTCCAGGCCTGGCCCGGGTAACTGAGCGAGAGAGAGAAGCATGCAACAGCTTTCTTTTACAACGACCAGATACTCTTCCACCGTGGAGTCCGAGTCGGGTGTGGCCATTTCTTGCGTTAACTGTAGAAGTAGTCGCTGAAGAGCGTGAGAGGAGGATAAAATAAATAATGTGAAGCCCGAATCACCGAGAGGACTGCCTTAGAGGGAGCAGGATCCAGTTTCGTGGTGCTTTCCGTGCCCTGTTTAGGTGCTAAGGGATGAGTCGAGGCCGGGGGGTCCGAGTCGAATGCGCGATGGAATATCCAGTTGGAGGTCTGATCAAACCAATCAGCTCTCCGTCGACGAATAATGAAAGGGATGCCGTCCTTTACCAGGCAAACGATGTACTCAGCGCCGGCAGCCCTGCCATCTGACCACACCGACCACGTCCAAGGTACAAACTGTCCTGACAGCAGAAGCCGTTGTGGTGGTGTCAAGGCAGGTCGAGGCCTACATGCGCAATCTTCAAAGTCCATGACGAAAACGATGAGCTCCAGCAAGTACCCAAAGGACCTGGGCCGAAAGCTCGCCGGCGGAGCGTCTGTTTCTCCCTCATGATACCGTTGGTAGAGTCTCTGACGATGTTGTCTTAGCATAGGAGAATGCACCGAAGGAAGGACCCATACCCAGAAGAGGTACAGGAATAAAGCCGCTGCCGTCGTTGTCTGGTAGGTGTTTCCATCTCGAGAGAGCAGTGATTGGCCTTGCTGCGAATTCTCAATGAGCCGATATAGATGGCCTAGTAACGTCTGCACCGATCTTAGCCTTGACGGATAAGTTAGAGTCGGTCAATAGCTTGGATTATGGCACAAGTTAAGCGATAAAGATGCGTACGAGAGCTTGATGGTGGCGTCGGGTGTGCATGCATAGGCCAAAAAGAGGAGGTGAAGTGCGCACCACTGCGCTGCAGGGGAGTAGGTGGTCCGAGACAAGGCGGTGGGCAGCAATTCCCATGTTTCTTGAAGGCTGTTCAGGTGGGGACTTGAGCGACGAATTACGTCTTACCTGGAAGTTGCTTAATGGCTCTCTGCAAATCTAATTCTTTCTGGCGGCAGACTGAGCTTACGAGCTCATATTGCTCTCCTTCGCTAATTGCACCAAGCAGGATGTTATTCAGAACGACGAGCCGCATGAGAGCGATGTCCGCAAGGTTGACCACACTGTCTCTTTGACGATCCTTTGCAACGGCAAGACCACGACAGCGGAAGAGGGCCGAAAGACACAGAGGGTCAACTTGGTTTGGGGGTGAGACTGCTGATTGCGAAAGAGGTTTAGAGCACGTACTCAGTTCAAGAAGTGCACCTTGACTTGCGTCGCAGAGAGATCCTCCCGTTTTGACTTGATGCTCAAGGGCCTCTAAAAATCCAATGACGATCTGGAGCTGCTCTGAGATTGACCTAGGCTGAGAACGATTGAGTTTGCAGCAGAAGTGTAACGAGAGCGCATGTAATCACCAGGGGGGCCCTAAAGTCGTGTTTCTGAGCCAATACCAGTAGCCTTATGGCCTGTTTTGCTTCTTGAGGGAGGCATTGAAGAGTGTCAGAGGATGGAGAGGGCTTGTATAGTGGGAACTCAATGTCGCTGTCTGAATCGGACGAATCTGTTCGTGAGCTCGTGTCCATGACGGTAGCAAAGGAAAACTGCTACGCGTTGAGTCGCGAAGGATAGAGGAAGAACGCTCGTGACCTGTCAATCACTCGATCGAAGAAAGGAATTATGGCTATAAACCTTCGATATCTCTGACAAACATGGTAATATCGCTTTTACACTGCAGTTTCTCCTCATACTGCGAGAATACTGATTCGAAACTTGTCCCAGCAACGTCAGTCTGCAAATGTAGACGTCAGACACAGCAAGCATGATCCCACTAACAGTCACGCACCGAGACATCGCAAAATTCGAGGGCTTCCCAAGCCTCGTCTTCTTCGCTGCGAAGAATTTGCAGCATTTCCCGTCGAGCAGATGAGGCTCCAGCTCCCACACCAGCCTTGTCGTCTGCCCGCTTTGCTGAGACTTGGACTTCCTTAGCCTCACCCGCCGGCGCCTTCTTTTCTTTCTTTGGAGCCACGACAGGGTTGGGGTCGTCAGGATCAGGCGGAGGGCCATCGTCAGAGTCGGAATCGTTCCCACTTTTCCGGGCTCTGCGAGATTGAGCATCAAGATAGGTCAAAGTCGGTCTGAACTGGTGGGTTTGGTTGATGGGCTGTAAATGGAGTTTCCCTAAAGATAATGAGCTATAGCTGTCGGGCGGAAGAAGCATAAGCTTACCATCTCGCACAATGCCCATCATGTAGACACCTCTCTGGGGGATCTCTTCACTTCGCAAGCGTATCTCGCTTAGCCGTGGTTCCTCCCCATCTTTCATCTTCATCTTGAGCTCCTGATTCTTTTCGCGGTCATCCTCCTGTCTTGCAAAGCCCAATTCCTTTGCTTTATCGGTGTTCCAGACTTCTGGGCGGACATCTACGGGGACGTGGATTTCGTACCGCCGTGTCTCGGGCTTTACGCGACTGGTAATTCGTTTGCCTGCGCGTTCAGCGGAAGGGGGAACTTGCAAGGGTCTCGTTAGCAAGGGAAACTGGTGTAACTGAAGGTTCGGGGCCAGAGAGTTTGAGTAGTGAATTGGCAGGGAGCTCACAAGCTCATCTTCGAATGGTGCGTCAACGTCCATCATGTACAAGACTGACCCTCAAAACCTCAGAAATTGATTGACTTCCGAGTCACGTGGGGGTGACGAAATACTTGGGCGCTTAAATTCCAAGCCATTTGGCGCTCATTATAGGGCCACCAAAACAGGCCCAAATCTATGCTACAATTACTATACACTCTCGAGCCGACTGTTATAATGAGCTCTAGGTTATCATGTCCGAGGAATCTCATCGACTATCGCAGAAGACGTCCTTTGTAGGAGACCTTAAACCTACGAGTCAGTTTCACTGAACATGTTGGCAGGAACAAGCTTACCGCTTGAGCTGGCTGCTCCTTGTGAATTCCGGGAGGCTCTTCGCGCCTGCAGCTGTCCAAGATCAAGAAGTTCTGAGCTGCGCAAGACGTGCCGAGAGGACGGCGTTAAGGGAGGACTTGACACAGCGCTTGGTGAAGGATCCTGGAAGGGGTTGATATTCCCAAATTGCCAAGAGAAGCGCTCTTGGTCAAGAGGTTGAGCTTCGTCTGGGTCACTACGGTGGCGCCTCTCTCGCAGGCCTTTGTACTTCGATGATATTGAAGGTCGCCAAGCGCCTGTCGAGTAAGACGTTCGAACACTTCTACTGGCTCGAGTTGCTAAAGACTGCCGCGATTGCCGGTTATGTAAATGTGTGACGCTCCTGGTATGAAATGCAGACTGCTGGATCCAGGTTTCTCGCTCGTGCCGGTGAACAACACGCCCAAGGCTGTGCACAACGAGTAGAGAAATGAAAGCCCCTAAACAGCTTGTCAGCCCATCCGACATGACAAGATGGAGCGACGCACACATAATCGCAATCCAGCCAGTGATGTCGAGACCTGTCCGGAAGTTGACGCTTATCGCCACTAGGGTTGCCACGGCGAGGCAAGCGACAGTGATGACTGTCGTATAAAGTAGCTGCAATCCCCCACTTGAACACAATGACAATTTCATAAACCAGTGCGACTCACTTCGTCATTCAACACCTTGCGAAAAAGCTCCATGCGGGGAAATATACGGCTAAATCGGCTGTTGGTAGATGGGGCAGGGGACCGGCGACCGTAAGAGTCGTGGAAGGGGTTGGGATGAGGTTGGTCCTCTTCTTTGTCTTTCTTTGAAGGGTCAAGATCGATGAGATTGATGGTCGAGTTTTTGCGTTCTTGTATTATCGGAAACGGTGCATTGGGTGCGTGTGGTTGTTCCTGGAACTTCTCGAGAATGTTCGCAAAGAACCCATGTTCCCCTTGGTTATCCTGACGGTGCATCATGCTCTCACGTTTTGGGACGTAGTCCCACCAGCCTCTCGCTCTTCTCGGCTCCTGCTGGGCGTCACCGCTGACGAATGGTGGAAGCTCGAATGTGTCTTCCATCGACATTCTTAACGATATTCGACCACGGGCTGCTGGGTTTTTACGACTCCTATAGGAAGCGTAGCCGACTGGAGGACTCAGTAAGGGTTGATCTCAAACCAAGTTGCCAACTCACAGCAAAAGCACACAAAAAGGGCTTGAACGACTTGCAAGCCGACAAAGAATCGAGTATACTTCTCGTTAATGGTCTGCACGCAGCTTCCTGACATGACATGAGGGGCCGCCTGGTGTCACGCAAGGCAAACTCACCGGTTAACCGTCGGAAGGTGCGAGCGGCGATGAGTTCAGCAACCACCACAGCTGTCGTGGATACTTGGACGATTCCCATGACTATAGGGACAAGCGGGGTGTTCTCGAGACATTTATATGCCTTGAGTCCCAAAATTCCGGTGATCTGCACAGGAGGATAAGCGGCAGTTTTGAACGGGGTCCGATAGCAAGCTCACTAATATACCAAGCGAAGTTGTTGATCCTGAATAAGAGAGAATGGCAACGCTAAAAATGGATAAGTTTAGGCGCTGTGTGGTGGAAGAGCATCTCTCACAGATTGCAGCCCAAACCGTTCCAAAAATGTGAGATGATGACTGGAGTGAGACTGAAAGGAGCTAGTAGCTGGCTAAACAGCAGGAGATAAAATAAGGTCTTCCTCTTCACTTTCCCTCTTCTCAGGTAGCTGACCGACGCGAGGATGTTCCTGATAAACACAGCAGCTACTGCGCCGAGTACGAATAGGTTCAGGTTGGCGTTGAGAAAGTCTTGATCGTAAGGTGGTGCAATAAGGGATCCGTCTGGAAGTGGTCGCCAAGTTGGTTGGAAAGATGATATGGGGGTCGGGAAGTAGTACAAGGGGTAATCCTTGATAATTATGGTGGTTGAGAGCACGATAACAACTTCTGCTGGAGTGCAAGGGGTTGGCCCAGGTGTCGTTGCAGCAAGAGGTGCGTCCAAGGCCAATGCGGCGGGGTTGGGTGATTGTCTACATGAAGGAATGGATTGCGAGTTGGTGTTCGTGCTCCCTGGAGCGAGGCTTGTGGTACTGGGACCAGCCAAAGACGTCTCAGACGGCGAGCTCATAGCGAGCAGGAAACAAGGACAGTGAGGATCTAGTTGAAGGAGGGATAGTCATTAGCAACAGACTCGAGGAATAGACCAGACGACGCACCTGCAGCGACGGCGTCAGAAGTGATGGATCGAAGTGCCGGACCTGGTCATGTCGAAAGTCGGTCGTGACCAAAGGCTAAAGGATCTGGAAAGACATCCCCTGTTGATAGGACCCAGGTTACTGGTATCCATGAGAAGCTGGGGAAATCTGAGAGAAGGCAATTCTATTGGGCAGAGGCCACATTGGCTGGAACTTGGCGGGAACCTCATGTCAAGATACCGGGAAATTCACAGAGCCAGCGACAGCATTTTCTCTTGGATATGCCTTTTGGTCAGTAAATCAATGATGAACTAGGAAGCGCCCCTGACAGGAGCGCCAGCCGCGGCAAATGCCAATTGACATCAGGACCAAACAATTCAAAGATTCCCCATTCTGTCTTTACGCACATCTCGCACACCGACAATGGCAGACAAGGGGCCCGTTATCGTGATCACAGGAACACCAGGCACAGGTAAATCCACCCATGCCCAGCTACTTGCGCAGGAGTCCCCAGTCCCGCTCAAGCACATCAACGTTGGTGACTTGGTCAAGGAAAAGGGCCTCTATGAGGAGTTTGATTCCGAGTGGGAGAGTTATACTGTTGACGAAGATAAGGTTTGTTTCCCCATCCATCTGCACCAAAATCATGGAATTTGGAACCTTTTCCCACTAGCTGCTAGACGAGCTTGAAACAATCGTTGCAGGTGGAGGCGTCATCCTTGATTGGCATACCTGTGAAATCTTCCCAGAACGATGGCCAGACCTTGTGGTGGTTCTGCGCTGTGACCATAGTAAAATATGGGAACGTCTAGAAAAACGGTCTGTACCCAGTCCATGACTTTTAATCTGCTGCATCATTGACCTGGTGCCGTCTTCGTGTTGCAAGTGGTTACCCACTGAAAAAGATCCAAGAGAACAACGAGGCCGAGATCATGGAAGTCGTTCTGGAGGAAGCACGATCGTCGTACCCCCATGAAATCGTGGTGGAACTGAGGAGCGAATCCACGGAGGACATGGAGGCCAATATTTCCAGGCTTGTCGATTGGATCGGTCAATGGCAAAAGGATCACTCGGATACTTGAAGTGGATTGGCCACAAAAAAAGTGACACAATTGGCGGCAAGGGTGCCTAACGTACAGTTGATGGGGTATGTGTATTTGGTGAGTACTTCAACACCATATCTAGTCTTCGTTCTATACTAAGAAGGCAGCAATCAGAACCGACACAAGGGCAAAAATGCCTGTTAGAGGCGTCGTTTTCTTTCCTGAGTTTACAACCACAAATCCAGAGAGATCCTGGGTTCTCATGGTCGCAGTAGATGTCCATGTCAATGACGAACTAGGAGTGCATTGAGTACGTATGAAAGGAATTCTGGTGGAGACTCACGTTCGCGTGTTACCCCCTTCTACCAGTACGGTGGGTGATTCGATTACAGCGGTAATCGTGGTCAGTTCAGTTGGGTTGCCAACGGTGGCAGTGGGGAGGTTCGCGCCTTCTGTCAGTCGAATTGAGAACAGCGTTCCAGAAGCAACTCCTTCTGGGAGGAAAGGAGAAACGGGAGCCGGCCGGTCACGCTGTGGTTGCTCCTCCAGGTCATTTTGGATTTCTGCACAGTCGTCGGCAGGAGAAGGATTGTTGATGGTAATGGGGATGGGTGTTATCGCGTACAATTCCTGCTCCTCGAGACGAGATGTCTCGTAGAAAGTCATCTATCGAGGTATGAGTCTCGAACTATCGAAAGCTATATGTCGAGCTCACATTGTACCGACCAGGAGCGATACAACTGGGGATCTGCCAGTTTAGGTGGCGGACGGTTCCATCTTCGTCAGTCAAAAGTTGTGGGCCAACTGAGACTGTGAGATTCGCGCCCGTGCTCGATGACACAAGGAATATGTTGAGCTCTTCATAGGCTGTTGGCAGTCCCGAGTCTGGCGTGTATGCATCAGAAGGAAGGCGCCCGTTTCCAGACACGTCGATTGAAATTGGAAGCGTTCCTGGAGCGTTATGCTCTCTGCGAACAACTGAGTTGGCCACATGAACCTGGTCACGAACTGTAGCTCTCACGAATTTATTGCGGGTGCATTAATGATAGCCAGCCCTCGACTGAAGGTCTGGCCGTTAACAGGGATTTGGGCGAGAACGATAGAGGACTGTAGCAATACCGCGTAGCGAATCGACGCGCAGAGTTTCATGGCGGTTGTTGGAAGGGAGAAGGGGGGCGTTTGGATTTTTTCTTGCAAGTCTAGGCGTTGAATTTTGTTCCTAAGATGCTGGTTGCTGTTGTCGTATCTGATGGGAAACCAGAGTGCCTGGCTAATATTCCGTGCCAAGGCAACCGTCCACGCGACGCGGAGGCAAAGCCATTCTGAGCAATTGCTTCTTGCACTTTCGTATCCATCCACCGATTCTCTGACCATGACTGCTGCTCCGACGACAATTGGCCCTGCAACAGCGGCCGATTCAGAAGCAGCTTCGCCTTCCAAAGTACCCATCTATGAATCGAGCACACAATTCCGCAATTGGCGCTTTTCCATGGAGAGTCTCGCGCAGCTGCGGGGGTCTATGAATGAGGTTGCCGTTGAAGCTATTCGAAAGAAGATTGAGGCAGACGAAGTGCGTGGTGTCTACGAGGCGCTAAGCAAATGCTAATCTGCGGTGTGGTAGCCAGGATCCTCCATGAACGTGACGTTCCTCGCTCCCGATGAAGAGGTCCTACTTGTAAAGCTCTACCTTACAAAGATCACGCAGCTTTGCAACCACTTCAAGTTCCCTGAGGAGGTGGAAGCAACAGCTGTCAGCTATCTCAAGCGATTCTACCTTCGGAACACGGTCATGGATTGGCATCCCAAGAATGTGATGTGAGTAGGTGTACTTGGGCCCGAACGTTTTCAGCTGGACTGAGATGTTGCCTAGGTTAACGGCTCTTTTTCTCGCAACCAAGACATGTAATTTCCCGATCCCTTTGGATGGCTACACAAAGCGGATTCCCAATACGGCACCGTCAGACGTGCTTGACCTCGAGTTCTTGGTCGCACAGTCCCTATCATTCGAATTCTCAGTGTGGCACGCTCACCGTGCGCTGTGGGGCATTTGGCTAGATGCGCAGGTGCGTGCCTATTTGGTTCTATATCGTGAATTATACTCAAGCATTCTTCAGACACTTCCCAATTCCGGGTTGGACTTTCACTCTCACGAAGTTTACGACCAAATCCTCAAGCACGTCCGTGCATCCCGCCTAACGGACGCAGAATTTGTCTACTCCCCTTCTCAGATTGCATTAGCGGCTGTGGCTCTACAAGCACCAGAACTAGCAAGAAGTTGGCTTGATTCCAAGAGTTCAGAACAACACCCAATGAATTGGTCCGACATTGAAGCCATCCAGGCGATGATCTCATCGCAAGGCAAACCCCCTGACATTGAAGCAGTCCGGCAGGTCGATAGGCATCTCAAGCTTTGCAAGAACCCCGAAAAGGTTCCTGGGAGCAGAGCGTTCCTGGCAAAGAAGGCAGAGGAGGAACAGAAGGCATCAGAGAAACGAACGAAGAAGGCGGTAGAAACGCAGAAAGCCATGGAAGAAGATCCTTTCGGTAGCAGCAGCAGCAAACCGCGGATGGGACTTGTCGACTACGATGATGATGACGACGACGACGACGATGATTAGAACCAGAATGTATTGGCAGTATGTTCCCCGACCGTAGATACAATAGTACCGTTAACAAAGAAATGAACTCGAGCAAATCCTGTCGAAAGGTTGGGAGATTGATGTTGGCTGCTTTTTGACCTCCTCGAGCCATAGTCCAAGGACGGTTCGGGAGGCTTCGAAAGAGCCGAGCAGATGGTATGATGAAAACCGGTTCATTGTCAAGAAGGCTAGTGTACATCTTTTCAAAAACCTGCAAAAATAGATATTAGCGGATGCTAGTGTTGGAAAAGACTGGCGATCTTACAGCAGTCACAATCGAAGGGACACAGTGCAGTGTCTGATGCCAGGCGGTGAAAAGTAGAAACAAGAAATTTACAACAGGCTTACCACCCCCTTCGTGAGATATATTGAGTTCGCCTTCTTTATATATTGCAAATCCTTCCTCGGTTGTACGCCCTGGGGAGTAGGTGTGAGCGTCATATGGAAGCACTAATTGCAAGAGTACTCACGGCCTGCCGTTCCTCTTGAGTCCTTGAACTTTGCTTCGTCCTTTTTGCTTGTTGATTTTTTGGATTCTGGGTTGGGTTTCTGTCGTTTGGAAGTGCCCTCGATCTTCTGAGAGGGGTCAACGACGGTCTCTGGAGCCTTGCGCTTCTTTGAAGACGAAGGAGTCGCGAGGTCCTGGTCCTTTGGTTGATCGTCCTTTGCGTCGTTCTTTTGCTTCTTACTTTTCTTCTTCTTGGGTTTCTTGACGGCAGGCGCGTCGGTTGCTGGGGGATTTGCTTTCGCCTTGCCTTTGGTAGCGAAGATATCGTCGATTTCTGACATGGCGAAGAGTGAAGAAAAGTTGATCGAAAAATTGGGTCAGGCGCTAAGTGTAACCCTAACCCGGTGCACTTGTCGGAAGCAGGCCGTATCTTCGGATTGAACGTTGAACTCGTGGTTTAGATAGGGAAACTAGTGGGTTTATAAACCAGAGGCGTAGTAGAAATAGTAAAGAAATCAGTGGTGTCGAATGCTGGACTGTTGCCTGAGGGAGACCAGACAAAATGTGATCCATGCTGGCCGTGTGGATGGTTTGACTCCGGATTTGGCAGCGTGAGCAGGATACAAACTCTGCTCTGTGCCACTTGCAGCGATCCCCGGCAAACCACCCGAACGCGGTGATTCGACCATGCTGTAAGTTGGAGGGTACCGTATGGCCTGGGGTATGCTGAGTGACTGTTTGATAGCCCCCAGAACGGCCAGCAGAGACAAGGAGGACCAGGGAATGGCGGTGGCATTGGGGGAACCGGGGGATTTGATTCTCCTGGATACTTCAATCTGGATCCCTCACAGGCTGCCAAGCAAATGGCTGCACTGAACGCGGCCAAACAGGCCAGAATGGGCGTCAATACACGAGCGTCTCCTGCTGGGCCTGGCGGAACAAGTTCGGGCCCATATCTCGGAGGAATTAACAATTCGAACACTTTTCCTGCTCAAAATGACCCTGCCCGCTTCCAAATGCCAATCAATAATGGCCCCCAGCCTCTTCTCGAACCATCAATGTCAAATCCCCGCATTCCCCTCCCCAGGCAGCAGTCCTTCCTCCACGGTCTTCACAACTTCTGGCAAGGCAGGGGCCAGCCACTACCGCCCCAACTTACAGGCATCCCAGCACCCAACTATGACCCTTCTACGTCCCCCTGGAATGCAATCGACGTCTCTCAAGAACCGGGCAACTTCAGGATTGCCGGCAAGGACATCAACCTCATGAAACTTTGGACTATGGTGTACCAGAATGGTGGTGGCAACCAGGTTTGTACTCGAGTCATGTCATACAGTGAACGCACCTCGCTGACCGCCTTTTAGTTGACCTCGAACAACGCGTGGCCTCTTCTTCTTGCACAATTTGAGCTCCCAGAGGAGGCGCCAAACCCCCAGGGCAACGGAACCAACTCTGTCGCCATGATGGTGCGCCAGCACTACACGGCCATCCTATTACCTTTCGAAGACTCGTACAAGAAGAGTTTGCAAGGAAAAGTCGAACAAGCCAATCGACAGGGCATGAATCCGGGAATGCAGGGTAGGCAAGGAATGCCTCCCCAGGTCATGCCCAATCAAATGCAGAGAGGCATGGCCGGAGGTCCACAAGGGATGGGCGGACCCTCTCCAAATGGTCCTCAGGCTTTCCCCACAATGGGTCAACAGCCCCAGCGCCCTCAGAATGGGATTGGGATGAGTGGGTCTGAGGGACTAATACCAGGGAGCCAAACGCCTGAGCCCAATCTACTGGACCAAGATCCTCAGGGGATCAAGAGGAAGCTAGATCTGGGTGAAATCGAGAGCAAGCGAGCGCGACCAAGGACAGGTGGGTCACGCGTCCTCCCTAATATGACCTAGTTAACCTTCTTTGACCCAATTTAGGCGACACACAGCCAGGAAGTCCTGTCAGTATTTACCCTATCTCTGCGTGACCTCGCACTAACCCGCTTTTTAGATGTCGGTGCCGACCTTAGACCGTCAAACGTCCGAGACTCCGTCACAGGTCGCTCCAGCAGCTTCCGCTGCGCCTCAGCGGCCTAAACCACAACCTTCGCGACGGAAGATTGAGTATTACCCACTTGCACGAGAAGTTGAAACTTATGGTGGTCGAGATCTCAGGATAATTGAGGCCGAGGCTGGTCACACATCCCGCAGAGCTCTCCGAGACCTGCATGATTGGGGCATGGTCGATATCGAGCATCTCACCATGTCCGTAAGGTCGCGGTTAGGGACAGAACTTTCCTATGCTCTCACGACTTTCACCCTCCTTTCGACCATGAAAGGGCAGCAACCGGGGTCTGGTTTCCCCATCTATCAGTGCTTGGATCTTCTAGAAGAGACACTTGACCTTGTCGAAGAAATGGCATGGGGAGACTTGGATCCGGACTCCGACTCGTTCAACCCCCCCTCATCAGTCATCACACACCGTGAATTGCTGAACGCTATCACGGACGAGCAAACTCTGCCGTTTGCGAGCCTAGTGCCCCGTCAAGGCGTCAAGGGTCCCGAGTTTGGCCCTCAGCAGCGTGCCGCCAACTACATCTTGGCAGTGTCCAACATTGTTCGCAATTTGGCGCTGGTCAACGACAATGTCGAGTTCCTGTCGCGTCAAACACGCATCCTGGACGTCTTTCTTCGTATCTGTTGTGTGGTGGAGAAGGATGGCGTCATCAAGCCAGCTTCTCGAGCTCTATCCCTCAACGATCTCATAATTCTCCGCAAGGATACACTCTACACCCTTTCAGCACTCATTGGTCATTCGCCCATCGGCTCTCCCGACTTTCCTACCAAAGCTTCCGTTCGAGTCGCCAACCGTCTGTTCGAACTCACCGCATCGTACCTGGTGGACCCTTCGGACGCCCTTCCTCCGATACAATCCGTACAGCTCATTGGCGCACCTCCCAGCGCCGAGATGAGACCGTCCTCCTTGGTAGACCTTGCTCTTGAGGTTTTCAACAGGTTCAGCCAACCCGACGCTAACCGGAAGCTTGTGCTCAAGTCCGTGTCACAAGATTGGATATGGACGCTCTTCACGTCTTTGGTGCATCGCTTGCCAATATCGGACGCCGACTTCCACCTCTGCCAACGAGAGCCATGGCTTTGCCACCTCGAAAAGGCGCTCATGGCACTTTATTCACTTGCCTTCTTGGCCCCACCTGATCTCAAACGGAGGATGCGAGATGATAAAGGACTGAGATTCAAAGCGGTTGCAGCCCGTATCTTGCAAAAGTCCTTGCAGGGTATGCGCGGCGGAAGGCCAATCTTCCACATCTGCGTGCGACGAGTCATCGAGTCATTAAAGGTCCTTGACGATGCCCTGGATCCCTTTGACAACCCGGTCGACTCGTCAGCGCCCACGCTTTCGTTTGGCATGGGTTTCGCTGACGCGCTAGAGTCGGGACAGGAGAAGGGGACGGGCCTTCTCGGGGCTTACAGAGAGCTGACGTGGGACATGTTAATGATTAACGAAGTTCAGGATGACAACGTTATGTTTACCGAGCTGGATAGCCTTCTTCGAGTGGAGTTCCAATAATTCTGTATCCTTCTTGTATTTCTTCCTGGATTTCTTTCTTTTCGATTTAGCACTCGATCTTTGTCTGTTTCGCTTTGTATCTTGGTTTTGTGTATTCGAATACCAATCCGGGGGCTCTGTTTGCTCCTGAGCGACCCTTCTTTCAGAAACGCTTTAATTAGCTCGTGAACCAATAATGGAACGCGTCGCGGAGTTGCTGTATCAGAGGGTGGCGCTCCCATCACGTGTGATGGAACAGGCCTAGGGATGATGGAGGCTGTTGCTCTTGAAACCTCTCATATAACGCGGCAAGATACAATGGACCGCTCTTGACTCCAGCTGGTCCTTATCTATCACCAGCCATACTCTGAGCCAGATGGCAGACTCTATTCCCCCTCCCAGCTACTCCCAGCAAGACCCTGGAATAGCTTCGGGGCATTCGACAAGCGCCTATTCTGACCCTCAGATTATCCTTGTCCCGACAGTGGATGCGGTCAACTTTCAGAAAGGATATCTTGGTGCCGAAGACGAAAGGGCGGCCATTGAAGGAGAGATACAAGTCAAGGGGATAGATCCTACGCGGTGGTCTCGTGTGTATGTACCTATTGCTTGTACTTTCACCAGGCGCTAATCCTCGTTCTACGTAGGACGGTGTCACTGCGAACGTATGAGAAGGCTTACCAACACGAAGTTGAGCTCGGGCTAACGGAGCTTGAGCTCTATCCTCGAGGTCATGCTCAACATCCATCAATGTCTTCGTCTTCTCCCTCCATGTTCCCATCAACATTCCCGTTCTCCATACCCTTGACGCCCGATACCCCACAATCGATTCAAACCCCACACTCTGTGCTAGGCCATACATTGATGGCCTCGCTTCACCCCTCAGACCCTTCCCAAGCACCAATCTCCAAGTCTCTCATTGTGCATACGAGGAGGTATACCTCGCCGTCCTCCACGCTGTCTATCTCCCCAGAGACATATGTGCTGCGAGACCCTACTCGTGTCGAGATACAGCTCCCCCGAACCAACTTTACATCGGGGGAGGATATCCCACTCTACATCACCGTTCCACCCCCGACACGTGAAATGGTGGTCGACAGAGGGCTGAGGATTCGCAACATCCGAGCAGAGTTGACAAGGACCATCAAGGTCAAGAGGGATATCGAGGGCTCTGAATCGAGTGAAGGAGAATCGGATGTTGAAGTGCCTACAGAGCTCGACGAGCCTTCAACTTCATCATCCAATGCTTCGCCGCCCGTCGATGGACCTTCAAGCTCATCAAAGCCGCCACTGTCACCCATGTTCGCAGGTTCATCGAGCCGAGTTGTTATTGCACGATCAGGCGCTTCTTGCAGGTTCCACACCTCCCGCCCAATACAGCTTCGTTTCATCCTCCATCAGACGACGGGAATAGTGACCCCCACAGAGACTCGCTCTTCACTCCTACCCACCGAGATTGCACGTCTGGACACGGATGCAGAGAGTGCGCTCATCACACAAGCCACTCTTCTGCACAATGTCTCCTTCCAAATCAAGGTCTACATCTCATTCGTGGACAGCACAACACAGAGCGAACGTATCTCCACAATGACGATCCCCATTATCATCTCCCCACCACCAGCACCTCTGCCACAGGTATCACGAGCGATTGACGAACAATACTCCAAGAAACACGACCAACCGCCGATGCGTACAAATAGATATGATGAAGACGTCTCTGTCCCTGGGTATACCGAGAACGAAGCCGGCCCAAGTATGCTTACTGCTCCTCCGCCCTTCGAGGATCGTGAGGCGCCGCCACCTTTCTTTGCAACCGAGTCAGAAGCATCGACGTCTTCGCGGCTGCCTACGTTCCTCGAATCAGAGGCCGAGGTCATCTTGCCAGAGCCCTCTGGTGATTCTAGCATTGGCCATGCAGCACCCGTTATTGCTGGTGAAGGAACCCTCTTTGGGTTCCCCATCTCGCAGCAGTTTGACGGGCATGCCGAAGACATGCAACGCTCATCGACGCCTCCTCCTTCTTTGGAAATGGCAAGCCATGATACTGATTTGACTTCGCTTGCAGACCTTCATGACTCTGGCCATGCTACTATCGAGGCCATTGGCCTTGTCTTGGAACCTAGTGGCGGAGAGGCTCTTGATCGAGAGCTGCACGACCTTCATTCCCTTCATGAACCCCCTCCACCTCCACCAGCCATGGATGATCCGTCAGATCCTCCCCCTTCAATTGACTCGGCATTTAGAACACCCGAGACCATGGGCCAGCGCCCACCGACTCCTGCCTTACCACCTTATCTTGTCCCAGAGCATCCTCACAATGAAGAGCGAGAACATGCACATGGTGGCCCTCCACCATATGCCGATTGACGAGTAGTTGAATCCGTCCTCTACCAGCGTATATAGAAACAAAAGAATATTAAAACAAAAAAGAGTGCAGTGTGGTACGTAAGGGGAGCCAAAACAGCGATCGTGAGGTACTGGTATGTGATAGGTCGTAACGTCAAGGGATATCGAGAGGAAAAACACATTTCGTGCTCAACAGTTGCAAGCATCCTGAGCTTTCGCTGCCGCGTTCTGGTCCAAATTGACGTTCTGGGACTGAGAGCCCTCCGCTCGAGCGCCCGTTGCACCTGGCCGACCTTGGCTGCCTCTCGACGAGGCCAAAATGTGTTCGATGGGAATCTTCTTGGCTGGAGGGATTGTGAGCCGTGAACAAGATAGAAACTGAGGTCGACGCACCAATCTCAGTGAAGATCTCAACGATTCCTTCTCCTGTCTTGGCAGAGGTCTCAAAGAACAGAAGGCCTGCCTCTTGAGCATAAGCCTGGGCCTCCTCTCTGGGAACCTGTCGCAAACTCTCAGGCTCTGTTGCTGAGGATGGAGCCTCTCCGCCGGTAGCAGTCGCATCGTCAGCCTCGTCGTCGGATTCGCCTGAAGGTGTTCCGCCGGCAGAAGAGGACGAAGAAGCCTGGACGAGATCGACCTTGTTTCCAGCGAGAGCGATGACGATATTGGGGTTTGCCTGACGTTGCAGCTCTTTCACCCAGGACTTGGCCTTTTCCAGGCTGCTTGCTTTGGTGACATCGTAGACGACGACTGCGGCTTGTGCATTGCGGTAATACATCGGCTATCATGAAGAGACCAAGAGAATGGGGCAATGTCAGTACTCCAGTGTTATGGCTGCGGCGGATAAGCAAGTCGACTGGACGCACCGCAAGCGAATGGAAGCGCTCCTGGCCGGCCGTGTCCCAAATCTCATATCTCAGGATTCGATCCTCCAAGCGACACTTTTGGGTGAGGAATGCAGCGCCGATAGTGGGCTCCTTGTTGGGTTGGAACTCGTTGTTAACCTGTTGAGGTCTCCTCAGAATAGTCAATAGGGACAGCAGCGAGACTCTCGACTCACAAATCTCAGTACCACTGAGGACTTTCCAACAGCGGCTTCACCTATAATGCGAAAACAAGTCAGAACATAGCTCAAGAAGCAACTGAATCCGGCAAATGAACAGAAGAGGTCCAATCTGGAAGTACCAGAACGCACAAGGGAAAACATACCGAGGAGTACGAGCTTGACTTGGACAGACTTGTCCGCTGCATTTGAGCCTGCCTCAGCCATTATAATGTGCGATAGTGGTTTGTGTGAAGATAAAGTGTTTGGTTTGTTGCAAGTGGCAGTTCACAGAGGAGCACTTGGACGGCTGTGCCTGATGCATGATTCATGATGTTTGGTCTCGCTTGCTCGCTGCCGAGATGGAATTGGGTTTTGGGACTTGTACAACGTCTACTACTTAAATTTCTGGGAAAGGCGCTTCGTAGAGCGGGCGTAGCTGGTCGCAAGTAACAAATACTCCGTTGTCGATCTCCACGCTCGTCGCATTTTCGAAAACCTCAGGGCAAGTAAACGGCACCTTTGGAGTCGAGGTAGAATCTCGTTTGATCGCCTTTCTGGCACTGGATCCAGAAAGAGCTTTTTCTTGGTCGTAGAACCAAAAGGGCTTCGACTTGTAGCCCTTCATATTCTTCTTCAAGAAGGCGGCGTATTTTCCGGTTGGATCTCCGTAAGCGGCAGCGACGGCAGCGACATGAGGGATAGCTTGGTCGACCTTCTCTCCCTTGGGATTCGAGGCAATGATAAAGTCCATCGCCGTCTGTATCGTCGCGCCGTACTTTGAGGTAGACGACCAGAGGTCCAGCCCCAGCTGGTCACCGAGCTTCGCATTCGTCTAAGGACGCGGTGAGATCAACCCTAGCAAAGATGAATAAACTTACAATCAGAGCCTCCAGGTTGAAGCAGCGGTAGTGGTAAGGCCGTGTTCGAATCGCCTCAAAGGGCTGCTCGCCTGAAGCTGCGATCTGGTCGGCAAACTCTCGCTTGAAGAACTGAAGCAGTATAGCGATGGCGTCTTGATTCAGCCCTTGATATATCTTTGCTGCAACCACCTGGGAGACATAGAACGTTCCATGGTTGCTATAAATTCTTCATTAGAAAATGCAGTGTAACCGAACGAGAGCGCATACTTGGGTCGGCTTCCTGCCTTTTTGCCTATGTCACTGTCCGCAAGCCACTGGCTATACTGCAAAGTCCACGACTGCATCGCCGACTCTCGCTGAGAAGTCCAAGAGGCGTGGCCGAGCGTCTTGAGAATGAGGATCCCGTTCAAGACTTTGACAAGGCCACGCAGGTCGAGTATCCCTGTAAATGTACCAGTGATGCCCGCGGGCCCAGGTCCCCGAACCACTTGACCGTACCGCATATTGGGATGCATCCCAGTCGACGAGGATAGAAAAAAACGTATCGATCGCGTTAGCAGCCGCCAGTGCATGCTTCGAATTTTTGTCGGCAGCAGAGGCGATGCACGCGTAGAGAATAAACTGGCCGACAGCATTGATAGCTCCAGGGCCATTCAGCGTTCTAACATCAGGGTTCACCTTGCCATCACGACCAACATACGAGCAAGCGGTCCAAGCTATGACCATTCATCAGTCAGCCAGAAACAAGGCAATAAAATGATAGCGATGAGGGCTTACTCGCACTAGGCGCCATGCTAGTCGTAGGGGAAGGCGAGCAGGACGCTTTCGTTGTCTTCGCAGCAGCTTGAGCTGGTACACGAGATGCTGAGCTCCTGGGTGTCGCCGTAGTGGTCGAGCTTTCGAGCTTGGGACCGGGGACAACAGCAGTGGGGACTAACGAAGCAGGGAGAGAGGTAGGAAGATCCAACGGATTCATGACGCGCTGAACAAGGCGTTTGTTGTGCCTAGCATGAATCTTCATATTTCCAGCATGGTTGAGGAGGGTCCAGTCATCAAGAGATCGTTTTCGAAGGTCAACCGACTCCTCGTAAGGTCTGTCGTCGTCGTCAGATGAATCACTTGGAAGAGGGCTGCCATCGGACGGAGTAGGGGTGGTATCCAATTCAGACCCGTTGCCTGTGTGGGCAAGTTGATTGCGGCCTGCTTTGGAGCACCAGCGGCAGTCAGGCCAGTGGCTGAGATAGTGAGCCCGATGACATGACAAGAACGAGGTTTTACGTACTAGGGTGCCCAGCTCAGGTAGTCGCGAGCATCTTTGCTTGGAGGTAAGACGTCTTTTCCGTTCGCCACACCTGGATTCGTGAAGTCACTTCATCGAAAGATAGCATTCGGACACGACAGTACGCACTCCAAGGTCCCTTCTTTGACAGGATGTCTGCGCCCCGAACAATGGCGTTGACAGCTTTGCTGGTGGATGATGATGAAGCTTGATTCGCTTCTGCAACGACATAGTTAACATTCACCCAGTCGTTTCCATCTCCTAAAAGGCTGTCTGTTATTGCCAGTTCAGGAAGCTACAAAGATCAAATACCAGAAACAGGTGAAGCACCGAGTAGGAAAATCCAAAGAGTGAAGCGCCTAGGCAACATGTTAGCTTTAAGATGCTCTATACTGGGATGCGGGGAGAAACGAAGCCATAGGCACAGGAGATGTATGAATCAGGCTACCCATATCTTGGAGTAGAAAGATAGGAGAAAAGGACGCGTTTGATGGCAGATCAGTTGCTAAATGGGGACTACCCCACACTTTATTACCGGTCGACCTAACCGCTCTCTTGCCCTTGAACTGCTCCCTCAATGTCCCCAGCTTTCCCAAACATCAACTTTACGCCCACACCGGCCAGTATCCCTCCAAGGGGTGTTAAGCTGAGAACAAAGGCAATACCCAATGCTCCTGTCAATTACCAGCCATTGGTGTGTTCGCCGTATGGATTCTCTTGAACTCTTCTTGCTTAACATGAGAACTGTGCAGAACCCTTTGACCTTCATGATGCATGCGGCTCTCATATATCCGGAAAAGATTGCTCTGGTGCACCCGGATGTGCCTCAGCCTGTGGTATACACCAATGCAGTCTGGTTGGTTGGCCCTCACTCCGGATCCCGTGACGCCGCGTTTACCGTCCCATCCTTGACAGGGCACAGAGGGTTCAGAACCTAGCATATGCGCTGATCAAGGCAGGTATCTCTCCAGGCGACAGGGTTGCTGTAATCGCACCAAACACGTGCGTAGTCCTCTATCCTCTTCTGCTCTTCACTGGAACTTATTGGAGAGTTGTGCAGACCGCTCATCGCTGGTACGCATCAACACTGGTAAACACCCGTCGAAAACATACTCAACCTCAGACGTAGATGCACACTTTGGTGTTCTGGCAGCCCGAGGCATACTCGTCCCTGTCAACACCCGACTAAAGCCTCATGAAGTTCAATACATCCTTGAGCATAGCGGCGCTCGCATAATCCTTGTCGACCACGAATACACAAACTTAATTGGCCCAACCAAAGCCAAAGTCATTGTATCTCACGACACAGGGAGGGCCGGGGATCCATACGAAGCATTCTTGACCGAGGGCCGCATCTTCAGCGGTGAAAAGGCATGGCAAGGCCTAGACACTGAAGCTGACGAGAATGCATCGGCAATCCTCTGTTACACGTTGGTCGAGTTCACTGATCGATTGTTCTGGGCTAGCTAATCTGTCCTTCTAGGTCTGGCACCACCGGGAGAGTGAGTACCCATTGCCGTTGTTTACTGGAGAGGGATCACTTGACCAACAAGTAACAGCCGAAAGGCGTTATCACAACACTGCGGGGTGAGCCTAGAGAGGTTATTAATTCGCTGCCAAGCTCATCGGAACCTTTCAGGCTCCTACCTCGCAGCAGTGGCCAATGCTTTCGAAGGGCGGTAAGCAAAAGTTTTGTTGCTCATTGGCAGACAGCTCATTTCGAGAACAGCATCACCAAGGATTCCACATACCTATGGTGAGGCTCAAGTTGATTGCTCGAGTAGTCTAGGGCTAACATGGGACGAAGGATCCTTCCTATGTTCCACGCAGCTGGTTGGACATATCCTTGGGCAAACGTTTTCGCTATCGCCACTCAGGTGCGACCTCCCATGACATGCCTCTCAATTTATATTCACCATCTCGGGCCAGATTACCCTGCGAACAGTGAATTATACCCACATTTGGAACCATCTCCTCCATTCAGGAGTCACGCATTATTGCGGAGCTCCGACGGTTCAGGTTCTTGCGTTCACGATTTCGCTTTCCTAGGCCGGTTTGTTTACCCTGTTGGCAGATCGGCATCGTGAACGATCCACTGGCGAAGCCTCTGCCATCTTCGAGGCCGGTTACTGCCATAGTTGGTGAGCCACGAGTATTGCACGCCCATAGATCACTGTGCTCACCATGTCAAACACCAGCTGGAGCCGCCCCTACTGCCCACCTCATCGCCGAGCTTGAGAAGAAGGGCATTCATCCTGTACACGTCTACGGCCTAACGTACGTTCTCCGTTTGAAGCCTTGTAACGAATACCTCTGACAAACTGCCATCTGATCCTACAGCGAGGTATGGTGAACTCTCTGTACATCTGCCTCACCTCATTCTTAATTCTCCAGACATATGGCCCCTTCACTCGAAACTACGATCAAGCCTTCTGGGCGAACCTATCGTTGGAAGAGCGATCGCGTCTCATGGCTCGTCAAGGCCACGCCTTTGCCACCGCCGAAGAAGTGCGCGTCATTATTCAATCCGAGGGCGATACCCTCGAAGACGTCCCAGCCGACGGTAAGACGCTTGGGGAGATTGTGACGAGGGGAAACATTGCTATGAAGGAGGTATGGATGACCCTCTTCTCTTTCTCAGTGAACCTCAAATGATATTCTTTGATGCCTGTAGTACTACAAGGACCCCGAAGCGACTAAGAAGGCTTTCCGAGGAGGGTACTTTAGGACGGGAGACCTCGCCGTCATGCACCCAGACGGTTCGATAGCAATTATGGACCGAAGCAAGGACATTATCATCTCTGGCGGTGAAAATGCCTCTAGTCTGGCCATTGAACAAGGTACATTACTTTTCGTTATGCTTGACTCAGCACCAACTAATCACTCTGCTCCAGAATTGGCTGCGCATCCTAACGTTCTTGAGGTCACCGTGGTTGCTCGTAACCACATCAAGTGGGGCGAACGACCCATGGCGTTTGTAATCCTCCATCCTCAGCATGCTGAAAAATGGAAGGGTAAACATCGCGAGTTTGAGGCGGATCTCAAGGCTCATGCCAAGTCCCGCCTTCCTGGATTTGCTTGCCCCGAGTGGGTAGAGGTCGTCCCCGAGTTGCCGGTACGTTCTGGCATGCTTCTCGAAATCAAAGAAATCATCTGACTTCACCGAATTCCCTTCAGAAAACCTCGACGGGCAAGATATTGAAAACAGAACTGAGGAAGATTGTTGCTAAACTCTAACACAGCTCTGGCCGATAATCGTCTCAACTACCATCTGAAATGAAGCCCTTGAATAGATCTTTCCATGTACAATTAAATGTGTATAACAGTTTGCGTGTGTGTTCGTAAACATTGTTACATGCCGAGGAAAGCAGACAGATAAAGAAAGAGTTTAGGGAGTGTAGGGGAATATGTCATGACGGGTATACCGTAGGTATAGATGGCGGTGTGCTAGGTGTAACTTGTGATGTTTCGTGGCGGTCAAAGGAAGTATGCGGGGGGGGATCTAGCAATGTAGTATGAGAGGGTAAGGAAAGGTCGTCGTTGCTATAAATATATAAGATGTATTCAGTCATTAATGAGGAGCCAACCTCAATATCCGGAACGAGCCCGCATTCTTCTCACAGAAATAGATCTCATCCTCGTTCCTACCCACAAAGAAAACACCATCGACCGCCTCTGGGTCCGTCGGGTCATTCCCACTTCCATCGGCCTTGTGGCCACCGGTCGCCTTTCCAGAGCTGATGCTGGCCTTCCTGTGGGACAAGTGTCCACCGAATCCACTCTTTGACTTTTGGGACAAGGCACCAAAAGGTGTAGCAGACGACGCTAAACTGATCGGCGTTCCAATCCTCCACACAAAGGGTGGACGTCGGTTAATCTCCCCGCTAGGAGCCGTGTAGTTGGGAAGGATCGTCCGCGATTCGTCGGCAGGCTTGAGGAGAGCATCGCGTAGGTCGACAACCTCGAGACCGCCTTGCCTCATGGCGACCAGGACAGACTTGTCCTGGACATCAAACGCTTCCAGGCGCTTGATATCTCCCATCTTGGTGACCACGTTGGAAGCGTCGTCGGAATTGTCGTCAGTCCAGACAAATTTGCCCTTGAGGACCGAGCGCCCTCGAGAGTCGACAATGCTGGTACTGTGACCACCACGGGAAGAGAAGAAGAGAGCGGGAGGTCCAAAGTGTCGTGGCTGAGACAACAGGGAAATGGGAAGTAGCAGAGGCTTCTCTACTTCTGCTGGAGGAGGCGGGGCTTCAGTCGGTGGGAAGCTGAAAGGTTGGATGGGGTCGACGCTTTGAAGCCGAAGCTCTTTCAGCAAGATGAACTCTTCGTCTTCGGCTCGACGGACAGGGAGATCAGGAGGGAGAAGCCCCTGCTTGTACCATGCCTGCATGAGCGACGACTTCCATGGGCCTTGAGAGATGTTCAGCATCATACATTGCGGTAGAATCCGTCATTTGCTTACCATGAACGACGCCTTTTGGATCACGGTAATACCATTGCGGGGGAGTCGTAGGAGTAGGCACAGGCAATCCTGGAGGAGAGAACCCAGCGGGAGTCGGCTCGCTCGCAGCATTCGCATCAACCTCGGGTTCATGCTCTGACCGATACTGCAAAAACGAGGGATACGTCGGCGGAATGATGTAGTCATCAGCAATCGAAGCGAGAGGGAACCTAGGTGCAAAGTTCAATTGCTGGAATGTAGTGTAAGGTCCAGCGGTAGGAGGGGCAACAGCCAGGAGTTCCTCTGGCGGCGCGCTTGTACTGGGAGCCGTATCGGCTGGCGTTGAAGGTCGTTCGGATTGGGCACTCGGGTGTTCGGCCGCCACCAACGTAGGGGAAGACGGCCGGTCCGAGCCATCTTCCGTCCCGCCAGCATCACTGCTGCTGGGAGCCACGGCGACGCCAACGGTGACGCTAACGTTGGTTTCATCTTCAGGGTCTCCGTCTTGTTGGCCAGATGTTGATTCTCCAGGTCGATTACCGCGTGCCCTACGTCGAGCAGCTCGGCGCTCGGCACGCCCGATTCGTACCTCCCTCACACGCACGGTGGCCGGCTCCAGGCCGAAGACGTTCTGCGAGAAGACGAGGAACACCTCGACGAGATCATCGCCCTGAAGTTGTAGTTCCAACGAGCGAGGAGAGTCAGGAAGGATAAAGGTTCTTGAAAGGCCAAGTGCTGTCCGATACGTGCCGGCAAACAGCTCAACCTTTTCTCCCGTTTCACCGCAAAGAATCGCCAGGAAACTGCCAGGCCTGTCAGAACATGTACTCTTGGAATACGAGAAACGTACCTCTTTTTAGCCGTTTCTACTGCCTTGATCATCAAGGCGTTCTTTGTACCTGGCAGTTTCACATATTCCAGTTTCGGTGGAGGTGCCTGAACATGCGCATTCGACGAAGGTTTCACCGTCTCTGAATCAGAGGCATGCCCAGGCAAAGCGATCCGCTCTTCCGATCGCCGACCATTGAAAGCGTTGCTGAATATCCGCGTGAAACGCCCAGACCTCGAACTCAGGGGAGCAGGTTGGTCATTAACGGGGGATGCAGGCGTATTCGGTGTCGCCGGGATGATCTCAATGGGCAAATCGGCACTTGCAGGAGGTCCTGAGCGGTTGGAACGGAACGAGTGGGAACGGGTGAAACGATGGGGTGTTCGTTCAGCTGCAGGTGCGCTCACGGGAGGTTCTGGATCCTCTTCAGCAGGCCCAGTCAGCAGCAACGACCATCGCCTTCGTCTTCTTCTTGACGATGCGGCGCTCGGGGGATATTCTGAGGCTCGGCTTTGCCTGCTCGTGCGTCCACTATCTGGCGGTGGTGACGTTGTGCTATTCCGTCCGTCCGTGGTAGAGAGGAGAATGGGCTCCTGGGGGCGAGCTGATCCTAGAGGAGGGAGGTCTGGAATCCGACTTTCCATGAGAGCTTGAGCAAGGCTGATACGCCCTTCTCTTTCATCCTCTTCCTCGTCATCTGCAGCAATGTCGGCACCCGTTTCTGTTGGGTCTGGGGATGTTAGCATCAATGCCTGTCTCAACGTCACCAAGGTAGGCGCAGGTGAGGGCTGGGAAGGGGGTGAAGTTGAAGCGTTTGGTATAGCCAAGCTTAGATCCAGGTCTGAAGGACGGTTGCGCCTTGTCCCAGTCGATCTCGTCCTGTTATGGGTTGGGGGTGCTTGGGCCACGACCTGTTCGAGGCCAGTTGCCGGGCGATGAGCAGACAACGTCGCACTCGTCCTCTCATCCAGTGCTTGACTTCCACTAGCACCTGCCGCAACAATGTCGATGGCTTCATCGTCGCTCGATTCAGCTGTCCAATCAGCAGCTTTGCCATCTTGTGCACGGGAGCCTGATGCCTGTCGCGTGACGCCAGATAACACATTGCTGACCGAAATAGTACGGGAACGTGCTGACATTGAAGGGGCCGAAGGCTCAGGTCGGAGCGTGCTTTCCGTACGGGCATATGGTGGGGGTTGATCGGGTATGGGTGGAACAGGGGGCTGCTGGACAACGGCAGAGGGAGGTGTACTTGGCTTTCTAGGCGTCCGGGCGAACGGGGAGCGGGGGATGAGTGGTACTGGAGGCGGAGATGACGGCACTGGTATAGAATTGTGTGAACCCTTCCGCAGGAGACTTCCACGCATTCGAACTGGGCCTTCACCAGGTGGCGGAGTGGACAAACTTGGTTTGACAGTTTTGCCGGGACGGTCTCTAAGCTCGACAGCATCAATACTTCGAGCCGTGGATGACTTTTTGAGGTTTTCCCGGCGCAACCTGTCCCTCTCGCGTCGGACCTCGACATCGAGACGCCATTCGATTGCTTTCCTGATTTCATCTAGAGCATAGACGCGCACTCCATCTCTCCTTCCTGCGATAGCCACAAGAACTCCACGCTGCTCCATTACGACAACACTTTTGAAGTTGACTCTCCTGACCAGAGCATAGGGTTGGGCGATAGGAGGGGAGACCAAAGGGAGGACATCGAGTCCTTGGGCGTGACAGAGTAGCAGGTAGTGCGGCGGCAAAAATGCACCGCTGTTTGGTGGCGAGGTAAAGTGGGATGGAGAAAGGTCGGAAGTCAAAGTTGATAGCGATAGACCCAATTCAGTCAATGTGGGTGCTGGTAGAGGAGGGGGAGGAGTGACTGGACGTGGAGGCGGTGGTGGTGTCACTGCACGGGACGCAGCTTCAGATGCTGGTGCTGATTCGCCCTGAGGGGGCGTTGGTGCAGCTGCTCCATCATCTCTTGGGTTGGTCATCAGGGTGTCGCGGCGGTGGATGAGGTTGGTGAAGAATCCAGAAAGTCTGTTTGCAGAACGGCCCTAGTAGCCTGTGTGAGCACTCGTTGAGCCCTGAATACAATAGACAAAGTACCTCCAGCATGGTTGTGCGGTTGCGAGCTCTACGCTGTGGATGAGCCTGTGCAGCATTGGCGGGCTCTTGGAGCGTCTGACTGCGGGCTGGGGAGGGCGGCGGGCGATGTGAGAGCATAGAGGGAGCAGGGGATGGCAAGGGGGATGAACGGTTGTGGGCCAAAGATGTTGGTGAATCTGAAACTTGAACTACGGGCATACTATGGACGCTGCCGGCTTCGGAGACATGGTCTGTTGCAGTTGAAATTGAGGGACCTCTGCTGCCAAAGTCTCCTGGACCGTCAGCATCTGCCTTTGGACCATCCTCGGTGTATTCTGGAGCATCGTCCTCCTGGGGAACCTGAGCAACGACGCCCACCTGCTCCAGCTTTTTTGAGTCGGAGGTTTCCTGGTCTAGAAGAAGAGGCTGGGGATAAGAGTCTGAGGATGAGCCATTGGGATCGTCGTCGTGGTTTGTCATGACATGGAGGTTGGAAAGCAAGTGAGTGGTATGGCTGAAGATGGCTGTCACGTCCAAAAGTCGGAGCCTGAATCAAACCCAACAACAACGCGACCAACTGACACTTGCACTGCTGACCAACCACCACCAAACTATGCTTCGTTCTCGCATCTCGACACTCAGGCACCGTCTGCAAATCCGTCATGCTTCTACCGCCCCTGCCCTAAACTCGGTCACCCAGCAGGACATCGACCACTTCTCAACCTTCCTTCCTCCAGCCTCGGTCCTGACAACCCTCCAGCCCCTAGCCTCCGCGACACCCGACGAATTAGCAAACTACAACAACGACTGGATCGGTCGATACAAAGGAAGGTCGACCACCGTCCTCAAACCAAAAACCACAGAGCAAGTCAGCAAAATTCTCAAGTGGTGCAATGACAGACGCATTGCTGTCGTTCCTCAGGGGGGAAACACGGGTCTTGTTGGCGGAAGCGTCCCTCTAGCGGATGAGGTCGTTCTTTCGCTGTCCAATATGACCACCGTTCGTTCCTTCGATCCGGTCTCTGGTGCGTCCGTCTGGCACCATCTGTCCTTCACCCCTTGACACATTCCATCACAGGTATTCTCGTCGCAGATGCCGGCTGTATCCTCCAGTCTTTGATGGACTATGTTGCACCACACAACCATATTCTGCCTATCGACCTAGGTGCCAAGGGCAGCTGTCAGATTGGCGGAAATGTCTCGACAAATGCTGGTGGCCTCAGGCTATTGCGCTATGGTTCCTTACACGGAACGGTACTAGGCATCGAAGCTGTCCTGGCAGACGGTACCATTCTCGACAACTTAACCACATTGAGAAAGGATAACACCGGTATGAGCGTCTATTTTAGGGCATCACTAGACTCTGACGGCCCTTAGGCTATGACCTAAAGCAACTCTTCATTGGTGCAGAAGGCACCCTCGGTGTCGTGACTGGTGTCTCAATACTCACCCCTCCAGCACCCCAGTCATCGAATAATGTGATCCTTGCTCTCCCCTCATTCAACAACGTCCTCCCTCTGTACCGCGAGGTCAAGGAACACCTATCCGAAATCCTTTCCGCCTTTGAATTCATGGATCGCAGGTCCTATGATCTTGCCGTCAAGCACGGCCAAGGCAAAGCTCTCAGCGAGGAAGAAGTGGAAGGAGCAGAATGCTTCGTCTTACTCGAAACAAGCGGCGGTCGCAAGGAGCATGATGAAGAGAAGCTTCAAGACCTTCTCGAAGCTCTTCTCGGTGCAGACACTCCCCTCGTCACAACCGGCGTCATGTCGCAGAGTGCAGATCAGTTTGCCGGTATCTGGGCATTGCGGGAGGGTATCCCAGAAGCCGTGTCCAAGGAGGGCAAAACGTATAAATACGACATCTCCATCCCTGTTTCGAGCTTCCAGGAGGTCGTGGATGGCACTCGGGCACATCTCCAGAGCAAAGGTTTGCTACATGACAACGCCGTCAAGCACGTCGTCGGCTACGGACACGTTGGAGATGGTGCGTAAAGTTCCTTGTACTCGCATGTCACCTCTGACAGGCAGCGAGTTCAGGAAACCTGCACTTGAACGTCATCGCCCACTCTTTCCAGCCCGAAATCGAGGCAGCACTTGAGCCTTACATCTACGAGGTCGTCCGTGAGTAGCATACCTTTTCTTTCCTTTGGCATGCTCTAACAATGTAATAGAAAATCTGAGAGGTTCCATCTCAGCGGAACATGGTATCGGAGCCATGAAGACGCATGCTCTGCCGTACTCCAAGAGCCAGTCGAGCATTGAACTCATGCGAAGGATCAAGCAAGTGTTTGACCCTAATGGCATCCTCAACCCAGGAAAAGTGCTGGAGTAAGATTACCCCAGGACCGCTTCATTTCGCCAAAATCCTCGTTATTACTCGAGTATATAGAGGGGAGTTCCAAGGGGAGGAACATTCATTTCATTTCCTCAGGCTTGCGCTATCCACGTTACGATTTCTGGCATGTTACAAATGGATTTACATTGAAGAATTTCTACACACTGCGATCGTTCACCTTTTCCGAAACTTCCGATTCGGGAAACTATTTGCTCAAGCTTGGTTCACACGCCTTACATAACGAGTGAAACCAACAAACGACCCTAACCTCTCTCATTCTGACCCTAACCACTGCCCTTCACCGGGCGCTTAAAACAACGCGACAAGATGGTAAACGACCCCTCGTTCATGGTCCAGAGTCGTATCGTTAACATGTATCAACCCCTCAGCTTTTCCAGGACGCCAACAACTTGCCTATCAAGTTTTTCATCCAGAAGGACCTACCACAAGAGATCCAAGCAGAACTCTGCGACACTATTACGGTATACTAGACACCCCTCTTCATGTCCTGCTGGAGACTTACTTACCCGTCCATCCAGTCCTTGGGCGGTCGAGTAGAAACAAAAGTCCCTAGACAAGGCTTCATACTCGTCAACCCGATCACACCCGAGGAAGGACGACTCCGGTCATGCTGGGCCACGAGAGATCGTCCAGAACGATTCTTCGTGCCCTACACCTACGTCGAGGCGTGCAAGATCTCCGGTGTCCTCCTCAAACAAATATTTCTCGAGGAAGATGGCCAGCCGATTGGCATGCATATTCACGCGAGCATCGCCAACCCCAACGCTCGACAGGTATTGAGCATGCGTATTATGGTGAGCGGACCATGTGTTTTATTGTAACTGCGAACACGTGCTAATGGGATGGCAGCACTCGGGCGGGAATCCCAACGCCACGCCTCAGAGTGCCAAAGTGATCTTGGCGGATCCTCATACTGAAGTTTTCCAGCATCTCATCAAGACGTATGAATCCGACCCTTCGAAATACATCGAATCGTTTCTCTGGGTGAAGAAATGCATCGACAAAGGGGCACTGATGTTTACCCCTCTTGTTTACAAAAACCCGGGCGGTCGAAGGCCTGGAGAAGAGTGAGTTTCAGTTATTCAATCCAGACTGAATCGAGACTGACGCCAGCCAGGCGAACCCAATTCACAGAGGAAGACGAAGAGCGTCTCTGCCGCTGGATTGCGGACAAAATCCCCTTCAAAGAGACAGGGGGGCGAACAGGCAATCGCCTCTACCAACAACTTGTTGAACAGGTAAGCCCCCTTTCTCGTCCAACCACATCACAACACTGACTTTGTTCGCAGGTCAGCGACCCTGAATTCACCTGGGTGTCTCGACATACCTGGCAGTCCTGGCGAGAAAGGTACAAGAAAAACGCAGCTCGCCTTGACGTCGTCATCTCTCGCATCGTCCAAGAAAAGCAGCCCGCTCACGGCGAAAAGGGACAATATGGATACGTTCGCCAGTCTGAAGAAAAGCCAAAACGCTCCCGCAAGAAACGAAAGGCTGATCAGATGGACGATTCTTTCTCAGGGATGGAAGCAGCTCTGGGTATCCCAGGCATGCACCCAATGGACCAGGCCGTCTTGCCTCCCCACCCATTTGCTCATATCCCCCCGCCCCCAATGGGCTATCCTATGCTCATCCCTGGCCCTTCAGGTCCTGGCTCATTGGAGAGGCTGGGGAAGGAGCCTACCAGGGAAGAAGTGGAGGAGACGGAGGAACCTGAATGGCATGTTAGGATAGGCAACGAGCCACCACCGTCTTGGGCACGAGACCCTGGCATGCCTGACGATGACCATGCCGATAAGCGGAGGAGGACGGAACTTGAAGGCCAACACATGCCAGGTCAACATATGCCGCCCCCAATGCCAGTCCCTGGACCATCCCACCCAGGAGCCCCTCCTGGCCCGCAAGAGGTCGAAGAGCCTTCTGCCCTCACTCACGCAACCGTCATGGCTCTTGCCAGTCTTCACGTTATCGACCACAGTCTCCGGGAAATCGCTCACGAATTCAGGTTCACATTCGAGGAGGTCAAAGAGCACTACGACAAGTGTGGCGAAATGACACAGACGAGGCACCGTTTCCAGCAGATGCGCGAGATTCTTCAAGAACGATTTGGTAACTAGTTGTCAAGGGATAGGCGACTCTCTATGTTGTATCACCTTTTTTGTATCACCGATTTGTAATCGAAGTATATGTGAATTATTCTTTTCTTGACTTCACGGAATGTCGTATTCAGTGAGCAACTTGTAGTTGGCAGCCCTCATTGGAGCTGAAGGACTGTCTGGCTTTCTGCGCCTGGATGGTACGAGTAGGTGAGTGGACGATAATAGTCAGAGAGATCACATACTTTTCTCCTGCAGCGAGGGATGGGAATGAGCCAAAGAGATCTGGGTGCTTTGGCAACGGCGCCTCACTTGAAGACAAGGTCAGGTTTGTGCAACCACGATCTGAAGAGCAACATACGTGAAGTACGGGTGCTCCAAAGCCTCCGCAGCAGTCATCCTACGATCAGGATCATATGTCAACAGGCACATCAACAAGTCCAATCCGTTCGTCGTCAGATACGGGAACTTGGATCTGAACTGCTGGGGCTGAAGTGAAGGCAGCGAGATGGACTTTGCCAGAGGCAAGTCAAAGTATTCCGGCCAGTCATTCTTCGTCGGTGGACCCAGGAGCTTGAATATCATGGATATCAGCTCGAGTTCACCTTTGGCTTGGAAGAGCGGTTCTTTGAGTAAGAGTTCGGCGAATATGCACCCAACCGACCACATGTCAACTGCAGTCGAGTACTCTGTTGCGCCTAGTAGAATTTCTGGGGCTCTGGAACAATAACAGAGAGTTGGTTACTATGAAACTTCACACATAAAATGAATCTTACCGATACCACAGAGTCACGACCAGCTGCGTCAAACCTCCAAGTCCAATAGGGTCGCCATACCGCCTCGCGAGTCCAAAGTCGGCGACCTTGATTGTGCCTCGGTTATTCATGAGGAGATTGCTCGTCTTCAGATCCCGGTGAAGGATCCAATTCTCGTGGCAATGATGCACCGCAGAGAGCAGCTGCAGCATGAGTGTCTTGACTTCCGATTGGAGGAAGGGCGAGGGCATCATGGTAAGCAACGACTTGAGATCGTGCTCAATAAAGTCCATCACCACAAACACTCTTCAAAGCAGCGGTAGAAAAAAGCGAGGGGCCTCCTGTTGATATACGAATAGGTTCCCGGCGTTGAGGAATCACGATACGCACTGGGTTAGAGTATCACCCACAACCACCTCCCGGATCCGGACCACGTTTTCGTGTTGGCACGACATGAGAGCATAGATTTCGCGCAAGGCAGTGATTGGGAATCCATTCTTCTCTTCTTCGAGTTTGAGCTTTTTGAGAGCGACAATGTCCCCGGTTTGCTTGTCCCGAGCGCGGAAGACGACACCATACGACCCTTCCTCGATCTGGTTTAGGCGCTCGTAGCAGTATACAGACCGTGAAGACTGGATGGCAGGGTGGCGAGTCCGTTCAGGAACGAAACGGCTGCGAGAGGGCTGAGGTTTCGAAGGCGCAGGTGGGAGCCTTGCCGGATGTCCTGAGGCTGCTGATGGATGAGCCTCGGATTTGGGTGTGCTGCTTCCAGAGGGCTTGGACTTTGCTCGACGTTTTTGAGGCCTGATTACGGGTGCATGGCCAATGTCTTCCTCGTCTTCCTCCCATTTAGACCGCTTCTTGGAGGGGGTCGATGGTCCTGCTTCAGCCGACATGAGGGAAGAGAGCAACCTTGACGGGATTCCCACGGCAGGTAGCTCATTCATTTAGGTGTACATTGCGTATACTACATTTGTTTTGTTCTGCTGTAAGTCTAGTCCCAGGACCTGACAGCGGCGTCGAGACATTTGAGGAGATGGTTTCGTGTCTCACCAACAGGCCATTCTTCTCCAGACTCCTCGAAGAACGGTCGGACGCAAACGTCGGCGACGGATTTGAAGAGATCTTCGAGGATCCAGGTGAGTCGTGGCCCAGTCAATTCGATTGCAGGTTCGGCGTTGATCTCCAGTAACTTCACCTGGAAAGGCGATGAAGAGTCCTGAGAGTGGACCACAAGAAAGTCGACGCCGTAGAGTTCGAACGCATTGGGTATTGGCTGTAAAGATCTCAATAAGTGCGAAAGATAGAGATTGATCGGTATACCTACCTGGAAGTGGACAGATGCTTCGAGTCCAGCTCTGAAGGTTTCGCCCAAGACATCACCGATTTGAGCAATGAGAGCCTTGTGGTCGTCTTGAGATAAGACACCGTGTGCTCCGTCACCCGACAAGATTTTGCAGCCGACCAGTTCGTCCAGTAGCCGAACGTTTTCCTCTCCACGTTCGGTCTGGAGGGAGGTATTTGTCAAATGAGGTGTAAGGTTGATCACCGGTGGTTCGTCTTCAGACATGATCTCAAAGGTAGGAGGACCATAGGGTACAGCGGCAAAAAGCGCTAGAATACGGTCATAGACGTAGACCTTGAGGGCACCAGACGCTACGCAGTAAACCCTAAGATGGAACTGACGGAGGTTGAGCAAAGGCTTGACAAAGCCAGACACATAACGGCATACCTTGTGACCCTTCTTCCCCACTTCTACCTCCCTTGAGGCTTCGCGGGGATCGAAAAGGACGGGATTGAGGAGGTATTGCTAAGTAGGTTGCATCAACAACATGACCTGCAATTCTTGCACAAGGACAAACCTGGATCACGAAGTGTCGGAGCTGCGACATCACGACAGTGGTATCACCGGGATTCTCATCCTCCTCTTCCTCTTCAAACTCTTCGAATATTTGTTGCAGGGAGTCTTTTGAATGGAAGAGCCTGATTCCCATGCCACGATCGGCCATTCCACTGGTGAGATACGCCAATGAGAGGTTTGCCAGTGAGAGGGATGAGGGATTGCGAGGCGCTAGGCTACTAACGGCTTCAAGATCCACCAATCATCGGTGTTATCCAGGCGATCTCCTAGCTCCCACAACTCGTCTGTCCACATTTCGTCGAGCTCGTCGGCAAAGGAGAGCTCAAGTTCGAAAGTTTCGGGAGATGCACGAGTGAGCAGAGAGGTTGGATTTTTCACGCAATACGAATGGATTATGCGTGACAAAAAGTGCTTCCGGATGAGTGCCTTGCGAAAAATGTAGCTGGAGGCAAGGACATCACTGCGACGGGTGAGGATGGCTTCATGGTCGATGGAATCGTATGTTGACCACTGCAGGAGACGGCCTTCAGCAGTGTGTTCGTCGAGAATGTCGACGTTGATGCTCCGGAGGGCATTGCGAACGAGCCTCTCGGTGAGAGGAGCGTTTGGCCAGCTAACAATCGCTGCAAAAGAGGAAGTCATAGCGTGAGAGGTATGGTCGAAATCAGGCGCCAAGTCGCGGTCGCGGTCGGAAATCACCTGCAACATCGTCCATCACAACGACCAGAGGCACTGGTAGTTCCAGTTACTGGCTTTCCTCTACCTCCAGATGTCCAACTACATTCTGTCTCTACAGCCGACATTCACCCAGGGCCTCATTCTGGGCCAGCTCTCAGTTCTCATTCTTCTAGGCACCATCCTGCGGTATCTCTTCCTCGATTCGTCCAAAAACCCATTCGAGACAACCTCTTATCACCCCCAATTTGACCGCAAGGCACCGTCACGGAAACAGGACGAGGACACCCATTCCCACTCTAGCTCGGAGGAAGTAGAGTCGCTGGACTGGTTTAATGCTCTCCTTCAGCAGGTGACTAACATTCCAAGCCTCGTACGCTAGAGCGCTTAACGCTTTGCTAGGTTGTTAACATCTATCGTGCAAAACTACGCGGTGACCTAGCTGGTCTTGACGGCGATGAGTTTGCTAGGCAGAGAATAGAGACATTTGCGAACAAGATTCGGCCAGCAGGCTTCCTTGTGCGTTGACGCGTTTTCCGCATTGCTGTCACCCGCTAAAACAGCTTGTCACAGGACCAAATCAAAATCCACTCTGTTGACCTCGGTGTTGCTGCACCGACGCTGTATAATGCGCGGATACTAGAACACAATCCTAATGACCCTAGTCTTCCTCAGGTCAGCCCCTCGTCTGCCTTCCAGTCGCGTCTTTTCTCTAACGCGACGTCATAGGAAACGGAATTCGAGATGATGTATGAAGACACTGTATCAATATCGCTCTCGACCTCATATCTATTCAACTACCCGATGCCGTCGTTTGCACGGCTTCCCGTTTCTTTAACGATTGCTCTTTCCCAGTTCAAGACCTCAGTACGTCTCTCTAGCTCATTGTCTCGCTTCTTGGCTAACTGTCGCTCTAGATACGCGTGACACCACCTAGCCCAGATTCACCGACGCCTGTCCTAACCTTTACCATCTCACCCAACTTTACTCTCGATCTCTCAACAACATCTCTGATGGGAAGCCGAGCAAAACTGGCCAACGTGCCAAAGCTTCACGAGCTTATACAACACCAAGTTCGGCGAGTTCTCGCTGGCCGTGCCACATGGAAGGTTGTCCTGCCAGGTCTCGCGACCGTGGCCGAAGTGAAACAAGAAATTCGTGAGCAAGAAGCTCTGTCGTAACCCTCACTCTACCTTTTGGTTCGTGTAACTTATTCGCTCGCTAATTCATAGTAGACAGTCACCCAAAAGTGCACCTTCCCCGTGTCCCAAGGTGTTGTAATGTGTAAATCAAGATTTATTTGGATTCATGACTAGATACCTAGCTCGTCGAGCCAAAGCTCTACCGCATTGAACAAAGGTTGCCCTTCAAGCTTCTTCGCAGGAATTACATCTACGAACGAGTTAGGCTCCTTGCAGAGCCGATTGCTCTTACTGAGCACCTCCAGCTTCTCTAGTGTATCAATGACGGCAATAGGGAACTTGGGCTCAAAGGTAAACTCATCGAAGGGCTCTGAAAGACGTGTCTTCTCCAGGTCTCCGTTGTCCTTTGGCGGTGAGATCAGGAGGATGGCTTTCGCCGGGTAGTTGGAAACATATTGCTGCGATACCAAGCATGACGCAGAGCGGGCTACAATCACAGGGGCGAACGGGTTGGCTTGAAGGCGTATCATGGACCGTAAATCTAGAAATCGCAAGCATGAGTTCCTGAGCAGTAGGACAAGATAGAATTTCGACACACTCTCCGCGTATACATTGATGAGCCCGCCTGGTGTTGAATCATTGTCGGGTTTCCCAGTTAGGTCGATCTGGAAACAGCTGAATCCCTTCTCGGCCAACATGGCAGACAAGGTCGTGATCCTAAGTAAACGATCAGAGGTTTCCGAGAGGAACACGGTAAGGAGCAAACCCACTCTTTCGTTGACTCTGCATCCAGCGCACTCGTCGTCACAAAGACTAGTGGCGTCGGCACCTCTCTCGATGCAGAGCTAGCCGGAAGACGAGGGATGACAGTGGCGGTCACCAAGCTTCTGATAGGCCAACGAGTTTGGAAATTGTGCAAGCGGTATGCACGCCAGCCATGGGTGAATCTGAAGAACATAATTGGTGTCTGCTCAAGGAACCTGTCGATGACATCAGCGCGACTGTGCGAAACAAAATTCCGTGATTCAACCCTTGGGCGCTTACCACGACTGTCTCAGCTTCTCACCCCTTGCTCAACACCAGAGACGATGGCGACACGGTCCTCAAATCTATTGTTCGATGACATCTTTACCATTCATGGCATCGACACGGAAGGCAAAAAGTTTGATCGAGGTAGGTGACCATTTGCCACCACTTGCTCTGATTGGTGTCTCATTGGGTGCAGTCTCAAGACTGTACGCCAATTCCAAGAACTACGACATGAAGTTGACACTGGACTACAACATCGAACTTTTCCCACTGGAAGATGGCCAGAGTTTCGCTTTGGCTCTGGCATCGTCGCTGTCAAGAGCAGGAAGTAAGGACGACGAGGATGAGCAGCCTGCATGGAGACCGGACGTAAAGAGGCAGGGTCTCGATGACGATTATGACTATGTCATGTACGGGAAGGTGAGTGTATTGCTGCCTCTGTGGCGGAACAAGAGCCTTAATGCCGTTCAGATCTACAAGTATGATGGAAAGCCGGAGGAGGACCTGGTGTAAGTTTCGGCCCATCCCTACCGTGCAACAACGGGCTGACATTTGACAGGACGGCCTATGCATCCTTTGGTGGCTTGCTCATGTCCCTGACTGGTTCATTCCGCCACATCTCGAGCGTTGTTCTCGGAGATCCTGTATATATCCTCCTGCGGAAGTAGGCTCATGGTCAACGCACACAGCAATCTCACCAAAAATGCCAGTCATAACCATGTCAAGATTGGTTATCGAATTACAACCATCATCATCCCCAACAAACCGCGAAGGGTGAACTAGAAAGGCTACAAGGCACTGCCTACCGTAAATGAAGCGAAGCGAGATAATCAACTGTGGAATATTATACTAGGTTGGTGCAATAATTATAAAAGATCGTGAAGATGTGTCATTATGCGTGCATAGAGCGAGGAATGAAGGGCGGTCTCGAGCACTGCTAGGCGGCCTTCAAGGCTCGTAGTTGATGGATGGCATCTGCCATATGGGCATTTTTGAACTCTGCCCGACCTGGAGAACCCCAGAAGCGACGGCCTGATATTTGGACATCAATCTCCGTCACCGACTGCATGGTCTGTTGCGCTGGAGGAAGAGTAGGCTGGACTGCAGACGGTGGGACCGACGATGTAACTTGTGTTGAAACGTCGATCTGGTCCACACCAAAGAAATTGGCAAGTTTCTGGGCTCTGCGACGGTCGTCGACAGGCGGGTGTTCAGTATTCGGTGTCGGCGGCTCCGATTCGATAGGACTTTGGCCTCCCTCGTCGTCCGTGAGGTCATACGCGAGTCTCGCAAGGTCTGTCGAAGGGCATCGAGCGAGCGAAGGTGCTTCTTCCGCCTGATCCTCGACGGGAGACAGTTCCGTTGGAACAATCTTCAGCTGGGGCTTGTCTGCAGCGCGGGAGCGCTCCTTGCCCTCTGCCAACATGCTCATCAAGTCGTGGGTCACCTCAGGGCCAAGGATCTATAGAGACAAATCTATAAACATCTGGAGGCTTGAGAACGAGAATAGCAGCTTTACCTTGGTGATTTTCCTGTTGCGCTTGATGCTGCGCTTCAGTTCTTCATTGACAAAGTCTGGTAGCGGTTCAACGGCTTCAGGCTCCCAATCACGTCTCTGAGACTTGAGATTTAGAGAGCGCGACCTAGTGAGTCTTGGGGGCGGCTCCAGAGTCTCCTCAAAGACATCTGACAGAGGCCGCAGATCCAAACTCTTCGCGCGTTGCTCGTCTCTCGTCGCGTCCTCCTGCGGCTGGCTGAGCAGGAGATCTGAAGGAATTCTTGATTCCCCGAGATGTCGCATCAACTTGGCCATATTGCCTTTCCGACGTTCAAGTTGCTCAGGTGTCAGTGTAGGTGACTTTTCATGGCGAATATATTTGCGCTGATACCCAGGTGTGGTCGGCGACGGGCCCGAATTGAGCGGCAAGGGGCGTAGAGGCAGGTCAGGAGTTGAGTGCAATGCTTTGTTGCTTCTGGGGCGGCCAGGGTGGACTTCGTGACCTTCGGACGCCGATGCCAGGGACGTCCTGCTTGTCTGAAAGTTGGGTGCGGAGAAGGGAAGTGGGGGGTGTGCGGCGCGAGGCGACATTAAACTGCCCGACCTTGACGAAGACGACGCCGTGGATGACGATGGCCGCCGTTGAAGTTTGCTACGGGGCTTAGATGTTGACCTGCGCCGTAGGCCACGCTCCTCGACTTCTGCGTCCGTGCTCGAAGACGAACTCCATACATCCTTGGACAGAGACAGCGAGCGAAATACCGATCGACGTTTGTCCCTGGGCGGTCCTGTAGCAGCATATGGGTTAATTGTTCCAAGTTAGCAGATGGATTACATACGTTCTGGCGCGGGGGTCGATGGAGCCATTTCACTCTCTCTGTTCAACTTCGTGGGGACGACAAGGTCGGAGCAAGGAGGAGGGTTCAACTTGTTTTATAAACGAGGCCCACTGGTGACAGCATTTTCTACGGTACCTTTACTCCATCAGCCTGTCTCTATGCCTTCAGTATGATTGCCGATTATGGTAAGATCTCGCCTAACACGTTTTCTGTAGGCGCCTAGCAACGCGATGAGATCATCCATAAGGATAAAAAAACATTGACTCGATTCCCCAACAGTCTACACAGGGTACATAGCGAAAGGCAAGATAGTATGCGGATGAATGCAAGCGAAGAAAGCAGCGAAAAGGCTCGATGAATGCGAGAGCCGTCTTAAATGTTACAAATAAATTAGTTACCTAGGTGTCCAAATGCGTAGATGTTGTTGCCAAATTCCGGTTGGGTGTTCGCTTGGTAAACGCTACAGATGAAGGCACCCGGATGAGAGAGACCCGTTTAGCAGCTCGCGTTCTATTCCAAGGTTCGGCTTCCTCGGCTTCTGCTTCTTGACCTACAGGTTTCGCTAGGTCCCTGTATGATCCACCCTCCGAGCTCAAGGCGGACGACGATCTGCCCACTAACAAAGGTTTAGGGCTTCTTAGATCAGTCGGGTACAGACCGCTGTGGGGAATAGAAGAGGAAGTGCTTGGGCGTGGGGAGTCAAAGGCCTGCGACGGGCTCCGGGAGATCGAAGTGGTGGCCTCATACTCGTCAAGAGGCCAGTCAGAGGAATAGTCAACAGCCGAGTAGAACGAGTCAGCAAGAGAGGTGCTGGATCCCGTTCGTGCCAAGGTGTGTGCGGAATGGGGAGGTTCTTCCTCGGGCTCATGGGTAGATATGGTCATTCGGGGGATGGCATCGGCCTGTCGCAGCTCCAGCGATCGTTTGGCCGCATCGAGAGCGATGTGCTTCATGGAAGCCAACGAATCTATGTCCGCCTCCAGATCGTGGCGGAGAACGGTGGCGTAGCAGGCCAATCGTTGGTATTGGATGCGGAGCGTCGTCAGCTTCCTGGGTGCTGCAAAACTCTGCACAGCGGTGACGAGCTTTGTCCTTGTTGCGGTCTGGAGAGGCCGGAGGATAGCTATGTTCCTCAGAAATCGAGTTTCAGACATCAACTCTGAGTGGACAAGAGCAAGCTCCCGCTCAAATTCCCAGAGTCTTTGCCGAACAAGATCCTGACGCGAACGCATCGATGACGGGTTAGGGATGAATGGTGGCGATCCTTGAGATTCACAAGACCTATAGGAGGCGTTCTCCCTGCACCAAGGTAAGTAAATTCCAGGACAATGGAAAGTGCCGCTTTGCTTACCCGTTGACAGGGCTCCCGACTGCTAGGTCAGCTTTCACCTGGTTGAATGTCATTTGAAACTGCTCGGAACCAGCAGACTGGAGGGAAGAGATGGTATCCAAGTCTAAGAGGTCCTCAGACGGGACATTCAACCGGTGCTTCAGTGGCGGGCGCTGATTGAATGTCCCTGAGAGCATCCCCATGAGTTGACTTGGAGTGCTGGTGTCCCATTGAGACGGCAAGGGCTGTGCCAATGCCTGAGATTGGAGGTCGTGCAGATGAGACGTAGCTGCCGCGACACCAGTCAAGCGGACGTCGTGCTGCGACATGCCGGTCGGTCGAGGTCTAATACCTGCCGATTTGAAGGTACTGGCATAATTGATGCAGGACAACCAGTGGTCGGCATCACTCATGTCGGATGCTTTCAGCAAGATCTGGCGCCCGCTTGATAGGACGAGCCTAAATGTGTTTTCGTGCTACGGGGACGTAAGTATACCACGCATGCCTGGTCGACATCTTCTTACCTTGACGTAGGACGAATCAAACAAAGCAATGGCATCTTTTAGAGGCATTATGTCATCTGGTTTGAAAATGCTTCCACAGACGCCCTTCTCTGAGCTAGCTTCAATGAGTCCAGGCAGCTGGTCCTTCATGTCGATGTCACGGAAGAACATGATCTGGGATGTGGTGAGCAACACCGTCCAAGCCCTCCATTTGCGTACGGCGGAACGCTTGCCGCGACCCGTGATATCGTCCTTGCGGTTCAGGACCCCAATCTTGACAGTTTTCAATGTCAAAATGTTTCGCGATGGCGACTCTGGAGGAGCGTTGTTGCCCTTACTTGAATCACCTGAGGAACGAGGAACAACGTTTCCAGAGACGCCCATTGCAAAAAGAGGACGCTTCTCTGGGACTTCGACTTGTAAAAGCCGGGCATTTGAAAATATCGCTTGAAGCTCCCGGTCATTGATACGCTGCCCATTTCCTTGAGAACGAAAGGGGGTTTCCACGGGGATCAACTTTTCTACGTCTCCTTTCATTGACTCCAATAGATTCTACCGCCGTATAAGCGACCCCTCGCGATTCCACCCACTGAGCACTCACATTCGTGATCAGATAATAGGGGTCAACCTTAGGCTTGTTAAGCATGCCAGCGGGAGATGGCGTCAACGGTGTCCGCAACCGTTTAGAGGTGTCAGGGGATTGTCCACCATGATTCTGCGCGTCCAAGGGATCTTCAATGAAGATGAACGGGGAAAACGTGACATTGTCAAAGAAGCACTTTGGGGAGGTTGAGCGATATTATTTAGGCAAGAGATACTTTGGCTTACCCCCAGAATTTCTGGATAGATTCCAGGCAGTGAAGCGTTCTTGACGTAGTCCGCCTTCGTCATCTTTGTCTTGTTCGAACGGTTGAACGCATCGGTATGCAGCATAATAAGACTGAAGGCCAAAATGTAAGCATGGTCTATCGGCAAAGGAATTAGTTTAATCTCGTAGCAGATGCCAAGGGGCGAATTACCTTCAGAAGAGAATAAACCTGGGTTACATGTCGAATAGCGGAAGGAAAAGGCTTCCACAACGCGATCGATTTGTTGGGTCTCTCTTGGTAATCCCACTTCCATCAGGAGCTTCCGCAAAGCAATGTCCAAGGGTTCATTCTCAAACTCAAACTCTGACATGAATATTCGTAGAGCTTCAAGATAGATCGGCTGTGGGCTGAGGATTATGAGCAAATCCCGCAACGCAGGTCAGGAATCAACATACCTTGAAGCGAGAGCAGTGGCAAGGTCCCCTTTGCTGACGACAGCTCGGATGCGATTGAGATAGAGAAGAGGAGCTTCATCGGTATTTGGCTTTGGGGGCGCTTCAGGCCTATTGGACGGTAATGACGGTGTGTGCTGATGCATATTTGGCGGTACATCGATTGTGAGCCGAGGTAGAGCAGGGTCCGACGATGCCAGAGAAGGATTTGTCTGTGCCCGCCTGCGCTTTGCAAACCTGCTCAAAGAGGGAACAAGAGTTTGCTCTGGATCTGTGCGAGGAAAGGCAACAGTGTCAGCCGACGTGACTGGTGATGAAATGGACCGAGAGGTTGGAGGTGGGTGCGATGTCGGTTTGGAAGGTGCAGAAGAATCCGAAGGGGGCTGGGAGGGGGACGGCGGTCGAGATTGTTGCGAGAGAGATTCGATAGAATGCCTTCTGGAGCTCAGACGGCGAGCGGCCTTTGAGCTGAAACTCGACGCGATGCCTCGCGCAAAATCTTCGAGTCCGAAAGGAGCGGTGGACGACAAATTAGACAGAGGAGGGAGCTGGGGAGGTAGGTGAGGCGACGGTTCAACAGACAGAGCCTTGCTTTGCTGTGGTAGATCGTCTGGAGATGCTGTATCCTTGTTCTTGCGCCAGAAGGATGACTTGCGGGAAATAGGCTTCGGGGACGAATGAGCCGTACTTGGCCTCTTGGGAAGGCTTTCGCGGCTTGTATCCTTGCCATTTGGTTTCTGCTCGGATGTGGACATTGTGAAGAAGGAGAGAGGCCCAAGCGACAAACCCCTTGACCGCCGCCTTGAGTTGTCGGGGGCTTGCACTTGAGCATCGCCTTCTGAATTCGGGAAAGGTTGGAGAGGGAGAGGTTTGGGAGAATCTGGAGTGTACGTCGGTAAATATGAAGTGAGATTCCCGTGAGGTGCCGCGAGATGTTGGTAATTGAAGGCGAGAGCAGAAGCTGAGCGATGGATAGAGGGTCTCCCTGTGGGGTCCCTGGCTGGCAGGTCGAAAGACACAGACCCTGGTCGAGGTATGGGTGGAAGTGATTTATCCACTGTCAGGAGACGCGACGAGCCAGCATGCCCGTGTGTCGGCCTCAAGTCCTCTCGGACACCCACTTGGCTGGGGACAATGACGGCTGCCGGAAGTGTATTCAATGCTGTCAGCGGAGTCATGTTCGGAGGTCTCTCTACACCCGACAAGGAGAGACTCCGTTTCTGGCTGTCCAGTATTGGTCGAGTGACAGCATCTGGGTGAATCGATTCCGGTTTCAAGTCACCAAAACCATCCCCAATACTACCAATGACCATAGACAGATGTAGGGACGAAACTGTACGCCGACGATGAAAGGCAGCGCTCTTCTCCACTGGCTGAAACGCTCAAAAACAGCGTATGACCAAAGATCGAGGGTGCAGAGAAATCGAAAGCTTAAGGTGAATTGAGGTGGAGGTAAACTCCTGATCCCACTTGCTGACGCTTCACTCATCCGATCAATACTGCTGATGGCCACTAGTGGCAAATACGCCAAGCCAGGGTGTGAGGCCACTAAAGTGCCAATGTCAATGTATGGTAGGTACAATCGAGGAGGTGCGAAAAAAAAAGTATTGAAGAGTATGAAGACTGCGAAAGGTCGATTCAACTCCCTCCTTTCACTTTCTGCAGTTGCTTTTTGCGCGATTGCAGTTTCTCCTTCTAGATGGGAATGAGATGGGCTGAATAGGACCACTACCGGAAAACGCACCTCTGTCTCCTTCTTCGCCTTACTGTATTTCATCTTCTCATACAGTTTCCGCTGCTTGTTGCTCATCATCATTTTGTTCATGTCCTTTTCTGCATCTTCCGTCGCTTTGCTCGCTGCATCCGGCGCCTTGGCTTTACCGGCCTTCTTGACTTTCGACGCGAATGCATTGTAGTCCAAGCCTGCAGCCTCGGCTGCCAATTCCGCTGCACGCAAGCTTGCTGGGTCGTCCACAGACACCGATGCCAGAGCAGCTTCAACGGCATCTGTCTGCCCATCCTCCTCGTCTGATAAACTTTCCTCGTCCGCTTCTTCCTCCTCCGACTCAACACCCTCCATCGCCGCGTCCTGTCCCTCCGAGACAGGATCGTACGCACCCTCGTTCTCGCCGAAGGGGCTGAGATGAGGGGGGAGCATCTTTCCTTGAGCATAGGTGTCCTCAAGGAGTGCCTTCCTTGCATTGATGCTGTCGACCACCCACTGGGGCTGCACATACTTCCGCCGCGACCGCAATTCTCGCTGAGCAGGCGTCTCCTCCTTTTCCACAACAGGTCTGTCGATGATAACGTGAGTGATTGTCTCGTCGTTCTCGTCAAAGGGAGAGCCTGTGCCTGAGGTGGCAGGCCATCCAACACGTCCACCGAAAGAGCGAATAATGAATTCGAAGATCGAACGATTGATTTCGCGGGAGAGCCAGAAGGTGTAGGGAGCGAGGATGGTGGACGAGGGGGAAGCTGGAGATATTGATATTGAGTGAAGAGTCGGAAGTTCAGAAGCGATATCTGAGGTTTTGCTTCCCTGAACCACGAATTCCTCGTCTTCCTGGTCAGCGTTCTCGCCCACATCCATCTCCACGTCCGCTTGAGGATTTGAATCTTTGGATGCCGAGATGGTCTTGATGGTCTGCTTCACTTCTCGTGCCGAGACCTTCTTTCCCCCGACGGCGACCGATTTTTGGGCTTCGACGCGCTTTGCCTGGTCACCAACAGATTGAATACTGAAAGCACCGACACCAGCAGCCATATCCTCCTTATTGGTATCGATTTTGGGAGGATATACCAGATTGGCATCGCTGTATAGTTTGAAGAAGACGAATCCGAGGAGGGTTTGGTAGAGTTCAAGGAAGGTGAGCATCACTCGAACGTCGACGTCGGGAGGAATCTACATCGATATCAGCAGGGGAAGCTAGAGAGGGTGAAGAAGACGTACGCTCTGCGTGAAAGAATATGGCACCAACCAAGTGATAGTCTGGTCCATGACCTCCGCTTGGTAGTAGACACCTTTTATTGATAGGAAGACTTTTCGAAGGGATTGAGAGTGCATGACGTATAGTTGCCATTGCAAGGCAAGTCGCGCACAGCTATCCACGATTTCTCGAGGAAGTCTTGCGGTACTCGGGAGGGTGGCGAAAAGAAAGATCATGCACAAGGCATCATCTATGTCTCGCAGCGCGTCGAGGAAAGTTGGATAGCTGGGAAGAAGGTCAATTAAGACCAAAGATGTGATGGCTGCAGACGCACCGTTCTTTGATGATATGGTCAAGACGATAGATGGGTTTGTTCTCCTCCAGACTCTTTGCAGCACTCCATTCTCCCCTTCCAAGAGCTCTAGAGAGCTTTTTGGCAAAAGCTTTGTGTTCCCGAAGCCGTTTGAGGACGGGCTCATGAGCAAGATATGCGATATCTTTGGTGTAGTAGAAGGAGGTTGGCGCAGAAGACCCTTTGTTGGCCTTTCTTTTGTTATTGGGTTCTCTGGGAAAGATCCCTAGCTGTTCGTTTAGCGCCCGATCCTGACTAGGTTAGCGAATTGCGAACCTTTTAAAATGCAAAGTCTTCGAAAATCGGCCAGGGAGCACTGTAGCTTTCTGACAGCAGCAGTTCTCGTGATGTAGTTTTTGGCTGCGCCAGCCTTTCCCTTTTGTTTGATTCGACCCATGGCGAGTAGAGAGCAGGTGAATTCGATTCCCAGAAATGGATTTCGAAAACTTGGGCTTGTATTTGGTGATGGCTTGGTAGCCAAACAAATCCCACTGGGAGCGCGCTCCTTGATTCAGTCCCGAACCTCCAAGCGCCCGTCGACTCCCTTTTACCATGAGGTAAGTATCCTATAAGCTCTCTAGTACCTCTGGGGTCACGATACTTTTTGTCTTTCAGTCAATACGTCCACGTTCCCAAATCTGAGCTCGACGAGGCCCAGCTGCGACAATTAGAGGAACATGAAATCTCCCAAGGTCCCTTGTCAGTTCTCCAGCAGGCAGTCCGCAACCATGCCCAAGTTTTGATATCGTTGCGAAACAACAAAAAGCTTCTAGCACGTGTAAAGGCATTCGACAGACACAGTAACATGGTAAGTATGCTTTGGCCCGACATCTTACTATCATCCTGACCGTCTTTTGCAGGTTCTAGAGAACGTCAAGGAGGAACGTCTTTCCGTCTTTCCTACTTTCACCTACCCACGAGCTTACGATCTTGTATAGATGTGGACGGAGATCCCTAAAGGCAAGAACAAGAAGCCCGTTAACAAGGATAGGTTCATCAGCAAGATGTTTTTGCGGTACGAACTTCTTCCAACCACTCCCAATATACTGGCTGATGAACCCTTACAGAGGCGATTCTGTGATTCTCAGTGAGTATCTCGATTCGCCGACATCTTTTCGACGTATTAACGCTTTGCACAGTCTTACGCAACCAGGCATAGTGTGTCCAGCAATCAGACTTTCATTGTACACTACGCGATCAATACATCTCCTCGCTGAGCCTCAAGGCGTGAGTTTCACACCCCAAATGACAGCAGATGCGCTCTCTGCATCTCCTCTATCTGGCGTATCCCATCGAATACCCCGCCAAGAGCCACCCAGCCAAAGCTTTGCGCGCCAAATTCGTTTCCCTTGTCCAAAGCTAGGCGCCAGGTGAACCATGCCCTTTGCAGATATACCTCATCAGAGTCCTCCTCAGGCCCCTCGAGCACTTCCCTGATTCCTCTGACAAGGACATCCGTCGCCTCCCTCATCTTTGCCATGATGTCCCTCCTTCTCCTCTGCTGCGAAGTTTTTTGGACAATGGTCCCGATGAGAACTTCCTCTTCCGTGAGCATCGCGTTTCTTGTAGTGGATATGGTATGCGTGTAGCAAATTCCTTCCAGCTCCTTTCTGTACCTTGAGTAAATCTTCTCCGCCTCTTCGTATAGCTGGTCAGTGAAAGGCTCCTCTGTGCTGACCCCGGACTCCTCAACCTTCATCTGAATCAAGTTGAAGTACGGTTCCATGCTCAGCAGAGTATAAGTCTCCTCGACATCCATAGCATCCTCCATCCAGGCATGGCCTCGTCGTCTTGCCTGATGTCTACCTGGCCGCATGGGTTCCCCTCGGTCTTCTACGGGGAGCTTGATTGCGCGAAAAAGTTGTCCAATGAACGCTGCGCTAGGGTAGTATTTGGTAGGGTCTAGATGGGCAGAGTCCATCGTTTCGGGTGCGTTCCAGTCGGGTTTGAGTCTATGCTTGAGTCGCGGAATTTCCTCGAGATCTACCGGATTGCCAGACTTGGCATAGTCCACCGCATCGCTATGCAGGATTGCGAGCTCCAAGCAATCTTCATCGTAGATTCCTTCGGGACTCTGGTCTGCTATTATGAGCCAATTAGTTGCTATAATTCCGAGAACCTTGTCCTGTCAACTGAAGACTCAGATTGAGAGATGACGGTAGACGACTCACATCTGATGATATGTATTCCATTACAAACTCAGCGACATCAACCATCGTGCTTCTACGCTGAAGCACCTTCCTGGAGGCAGGAGCATAATCGGAAGGTTCTGCGTTGGGAGTTGTGGGGCGGAATGCGGCTAGATTGGGTTTTGACAATGGAATCAAGTTGTAGACGTCGCCATCGAGGTCGCCGCCTCCAAGGTACGAGGGAAGCGGTCGATTTCCTTTGAAAATGATTCAACAATCAATATCAAGCGTACTATATCGGCCTACCTTTGACACTGAAGACAACGGTGTTTTCCAAAGGTTCCTGTGCGTAGGGAGTACCTGGAGGTGGCTGCCCGACGGCTCGTACAACCTGGATATCTCCAGGGCGGATCGTAGGGGACCGTGAGATGAGGACGTCACCCTCCAGATAAACGGATTTCCCATTCAGAGGCTTGACATACGCGTAGATCTCGTTCGGTTTCAAATATCCATGCACGTCCGCGACGCCGACCAGGGACCATGCACCAGGAATTGGGATTCGTGCGTGGTTCTTGAGGAGTCGCAAGACGTGGTTTATGGCGAATTCCATCATCTTGCTGTAGAATTTATCCTGAATCAGGGAACGAATCCCCAACTTGTTCAGACTGTTCAAAACTGAAGAAAGTCGAAAAGATGCCCCGAGGCCGTGCGTTTCCAATAGCTCTGCCGCACGCTCAAGCGAAAGCGCCGCCTGCTGGGCATGCTGAACAGCGATGTCTTGAAAGTGTTTGATGATGTCAAAGGGAACCCCAAGCCCTTGCATAAGCATGATGAGAGGGCGGTTGAGGAAGTAGGGGGTGGGCCGGTCAAAGGAGCGAGCGATTTCGATCTCGGCGGAATGGGGGGCGTCGAACTTGGTCATGGAGTCTCTCAGCCCGATGAGACAGCCTTGCATTCGGTAGTCAACCGAAAGCATGCCTTTCGACCCTCCTAAGCGAACCTGAAAGGCTTTCGGATATCCTTTCAGAGACCGTGCGCGCCGTTTCGTGCGTTTAAGATGCTTCCATATTTCCCTCGCCAGCTCGGGAGACAGGGTTCCGACCCCGTCAGTGAAACAGTGCTTCTGGCCTTCAGAGCGAACTTCGATATCGCGCATAGGGATGATTTCTTCGACCTCGATGATGCAAGCATCTGTGGCGGTAAACGCCTGGGAGAGTCGGGCTGCATATCGGGCGGGACAATACATAAGTTGAGAGTCGAAGCTGAGGTTGTCAAAGTTCCCAAGGCTGCGGATAATCGACGCAGCGGTCACTCTCCCGTGCCTGCTATCACGAAAGGACTTGACGAACCTATTGGATGCAAAGTGAGAGGGGATTTATTTCATCAGCAGCATGCAACTCACAAGACAGTGTGCTCTTTGAGTGCCGACTGTGAGTAAGCCAAAAAGTCGAAGTAACGCCCCGCGATCTCCAGACCCTCCAACAACAGAGTGCCAAACCGATCACGAACGAACGCACGTTGATCCAAGTCCCTGTCATTGATCTGGTACTGAGACCTCCCTTCTGCAGCAAAGGTGACCCGCAGAAAGGATTCGTGATGGCTAGTTTCGAAATTCCGTATGACGCGGTTTGAGCGTTCTGGGTAAGGGCCTTCGAGGATCATAGTCGTCGGTGTGACGGTGACATGCAATGATTGATACAAGCTACCGTCAGTAGGTAGAAGTGTCGGTGCGTCGTAGGTTATGGAAAATTCAGCCACGGTTTCCTCGAAGCACCTTCGTACAGAATTGGCGTTTCTGTCGTCCATGTTGTCGCTTCCGTAAAGAGCCTTCACTTTCGTCTTGAAATCCCTGAGTAAGGCAGATGTGTGCTCCCGGCCTTTGTCCAGAATCATCTGCTCCACCGAAGGCAAGATCTCCAGCACCTCTTTAACGTCAACAGACAGATCCAAGACGATGGATGCAACCTGGTAAGCAACTTGCCAATTCAAGCGCGAAAGCCACGCATCGTACTCGTCCACAGCCTCCTGTGAATATCGTCCTCGTCGGTCGATTCGACACTGATAGTCTTGAATTCTGTTGATGTTTACCAGGCGAGCCAAGTAGTGGAACTGGTGTAGGGCAGCATCGGATGGTAGGACAAGGCGAATGGCAAGGGATGCGAACGGCGCCACTCGTTGATGACCAGGAATGGTCGGCAAAAACGCAAGTTGAGTACGTTTAGGAGCTGAGCCCTGAAGTAAAGCCAGAGCCGCAGTCACACCTACGGGCGCACGCTCGTACGTGGGCCGCTCGTTGAGGGAAAGCACGAGGACCGGCTGTCGCTGAAGATAGGTATGGGCGCTTATCGAGGCAATGGTGGGCAGTCGAATGGCAACGATGTAATTGTAGCCGGACTCGCCATTTGTGAACTGGTCAGCGCAAAAGAACTCGACGCGCAGCTGGCGCCGTTCTTCATCGAAGAAGAGGACGCCATCCCGCGGGCTCTCTTCTGCTTCGACGGAGAGCACACCGTCTCGGCATTTCCAACAGAATTGGATGGCTCGGATTGGAATCTCTTGGTCCGCTATTTCTTGTATACGCCGCTGCTCCTCTTCAAGAACCTGGGGGTCCCTATATGGCATCAAGCGTATAGTTTCGACAATATCTGGCTTCCCTGCCGGAGTGTTGCTCAACTCGAAGACAATCTGCCTATCACCCAGGTAGATGGGACGGGAGCCATCTCCGTACACTTGAAGGAAACGGTTTCCCAATTCCTGGGTCGGCAGCGTTAAGAAGCCGCACCCTTTATGAAGTCTCGTTCCTCCGTTCCAGTCTCTGATCAGACGGACGTCGAAGTTGAATACGGTGTCAGAGTTCCAGACCGGAGGGCGGTGAAGGTGATGGGCGAGCAGCTCGGTGATTTGATGGTGGTTGTAGTCCCAGTCCAGTTGACACATAAATATCTCCATGGCCTCTGCCAGACGGTAGCTCTGGACGACAAGAAAGATACTGGAACGACTGTGTAGGTGATGGGGTGCCTTCACAAAGTAACTTTGTCCAGGACAAGCGCCCGGTGAGTCATGTGACAGAGTCAGGCCCAAAGAACACCCGGTGAGGTACGTTGCAGAGATGACCGTGTTTCAACATACCAATGTCTTTCGGACGTATGAGGAAACGAACTGTTTTACGCGGTCAGGCATAAAATAGCAATGACACTGAGATTTTCGTGGGATACTAATACATCTTTTTGTTCAGCCGTGTCATGGATAATCTCAGATCGCAAACGATAGCAGATGAGCTCTTCGCCTCTCCTCTATTTGCCGTATTGCATCAAACACAGCACCGAGAGTCACCCAACCAAAACTCTGCGCGCCAAATTCAGTTCCCTTCTCCAACGACAAGAGCCACGCGAACCATGCCCTTTGCAGATATACCTCCTCGGAATCATCTTCGGGCCCTTCGAGCACTTCCCTGATTCCTCTGACAAGGACATCCGTCGCCTCCCTCATCTTTGCCATAACGTCCTTCCTTCTCCTTGGTTGCGAAGTCTTTTGGACAATCGTCCCGATAAGAACTTCCTCCTCTGTGAGCATCGCGTTCCGTGCGTTGGATATGGTATGCGTGTAGCATATTCCTTCCAGCTCCGTCGTGTACCTTGAGTAGATCTTCTCCGCTTCTTCGTACAGTCGGTCGGTGAAAGGTTCCTCTGTGCTGACTCCGGACTCTTCAACCTTCGTCTCGATCATCTCATAGTACGGGTCCATGCCCAGCAAAGTATGGTTATCTCCCGCATCCTCCCTTGCATCCCTCCTCTGAGTTTGACCTCGTCTTCTTCGCCTATGCCGGTATGGCCGCGTGGACCCCTCTCGATCTTCCACAGGGAGCTTAATGGCGCGAAAGAGCTGACCGATGTATCTAGGACTCTTGTAATACTTGTTGACGTCGAGATGGTCTGGGTCCATCGTTTCGGGTGCGTTCCAATCTGGCTTGAGCTTGTGCTTAAGGCGTGGAATCTTGTCGAGGGCTACGGGATTACCAGACTTTGGATAGTCTACGGCGTCGCTGTGTAGGTTTGCCAGCTTCAAGCAATCCTTGTCGTTGATACCCTGAGGACTTTGGTCTGCGATAACGAGCCAGTTGATGGCTATAATTCCAAGCACCTTATGGATCGTCAGTTGACTGCGCCTGGAATGTGGTAACAGAGAAACTCACGTCCGAAGATATGTATTCCATCACAAACTCCGCGACATCGACCATCGTACTCTTGCGCTGAAGCAGCTTCCTAGTGGCGGGAGCATATTGGGAAGGTTCTGCGTTGGGCATGGTAGGGCGGAATGCGGCTAGGTCGGGTTTTGACAAGGGAATCAGATTGTATATATCACCATCGAGGTCGCCACCTCCAAGGCAAGAAGGCAGTGGTCGATTTCCTATACACTTGATGTTAGTTCAATGCTTGCTGTGGGTGTTCAGATCTTCTACCTTTGACACTGAATACCACAGTATTTTCGAGAGGTTCCCTTGCATAGGGTGTCCCCGGAGGGGGTTGCCCAATGGCGCGCACAACCTGGACATCTCCAGGGTGGATGGTAGGCGACCGGGAGATGAGGATGTCCCCCTCCAGATAGACTCCTTTCTCGTTAAGTGGTTTCACGTAGGCGTATATCTCGTTAGGTTTGAGATAGTCGTGAACGTCGGCAACGCCAACCAACGTCCATGCACCAGGAATGGGGATTCGTGCATGGTTCTTGAGGAGTCGGAGGACGTGGTTGATGGCAAATTCCATCATCTTGCTGTAGAATTTGTCCTGGTTCAGGGCACGAATTCCCAGCTTGTTAAGGCTGATTAACACTGAGGGTAGACGAAAAGATGCCCCCAGACCGTGGGTTTCCAGAAGGTCCGCCGCACGTTCGAGCGAAAGCGCCGCCTTCTGGGCATGCTGAACCGCGATATCTTGGAATTTTTTTATGATGTTGAAAGAAACACCCAACCCCTCCATAAGCATGATAAGCGGCCGGTTAAGAAAATAGGGGGTCGGTCGGTCGAAAGAGCGGGCGATTTCAATTGCAGTGGAATCGGGCGCGTCGAACTTGGTCATAGAATCTCGGAGACAGATGATGTGGCCTTGGAGTCGATAATCGACGGACAGCATGCCTTTCGACCCGCCGAAGCGAACCTGAAAGGCTTTCGGGAATCCTTTGAGAGACCGGGTGCGGCGTTTGGTGCGTTTGAGGTGCTTCCATATTTCCCTCGCCAGCTCCGGGGATATGGTTCCTACGCCGTCAGTAAAACAGTATTTTTGGCCCCCAAAGACTACTTCGATATCACGTATGTTGAAGATCTCCTCGACCTCGATGATGCAAGCGTCTGTGGCGGTAAACGCTTGTGAGAGTCTGGCTGCATATCGGGCGGGACAATACATGAGCTGGGAATCGAAGGGTAGGTTGTCGAAGTTCCCTAGACTCTGTATAATCGACTCGGCCGTGACTCTCCCGTGCCTGCTATCGTCGAAAGGCTTGACGAACCTGCTGAATTTAGAACGAGAATAGCTAGCTCAACTAGAAGGCACTCACCAAACAGAATGCTCTTTAAGAGCTGATTGCGAATAAGCCAGGAATTCAAAGCTACGCCCCGCAATTACTAGACCTTCCAGCAGCAGGGAGCCAAAGCGTTCACGGACAAAGGCGCGCTGATCTAGCTCCCGGTCATTGGTTTGATATTGGAGTCGTCCTTCTGCAGCGAAGGTGACCCGAAGGAAGGATTCCTGGTGTCGAGTGTCGTAATTGCGTATGACGCGATTTGAGCGCTCTGGATAGGGCCCTTCGAGGATCATCGTTGTCGGTGTGACGGTGACATGCAGTGATTGATACAAACTGCCGTCGGTGGGCAGAAGTGTTGGGGCGGTATACGCCTTGGAGAACTCTGCCGCAGTCTCATGGAAGCACCTTCGTACAGCATTGACATTCCTGTCGTCCTGGTCGTCACTCCCGTAAAGAACTTTGACCCTGCTCTTGAAGTCCCTGAGCAAGGCAGATGTGTGTTCCCGGCCTTTGTCCCGAACCATCCGCTCCACAGAAGGCAAGATGCCCAACATCTCCTTGATGTCGACAGCCCACCCGCATACGATGGATGCAACCTGGTAGGATACTTGCCAATCCAGCCTCCGGAGCCAGGCATCGTATTCGTCCATTGCGTCCTGAGAGAAGAGCCCTCGTCGGTCGACCTGATATTCATAGTCTTGCACCCGTTTGATGTTGGCCAGGCCGATAAGATGTTGGAACTGGTGCAAGTCAGAATTGGAGGATAGGACGATGCGGATGACAAGAGATGCAAAGGGTGCCACTCGCTGATGACCAGGAATAGTCGGCAAAAACGCAAGTTGATTGCGTTTAGGGGTCGAACCACCAAAGAAAGCTGCAAAGAGCTGCTCCAGGCCATCAGAAGCACGCTCATATGTCGGGGGCTCGTTCAGGGAGAGCACGAGCACAGGTTGATGCTGATGGTAGTTGTGGGCGCTTAGTGAGGAAATGGTGGGTAAGCGAATGGCGATGATGTATGTTGGCTCGACGTCAATGATAGCGTTGGTCTGGGCGGTGAACTTGACACGCAGCTGGCGGCGTTCCTCGTCGAACGAGAGGAAACAATTGTGCGGGCTGTCCTCAGCCTCGACTGAGAGCGAGCCATCTCGGCATTCCCAGCAGAATTGGATGGCCTGAACAGGGATCTTTTCGTCAGCCAGTTCCTTTGTTCGACGTTGTTCATCTTGAATGGCCTGAGGATCCCTGTATGGCTGCAGGCGTATAGTTTCGACGATATCTTGCCTCCCTGCTGGGTTGTTGCTAAGCGAGAAGGCGATCTGTCTGCCGCCCAAATGAATTGAGCGAGCACCTGGCACCTGTCCATACATCTGCAGAAAGCGGTTTCCCAACTCCTGTGTTGGCAGCGTTAGAAAACCACATCCTTTGTGACGTCTAGCACCTCCGTTCTTATCCTTTAGTAAATGAACATGGAAATTGAACAAGGTGTCAGAGTTCCAAAATGGAGGGGAATGAAGGTGACGAGCGAGTTGGGTTGCTATTTGATGGTGGTCGAATTGCCAGCTTAACTGGCGCATGAAGATCTCCATGATGTCTGCCAGATGTGAGCTGGAAGACGAGCAAGAAGGTGGGGATTACTGCGCAGCAGGTGGATGGCCTTATCTACTCCCAGATAGGCGCCCAAATCATGTGATAGGGTCATGGGTGCGTGCAAAGAAGCAGACGGAAGCCAGGCCACATAGTAGGCTTAGACAGCCCTATGACCAGCTGCGGCCGAGAGTTACGGCTCTGACGACTTTTTGGTTGACAAAATAAATCATAAATTTGTGGCGCGTAGCTACCGGAAAGTCGGTAGAATCTGTCGAATTTCTCGCCGACATACTTTCAGACGATCTTCAATGAGATTCTGCGAACGCAATGAGCGAGTTGAATAGAGGGAAGCAAAGCAATTCATACCGTATCATCGAGGTGCTTACTTCTCTCGATTTCCGAGCGAATCCAAGCCACAGTTTCGCGCCTCGTCATAGGGTCCAGGATGCCTGCACAGACGCGGCTTGAGCAAGTAATATGAATGATGAATATCGACTAACCACGAGACGCCCTGATTGTGTGCTTGTAGAGGTCCAAGACTTGCTGTTTCAATAGAAAATGCTTTAGAGTCAGCTGCCTGGCATTCTTGAATCCTGCAGGGTGCATTTTCAGAAACAAAGCTGCACAGGTATAAATTTGATGAGGATTTCAGTGTCCGCGTCTGCGCCATAGTCACACACCCAAACACCCATCATCTCTTCACGACCACCCAATGGAACACAACCCCTCAACACCAGACAGCACAGATGTCTCAGCTCTGGCAGACGCTCTCAGCTCGTCAGCCCTTGACACCTCGTCGCAGGCCTCGAGCCAGGCAGATTCAGCACCCCCAGCATCACCACGACCTTTGAGAATCTATACGAGAGCTCAGCTTCTCAGCCTTCATGATTCTCCTCTGGTCAAGCCCCCACCAAATATGCCTGAACTCAAGCACTGGTTTGGGTAGGTGCACTGACCTGTCCCCGTCCATCGTCTTGATTCCAACCCCTGTCATAGCACCGAAAATGAGCAGAATCTTTCTAAAAAAGACACAGACACGCTTGTATCCAACACAAGGGATAGGCGGCGAGTGCTTCAGGGTTGGATTTCGTGAACTGGAAGCTGATTTCCCTTTCTTTTAGCTTTCGACGAGAGTACGATGACGGAGGTTAGCTCCTTCCCTACTCTTGCCTGTTCACATTTGTCTTAACTTTGTCTAGACAACCCTGGCAGAACCTCTTTCCGGTCAACACTTTCGCAGCCATCTCAGATGGGTAACTTCAAGCACCAGTCTCTACGTGATAGGGATAAAGATAGAGACGACAAAGATCGAGACCGCGACGCTCGAGACAAAGATGGTCATGAACGCCTCCGCCATGTCAGTAATACCCTTTGCGTTACTGGATGGACCCTATGTTTAACCTTGCCCTAGCTCTCGGACAAATACGACCGGGATCGTTTAGGAATGGCCGCTGCTAATGCACGCAATCGGGAACGCGAGAGTGGGCTGAGCCCGACGACGACGACGACGACGACGAGAACAACACAGCCAAGTACGAACTCCACATCTTCTAGGCGTAACGAAGGTCGGGATGCAAGCAAACGGAAAGGTGAAGGTGGTGATGACTGGCGACGAGGTGAGTCGTGACTGTTGCAACCTGTAGACGTTGTGCCTCATTCATACATGGCCCAGACGTCCCTCGCTCTGGACGGGAAGAACGTAAGATGCTTTACCTTGCTTAATTAGCTCTCATTGACCTTTGTAGGTAACGACAACCCTCGCAAAGAACGCGAAGAACGCGCTCGATCTCGGCAACGTGATGCATCCAGATCTCGCACGGAAACCAGTCGCCGAGAACGAGCTGGAGAGGAAGACGATGACTCACGTCATTGGAGAGACGATGGGAAGAGGGACGATAGATTGGCTTCCAGGCGAACTCGCGATAAGCAAGGAGGTGACCATTGGGAGCCCTCGAATGACCGTGAGAGGCGATGGCCTGCTAACGAAGAGCGAGACGGAAGGACGAAGCGCACAAGTGGTCGCGATCGCCGTACTGGTGCTGATGATCTTAAGGACCGCGAAGATCGCCGGGATAGGGAGAAAGAGAAGGAGCCCGCTTGGATGGATAGCTCTGTCCCGAGCGAGCCCTTACCTGGCATCCTTGGAGGAAAGGCCTCGAACGGGGAATTGGACGGGATTCAGGCTTGGAAGAAGGGGATGAAGGATAAAGAGAAGCAAGAGAAGGAGAAAGCTGTAGCTGATACTTCCCCGCCAGAGCAAGCTGCCGAAAGCCAACACACCAGCAGCGCGCCTCAGATGGACGAGATTCAACTCTTCCGCCTAATGATGCAGAAAGAACAGGGAAAACTTGGTGGAGACCAATCGGCGGATGCCTCGCCACGAGCCAACCCTTCGGAAGGTTCACTCCCTGGTCCCCCGCTCGACCAGGGACTCAAGGCTGCTGGATCCTCTCAAGATCCATTAAAGCCCTCGACCGCCGCCCCTGCAGCGCTGGTTTCGCCCCCTCTCAGTCACGCAGACGGCGCGCCAGGTAACAGTCAATTTGTGCCCCCTCCTGGCTCGCGGTTACTGGCTCTGGGACGGGGCTCCGGGAAACCAACCCCAGCAGCAGAAATACCTGTTCAAGCGCCAGCTCCCCTTGGTGAGTGGCGGTCGTGGCGTTTACTGACTGCATGACTGACTGCTGCCAACAGCTGCTTCTTCCCTGCCTAATGTGCCCTCAGGCCGCTCCCAGCCTTCGAGAGGGAGTTCAAGCCTCACTCCGTTCGAGGAACAGGTGAACCAGTTCCAACCTCATATGGACGGCCTTGGCGGTCTGGCAGGTATTAATTCCCTGGAAGCCCAGCAACGTCTTCACCTCGATCGGTCACCCGTGAACCCCCAGTATGCCCATGCGCAAGACCATTTGATGATTGATTTGAATTCGAATGGTCACAACGCCAAAGGCAGTCGTTTTGCAAAGTTCTTCGACCCCAAATCGAGAGAACCGCCTGCCCTTTCTGCAAAATCGCAAAGCCCCATTGGCTTCCTCTCACAGTCGCCCGGCCTAGGCCAGAGGCCCGACCATACTCCTTATAACGCCCCTCCAAGCAATCATGAATCAAAGAACACGATGGATGACATTTACGCCATGCTTAGGGAATCTCAGGTATGTCCGGTTTACTACTCATTCGCAACCCACTAATTCTTGAGTAGTCCGGCCACAACCCGAACGCCAACCTCGGCCATCTCCCAATGCCCCAGCAAAACGCTGGATACAACGGGCACTCCAACCTCCAACCTATGCATCCGCAGCACCACGCCAGTCGCATCGAGTCCCTCTATGACAGCCGACTCGACGACCGAAGCTTTGTCCCAAACGACATGGTCCCAGGATTACGCACGTTTCCTCCGCCGCGTAATCGCGAAGCCTACTCGGAATCCATCGTCGATCCCATCCTTCATTTGCAGCGGCTATCTCAGCAGCAGCATCAACTCCCTCTGCGAGGCGAGCCATCATTCAACGGGCCAATCAACACATTGTACAACCAACCTCTTCCCCAACGTTCGCTGCCTAATCAACCGCAGTTTCGAGGAAATCCTGGCTCCAATGCTGCTCACCCACTGATGCAGAATCAGAACCCTCAACGCTTCCCGCCGGGCCTCGCTAACTTGGGTAATCGCCCACCTCATGAACCTTCTCAGTTCATCGGGCTTGGTGGTGGTAATGGGCCTGTAGGGGGTATGGGCAATAGTGTGCCTGTTCCCCAGCAGTTCAACAATTTCCCCAACAACAACCCTCAGTTCAATGCTCAGCAGTTCAGAGGAGGCATACCACCAATCAATCTACAAGGCCTTCAACAGTCTGCCTCGCCTCTTTCCATGAATAACGTCGGCCAACCCAATATCGACCCTCGTTTGTCCAACCAACACTTTGTAACAGGACTTGGCGGCGGCCAGCGACTGCCTAACAATCTTCCTGGGCAGAGGATGCCTCCTCATCCACAACTCAATTTGCGCGGCCCCCAGCAGCAACAGGTTCACCCACAATTACTTGGACACATGCAAGGCCCGACCAACCCCCCTCAGCAGCACATGAATCAGCCCGCGCAGGACTTGATGGCGTTGCTGTTGGGTGGTTCCATTCGCGATTAGAAGCGGCCATCTCTTGAGCTTCTCTTGGACTCCTTTGTCTACAACCATTGTCGCTCCACCTTCCGGCCCTCCTTCCTTGTTTGCGTCCCTTATCCTCTCCACTTCGCGCACATTATCTGATATTAGTTCTTGCCCAATGATTCTGCCCATGATTCTGCCCCGTGAACAATTGTACGAGTCAACCTGGGTGCATCGGCCCTTTTCGCGTCTCAAGCAGACAAAGGAAGGTCACCTCGCGATGGGCTGCCAATCCGCCTGTCCCGTCCACCCGTAATGCTCCTCCCTCCTCCACCTGTATCATACAGTATATTTTAGTTACCTCGAACTCATGGGTTGCCGGTTCAACTTTTAATTTCTACTTGACCAGTTTGAGCTAAAGTGCAGCCTAGCGGAGAATTAAGATGGGGGGTCCGGTGTTAGGGTGAAAGTGAGCCATGCTTCAGGAAGCGATGAGTATATGTGTATAGAGTACCAGACGGCGATTGAAATGGGAATGGAAGACCCATGCTCAGAATAAGGCAATGCCACCGAAAGGTTCCTCTTCGAAGAACATCGATGGCTATCGATTCTGCGGGCAACCATTCGGGTCGCCCATTGAGAGGGCGAAAGCTGTCGCCGGCGGTCGTTGCTCTCGACTCCTCCAGCCCAATTGCCTTTATCATGGTGGCGAGAAAAAGCTTAACTGTTATTCTAGCCGTGGCGCTACTCTGGACTTCGCGCCGTAAGGTACATGTATACCATGGTCCCAAGTGGGTTCAGTCGTTCGAACTTCCATCTCTAGCACCAGCTCTCTCTTCCATCAGATTCTCGAATGGCGTTTGAAACACGCCCACATCCAATTTACTTACATGATTTACATACCTGCCATTCCATGAATGAAAGAGAGTAAATGAACCTGGTCTAGGGCATGGTGGGTGGCTGAGCGCTGAGCTGCCAGTCAACCACGCCTGACGTCTAATAGATACGAATTTGAGGCCGCCGTCTTGTTCGAATGCTTCGACTTCGGAAGACAAGGCTTTTTACGTGAGTTATCTACCCAAACCTGTCGCATGAAGCCTCGCAATCGGCACTGCACAGGCTCGTGGCGTTTTTCTCGTGTTTGCCGCCTATCGCCAAAACTCCAAAAAGACCCGGCGTAGTCTGTAGGCGTTTGCCCCTCGATGCGAAGCGAAGCGGCGTATTTCTGACATGTGTATATGATGGGACATGTTCATGCGGCAGGGACATCAGGACTTTGGAGGCATGCAGGCCTGTTCATGAGAGTCCGAGGAAGCGACATTCGATCAAGGTCGTCCTAAGTGCGAGCTAGACGTGTGGGTAGGCTGAGAGACGGGAGACAGCTGAGCGGCGGGAGTTACATTTATATGAGCGGGAGGGGAACGCCACGGCTTGAGGATCGGTCGTAGAAGCGTCTTCGGCTTTGCCGATGAGAGAGCGAGTTGCCCATAGATTATGTTCCTGGCATGCGCGGATGCTGCTTCGCTCCGCTAGAATCGACTGGCCCTGGGTGGTGTGGGTATTTGTTCATCAAATGGGCGCCCGCAGAACCTGTATGAATGTGATGTCCGACGAAGAGACAGACATTCATGAGTAAATTTGGATACATGCTGGGTTGGCATTCCACTGGCCAGAGAGCAAAATGGTTGCCCTTTGGGATGGTAGAATATTAGCTTCGAACTGAAAGAAAGAAAAGGATGTTACTTGAAATTTACGTGTAAGTAGATAGCGGACGGCGGGAGTTGGACGGAGGAATGATGGCCTAGCGGAGGTAGTACTGCAATGAGGCAAGCAGGCAGGCAGGTTAGCGGGTCGAAGTGTGGGTCTTGTATAGGTCTTGTATGCAAACTTGCATGTCCTAAAACTTGACCTTTTGTTCTCGACAAGCAACTCTCCTTCTCTCTCTTTCTGTCTCATCCCTCGTCGTCTTGTTCGACCTCGGTTGCTTGGGTTCCACTGCTCCCCCTGGTTCCTTTTGCGACAGGCATACTTGCTTTGTTCGTTCGACGTGGCCAACTCTCGCTAGATTCCTCACCTCCAGTCGTTCTTTGTTTCGTTTTTTCCATTCAATCTATTTGAATAGTCACTCCTTTGCTCTCGTTTCCTGTACTCCTTCCTCATCCCTACCGCCCACTTCCAGTACGTCCCGCAGCAGAGGAAAGTTTAGGGCTATCATCTGACAGCGTATGCAATCAGCCCACCTTCCTTACCGGTCAACGCAAATATTTCTCTTGCTTGGTGAGTTTGTGGCCCAATGCTCTCTGCTTTTGACGAGTGCTGATGATATGTTTTTTGTAGACCACATATCGTCCCAGGTGAGATTGAGGATACGTCATTTGCTGGTCGCTGTAAAACGTGGGCCGTGAGAAGGATGTCCGGATTGTGTTTGAGTGGACAGCGGGTGTAATTCGGTTGGGATTCCTGTGGCTAGGATCGCAACGCGGGAACTGTGGGCCTAATTAGGTCTTGTTACTTGGCACCGTTTTTATAGGTCCTCTTGTTCTTCTCTTCCCTGACCGGTCGTCATCGTCGTCGAGCCTGCCATACTCAACGACGAGCACGGTCGAGGGCTGTCCGTTTCTTTCTTTCACCCCGTCTCTCTCCTTTATCCGCAACGACCACGACGCTTACCGGGCCCATCGTCGATTTATAGGTCTATCTCTTCCCATCCTCCGCCCCCCACACCCAAACGACCACAACGTCCAGAGACCGTTGTCGTCGACATTTGTGATAGAATTGTATTTGGTGGAATAACTGGTGAGTTTGCGCCCATGTCTGCGGTGATTTGAGCTGGGAATAGACGATGCGATCGAGGCGTCACGTTCTTTCATCCATCGACTTCCCCTATCTCGCCCTTTTCTCTCCTTGACTCTCTACAAACCGGCGATGGCTGATGCTGTTTTGTGCCCGCCCAGTGTCGACCGTCTTGTAAATTCACTTGCAACCGTTGCCCTCGACATGAAAGACGTTTCAACAGCATCCACTCGTCACGCTCGCCAGAGTCTTGTCTACCCAAAGAAGCGGCCCTCGCCTCATGGAATCTCAAAGTCTCATAAATCGCCTTTGCTACCTGCAAATGGTGCTTCTCGCCTTTCTCCTCGCGCTGCAAAGGCTGCTCTCGCCCAGCAGCGTCAGAAGACCGCCCAGCTTCTCGCGATTCGCAAGGAGAGTGTCTATCTGGAAGAAGAGTATCGTGACGAGATCCGTCGCTACATGCATGATATGGAGGTGGGCACTTCATTCATCTTTTTTCGTTCCTCCCCCGTTTGCTCACGATGTCCTCCGTAGCGGAGCACGGCGTCATCAACCCAATCAATGGACCAGCAGCCTGAAATCAGGTGGCACATGCGCCCTTGTCTCGTCGACTTTCTCGTCGAGATCCATTTCACCTTCCGTCTGCGCCCAGAGACTCTCTATCTTACCCTCAACATCATCGATCGATACGTTTCCCGCCGCGTTGTCTACGTCAAGCACTACCAGCTCGTCGGTTGTGCAGCCCTCTGGATTGCCGCCAAGTTCGAAGATGCCAAAGAGCGTGTCCCTACCGTTCAGGATCTCTGTCATATCTGTCGGGACACCTACGAGGAGTCTGCTTTCATCCAGATGGAGGGGCACGTTCTCTCGACCATTCAGTGGAGTCTCGGTCACCCAACCGCGGAGGCGTGGTTGCGTCTCTTGTGCTGCTCGCCTATTCCTGAAGACACCAAGGTCCAGCATGTCGCTCGTTTTCTCATGGAGATCACCCTTTTCTACCGCGAGTTTGTCAAGCACACCCCGTCAACTATCGCCTTGGCTTCATTGACATTGGCGCGATACTTGTGTGGTAAGCCTCGCCGGTACTGGGAAGAGACTGAGGAATGTATCGAGGTCGTCGAGTTGTTGGACAACCGCCTCGCGAAGCATGTCAACGATCTGTCGGAGACCTTGATCAAGAAGTATTCCTATGCTTTCTACTCCAAGGCCGCCACCTTTGTGGTTCAATACTACCTTGAAGGCGGACGCTTCCACGAGGAGCCGCTTGTCTCACTTCCGGTCACTCCCAAACGGTCATCAGCCTCAACGGCGAGCACCCCCATGAGCGCCTCAACCACTGTTTCTGATATGTCCGATGACATGCCAATGACACCTACCACGCCGCCAACCCCGCCGTCTTACGCTTCCGACGCCTTTTCAAACGTCTTCTCTTCCTCCGATGACAAGGAGAACATGCCATCGACTTTCGAACCTGTACTCAACAAGCAGCGCATTGAGGCCCCACCTGAACAATACCTGCCTCATGATTTTGTGGCCTATAGCCGACCCGCTCTGCACAGCTTAAATGTCTGTTCGCCAAGGACGGCTCTCGTCTCATGATGGCTAACCGCCTGAGCGACCGACGCAGCTTCCCTCTCCGTTCTTGTCAAAAACGCAAGCAATCGCAAAATGTAACACCAATACACGTCGCATCGACATCTCGCATTTCACCTCTTCTGTTCTCGCACTCATTCACCATGCAATAATCACTATCCTTGCAATCACCACACATCATCAGCATTCATACCACGTATCGGAGGGGCGCACACCTGCGGAGAGACGACTAAAGGTCCTGGGGCTCGAGCTCGTAAAGAAGCGTTGGATTCACCACTTCTGTTGGTGCCGACTTCCCTTCATCCACTTCTCCCGCATTCACACTACCTCAATAGAGCCATAATCTGACGCGCTCCTCTTGCATACTTTTCTGTAGTCGGTTTCCATCCCCTCCCCTTTTCCACACCTATGCATTCCTCTTTCTGTCCGCATACCTTCTGTTCTCTCTGTGTCTCGAACCTTTTTCCTGCAGAATTCCTACGGGAATTCGCTTCCCAATCCACCTTCGTACGAAGTATACTTTATTCTTCACATTATCGTACACCTATTTACTTTTCCCCTTATCGCGTGCCTCCTTTGTTGGCTCCAGCCAACTTTACCGCCTTATTCTTGGACAATCCTTCCCCCTCGATAGCACGCTGTATTCCCTTTGCGCAAAGAGAATTCCTTCCTTTACCCGCTTATCCCTCGTTGTCGTGCGCTGCTGCCCTGTTGTCACTATTCTCTCGCAAGTTTATCCAAGTACAATATTCCTGTTGTCAGAGTATCGTGAATCCCAATACAATTCGTTTCGCCACTGATGTCGTCCGATCACTGGGCAGTCGACGCAATCGGTAGAAAACAGCGTAATTCGTCGCATGCCTCTCCCGAGGGAAATTCACGGGTCCGTCAACATCGCGATCTTGGAGGATTCTGTGCCACATGCCGTAGGATACCATGTCCTATCTCTTTCTTGGGTTTCTTTCTGTGCATCGTGGCCACTGCGAGACTCGTGGTTGTCCTGTGTTCCTGAAGAGATGTCAGATAGCTTAAGCGTAAGATAAAGGCATGAAAGAGCAGTCGTTTTCGAAGACTGTTGGCTCCAAGTCTAACTTTTAGCCTTCGAAGAGACTGTTACAAACGCCGGCCTGTCTCTCATGAGGCTGAGGAAGAACTTCTTCGTCGGGGGCCTACTGCTACCTTTGATCTCGCAGAGTCCTTGTGGAATCCTAGGATCAGATCCCAAGCCGCAGAGGACTCTGGTCCAGCTCTTCCACCTCAATAGAACGGGCATTTGAGATGATGCTGGGAAGGTGAGACGGTCAGTGCTATCACCAGACCAGTTCTCTATGATCGATTATGCAGAGTATGATGTCTACACCAGCCTCGAGGCAACTCTGTCTTCCATTCTCTTCCATTCTGCCTGTATGGCGACGTTTTCTCCTTTCTGGTGTACCCAAGAAGCCCAAATTCTGCATGTCTATGATTTCAAGGTACCTTTGTGGCCTTTCCATCTCACCCGGAAGAAATTGTGAAAGCGTGGGCTAGGTCCAAGTGGGCAGGGGCAGATCACGGAATTTCGAATTCGCCTCCTGCCAGGCCTTGCTCCCCCTTGTTCGGCTCTGCGTTAAAGGGGTAGATAGTGCATCAGAGGGAGGGTTTTGTGATATTGCTATGCCCTTAGCAGGCAATGGGACTATTAGATGAGCGTCAACAGCGTCAACCATGACGAAGCTGGAATGTTTCACCGTGTTTCTTGCAACAAGCTGCTCAGGGCGAACCTTGGATCGAGGAACACAAGACCAATTCAAGCGTGCATGAGCAGAACCGACATGATTCTTCAGCGCACATCTACCACAAGGCCTATGGAACCAAGCGCTCGTCGTCATTTCCTCTTCCGTGAATTTCTCTGACCTACCCCTGTCGCGGGTTACGCGGGCTTTGGGGGAACCCGGAGAAACAAGCGCTTTGGCCTTGAGTTAAGGTACCCGCAGTGAGCGATGGTGGTATCTCGGCCATCACTCACGTGGCGTGACTGATGTGTGACCACCGCCAAAAAGGGCATACCAGCCAAACACAAATGCTCTTAGGACGAAGACATGGCCCACTTTACGGTATTTTAAGCATTCGATTCTATCCCTAAACTCATTGTAAGCAACTCAGAGCTGCTCTGAATTGCCGGGAGGCCCATAATATCCTTTCGTCCTGAGTGGCCGGTGTCAATGCCCAAATAGGCAGGTGGTGCTCCTGGTGCTCCGCACTACTCCTCCACATCTCTTCTGCCAATCGCCAGGCATCGCATCCTTTGGTCCGTACTTTGGGGCCAAATTTATATCTAAAAGTAGCATACCTTCGATTGTATGATATCCAGATTGGCACCAAGAGCGAAATGCGGCCAAGAATCACATTAGACCTCCCTGTCACACCCCAAATTAGGGTAGATCTGTACATTTGTCCCATTCTGAGGCCTTAGGGGGAATGATAAGAGATTCTGGTCCCGCAGAGTTGTGTAAAATGTCCAGATACACCATTTGGATGCTTCCCAATTCCATACCTGTCGAAATTTCGCTCAAAGTTACATTAGACTAGCCGTTGCGCTCAAAATCAATGGAGATGGGCACGATTCTCCAGTTTCCCGGCCTTCTTTACCCAGATAAAGGAATCCGGTCCCGCACAACTTTGGAGAAGATAGAAATACACTAGTTCAAAGACGTCTAAGATTTTTTTCTCTTGGGATGCAGCCCCCAGGTATTTTACACTGAAAAGGTAGTATGTCACGCCTGTCACGTGAGTGATGGCTGAGATACCACCATCGCTCACTGCGGGTACCTTAACATGAGGCCCAACAGCCTGACGACCAGAGAACCACAATCAATTCAAAGGCACAGAATGCGGGCACGATAAATCATAGCTGTGCAATCAACTTTCATTATGTTCACGTTTTTCACCGAGTAACAAATACCTTCTTTCCTTCCATTCTCCGTTCATATAGGCATAAGGATACAGAACAATATAGCTCATACAAATTCATCGGATCCCAGGTGTCAGTCGAGCACGACAGCACCTCACTCCAAGATCCATTTATCCCCGTCCTTCTTGATGCCTACGGGCCTCTTCTCGTCCAGACTGATACGTCCAGCATGGAGGATGGCAGTCGTCAAGACAGTGTTGAGGAGCGTAGGGTAGCCGTGACCGTCAAAGTCACCTGGCTGAGATTGACCAGCGTTTACAGCGCGGGAGGCGTCGATGAACTTTTCAATAGAGATATAGCCATAGCCACGTTGACCGTCAAAGTGCCCACTGGCAGATGGCGAGTACTTCATGCTGTAGAGGCGTCAACTTTTCGAGTAGGTCGAAAACGGTGCGGCGACTTACTAAAAGGGGTTAATCCAGGCCTTTCCAGTCTCGTCAAAGGTGCTGTCGTAGCCTCGGTGAGCTTGGTCGACCGTGATGTCTCCCTGGTAGACAAAAACGGCATGTAAGTAAATCCGGCTTGCAAGAGCCGAGTGTCATGATGGTACCTTCTCCCCCATGTAGTACCAGTGCTGTGCCGTGTGCACGCCTGCTTTGAGCGGTGCCGTCCAACTGGAGGTAGAGATGGCAGTACCCTTGTGCTTCGGGCTTTTGATGGATTGGAAGTCGATCAGGAGGGTGATGGTATCCTCAGTCTCGGGGACGCAGTTGTATGGTTCGCTGGTCGCGATACCAGTCGCAGCACTGGCCACCACACGCGTAGGAATCGCAATGTCCTGGAGAATCCAGCAGCAGATGTCAACGTGGTGAGAAGACAGGTAGTAGCTAGAGGGAACACAGGCCGTTAGGCGTGAATGCCAGGCATCCGTAGGACGCGCACCTAATATCAGAGTCCTTTCCCGCCCAGGCCTTGAAGGTCTCTAGCTGGCTCTTGGGTTGACTCATCCATGCATTGAAGAAGTTGAATTCTCCCAGAGTGGCAACCCGCGCCTTAGCGTCGCTGTAGACGGGATCATACCTAATCGAGGATGTTAAAAGTTTGTTATCCTAAATAGTAAGCCCACTTGCCGTTTATGGTGCTCGACCCAACACACAACGTTGTTCTTTTTGGCCACCTCAATCAAGTGGTTATGATGTTCGAGCTTTTGGACAGCAGGCTTGGTGATGAGGACGTGAATCTTTCGCTCCAGTGCGTAGAGGGCGATAGGATAGTGAGTGCCTGATGAAATGGCTTGGTTAGCCGGCGAGCAGCGCCACGAACTTTGAAGGTTGACTGACTGTCGGGAGTGAAAATGATCACAGCGTCGCCAGCCTTGAGCTTATCAATAGCTTCCTTGTCTATCCGCAAATCTTGGTGAGCTGAGTCAAATGCTGACCAGAGGATCATACTCACAAGCCTCTGGGTCAACTGCACCCCCTTTCGGGTATTCATCGAATCTTAAGCAACGTTAGGTGAGACTAGCCCTCTGTGCGAGAACATAGATTGAGAACTCACGTCAAGTCCATATCCTTATAGACGGCACCGATGTTGTCCGACAAGTGTTGACGGATGGCAGGGAACTTGCTACCGTTGACACCAACCATTCCCAGTTGGTCAACCTAGAGACCAGTCAGAGGCTCGCAACAGCGTCTGAAGGTCATATCCCGCATACCTTTCCAAGCCTTCTCAGATCGAAGAGGGTCAAACCGACAACCTACCCGCCGATCAGAGTCAATATAGATAGGGGTAAATGAAGATAACACATACGCCGATCTATCAATCACAGTAAGCGCCCATAACTGTGATGCATGTGATGAGAGAAAGCTGAATTACGCACCTTTTTATCAGACTTGGATGCTCCTGCACCAGTCCATCCGGTGGTGTATTCACCCTATCTTTTTTTTCAACATATGCTTTCTTCAAAACGTCAAGAGGGAACCTACAGTACCGCCTAAAAGTGCAAATCAAGTCACATCATGCAAGTCATAGATCGGGGAATCGCAACTTACACATAAGAACGTTGATTTTGTCCGACATACTGGGTAGCTTGATAGAGAGCTTGAAAGGCGAGAAGAAGAGGTTAAAGGAACAATGCCAACGTTGCTCGTAGACACGGCTCTTATACTGTCGTATGAATCTCGGAGCAAAGGAAGCGCTGCCGGACCGCTCAGAGCCAAGTCGGATGATGGCGCACCGGCGGGTTCACGGGTCGGGGCGTCTGCAAGGCGTCTGATACTCAGAGAAGGTCATTGCAGAGGAGACGAGTTCTATGAAGGCAGCAAAGGAAAAAGGGATTCAAGCCCATGTGTGTTGATTTGTTCAATCAGATTACACATGTCGTGTCAAACGCGCCGGATAGGTGATTGCATGGGTAGGGGTTAGTCCCTGTGCGGGCCTCTTGCTGCCGGGGGAGCCAGATTAGCTATCTTATCCACGGGGTTGTACGAGTCGAAGAACTATGCCTTGATGGGCCACATAGGATCATCTGAGGGAGAGTGGGCCAAAGAGGTTGCCCTCACCAGGTCGACCATCAACTTAATGTGACCACCGAGTAATTCAAGTGTTGCAGATGGGTTATCGTGCTGCCTCGACCCATCCGCTGGAAAATTTAGGACCCTGCATAGTTCATTGCGAAGTTAGAAGTCGGCCAACAGTAAGCCGGATATTCATACAGACAGACTCACCGGCTGCGCTTGACGGCTTCGTCAGGATAGATGCGGGTACCTCAGCCCACATACGCCTAGCCCGTTTCTGAAGCATATCCTGTTGAAGTGAACCAATATTACATCCGAGCTCTGTAATCCAAGTGCAAGACCAGTGGTCAAGAGTCAACTAGGCCTTGACTTTGCTATTTGCGACTCGGAGCGCGAGACAGCAGCCACGTGCTTGTCGGTTTGCTTGAGCTGTTGTTTTGTGCTCACAGGCATTGACAGCCTCCTCGCCAAACAAATGTTTGGATGCCCGTCGTCAATGCATGCCTGTCATTGCAGGATGCAAGCCAAGGAGAATAGGCAGAAGGGTATAGAGTCGTGATGAATAAATTCTCAGTATGTCTCGCCGTTGAGATTAGCCAGAGAGCACGGATTTGGAAGCCAGAGAGGGGCATCGGGTAAGCCCTTGACCATGAAGGGACTCGGCCCTATTTTTCTGAGCAGAGCTGGACGGACTGAGGGCCTAAGAAATTTAGGAATATGATTGTTTGAATGTTGGGTGTAGACAGAGGTCAGAGGGAAGGGAGGCGGGCGTGGATTTATGATCAAGGTCACGGTTGCCTCGCAGCCTTAAACATCGCCGCCCCTACACAGACATCTGCTGGCTTTCCCATCACGGTTTTCCGCTTGCACCCTCCGCCTTCCCTCACCTCTTCCCATCATCTCCTCGTCCTCGTCGTTCCCCCAAACGACCACACCGACCACAATTCCTCCCCCGGTCGCCCTCAAAAATGCCACTGTGTCGAAGGAAGCGCGTAATACAGACAGAGGTCACCCCCGCCCTCCACGCAGCCCTCAAAGGCGACCCAGATCGCAAAGTCTTCTTCCTCGAAACCACCGGCGAGATTTTCGAGACCTATGAGTATGTACTCACTCCCGCTTGTACCTCTCCATCTGACCCCCTTTGCAGGGAGTATGCAGCGCGCATGTCGTTCTACCGCCTAAAGCAGTTCCAATGTGAAGTAACAGGAAAGAGTGGCCTCGACTACTTCCAGGCACTAGCCAGCGAACGCCAGGAGGCCCGAACCCTGCACACCCGCTTCCCTGAACAGCTGAAAGCACCGGTCTTGAGGGCAGTTCAATGGCGTACGTGTCTGCCGCTTTCAACCAAGACTTCGTATTCACATCCAGTCCAGAGGTTGTCGGTCGATTGGACCATCTTGTCGAAGCAGTATACGAGCGTTTCAAGGACCGTTATTTCAAAGAAGAGAGTAAGAGAGCAAGTTGTGATTCCCTTTTATATCACTAACCTCCCATTCGCCAGAAATCATTGTTGACCTCAATGGCGTGAGGTACGTCTAAGACTTTCTTCGTTCTATAATGCATACTCACAATGCCTAACGCAGGTATATTGCTCGAATAGACCGAGTTTACCCACCCAAATTCAGTGATTCCAAAGTCCGTGATTCGTACAAAAACACGCCCGCGACGATCCTCGACAACGAAGAATTCCATGTCGTAGGCGGAGACTTGAACATCTCTGTTGAGGACTCTTTGCAGCAGGATAGCCCAGATGGCTACTACTACTGGTGCTACCTCCTTGAGCTGGAGAAAGACAAGAGCCACGAAAAGGGCAAAAACAAACTTCCTGATATGCACAAGGAAGGAAAGCTCGTGGGTAGCCTCGTCGAGGTTCGTTGCCAGATGATGAGGTTAGTCCTCTTTCGGTTAGCCCTGCTGGCTCCTTCTGACCTCTTTCACTTGGCAAGCCGGGATCGCCTTGCTTTTTCAAAATCAATCCTTCGACGGTTCATTCGCGACTGTGTTGATCGAGACCCTGCAGTTGCTTCTCCCTGGACGGTCAAGCCTAACCTCGCGAAACGATATGGCGTCGACTCTCACATGCCGGAAGAAACCAAGTCCCATGTGGAGGACGTACGCAAGGGCGAGATTGACAAGCGGAAGAAGGCTTGGGAGGACAAGGAGGGACCACCAACCAAAAAGCAGAAGAAAATGACTGCCGCACAGGAGGAGAAAGGTGATGCCGTTCACCGACTTGAAAGAAAACATTCATTGATGTGTTCATCTGCAGCGGAGAAGAAGGAGAAGGAGGCCAAGGACAAGGCTGAAAAGCAAAGACTAGCCAAAGAAGAGGCAGAGCGACTTGCAGCTGAGAAGAAGAAGAAGAAACCCATTCGTTATCCCACAGAAGATCTTGACATTCAAGTTTCCGATAAGGACAAGAAGGCTGGCACGAAAGTTCAGCGGCCTTTGGCCAGCCGTGCCCTCCCATTCAACGAAAACCCAAATGTCTTTGAATCTTTCCTCCTTGCTTGGAATTTCCTGGTGGTATATGGGTACGCTTTTCCTTCTGCTCGTCAGTCCCCTTCTTAACACAACATTACAGGCACCCTCTGCATCTGTCAAGTTTTACTCTTGATGAGTTTGAAGGGGCCATTCGACACTCCTTCCCTGAAACGCCTTGCGACCTGCTCGCCGAGGTGCACTCGACCCTCGTGTACAATCTCAGAACGGTGCCGTTCGTCCGCCATGGCGCGCTCTTGTCACTCTTGAAGTATAAGGAAGACAAGGTCTCAAGTCATGAGGAGGAAGAGATATGCTATGGCGTCACTGTTGACGATCTCACAGCTGCAATGGCTGACGTTGGTAACAACTGGGAGCGTGTACCTCTGCGCTTCTCCGAGGGTAGAGAGGGCTGGGAGGAAGCTGTAGTTGGCTGCCTGAAAGATGTAAGTGAAGGCCTCTCATTACCCAACTGGTAAACTGAGACCTCCGTAGCACGCCAACCTGGACAACTTCCCCCGAATGCGAGAGATTTTGACCAAATTGCTCTTCGCACCTGAAGACGAGGAGATGGCTGGAACCAGTTCTCGAGCGACAACCCCAACGGGATATAAACTATCAGGAGCGGCCTCCCCTCGCGAGCGCTACTACTTTTTGCCTGTGGAGGATCGCATTGCAATCCTGTCATTCATGTGCAATCTGGCGGTATCGAGCAAGGCCATTCATATTCATATGGAGTCCTGCGAAGAGCAATTGACAGCGTTACGAAAGGAGAAAATCGACGTTAACAGGCAGAAGAAGCAGTAGTAAGTATGTTTCTTTGACCTTGCAATACCTTCACTGATGAGACGACAGCCTCGAGGAAATGGGCCAACTCAACGCCGAAAGTAAAGAGGATAGAGGATCTGCAACCCCCGCAAACGGTGAAGATGTCAACATGGAGAATGGCTCTGACACTGGAGAAGGTACCGTCAACCGCTATTTCCTATTTGACGCCTGTCTCATTTTCCCCCAGTACGTACGAAATCACTTGGTCATTCAAAGGAACGTGAAGCCGCCAGGGCCAAGCAAGCGTCGGAGAAACAAGCCCAGGCAGATCGCCGCCGCATTGAAGACGAGGTGGCAAAGCTTGAGCGCCGTCTTGAAGGAATTGAGCGTGAATTCAGAAAGCTCCTCGGTGCCGTTCGAGTGAAGCCTCTAGGACGGGATCGCTTCTACAACCGCATCTGGTGGTTCGATGGCATGGGTGCTGCGTCACTGGTTGGAACCAACGGTAACACCCAGTATGGGACAGGCCGGATATTCATTCAAGGCCCCAGCGAATTCGACATGGAGCTGATCAACCAGCGACTGGACGAAGGCATTGAAGCGCGCCGCGTGGAGGAGGAAGGCGAGCAAGGAGTGCTAAAGTCGAATGAGTGGGCAGTCTACAACGAGCTTGAAGAGGTCAGTGTTATCCATCTCCAACTCTCTTTTGCCGTCTAAGGCTGTTGCATTGCAGCTGGATGAGTTCGTGGCTTGGCTGAACCCGAAAGGTCACAGAGAGTTAGCTCTGAAGAACGTTTTGACCAAGTGGTGGCCCCACATCACTGGTGGATTGAAGAAACGAATTGCAGTGAGTAACTTTTCAGTGGTGTGCTATTTCTGCATGCTCACCCTCCTTGCTCAGGATGCCAACGCCGCCGCTGCCAAAGTCCCCGATGTCACAGTCGCTCGACGAAGTGCTCGATCCAAATCCTCCATTAGCGACATTGCGCGAGAGCCATATATGCTCTGGACCAATCGCAAAGCCAACGCTTCTTGAAGCACGTTTATAGAACCGTATTAAAGTTATTCGCAGGTTTCTCCCCTGATACATAGATCATTGCACTACTTTATTCACGCATATCCCTTGTTCATTCGGGCGCATGTCCTACCATCCAAGAAGATTTTGGCGACACCTCTCTGCTCAAATTCAGCCCCAGAACCTTGATCTCTTTATTTCGTCGTGGGCTTCGTTCCCCTCAATGATACGCCTGTCCGGATGTGAATGAACATCGAATGCAGACTTGGCGGTATGGACCGTGTTGTCGGGCAGCAGGAGAAAGGTCCTTGAATACAGTAGGATCCATCGAGAAGCATCTGGCTGGTTCTTGCTCTTGGGTGTTCATGAATGATAGAACCCACTTCGCTGAGCTCCGGCGCGAAGAAGGCCTGTCAAATCAAATTCCAGACAAATGGGACAATAGATAAGGGCCATTCCATCATAACCCACAGGTCGCCGTTGGAGCGCACTTCTCCTATCTTTCTCCCGTTCTCTCCCCCCATCTTCATCGACATACCCTATAACGCCTAGGCCATGGCCTCGCAAGGCACCTCCTTCTCCTTCGGCTCTGCTGTGAGCGCGACGGGAAGTGCATTCTCGGACGCCTTTGAATCATGTGCGTCACTCTTGATGGGATCCACCAAAATAAACCTCTGTTGAATTGCTCGACCATAGATCGTAGAACTCAATATCTCGTTGCTGGTTCATCTGTAGCCCCTACGTCAGAGACAGACGAGGAGGCCGAAGATGAAGAGACCGGGTTTAGAAGAGGTCCTCTCTACGACTCTGACGACGAAGAGGTGGACGCGGACTCGGAGGATGGTCGAGGTGGTTCACCGCAGATTCGACGCCGGGAAGACTCATTCGTTGCAAATCTCGACTGGGATGAGGAAGGCGAAGGAGAACCTTCACATCCCCAGATATCCGTATCACCTTTCTCAAGACCCCACCTGTCTTCGAGGAGATACGACACCCAGAACACCATCCAGCCTACGGTCCGCCGGCCTGCAGAACTCGTCAAGCCTCCCATCTGGGAGCTGCGAGGAAATGAATCTTCGCCTCTTCTATCGCGAAAGACATCCTCAATACAGGCACCGCTCTCTTTTGAAGAGCCTGCGGCAAAGGGCTATGGAACGCAGGCACAAGACCCTAATTTACTGTCTCCTCCTCAGGTTCCGATCTTGCGGAGGCGGTCATCTGCAGCCTCACACAAATCCAAGTTGCAGCAGTACTCTTTTGGCGGGAGGAGTACGTATGGACAGAGCGTGAGTGCTACTCTTCATTTTGCTTTGCTCATGTTCTCAAACCTCTTTGCGTAGTTGTTCAACTCGATTGCCATTCTTTTGGGAATCGGTATGCTGTCTGAACCTCTTGCTTTCGCGTATGCAGGCTGGGGAATGGGCACGGTCCTCATTATCACGTATGCGATGATCTCTTGTTACACGTACGCTTGTTCCTATTTCCTCTCGTAATAGTGCCTAACTTTAGCTACAGTGCCAAGATTCTTGCGAGGGTTATCCTATCTGACCCTCGCCTTCGATCTTACGCCGACATTGGAAGGAAGGCGTTTGGTCCCAAAGCGACTGTCTTCATCAGTGCCATGTTCTGCTTAGAACTCTTCGCTGTAACGTGCGTGTCTCTAGCACTTTCGCAACGACTGGCCAGCTAACGAGGCTTCGATAGTGTCGTTCTAGTAACCTTGTACGCAGACTCCCTGCACTCCTTGGTGCCCCAGTACTCGCAAGATACCTACAAACTAATGGGCTTGCTTATGTGAGTTGAGCCACCCTGCTGCGAGTATCGCTTGATTACTGACCTTCCATGTAGCTTTATCCCTACCGTTTTCCTCCCGCTCTCCCTTCTGTCGTATACCTCGATTTTGGGCATTTTCTCGACGGTTATTCTCGTCTTCGTCATCTTCATCGATGGCTTCAGCAAGAAAACAGCTCCTGGCAGCCTGTGGGAGCCCGCGCCAACAAGCTTTGGAGTCAAATCTTTCAACAAGCTGGGTCTTGCGTTCGGCTTATTCATGGCCGGCGTACGTGAATCCTCCGATTGTCTGTTTATGGCTTCTGACTGACATGCTCTGATGATGTAGTTCTCCGGACATCCTGTCATACCCTCTCTTGCTAGAGATATGGTCGATCCTAGCCAATTCGACCACATGATTAATTGGGCATTTGTGAGTATTAACCACTTTCCTGCCGAATGTTATTAACACAGCCCGAAGACCATTGCGACGTTCATCTATACCGCCATTGGTGCTGCTGGCTACCTCATGTTCGGCGACAAAGTTCACGACGAAGTGAGTGATTGCTTTCCCTTGCATTTCGAGCGGAAGGTAACCAAACATCTTAGATTAGTATTGACCTTCTCAATACCCCCGGCTATCAGCCAATGCTGAACCAGATTTGTCTCTGGCTTCTCGTCATCAGCCCTCTGTTGGTTCTTTTCTTCCCTTTCTTCCCTCAGCTACTTATGGGTCATCTCAGGTCCAAGTTTGGGCTCAACACCCAACCGTTGACGACGACCATCGACGTCTTCCTGGGACTTGACACTCCCAGTTTTGCCTCGCCGGAAGATCTAGCGGCGAAGCCAGCTCGGCTTTCCATCTCCCGACATGGCATGAAGCGGGCTCTTGCAATCCTCCAAAGGATATGCATTACCTTGCTTTCTGTCGCTGTATCCATCTTGATCCCAGAGTTCAGCTCGATGATGGCGTTCCTGGGATCGTTCTCCGCCTTTATGCTGGCCGTCGTGGGACCTGTGCTGGCGAACATTATGCTCGTCGGGCGGTGTAGTCTCATAGATGGATTTATCGTCTTCATTGGGGTTGTGATGGCCGTCTGGGGAACTGCTGCTGCGTTTTACTCTGCCGCTTGAAGCAGACTCTTGCGCATCGTGAGCCACTAGTGCAAACCTTTTTCCCTTTCTTTTCAAATGTGCCATATCTGTGTGTACGCACTTCGTTTTTTGACGACCTTTTACGAACCAAGGACTCCAAGATGACGGGAGTTTGTGATGGACAATGCAAAGGATCATAGCAGCAGAGTTATACAATATTTGATAGCGATACGTCCTATGCCTTGATGGCGTGCGAGATGACCCTGGCAAGCTCTAAAGTGATGTAAGTCGCCAAACCAGAGAGAAGATGTGTGGCAACGCACGGGGAAGTTTTATTTGCTCTTGAACGACCGTAGCCTCGATCTGGTTGTCGGGGTTGGGAGGGACAGAAATTACACCTGACGAAGAGTCGATGGTCCAGCCCAATTGCTTAACGTACCCCTCTAAGTCGTTGCCTGGAGATGGTGCTTAGCTTCTTGCACAAAGGTGAAATGTACGGATGGACATACCCTGGAGGTTCAGGTAGGATCCCAAACGCTGCGAGGTGATATTCGTAAAAGTAGCCTTGACAGCTCTGATCGCAACCTGACGGATGGCGTTCTCAAAGCCAGCGACCTCGACGGTATAGTTGTCTCGTAGATTTTCATACTCATCCGAGCTGAACGATTCCCAGAACGCGGGGAAACGACATCGGTACAAGAGATTTTGTAGGCTCTTGAGCAAGGGGAGGAGGACAGGGAGAGGATCGGGTTCGTCCATCTGAGAGTTTAGAGGACGCTCATCGAGTAGGGATATGCAGAGGTTAAAGTCGGGAGAGGGGGGTAGAGGTGAGTGCTTTCAAGAGGATGTTGACCACTACATCGGGGTTGTATAGGTCTGGGTTGAATTGGTAGCTATTCTACGATTAGAGGAAGGGCTGATTTGACATTAACTTGTTACGCACAGCTTGAGGATGGCTAAGTTTGCGAGGCAGTCGTATTCCTCACTTCTGATCTGGTGGTAGAGATAGTCCTCCAGGATACTGACATTGGAAGGGTTGTATCGGTCTGCAATAATCAGCCAGGCATCACTTCGCAGTCTCAGCAATACACACCAACGCCAGACACAAGATCCTCAATGAGGTCTGGCCGAGTTTCAGGTCTAGTCCAGGACGAGGTCATTTTGTACAGTTCAAAAGAAATCAATAGTTCAAGGAAGTGAAAGAGATCAAACTTTTGCTTTCTCACGATGGAACTTGTCTTGGCGCGACTGTTCCTCGACGCGTTTCAAGTGAACAGCGATGGCAGAACGCGAAGGCAGCACCATGGACGTCGATGCTCCTGCTCAGCCAGCCGAGGCAGCATCAAATCCTGAACCCAAAACAGCAAACTACAAGCTGCGATACATCCTGAGCGGCCACTCGTCCTCGATTTCCTCGCTCAAGTTCAGTCCGGACGGCACAATGCTCGCATCGACAGGTAATATCGCGTTCGCTCTCATATACATAGGATGATTAACCTCGGGATCGAAGGGAAGGTCCAGACAAGACGATAAAGATATGGGATACAGAGTCCGGCGACATTCTGCACACCTTCAAAGGAAGCCACAAGGAAGGAATCAACGATATTGCTTGGGCGAGCGACCAGGAGTTTGTCGCCTCTGCTTCAGACGACAAGAATATCATCATATGGAGCATGGAAGTGGTGAGCCTCACATCTTCAGCACGGGTTTCAGACGTTTATGAGGGCAGAGGGAAGAGGTCAAAGTATTGACTGGGCACACGAACGTCGTGTTTTGCATCGCGTACAACCCCGTTGGGAATCTATTGGTATCTGGAGGATACGATGAGACAGTTATCATATGGGACGTGGCAAGAGGTGTGTCGATCGTGGGTGCTGTATATGTTAGCATTGCTGACCCGAGAACAGGGAAACCGCTCAAGGTTCTGCCTGCCCACTCCGATCCTGTAACCGCTGTTGGGTTCAACCATGATGGAACCCTGATCATATCCTGCGCAATGGATGGCCTGATGTGAGTTCTGTTCACCCCTCGCCTTGCCTCTTCTAATAGACCGCAGCCGATTGTGGGATGCGGAGTCTGGGCAATGCCTAAAGACGCTCGTTGATGACGACAATCCGATATGGTGCGGTACCCCCGCTACTCTCCGCAATGAGCGCATCTAACGCCGTGCCCACAGCTCACATGTGCGCTTCTCCCCGAACTCGCGTTTTGTGCTTGCGTCCACGCAAGATTCCACCATCCGGCTGTGGAACTACCAAACGTCGCGTTGCGTCAAGACGTACACCGGCCATGTTAACCGGACATACTGCATCCCTGCTTGCTTTGTGACGACTTCTTTGAAAAGCAAGTATATTGTGAGCGGAAGTGAGGACGGAAAGATCTATATCTGGGACCTTCAGGGTCGTCAGGTGGTGCAGGTTCTTGATGGGCATAGAGGTAAGCACGAGGCTTATCTTTCATATCTTTGCTGTTCCCTGAGGGCATGCCTTTTGCAGACGTTTGTACTGGCGATTGCGGTATGTGGAGTGAATGCGTTACCTGGTTCTTTTTGCTTATTGTGCTGTTGCTGTAGGCGCATCCAACAAAGAACATCATCGCCTCCGCGTCTATGGAAAAGGATTTGACAATCAAGCTGTGGACTGACTCATAATGTACACCGTTGTAGTAGTAATCACAGCATTTGAATTGCTCTAGGGTGTTCTGGATTGCACATGAGGCTGTAGTGTGGCGATGGTGATTACCGATTGCGGGTACCGATCAGTCACGCCGGCTCATGACTAGTGACTGTGGGAAAGACCCTGACCCATTCCTATAAAGTCTGGGGTTGCCACTTGCCCTGATCCTTATCCTTTCTCTCCTACTTGCCACACACATTCACCATGCAGGTAAGCGTCTGGCGCTCGATTTGTCCTTGGATTGCCACTCATCCAGCGTAACAGATCTTTGTTAAGACCCTCACCGGAAAGACCATCACCCTTGAGGTCGAGTCCTCCGACACTATCGACAACGTCAAGGCCAAGATTCAAGACAAGGAGGGCATCCCACCCGACCAGCAGCGTCTTATCTTCGCTGGCAAGCAGCTTGAAGACGGCCGCACTCTTTCGGATTATAACATCCAGAAGGAGTCGACCCTTCACCTTGTCCTCCGTCTTCGTGGCGGCATGCAGGTAAGTAGAGCGCCCGTGTCTCATGCTTGATCACGCCTAACATACTTTCACCAGATCTTCGTCAAGACCCTCACGGGCAAGACGATCACCCTCGAGGTCGAGTCTTCCGACACCATTGACAATGTCAAGGCCAAGATCCAGGATAAGGAGGGCATCCCCCCTGACCAGCAGCGATTGATCTTCGCCGGCAAGCAGCTCGAAGATGGTCGTACCCTCTCCGACTACAACATTCAGAAGGAGTCCACTCTCCATCTCGTCCTTCGTCTCCGTGGTGGTATGCAGGTACGTTGCGTCATTTGTCGCCATCTCCAACCTTGGCTTACATTCCACATCAGATCTTCGTCAAGACCCTTACTGGCAAAACCATCACCTTGGAGGTGGAGTCTTCTGACACCATTGACAACGTGAAGGCCAAGATCCAGGACAAGGAGGGCATTCCCCCCGATCAGCAACGTCTCATCTTCGCTGGCAAGCAGCTTGAGGATGGCCGCACCCTCTCCGACTACAATATCCAGAAGGAGTCAACCCTCCATCTCGTTCTCCGTCTCCGTGGTGGTATGCAGATCTTCGTCAAGACCTTGACCGGCAAGACTATCACTCTCGAGGTCGAGTCGTCTGATACCATCGACAACGTGAAGGCGAAGATCCAGGACAAGGAAGGCATCCCTCCCGACCAGCAGCGCTTGATCTTTGCCGGCAAGCAGCTCGAGGATGGCCGCACTCTCTCTGACTACAACATCCAGAAGGAGTCGACTCTTCACCTCGTCCTTCGTCTCCGTGGTGGCAACTAATATGCTTTTGTCACCTGTTCGAGTTGGGGTTCCTTTCTGCCACTGCCGTCTTGTAGCCACACACTCGTTGTATCCTCAACCATCGTTAACGACATTCATACGAAATACATTTACTTCATGCCTTGACTTTTATTCCACCAATGTCGGTTCGAGCCTTTGAATTCAAACCGGGTAAGGCACTGCGACGTTAGAGTAGCTCGGCCTCGGGCTGTTAGACACTTGCATAAGATTGAAGGGGCCAAAGGTGTGCGGGGTCAGATACATGGATGTAATCTAACCATCGTTGTCTTCTGGTTGTCCTCCCACTCCCTCACCATCTACTGGCTTTGCCTTCCGTCTTCGCTTCCTCTTCTTCGTTGAAGCTTCGCCCCCAGTATCGATTGCACTGACAGTATGTTCCTGACCATTATCTCCGCCTTCTTCTTCCCCAGCATCCCTCTTTCTCTTGCCCAAGTCGATACGATCCTCTTTGTCCTGACTTTTCCTCTTGTTAGTGCTCTGTCCACTACTCAGCTTGCTTGGTGAACCCTTCGAAGGCTGTACCAAGTCCACTTTCTTCTTCTTGACACTGAGAGGGTTAGGCCCTTTCGGACCTTTCTTTTTCTTCTTGGGAGCCTCTTCGGGCTGAGTTCCCTTCACGAGTTTAATATCAGACGATGAAGTAGCCCCGAGATTCTTTTCTTCGAGCTGCATGTATGGCTAAGCGGATAGCTGGCTGCTAGATGCAGAAAGCATACGTACCAGGTGTTTTGCTCGTAGCGTTGCATCGCTTGGAGGCTCCAGTATCATAACCGACCGGTTTATGTGGATCAGCGGTGTTGCTGGTATTTTTCGAAGATGATTTCGGAGGGGTTGAGACTGAGCAACTATCACATAGCGATGCTTATTCGAGTCACCTATCTCAGAGCAATCAGCAGTATGTTCAACTGTTGTAGGAGGGGAGGCTTACCAACGACATCCTTCAAGCAGTCTTCTGGGTTGATAGCCTCTCGGTGGTTACATTTTCGACGCTCGAACGTTTTGGCGAGATCGACCGCTGGTTGGTTTGATTTCCCCGACAGGTAGAGAGCGTGTATGCAACATTGAGTTATCACTAGTGGAAGAGAGCGGCTTAGGAGCCGGGGACTGTCAGTGGGTGGTCATTCTACGATGAGTAAGGTGAAGTAAAAAAAGTGAATGGTAAAACGAAAAGAGGAGTGTAACTCACTTGGCTTGACTTCGCCTTGTGCAACTGTAGATAGCTGCTTAACGAGGTCAAACTTGTTTTCAATAGCCATTTTGCAAGTCTCTGGGTCGACTAGAAGAGCAGATCAAGGCAATCCAGAATGGCACAGAAAGTGGGGGCGTGCACGCAGCAGGGAGTAGAACAAGGAGAGAAGTAGCCTTTAGCAGCGTTTTTATTCATAGACCAGGAGGAGACGCACTGAGCAGCTGGTAAGGCTGTCTAAACCCAAAGAACTGGGAATAGAGGTGCATAAGCTTTCGGTAAGCCTTTGCGCGTTTTTGCCTCATTTTGAATGAGAGTTTTGGGGTCCAAGAAGTCGCCCTTTTGCGTTCCTATCCGATGGAGGTGCCCTACAGGATGGCAACTCAACCAGATCCAGAGAGTTGAAGCAGAACCGTAATGATGGTAGTGGTACAGATCAGAGAACGAAGACTTTGCCATCAACAGACCTTTTGCTTCCACCCTCTATTGACCCCAATGACACTGTCCAGGCAGTTCGTCTCTCTATGCTGTAGTACTGCACTATGGTACGTAGCTCGACACTCTGGCTTCTAGAAAGCTAATAAATGCTCAACTTCTCCAGGATAACGCTCGTAACCGCTGTTGACATCCAGGGACGAGTCTCTTGGAATACCATTGCTCGTAGTGCGTACACCTCACGTTGTAACGGTAGAACATAAAGCTGACTTCTACCTGTTACTACAGATGCTGCCGCTCTTGGGAGTGCTAAAGCCGTTCTCGACGATGGCAAATACGCCGGCTCTGTAACCAAGTCTGGGCATTTCACAATGTGCGTCTGTCCTGGACTTCACGCCGCTGTTGAGGACTAATAATGGTGTTTACATGGCAGACCGGATGTCCCAGAAGGAACCTACATCCTCTCTATTATCACACATAACTACGTGTTCGATCAGGTACCGCTTCATTGTCCCTCTCGCAGGTCCCCAGTAGCTGACACCTTCGTCACTGATAGCTCCGCATTGACGTCCTCCCTGCTCTCCCTGTCACGCCCCCCACGTCTTTGTCGGAACCAGAGCCTACAGATGCACCCTCCTCCACTCGCGCACCCTCTACTGCATCCCAGCAAGTCGATGTCCGACCGTATGTCCCGGGCACCCCGTTCAACCCTGCCTCCACTATCCTTTTGCCTTATCCTATCAAGCTTTCGGCCAAGGAGAAGTTCAGCTATTATTCGCCGAGGCAGAGCTTTGATGTCCTGTCTATGCTTTCGAATCCTATGATGCTAATGATGGTTGCGGCGGGTGCGCTAGCGGTGGGGATGCCATATCTCATGGTGAGTTGTCTTTCTATTGCTTCTTCGTCGTATCTTGTCTCCGCGACCGCGGTAGAGATCCACAGTTAGCCCTTTCATGGTCCGAGAACGGTACTGAACCCAATACCACAGAAAAACCTCGACCCCGAAGCGTTGAAAGAACTTGAGGGAAATCAAGCCAAACTCGCGGGTGTGCAAAGTGCATTCGCGTCAGGAAACCTCAAGAATGGGTACGTTTCTCAGCCTTCTATTATTATACATGCACAGAGCTAATCATGAACCCAGGTTCTCGGCCATGATGGCAGCAGCGGATGAGGCAGCGCCTGCAGGCGATGCTCCAGGTCCCAAGGTGCAGAAGCAACAGAAGGCTGGAACGGCAGGGAAGAAAGCAAGACGGTAGCGCTTCCTTGCTTGTTGTACCATAGATGCATATGAAGCTTTCCCGGGTTCTACTCATCTCTTTGGAAGAACTGCATGCGCAGCAGTGTTCCGGCTCAGATATCAAGAGGTAGAGAATGAAGTAGAGTCAGAGCCGGTGCTGTTCTGAACCGCCCTCTGCTCTTCATATGGTCCTCGCGATGGTACCGCTGGATACTGGAGTGCACGACGGATCATTTGATTACTGCGCAATGGGAGATAAGCTCGAGACCATTGAGATGCGGAGGTCGACGTCGACATACCGTGCTTTGAATTGAGCCAGAATGGCAGTAGCGGGCTTGCGTTCCTCCAGACCGTGAGCGGGTGTTGCGGTCCTGGGGTTGTGGAGTCGCATTGAATGAGTTGATTGTAGACAGAGCCTATTGTTTACACACCTCTCGTCCCGCGCCGCCTCAATAATGTACATCCGGCTACCGTCAGTAGCGTCCAGAGTCGATGCGGCTGGAGCGTCCTCAATCTTTAGGCCTGTGGTGATCAGTTCCGGCGATATGCTGTGAACAGTTGCTGTTGAGATGCCCGCGTCGAGGAGGAGAACATGCTCGTCAGGATGCTCTGGGAGAAGGCTGAGAGGTGAATCGTCTGCATAATGGTACTGGATACGTGGATGCCTCAAGGTCGTCGAGGACGTCGGCTGGGATGTGGAGGTGTTGTTGAGCGCAACAAAGACATAGTATGGTGGTCGTGAAGACATAACGTTTGGATCGCGTGGCGGAGAGTACCTGGCAACACTTCGACATCAATGAACCCCTATTTCGGGTCGTCGCGCATGGCAACACCTCTCACCCAATTGCATATTTCACGGTCTTGCTCTTACTTTTGTGCTTCATGCTTAAATACTGACCTTGCGACGAGCCGATTCTCATTCTTTTCCAGCTCCCGTTCTTTTTTATTTTTCCATTCCTTTTTCATAAAACATGGCTCGCTTCGCAGCTCTGGTGACATTCATCACCGCTGCCGCAACCCTTTCGACCGTCTGCGCTGGACCCGTGGGCGGACCTGCTTGTGCCGCACAGCATCGAGGTCTGGCAGATTGCTTCGAGAAATGCAAGAATAGCTGGGGCTTCAACGGCGGAACTCTTGGTTCTGACAGATGGGGACCTGTAGTTGTCCCTGCTGCCACTTTGGCCAACTTAAACGAGTACATCGCAAAGGCCTGCGGCTTGAGGTGCGTCAATCTGTCATTTGTTTCGATTCCTACCACTCACGGATCGTTCAGCGCTGCCCCCGAGCCTACTGCGGCCAAACCAACAGGCCGTATCGCGGTTCCTGGAGCTGCAAACGCTGGTGGTGTTCCATCGACTGCGAACCCAAGCCCAGTGGTTACCTCGTCTGTGGAGGTCCCATCAGCTTCGTCGTCAGCGGCCTCCATCTTGTTGGTTGCTACATCCTCTGCTGCCTCTACCTCAGCCACGTCGTCCTTGAACTTGGTTAGGCTGCCACGCTCGAGCTCCTCGTTGGTGGAGAGCGTTCCTGTCCCCGAACCTACGACCTCCCAGCCGCCGCCGCCTCCTCCGACAACCGAGGCTCCTCCCCCTCCTCAGCCAACCACTACACAAGCACCCCCGCCGCCATCTCCCCCTCCACAAACCACTGCTGCTCCTCAACCTCAGCCTCAGCCTCAGCCTCAACCTTCTAACGGAGGTGCTCGCCAGGAATGGCTTGACACTCACAACGCCGTTCGTGCCAGGCATGGTGCCAACCCCGTTTCATGGGGCGACGATCTCGAAGCTGCCGCGCTCAGATGGGCCCAGGGTTGTGTCTTTGAGCACTCTGGAGGCTCCGTTGGTCGATTTGGAGGTACGCTCAACATTTCCTATTGTGTTACGGCATAATTCAATATCGGGATGGAAACTGATTTAATTTGTCAGAAAACCTTGCTGCAGGCACTGGAAGCTACAGCATTGCTAGCGGTGTAAACGGCTGGGCAGCAGAAGTCTGTAAGTGTATTTTTCTGTGGTACTTTCGAACTGGATATTGAATTCTGTCTTGCTTATCCAGCCCAATATAACCCCGCGAATCCTGTTTTCTCCCACTTTACCCAGGTTGTGTGGAAGGGGACCACTCGCATTGGATGTGCCACTGTCGTTTGCACTAACAACATGATCCCATCCTTTGGAGGCGCCCCTACCACCTATCATGTCTGCGAATACGACCCTCCTGGCAACGTCAGCGGACAATTTGCGTACGTAGCGTTTCACTCTTTCGCCAAAAGCTCGTAGCGCTAACACTGGTTGTGTACAGGGATAACGTCCAAGTCTAAGATCTCTTGCTCGAATTAACGAGCCAGGGTGGAGTTCTTAATCTCTTAATTATCCTTTCTTCCCTTAGTTTTTCTCCTTTGCTTTTCAAATCTCACCTGGAGTGAATCTTTTTCGGATAAATCTCTCCCACACTCGTTCATTCGACTCTCTTTGCTAGAAAATACCCCTTGAAGAGCATCTACGGTGCTTCGAGTCAGTGTATCAATATAACTCGGTTGCCTCCATGTATTACTACTGTGCGAATCCATCTCATATAGACCTCCAAGTCCAGACTCATCCAGGAGCTTTCTCCTGCTTGCCGCCGACCGCGATTCGGCGTCTCTGATCTAGCTTCCCTGGCGGATTGGGGTGGTTGACCTGGTCGCTTCAACACTTGTCTTGAAATATCCTCTCGGCTTGCCTCGGGCGGTGTGGACTAGGTGGTTGCTACGTATGCAAGCTCTGGAAGGCAGGTGATTCGGACCTCACCATTCTACCTAGGAGTTCCCCGTATTTCTAACGTTAAGTTGCAACCGAATGACGGTATACTTGGGCCCAGTCATCGTGGTTGCAACGCTATAAATTAAGGTTATCGTATGGACATGGTTCAACATGGCTGCTTCCCTGGGTTCTCCCGCAAAAAGCTTTCCATTAAACCCTTAGCCAAGCTGGCGAGAGCCCCGGACCTATCACTATTTGGGCGAACGGGTATAGGTATAGCTAGCGCTGGAATGAAAAGCGACCGGACTTCTCGTATCACATACCCAGTTTTTCATAGATATAAATCAGGTGTATGCTTCAAGCATCGTTTTCCTGAGACCTTATTTTCTCTCGAACGCCCTACTAGGAGCTATAGATGGCTCGTTTTACCGCGCTCGTTACTCTTCTCGCCATTGTGGCATCTGCCTCTGGCAGCCCTGCTGACTTGAGCTTGACTCTCGAGCGTCGCTCGAGCCAGGATTGGCTTAATGCTCATAATACTGTTCGGGCGCGCCATGGAGCGAGAGCCCTAACCTGGGGCAGCGATCTCGAAGCTGCTGCCCGAAACTGGGCGCAAAGGTGTGTCTGGCAACATTCCGGAGGTGTTGTAGGATCGTATGGAGGTACTTGTTTTTGTCCCAAAGATAGTTTGGGATATGTTTCTGATGGTACATAGAAAACCTTGCGGCCGGAACGGGTTCCTTCCCTATCTCAAGCGCAGTGAAGAGCTGGGCTGATGAAGTTGGTATGTCAAAGCAACCTCTCTCCTCTTTTGGTGCAATTCGCTGAACGTCAAACTTCCAACGTCATAGTGGACTACAATCCAAACAACCCACAAGCCTCTCACTTCACTCAAGTCGTCTGGAAGTCGACGACTCGGTTGGGATGCGCTACCGTTACCTGCAACCCCTTCGTCTTTGGGAACCAACCGGCGACATACCACGTTCGCGAGTATGATCCCCCCGGAAACTTTATTGGGCGCTTCCCGTAAGATTTACTGCTGCCTTCCGTCTGCACTCGTTCTAACTACGGTTACTCCCGCAGGGAAAATGTACAAGTCTAGACTGTTCGCCCTAGCGTTCCAGGAGGCCAAGCATCCACTCAAGTACCTCTATAATAGTAATCGGAAAGAAACTGTAGCATCACTGAACAATTACATCGTCCGTTCTCTCCGCATAGATCAGAATCAGCCTTTGCTTCTCAGCCGAGTTCATCCAGAAGGAAAGGACCCGAAATGGAGGGAATACCAGTCACATGTGATTAATTGAATCGCCTCATTTCCGCAAGAGTCGCTAGTATCTCATCTCAAAGCCAACCGTGCTTTCTACTCGGCTCAGTAGGCGTCTAATCAAATCCAGGCGATGGGCGCCTATTTCACTGATGGTAAGGTGATGCACGGGGATAAGTCGCATCAGCGCGCCACGGGTCCACTCTGCGGCATGCTCTGTGTGCCCAAGTTGAGAATGGACTGTGGACATCCTTCCTAATTTCAGGACATTTCCGATGCTTCCAAATATGCACCTTCGTGGAAAGCTGATGTCCCCATTACTTTCTTCGGCAGAGAGCCTGCAAGCGCAATGACAGATCTCAGATTCTCAGGGCCTCTTGGAGAGCTCGTAGCTACTCTCTCCTTTCCCCACGATCACTCGCACGTTATGGATAATGAAGGCCTCAGGAGAAAGGCTGACAGCTTAAGGTCTCTGAGCCAAAACCTCGGACAACACTCGATGGAAATTCAAGAAAAAGGTGGGTTGCTCAGACTCCAATCCCTCTCCGCGCCGTTGCCCATATTCCACGTCAACTCATAGATTTTCGCGACTGTGATTCGGCTTCTGCGACAGACCCGACCGAGCAGTGGCGGTTGTCAGTGGTCAATAGTCACTAGTTGTGCCCATGTTGAAAGGCCGTTTCGGCTTATCTTGTGCGATCGGCCGGTTAACGAATGTGATATCTGGGACTCTGGATCATTGTCATTCGATATCCAACATATCGCTACCCTCAAGATATGATACGAGCGGCTGAGTATTTGCAAGACCTTCATGGCACGTATACAGTTTGAGCTGAATCGACAGGGGCTCAACATAACTATTTCTCTGAACCAACTCTGAACCTTCGAACTCCAGGGAAATTAGGTTCCCGAGTAGTACTTCTACACGACCCAATACTCGGATATACCGAAAGTCGCTAGTACGCAAGCAACCGAACTTCGTGTATCTACTCGGCTTGACGCAGGTATAATTACAGGTGCAATCGAGGCGTTCCTTCCTTAGACCTCATCGTCCCTCCTGTTCTCTTCCAACGGATTGCCGATGGCTTGTTTCCCTACACTCTTTGCTCTGCTTGTTACTGTGGCTTCCACGTTTGTCGTTGGTGAGCCTGTCGACTCGAGACATACTCTCGAAAGGCGTACAAGCCAGGAATGGCTTGATGCTCATAACACCGTTCGGGCGGAGTACGGGGCAAATCCTTTGACATGGGATAAAGACCTCGAAACTGCTGCGCAAAACTGGGCTCGAGGGTGTGTTTTTGAACATTCCAAGGGTAAAGTAGGACCCTACGGAGGTAAGCGTGCTTGATGCAGGAATATTTGAGATCGTAATGCTAACTCGATTCGTAGAGAACTTGGCGGCAGGAACGGGATCGTTCCCTATCTCAAACGCAGTAAAAAGCTGGGCCCACGAATTTGGTACGTCAATGGAACCACTCTTATCTTGATTTTACCCTGTTAAGCGCCAAGCTTTCAAAATGACAGTCGAATACAGTGCAGAGGACCCAGAAAATCCTAAAACTTTGCACTGGACCCAGTTGGTTTGGAAGTCCACAACTCGACTAGGATGTGCTACCGTTACATGCGACCCCTTCATCTTTGGGAACCAACCCGCAAGGTACCACGTTTGCGAATATAATCCCCCTGGAAACTATGCTGGGCAGTTCGAGTGAGATTTTACTTCTATTCTCCCTCTCTGCGTAAGCTAACTGGATCCGCCTCCGCAGCGAGAACGTTCAAGACCCTTATTCCAGCTGGCAGCGTCGAAATTGATGAAATTAATTTGGCAGGATCGCTTTATATTGCTCCAGGAGCGACCCTTCCATCCAAGTAATTAATAATCTCGATCTGCAAGAAGTATATGTAACGCTGAATATACAACGGACGCCGTTCTAACTGTCGGGACCAGAGCCAGTCCGGCATTAATACTCCGGAAAGTACAAAAGGAACAGCTCAAGTCGTGGGAGGGTTCATAATCACGGTAGCAACTAATCAACTGCATGTTTCATCGTGGTTAATAATTCATTCTAATGCACGATAGAGCTATATATCCGTTTACAGTACCCGTAATCCTAGTCCTTGGACTCGGTCGCAACAAAGTACCACCTATCCGGAAGTCTGTACAGGGCCACCTCATTCCATGTCTCTGGACTTTCGAGTTAGCAATCCTTCATGATCAGGCTCTTCAAGTGGATCGTCTTTTTGTAGCTTCCACTTTAAGCAGAAATGCCTGAGCGTATTGAGATCAGCTGTTTAAAGCAAATACTGCAATTGAATGATTATAAGCTACACATAGAGCCTATACGCTCAAGTCTCCGTGGCTTTCCGCTTGAAACTTGTCTTCAGAGTAAAGGCGAACCTCGACCGGCGCCTATCTCGCTGATGGCCGGAGTGTGGGAAGAACCTGCCCTGTGTGCTCGGCATCAAGAATACTGTCTCCTGACCGTCATTGGCGCATAACCTGAGATTCGTTCTGTCCCCTGTCTACAGAGAATCTGAGCCGGAAACTTACAACGTTATGCTGTCTAGTTGAACCTTTCGTACTGCACGATGCCTTCTTCTCATGGCCTCCTTCGCTTCATCCCGACCGTCCTCACTGTCAAACGAACCCTTTCGCAAACACTCTACCTCTTCATCCTCTTCCTCACCGTCATCGCAGTCGGCTTATCATGCGCTGCAGTTCTCTCTCAAGCAGTCCGTACGGCGGATAACAGAAACTGGCCTAGGAATTTCAATGCTTTGATGATTGGTGCTGCGTATATCATCGTCGTACGTTCTCTACTGTTGACAGGAATGCACTCCAGAAGCTCAGGAAGGCTTCATTCATACCATAGTTTATCGTTTCTCTAACACTGTGCACCAAGAGACGCATTGCCGTACGCATGAAACTCCAGAGGATCGCAAAGACATACAAGACTGCCGGAACGGACGATCTGCCCAAAGTGGGTTTTGTCTGCTCTTCCTCCTGTTGCTCCTCTCCGGGTTAACCTCATCCAATTAGTCAGTGCATAGATATGTGACACAGGAATACGTCCGTGCTTGTCTCATATCCCATGAGTCCTTGCCCAAGGGCGTCGTACACGAGGGTTGGGGTCGACCAGGTCTGCTGTCCTCCTCGGTGTATGGTTCATGACGAGGCTAACCTGCACTTTCATTTGAAACCCTACGGAATCCGCGCGGCTCATTGAATTGCCCACCTATCACTGCACGCATCCGCACCCTTCCCGAAACCCTCTTACGATCGTGTTACATGGGTGCTTTCCTGACGGATCACTTATGCGACTGCTACCCTCTCATAACCGAACCCATTACACGCTACTCCGCGCGCTGCAGGTACCAGGTATAGCGGCATGTACTTTCGTCGAGCTCTCCTCGACACTATCCCTCGAATAGGTGAGCACCGTTTGAAATGAATTCCTTGCCTTTCCCTTGCATTCCCTTTTGGTTTCAAGGGGGACGAGCCCTGCTCTCCATTCTTTTGGGTGGCCACTCGACCTCCATGCTTCTTCGAGACTGCCCACTTGGGCACCGTTCTGCGTTTCAACCCTGTAGATTCCTGGTCAGATCCGTCGAGGGCTTGCCACGAGTCCGTCTGGCTTTATCGGAAGCTCTTGATCCGTTATGTGTTTCAGCGTCCTCCGAACCCGTTTCATGAGTCGCGGATTGTCTATTCTGTGACCGTTTGAATTCATCCGTTTTCTTGCATTTCCTGCAGCTGTTTTCCATTGAAGATTCACATTATTCGCGAGAACCCCCCTTCTCTATCCAATTTCTCCCTGAACAACTCCCTGTCAATGGTCCCTGCATTCGTTTGCACCTGATATTCACTCTCCGATACAGATACCCTCGCCCACGCAGTCATTCCGTTACACCCAAAGCTCAAGCCTCATGCTCGGATGCTCCTTCATTTCCGATTTCTCGTACCTCTCCTGCCGAAGGATGAAGATGGCTTGACACCCTTGCATTATTACGACTCGGCTATCCAGATTGCGCGAAATGCGAGCCCTGGAAAGGAGATGACGGAGGAAGAGTTTGAGGGCGGTCTCGGAGCCGCAGAGGAGATTGAAAGAGTGTGAGTGGATTTGCCATCTGGCTTTGTTGATGCAGGGATCTGACATGCGCCCAGGCTGGAAGAGTGCCGACTCGAGATGGAAGAAGAAAAGCTTTCCTGAGTTGGAATCAAGAAATCGTAATCATTATTGTAGTCGTGGAGATTAATAGACGTCTAATTCCAAATCGTGAGCGGTAGTCTATGTGGGGCAATCAGAAGACAAAGGTCTTGTCTTGCAGCTTGCTGATGGTATTTGGAAGAGGGTATTTGAGAGTGTCGAGGTTTGTCCTGAAGCAAGGGTCAGCAAAGGGTCAAGGAGTTTAAGCGACAGGAATACGTACTTCATTGCGTTGACCATTGGGGGAGGACCGCAAATCAAGACCTTGCTGTTGGTCTCGTTGGGGTTGGGGAGGAGCTCCTTGATGTGTTCCTTGGTCACAAAACCCACACCACCCTTCCATCCGGCTGGTGGGTTGTTGAGCACGTAGTAGATCTTGAGCCTCTGCTCGCCATGTACGTCCACGAGTTCCTCGAGTTCGGACCGGAGGAGGATATCGTCCTCGTTCACGTTGGCGTAAATGAGAGTGATGTTGGTCGAGTCCATAGGGTTTCGGAGGACCCCACGAATGATTTGGATCATGGGTGCGATACCGGTACCACCAGCGATCATGCCGAGGTGGGAGACGAGGTTGGCCTCGTACTTGAAGTTACCCTTGGGACCCTTGACCTTGAGGGTGTTGCCTGGCTTGAGGGTGGTGACATGGCGGGAAATGTTACCCTTTTCGTAAGTCTGCAAGGATACGTGTAAGCAAGGGTTTTAAAAGGGACAAGAAAGAAGCAAGCTGACCTTGATAAGGAGGTCAAAGGAGCCGCGTTCATCGTCTAATGAGACGGGGGTGTAGTTGCGGATAATGGTCTTGCCATTGATTTCGGCAGAGACGGCAATGTGTTGGCCAATGGGGAGACCTAGGACGTCTCTTGCGTGAGGAAGCTTGAAACGGTAGCTGCGAGCACGAGTGTGTGTCAGAACCCTCCGCTGTCGACCGTTCCGGGCGGTGCTTACATGGCAGTATTTGGCGAAACCTTGATGGTCTTCAACAAGGGGAAGTCCTTCCAGTTTGCAGGATCAAGAGGAGCTGTCCGACCTGTACGGCGGGTGTGAGGTCAGCGCCAGCGGTCATATACACAGGATTTCGGAATTAATGCCTACCGGTGTGGAAGAGCTTGACGTAGACGGCGGTGGCAAGGACAATGCCAGCGGTTACGAGTACGCTGGGTGATTGGACGAGCTCCACAAGGTTTCCCTTGTCAAAGACATCCTCAACGTTGAGAGTTTTAAAGGCCTCCATGACAGCAGCAGTGAATTTCTCAATCTCGACGCGTCCAGAAGGTGGGTTTGGGTTTTTCTTTTCAAGACCGATGAGGATAAGGTCGCCGATGTAGTAGCCTTTGCTGTTGAGAAGCTTGATAGCTAGCTGTGAGAGAGCAACGAGGGAAGCAAAGACCGTGACAAAGGAACCAAGGAATGCCAGCTGGTACTTGTTGGGCATGAAGAAAAGGGGCCAGATTCGGTCGGAGTAGTCGCGACCCCAAGAAATCGTGCGATTCTTCTTTACCGCCCGCCGCTGATCGCCACTCTCAATTCCGTTTTTTTCCTATTCATTTGGCTTCTAGATTACAATCTAGGTCAATACATGTTTCAAAAATACACCATGTGGAACGGATACAAGTTGTGGCGGTGATGAAGTGTTGGGGTGTGATTGTCCAAAGCTGGTTGGATGTGTAAGGAGGAGCAAAGTGGATTTGGTTGGAATTCTTCTTTCTCTCCTAGCAATTAGCGACTTGTTATTGCGGGGGTTATTACTGTCTCTCTTCTTTCATTTCACCGGCCAGCTGTTATTATTTTTATTATCTGCACGCAGGACGTGTTCAACCCATTCCGTTTCAATAGCAACACCACGCACAAGTCGCAATGCCCCCAAGACGAGGCGTGCCAGCAGGTCTTCGCATCAGCGCACCTCAAACACCTCATATAGCCCTGGTTGTCTCAGACGATGAGACCACCTCTCCGACCACCCTCGACTCGGCAGTCTCTGCAGACTCGTCGGACTATCCTCATCCTCCCCCTTCCGCACGCTCGACGGCTTCCCGCTCAAGCTCAATGCGCAACGCAAAAAAGCTCGCAATAAACATCCCTTCCGCCCCTTCTTCCGCGGGCTCGCTGGCATCCGCAGGCCCACACAGCGCCGCTCCCCTCCCACAGCAACCTCAACCCGATGCTAATCAGCGCCCGCCGGCGGAGAGATTACGCCGCCAGTCCGTCGTTTCCCTCCCAGGCACCACGTCACTCAACAGCTCTCTCCTCCATCGCAAGGAAGAGGACGGCGGCGTCGAGGATGTCCCCTATAGCAACGGCCCTGTTCAAATCATCCCTGGCATATGGATTGGCTCCGAAGAGAACGCACGCGATTGGAAGGGTCTTGTGGAGCGAGGTATCAAGGCCATCCTCAATGTTGCAAAGGAGGTCTACTCTCCCTTTGACAGCGTCAGCAAGACTCTTCGCAATGTCTCTTCAACACCAAACTTTCGATCTTCTGCATCCACTTCCGAGGATTCAACGCTATATCCCCCACATTTGCCCAGTGGAAGACCGGCAATGAACTATCTCAAGCTTCAGTGGTCACATGGTCAACAGGACCTTGTGAACAATGGCTTCCAGTCGGCCATGTCATTCGTCGACGCTGCTCTCAGTCGCAACGAAGGCGTTCTTGTTCAGTTCGTGGTTTACCCCTCGCTACCTCCGCACCCGTCACTCATCTTTTTCTTCTCCAGCTGTCAGTGTGGGATTTCTCGCTCGGCCACAATGGTTATCGCTCTTGTTATGCGAGCAGCCGCATCAAGGTCACCCTTGGTCCCACCCGAGGTCTGGGACCTCAAGGGGATGCAAGGGGCGTACGCTTTCGTCAAGGACAAAAGCCCTTGCGTTGGTCCCAACATGTCGTAAGTCAATTGAATGATTGGCAGGTACCACCATCTTGCAACGGCTCATCTTGCCTTTTTACCAGGCTCATCTATCAATTGTTGGATTATGAAAAGACACTCCGAGGTGACTCCGCCTCGGACTCTGAAGACTCTGGCAAAGAGGACGAAGAATGGATCCGTAAGCGTCGTGAACTCGACGAAGCCTCGTCACCAGAGGATGGCGACGAGGAGGATCTGCAGCGATCGGTTATCATGCAAGAAGCTCGGGCTCTTGACAAGGCGATGGAAGATCGCATCATTGCCCGAAAATCTTCAACGTCTTCCATCAATTCAACAGGATCAGGTATTGGCATGGGATCAGCCTGGAGAAGTCAGTATCGTGCCCGCAAACGGACTGGTTCAATTGCCAGCAGCAGGACCAGCACAAGTATTCTCAGCGAAGATCTCGTGGAGGAAGAGGAGGAGGAAGAGTTGCTTGGGATTGGCGGTGGATTCGACTCGGGTCGCGAACGCCACTCAAGTCTGGAAAGCAATGGGGCAGAAGAGTCGTCTCCTGACGATGACGATGCGCAAGAGATCAAGTTCTATGCCCCCCTCACCGCCAAAGCCACTTCACATCAAGTGCCCGAACCTCTTCCATCGGCCCCTGTATGGAAGACTTCGTTCAGCGTTCCGCCGCCGCCTCTCACAGCCGTGCGTTCGACGTTCAACCTTCCTCCACCGCCTCTCAAGTCCAAGAAGAAGCGCCCAATGTCACTCAGCGTCCTCTCTCCCATTCCTCCCTCTCCCATCGTCATCGAGCAAGACGAGCCAGCTCCCGCGCCCGCGCCCGTCGTTTCTCCCCCTTCAAAACCTCAACCACCACCAACACTCGCCGCACGGCGGAGAACAGAATCTGGCAAGCCAGTGCCTCCTCCGCTTGCACTACGAAACAGTGTATTGAGACGAGCCTCCTCTGTCGCGGATACCTCATCAGCGCTACCAACACCCTCCCAAACACTCTTCCTCTTCCCTCCCTCACCGACCATGAACACACGAACACCCTCGACCATGACACTCACCACCGAAGCAGCTGGACCCGTGCCATTCCCTGCACTCTCCACACCCAAAGTCTCCACCTTCCGACAGAAGGGCGGACGAACAAAATCCTTCATCGGACTTCGTTCACCGCCTACGCCTACCGTTGGCTTTTCCAAAGTTGACGCTCGAGGGTTCTTTGGAATGCAGTGATGGCTTTATGCCTCCTATGCTTCATGTCTTGAAGTATCACATGCTTTATGCAGTTGGATGCTCACCTCCTCACGCCAAAGATGACAATGATCCTTGGTCCGCTCTTTCGCTTTCGCTATATCTATTTCTTCGGACTAAAAGATTGACTTTTTTCTTATTCCTTCTCTGCGTTCACATTCATAAACACTTACTTTATCCAGCAGGTTATGCCAGAGGTTTTCACTGAAATCATTGGGACTGGAGCACTTTTTTCTTATCTGCATTGTTTTTTTGCATGTTCCTTTTTTTGCACCACTGCATTATTACCTTTTCTGCATACATTTGTTGCATGTGCATACCTAGTACGTGGTTAGACTTTGTTGTTTGTGTCGCTTATTTCTTGGGTACAGGTTTTTTCGTTTCGTCGCAGCTTTTTGCAATGTGTATAGTATCGGTCGTAGCAGAAAACCAACAGAGAGTCGGGTTCGAAACGAATTGATTTGGTATCGTTGGAATAAGTCCTTGTATCCGTCTGGTGAGGTATCTTGACGATTCGTGCGCTTAGACCTCCGGCAACTCGTCTAACGCCATTCAGGTGGGATATAGTCAGCACTACTTCAAGAATGAGAGTCGAAGATAATCGAGTGAGAGTTTAGGATCATCCAAAGACTCGTCCAACGCCTCGTTTTACGGCGCTTGTGAGGAGTGTACCACCAATACCACCGATTCCCCAAGAACCGCCCATGACACCGTTTGCCCATTTTTGCTTCGCGTCTCGGTCGCTGTTAGGATAATTAGATGATTGCGCAGGGAGCTGAGAGAAGTGGCTGCTTACGCGTATGTGAAGCCGATAACGTTTGTAACGTTGAAGACGAGAGCAAGGCCCACGATTGGGATGAAGGAGAAGCTCAGCTTAAGGATGGAGACAACCAAGAGTGCCGTCCATAGCAGTGGGAAGGTGTATAGCGCAATCTATCGTTGGGTTCTATAAGTATGGGAAGATACCGTGCTTAGCGCTTCTACTCACCCAGAACATCTTGGAATCAATAGGATTGGCTGGTCTTGAAGGCTGATCAAAGGTCGAGGTGAGCGCGGGGACTCCTGAGAAAGGGTGTATACGTACGTCTCTACTCTCAAAGACCCAGTAGCTTTCGCCATCTTCGTCGACCTTTATGACTTGTGAGGGATGCCCGATGGAAATCAAGAGAGGGCCATACCTGATTCCAGAAGCGCAGGCCTACCAGCGTTCGGCCGGCAACGTTCTGGGATAAAGACTCAGAATCCGCAGCGCCACATAAAAGGTTCATATACGCACCCTGCAGTTCCAGAAGTCCATAGCGAGCAGTACGACAACGGTTACTGTCTGCGACGAGGGATGAGCATCACGCGGGGAAGAACAGCCCGAAGGAAGCGCACCGAGAGGACAAAGTTATCGGTGAACCATCCACAGAGAATGTATACCAGGATCGCTGATACTCTGAAGAAGTAGAGGAAGAACAGTGCCAGAGGGTGGGCGGACTAGATGCGCAGGCGTGGTGGAGGTCATTAGGCACGCCTGTGAAACCGCACAACGCGTCTGGCTTTACCTGTCGGAATATCCCTGCGATGCCTGTCCAACAAGAACGCGATATAAGCGCCATGAGTATTACTCAAGTATAGCTGCGCTCACCGGCTTCTGCATCTCCCTCTGTCGAGGCCATAGCCTGTGCATTGTTGCTAGCTGCCGCCCTAGTTGTCGGCGTGAGGACAACTGGCTCTGCCCTCGGTTTTGCCGAGTGTGTAGATTGGATGTTGCCCTGCGGTACATCCAGCTCGTCTGGCTCAATCGTCGAGAATAGCGGTTGTGAGCTCATGGTTGACCGGCTTCAAAGCGTCAAGTAGAAGCTCTCGATCACCGTAGTCAGATCAAACTCGTGAGAACGATGAGAGCACAGCGCTCAAGCTCAGGGGCACGCAGCTTGGAGCCTTCACCAGCACCTTTTACTCAGCCGGTCTCCTGGCATGGCCGACGAACGAACACCACTTTTACGCCATCCATCGACCATAATATACGACCCTCAAATGACCCAGTCTACACCATCCTCCATTTCCAAGGGCCTAGCACAACTCTCCAATGTTCCCGTTTCGTCATTGACCTTTCTTGAGACGCTGTTGACTCAGGGAGGAGGACGGGACGGCGCCAGGGCCCATACCCAGCTATCGGATATTGACCCGATAGACTATGCCTACGCGCTGGTCCTGTTGCTGCAGATGAGACATACTCAGGCAAAGCAGCGAGAGAGGAACGCAGCAACTCGGTTGGATCTGTATGCGACGTGGAGCCAGATACAGGCTTCAGAAGATGATGTTGAATCTCTGGACCACCACTTGCGGGACTTGCTCAAGACGTATCTTGCGGGCTACAGAAGCGACCAGGACATTGATTGTCTGCTCTGGACGCCATTCCCGGAGGGGGACGAGAATGGTAGCCGTCAACTTCGAGGTGTGTTTTTATTATTCGAGATATCATTATTCGGACTGAACAGGTTGACTAGCTGTTGACTTTCTCGTGAAGCCCGATGCACCTGAGGTGCTTTTGAGGCATTCACTAATCGAGGCTGCCCTGGATCGAAGGTGGAAGTACGGGCGGTCGTATTCGACGCCACAGCTTCCGCTCCCCAGCCGCCTAGAGCGAATAGAAGCGGCAATTGCTACACCATGGTAAGTGTGACGTATTCTCTTCATTTCTGTACTGACTGTTCGTGTGTAGGACACTTCATTTTGCGACGATGGGCATGCAGCTAGCTTATGTTGGCCTGCTCACCTCTTATCTCCTTTTCCCTCCGGAGCAGGTCACTACCCCAGCAGTACCTAGGTGGTATGTGCCCCAGTACACCAGGGTGACGGTCTTCCTTGCGTTCCTCCTGAGCAACGTACTTTCCCCTCTCGCGTCCGCGCGACCCTTGCTACTCGCAACTGTGGTTATATTTGGGTGCACCTTGCCGACGGGACCAAAGCCAGGAGACGGATTCTTCGAAGGCTTGCTGGTTGTGTTCGGACTTCATATCCTTCTTCTCCATCTTCCCGGAACGCCCAGCCTGGCGCTCATTCTTTCGCCGTCGAAGGCTCTGCCACTGTCGATGTTCATGGTGCGCAACGTAGCCAACGTCCTCCCCGCATACGGTTTCTTCGGCCCTGCCCTTGTCCTATCCGTTGCGCTACTCTCCAAATCCCTGGAAGATCCATACCTCCGGATTCATGAGGCTAGTCTCCAACAGGCGATGCTGTTGACCGTTCGCCCATCTCCGTATCAAACGAGATGGGCGCTGTTCTTTATTGCCGCTGTCATGTGTGTGCTGTGGCTGCTCAGCACATTCATGGCGAGTATCATCGTTCCGACGTTTGACAGGTCTGAAACGCCTGTTAACGTTTGGGATCGGTATGGGGAGCCTATCGGCAAGAAGGCAAGAGCGATAGCGATTCTTGCTTGCACGACCTACGACACGCCCTACATCTTCCCTCCTCCCTTTAATCTGCTATACCTTGTCCTTGTCGCGCCGTTCGAATATGGTGCTCTTCTCCTTGGATCGAACGGACTATGGGTTCAAAGGTGGCATATGTATTTGTGGCGTTTCACCGTTCTCCCTACGTTATTGCCCGTATTCTTGTTGTCCAAACTTTTGTTGTAGAGATGTGTTATGTGCCTTACGACGATGTAAATCCAAACGCTGTGTATGTCATAGAATTCGGCTCGGGCCCGCCCCGGTGTTGTGTTTGATTGAGGATCAACCACGCCTTGGCTTCGCTCACAACTGTTGCTCTCAACTACAACTTGCCTTCTGAACCACGCCTACGGGGCGTACGACGCTCATTACCTCCCACCATGGCCACCTCTTCTTTAAAGCTGGACGATGTTTCTTCGCACAAGCACATCGAGTTCGAGGCGTCCATCTTCTCCGCCCTCGATTCGACACTGCCAGCTCCGCTTTCTTTGGTTTGTGCCCCTTTGCAACCGTATGGGGACGCAGTAACGAATAGTTGGACAGACTCTCCCTCCTTCTCGCATTGAAGTCAAGCACGTCAATGAGAAGCGCCGGAGTAGGCATGACTCCAGGACCTCGCACCGTCCTTCGTTGCACCGATCCTCGTCACTCGTTTTCCGGACCCTACCGCCCATAAGCCGCATGCCCTCCCTACAGGTACCATCGTTCACAGATATCAATGCTCCTCATTCGCTATCAACACCACGCCGGTCATTGCATCAGATCTCGGAAACGGAGCCCTCAACATTCAAGTTGAAGCTGCCGTTGAGATTGGTCCATCCCAATAGCCCCTATGTCCCGTGGGAGACTCCCGTTCGCCAGAAGATCCTGTGCCCTTCGAATTCCAGTCCTCTGCTGAGCACAACGGTCGAGGCTGCTGCCGTCGAAGACAATGCCCACGGATCTGATGATAAGCTCAACACTAGAGGGGACAAGAAGCCTATCAAACAGATATGGTCAACTTTGAAATCCGCCCCCAAGTCACTCAAATCCAAATGCCAGCGCTTGCTCAATCCCCGGACCAAGGACTCCTCTCCCGTTCTGCCAGAAGAATCCGAAGAAGAAGTGCTGGACAGTAAGGCCGACATCCTGCCTCATATCATCGACATAAGCGACTCCCTGCCAACGCCATACTCACCAACTGCTTCGGTTCGATCCGCTGATACCCATACCCTCGCCATTTGGCTCGCGGAACGACACCGCAAGTTTGCGGAGAAGGACTGCGAATCGGCCAGGATTATGACCATTGAAGACTATGAACGACTCGGTAGCTGGATCAAGCACCGCGACGTCCAAGTTCTCTCTTCCCGGAGCTCGTACCATTGTAGTATTGCCGACGGAGATACAGTCTCCAGCATCTTCATTATGGAAAGCGAACACGACCTGGTATCATCTCCAACCTCTGAACAGTTGCCCTCGACCCCTCGATCACCTGTATCTGCATCGTCAAGACCGACATATGGGCCCAAGCGGATTGTCGAAGAGGACCGGTTGTCACGCATTGTGCATCGATCCTCTCTGCGGTCCTACCTCGCGGAACGGTCTCTCAGTATGCCAACAGCAGCGAATTCGTCTGTGGGCGTCTCATAGCATACATACCAACTGCCTTCGTTACCGTATTTTATTGTACCATCTCTAATTTGCAATATGTTTTTTGAGTGCTGCTTTTTGTTTGTACGTCGCGTGGGAAAGGGACCCTGACAGCCGAGGACAAGCCTTTACCCATAAAAGGGAATTTGATGGGAAAAAGGGGCGTGCGTGCGTGCTTGCGATTGACTCTTGTTCTCTCTGGTCACCACCAAAGGACAATGCCGTCGTCACAATTCCTCTGTTAAAATCTATCGACACAATTTCTGACTCGACCTTTTGGACGTTGACGACTCCCACACCTGCAATCCACGACCACACGACCATCAACAGCATATTGCGCCCAATTCATCATTTCACCATTTCTCGAGGAGCAAATGCAAGCTCATACTCAAAACCAAGCAGCAGCAGTGGCTGGTCCTCTGAATCTGTGGACAGCTGCTCTGCGAGAAAATCCAGCAAGCCAGCTGGTACCTTTGAACAACCTCCGAAGGGTATATCCTGCCGAAATCAAGCTTCGACCGTTGACCATGGCGATGGGCGGCATGGTCTCTCTTCCCGTCTGGAGGCCTCAAGCAGCACGACAGTTCGTCGAAGGCCGCTCTATCAAAGACCTAAACTTCAGCTCCGACAAGGAATTCAATCACAAATCCCCTCCGCGTATGTTTATTTGCCATTCACGCCTGAAGCCGTGTATTGATCGACTTTACATCTAGCTCGACCCTGGTTTGGTCGCTGCAATATTGGAGGAGAGGATATCAAGTGCTTGTTCAAAAGGTATTTGCGCTTGACCAGTTCTGACCTAACGCGAACTCACATCCTCGACAGCCACCCCACCCCTTCCAGACAAAAGCAATTCATGAACGAAATTGGCCTTCACCAATCACACCTCTTTTCCCTTCATGGCACATGCGTTCTTCCTATTTACGGCGTCTGGGGGCTTATGGAGAGCGTCCACATTGTTTCGGAACTACCCCACCATACCTTCTGGATGACAGCTCACCCCGACATGCCTGATATACTCAAGAAGCGTGTTATCGAGGCCGTTTCTCGGATACACTCTCGTGGTGTTGTCCATGGCAGCCTCGATTTGTACGATATTCTCGTCGGTGCCGACGCCCGTGTCTCCATCGTCAACTTCGATTTCGCGAGGCTCGTCGACCCGATTAACAACCCGGCGATTGGGATAGCGACGCCTGAAGAGATGCGAAAAGAGATGAAGAAAGTTCAGTGCATGATCGACTATCCTACTGGAATTGCCAATCGGGAAACGGAGAGGTCTACTCGTCTCAACAACCACAGAAAATCAAGACATCTGAACTTGAGGGCTGGGGAGAGACACCAGGATGCTCTACCAGTTAGCGGAGAAGTTGATGAAGAGTACCTCAAGGACCCACCCATCCCCTCCGAGGAGTACGATGTACAGGGATACCCTCCGATGAGGTTCATCGTCCCAGGCAAGGACGCGCAAGAATTCGCCACTGCATTGAAAGCCTTCGAAATTGTGGTAGGCAGGTTAGAGCAGGAAGATCTCCTCTCAAATGGACTTCCATCACCTGCGGTTTCACCGCAACCAGAGGCAGGCTCCAACATAGCAGGCGTCAAAGTCGAGGATACCGAAGGTGGTGAAATCAATGCACCTTGCCATCGATACCCTACCCGCCGCAAACGAAAGGAGGCACCAACCCAACCGGCTATCAGGCCGACCAAGCGGAAACGCTCTGTAGCTCCGACGGCGAATCAGGCCACTGCCGAGCCTCCATCCCAGCCTCTTGCATCGACATCTCGCCGAGCGCCTCCGAAGGCTGGCAAGACTCAGTTGTCGTCTGCGGAGCAGGTTAAATCCTCAACGCCTCAGCTTCGACAGATTCTGAAAGTGAAAAGAGAACCCCTAATTCGTACGTTCAGCTGTTTCGATTTTGCGAATTGCATTCACATTTTTGGGCAGATGAATCGGTTCTCGAGAACAATGCCAGGACGGATCGTCCGCCAGTCATCATCAAAGACTTTGGATACACCTTTGTGACCCCCGCCGGAAACCAAACCGGCCAACGGATGCAGCCCCGCGAGCAGCTGCTCCATCACGCTCGAACACAGCGTCTTTCAGGCGTTTCGGAGAAGGCGAAAGGGAAGCGCAAGGCCAGTAGCGATGACGAAACTGAAGAAGAAGGGGACATCATGGAGCCTCGACCGTCTTCAAGGAAGAAACCCCGCCTTGTTCACACTGCAGAAGGAATCAATCCTGCCAGTGTTCGCTTCAACGATGCCCCCGACGTTTACTTCAATCAGCATGAAGTACCTAGGGACAACTGGTGGCACTTTCCCAAGCTTAAGCGGCCGAGCAGGCGTTTACACGCGTCACCTCGCGCATTCCCTGCACTGCAGCAAAAGCTCGCTCGTCGAAGTTCTCTCAACGGCCCTCGGCAACCCGCGCCTCCCACGAGGAGTGATTCTCTCGTAGCCCACACTGGGAGGAGTCCTGAGCCTCCCTCGCGGCACGATTCAATGGAGGTTCACACCGGGGCAACCCCACCACCTCCATCACCTTCCGGTTCTTTCGATATTGATTATATCGAGTTGGATGGCGGCTCGTTCTACGAAGTTCGCCCTCGCCGTCGTCGCTGTCGCGAAGTTCCACCTGCGCCAGTGCCAGAGCCGGCTCCCTACCCATTTACTTTCACCTTCCCTCACGGGTCAGCTCTTCGAGCCGTATACGACTGGGTTGGAGCGACCCTTGGCCTTAATTAAGCATCGAAGATGCGTTCTGGAATTCCTGTCTCCATATACCCTTCTCGGCATCCCTGTCTTCCCCTGCTCTCCTCGCTTTTCTTTTTCTTTTCTTCTCAACTCGCTATCCAATGTACCATCTGTCATCTCCATTGTTTCCTTTCTCTCTGACTCCCTTCTCTGCCTTGTATCACCAGCAGTCCTCGTCGTCTCTTGCTTTACTTATTCTTATTTGCTTTTGTACATAACCTGTTCTCACTCCTCGTCGCATTCGCTATCGCCAATCTGTTGTGCTTGGTTTTTGTCTTACTTGTACATTTTTTTTGTAGTAGTAGTAGTAGATAGTCCGCGCTCCGCCTAATCTGTGACTCCTGGTTTGCTTTGCCTCTCTAAACACCCGACCTGAGATCTGAGAGTTTGCTGAGAGCCAGAGTTTCTGTGAATGGCGGCCATGACATGATCCCATTTGGTTTGGCCTATTGCTTCCCCGTTGACACTTAGACTCTCCCTCGATCCTGTCGTCAACGTTGACGCAACTTTCCGACACTGCAGCCTGTATCACCGGAAGCTAGAAACTTGCAACTGGCGGACCCTCGCAGATAAGGCCACCTCGTAGAGTTACGAGAAATCGAAGGGTAGATCCGAGCACATAGGGGGATAAGTGGGTGGTGACGTCCCGCAATGCCATATGGCAGTCTTGTCCTACGACCATTGTGACTTCTCCCCTCTGTTCTCAACTTTTGAACGGGGTGTTTCGAGTCTTTGTTGGTGAGAAAGCTTTCGAAAGATGTCTGAAAACTTTCATACCCATCTGGGGTGGCGCGGCATCTCATTCTTGGCTTGAAGTCAAGATTAATAATGTTCCACAATGATCAGCGGTTCGATTGAAAGGACCTTGAGAATATCGGCAACTCCCAACTATGTACTCCTCATGCAGCCTCCATCTTTATAGACCCACTTCCATACCGTCAACAGTCAAGTTAGCACTCGGGGTACGGCAGGCGAAATACACCCCGAGCCACGGCCAACTAGCGTTAGGTCAAGAAGGCGTGGTATGCTTTCGCCAGCACCCACTAGCATCTGAATGGGCTTTTCCTCTTCATTCAGGTGCTGCCCCATTTTCCTCCGTTTGCTGCGGTATAATGGCACGCGATTGGCCGATAGCGGTTGCAATGCTCCGATTCGGATAAGCGCCCAACCAGTCAAATTGATCAAAGGAAGAACGATGTGCAGTATGCATTGGCCGTGCTTCTTATCGGGAGGGGATGGAGAACCCCATAGTCCCCACACCAAGCCCCTGAGTATATGGTCCGGAAGGGAGTGCGATTGTATATTTACTTCGTGACATCGCTTCACGAGCTTCTTCGCTTCTATCCCCTCAGTTCGCGCCACCCTGGGTTTGGGTTTGGCCATACTATTTTCACGTCTTGCCACGACAGAACGACAGACATGGAGAAGTCAGAGAAGGTGGGGAGTGTGCATGTTAGCCCTAGTGGTACAGAAAGCAAGCTGGAGACTGGAGAGCGGGGACCGGAAGGCCCGTTGAAGCGTCAGTTGAAGAACAGACATATTTCGATGATCAGGTGAGTTATCAGAGAGTGTCTGTATACTTGAACCAATTATCTGATCCATTCCAAAGTATTGGAGGTGTAATTGGGACAGGTTAGCCTCGTTTTAGTTTGGCCGTGCTGAGAAGAAGGCCTGACCGTATCGCTGCTGGTAGGTCTGTTTTTGGGTACCGCGACTGCGTTGAGAAATGGTGGCCCCGTCGGTATGTCTACTTTAATTCCTTTCGGTGTCTCTACGAACTCAGGTTGTGAAAGGTCTATTGCTCGGCTTCACTGCAATGGGAACAATCTGCTACGCTATCACGGTACGCGGCCCCTCACTCTGAAGAAGCTGGTTGGCGATACTGACCCTCCGTTAAGGTTTCACTAGGCGAAATGGTCGCCTATTTGCCTATTGCCGGAGGGCATATCACGTTGGCCGAACGCTTTGTCAACCCAGCTTTATCATTTGCTATGGGATGGAATTACTGGTAAGAGACGTTTCGTTCGTTCTGGGGATGTCTAGCCACTTGATCTTTGACTTGCGCAGGTACAATTGGTCAATCGTTCTTCCCGCAGAGCTGAGCGCCGCTGCCGTGCTTATCGGTTATTGGATTGGGCCTGACGAAGTTAACCCTGCCGTTTGGATAACTGTGTGTATGGTCGTTGTGGTACTTATCAACGTACTTGGGGCGGGTGAGTACCGAGTCTACATGGTCTATCTCGTCAGCTGAAGCCAGCACGTCAAGGCGCATACGGCGAAGCAGAGTTTATTTTTGCGTACGTTTTTGACATCCTTTCTCCACGAGTACCACTAGACCATGACACAGATCCATTAAAATCATCACCATTGTCGGTCTCATCATTCTGGGGCTTATCATCGACCTTGGAGGTGCGTTCTATGCGTTCCGACTGTCGGGGATGCTGACCTTCCCTCTGTTAGGGGCTCCGAGTCGGGACAGGCTTGGCTTTCGGTATTGGAAGGATCCTGGCGCATTCGCGCAGTACGCAGGAATTGAAGGGGCCAAAGGACGCTTCCTTGCTTTTTTCTCGGTCCTCGTTTTGGCAGCTTTTTCTTTTATAGGCACAGAAATTGTCGCAGTCACAGCTGCAGAAGCTCAAAACCCTCGTTACTCTATTCCGAGGGCCATCAAACGTGTCTACATTCGTCAGTATGGGTTTACCGGATTCAAGGATGACAGTGTTGATGTTCTCTCCAGGAATCTTGCTATTCTACATCCTAGGCACATTTGTCATTGGGCTCATATGCCCTGCCAATGACCCTGGCCTTAACTTGGCTGATGGAACGGCTGCTTCATCACCTTTTGTCATTGCCATTCGAAACGCAGGCATCTCTGGCCTTCCATCAGTGGTCAATGCAGCAATATTGACGTCTGCATGGTCAGCAGCAAGCAGTAACCTGTATACAAGCTCTCGCGCTCTGTGTAAGTTCCATCCATAAGCTATATGCTCTTGACATTAATCCTCTGCATGAAAGATGGCCTCGCAAAGGTTGGAAACGCCCCCAGAATCTTTCTAAGGACATCAAAGCACGGCCTGCCGTATGTTTCCGTTGCAGTCTGCTCACTCTTCTCGGGATTGGCGTATCTTGCTATATCGGAAGGTAAACCGTACCGCCTGTATAAATAAGGAACTGAACGCTGAGTACCTCTCCTCCTCCCTCCCCTAGGCTCTGGGGTCGTTTTTAATGCCCTGGCGAATACCATCGCAATCGCAGGTCTCATTACCTGGTTCGGCATTGGAATAACCTACATTCGCTTCTACCAAGGCTTGAAAGCCCACGGGATTGACAGAGCGAAGCTCCCTTATGCAGCCAAGTTCCAACCGTACCTCGCGATATATGCCACGTGCTTCACGTTCCTCATTTGTCTTGTGAGTGTACTCTCATAGTTACTCTAGCCTCTCCCTTCCTCACCCTCTATCACAGCTCTGTGGATGGTCTGTGTTTTTGAAGAACAATTGGAATACAACTTTCTTTGTTACCAATTATCTTCCGCTGGCCTTATTTCCTTTCCTATACTTTGGGGCCAAATTTTTCTATCGAAAGAAGCCAACAGTACGCCCAGAGGACATGGATTTCGTCTCTGACCTGGACGAGATTGAGGCCGCAAGGTAAGCGCCCATCGCACTCAAACAAGGGTAGCCATCTGATGCGATCATAGTTATGATGAACCGCCACCAAAGAACCGCTGGGAGGCGTTCTGGCGATGGCTTGTACGTCCCTTTCTATATCTTCATTCATATTTATACTGAAACATTTGCTGTTCTAAGCTCTAAAATTTCTCAGTGTTTGAATAGACTGAACTCGATTTACTGTCATAAATACAGAGTTTCAAATTCCGACACGTTTTCTCACGCTCGTGCTAAACGCTGATGCCTGGCATTCGCTCGATAGTAACTCTGTCTAAACCACCACCACCACCACCACCACCACCACCACCACCACCACCACCACCACCACTACTACTACGACCACCCGCTCAAGCGAAAGCTGTGAAGAGGCAGTATTCAGTCCTTATGAGATCTCTATTGAATCTCCTCCAGCGATGGTCAACCATTTTTGGGGTTTAAGAATGGCGAGCCTTGGCTGGCTGTCCAGCAATACAAGCAGTCATAGTGGGTGTTACTAGGTTCTTACGGTGAAGGAGGTACGCTACCGGCCTCCTGACTCTTTCAGGACTACGGCGGGGGCGAATCGGTTACCTCCACCGGCCCCGATGTGTGCCCAGGAGGCCACCTTCGTTTGGGTGTTGCCCATGATCGAAAGGTGGTTCTACCCTTGTCTTCCTGTGCTTTCGATGACCAGGTGGCCTTCGCCCACGCCCCTTTATCATGGCCAACATCAATGTCACCTATTCCCCTGTCGCACAGGTTCTGACTTCACTCGCTTTGGCTGACAAGGTCGACATTCTCGCGGCCGGCTGTGTTGATCTTGGACAGTATCATCTCTCTCGTTTCATCCCAACATATTGGACGATATATTGCCTCCAAATCTGCAAACTCTCTCCTTAGTTTTTCTGACGTTGCTCCTTTCGCCGGAAAAACTTGGTGGAAAATAGTGGTGCGCCATATCGAACCTTGACGTTTACGAGGACGCTAACAAACATAACCTTCTTAGGTATGAACGCTAACCGTGCCGACCTGTCAAAGCCTGCGGTAGCACCGTGCCTCCCGCCAACCCACCACCTGCTTATGGCCCTCAGGGAAAGGCTTGGGAGAGCCAGTACAGCGGCGCCATTAAACGCCTTTGGACTATCTGCTACCCTCGGTTCTTTCGACTTTGGTTCACAGTTACTTGAGATCGGCGAGTTTGTGGTTGTCCGTCAGACTGGAAGGAGATGGGCGCTTTACGGTGCCCTTAGGGTCCAAGAGGTACGCCGTTGGCTGCTTAAACCTCTCTTGTCGGCCGCGGGGTGAGTTGGGCACCTCCAGCAGCCCTGACGTGTACCCAGAAGGTCACCAGGTATAACTGGACGACACCCACGGTGCTTCCGCCCTCATCTTTTTGTGTTTGACCTTCATGAACACCCCTTCCTTCTTATCGACATTAGGCTCACCTATTTTCTTGTAGCCAGTGCGAACTTTCACAGTCTCGCGTCCTTTCAGTGTCGTGGGCGGTGTGCTTCCTCGGAAAGCTAACTTTGGAAACTCTCACCCACCCTTTGCAGACGTCACGTCCCTTTTCCCTGAGGGGCACGCAGGGAATAATCAGTGTGCCAGCTAGAAGTTTGTCACCGGCAGAAACCCGACGAAGACAACCTCTATAGGTACGATGGCCCATCGCGGCAACCTGCGCTGGCCTGGCGCTTTTGACCAACTAGGTCTGCGAGGTCTGCGGGGTGCGGCTGGTGAGCCAATGGTCTCTGACTGCGCTGGTATACGAGGCTTTAATAGGAACAGAAATGGAGAAAACCATCGCGTCGTTTACGACGCGTTACCGGCGGGTTTATGAGACATGGTAACACTCTACTTCCCTGCTTGTCCTCAAAGCGCCCCAGATGTTACCATCGACTAATTGCTTTTTGTAGAGCTTTCGGGTTTTGCTTATCCGTACACCTCCGACGGTTTTATTCCTCCGGGTAGACGCAATCGCTGGAGGCTGACAGAATCCCAGAGCCCCCTATGATCAGTTTTGAATAGAGCTCGCAAGCGTCGCGGATGTATTGGCCAATGAAATGACCGTCTGGATGAGGTGAACAGAGGGCCGGTGATGTTACAAACCCTGCTGGGCTATCGAGGTAGGTCTCATCCCGACTCTTGGCATTCCATCGTCACGGTGGAACGCAGGGATTTCATTTCGCAGGTTTCTGCTTGACGCTCATCTTCCGAGACCACATTCAACCGCCTATTCGCCCTGGCATCGAGTACGTTTTCTCCAAAGACCTGTTGCCGAAGACCTTCCAGGATCTGGACTTGCGCGCTTTCTTTTTGATATCTTTCACCCTTGCTTTAGGGCCATCATAGCCAATGACGATCGGCAAAGTGGGCCGGAAAATGTGGCCCAATGGCTGTACTTTGTTGCTTGTATGTCAGCAAAGTTATCTGCTGTCGCTGTTTCCTAATCCTCTTCCCAGCTACCACGTCCGGACTTGAACTTTCACTTATGTTTGCCTCGGTGTCGCCCCAGCCTTAGGTGCTATCTTTGGTGCCAAATACTGTTCCCGGAATGCGCCAGGCGATCGAGCGGTGATTAAGGCCTGCGTTGGGACGCGCATCGTCTCAATCCGACTATGTGCGTGGCCAATGTGCCCAGTTTTGTCAGTTCGACATTCTCATGGATCCCAGTAAGTTTACATCTTCCAACGCTCTCTTCCTTAGGCCACCTTTGCATCACTTCGATTGACTGTGTGTTTTTTGCCGAAGCAATAGCAACAGCCCCAGTCTGCACTCCCTTTGTTAGGCCCGAATGCTTATGCCCTTTCTTCCTTGACTTCGAAGAGTGAGGTGAGAAGTAGATGACGCAGAGCTATGGCTTGGGCTGCACGTATATTCCATAACCGAAAAGTCTGTCCAAGTCAGTTCAGCGTCTATAGGTGCGTTTCAAGCGCTGAGCGTCTGCTTCCTTATAAACCTGCTTTTTTAGTTCTTCCGGTGGTTAGGCCGAGATTCTATGCCTGCGAAGGCCAGGCTTTGTTCACGAATATCAAGCGAGCATGTCTCGAAGACATGCTTCAACACCACTCAACTTCTCCTGCAGATCCTCACCCTAACATACCAACTCAGGGTAGTCTCGGGGAGTTTTGGCTCAGTATTCATTGCTCCGAGCGTTACTCACCTCATCAATGCTGCAGATCCTCAATCACAATAATCATGCAGTTCAGTGGAAAGGTTGTCAGCGTTGGCGGATAGATAAAGATGAAAGTGGGTCGAGAAGCGAGGTTGTGGGCCAATAGGCCCTGGGAATGCTTGGGATCGGTGGGCCGGTGCAGTTCATTCGTGTTTGGTTTGCTTCTCCGAATTTTACTTCTCTCTATAACCCATCGATCTTCGTTCCCTTAGTCAACCATCTGTTCTACGTGCCTTTCGTTTGTTTGCGTTCGGTTTGTTTCGCTTCGGTTGCGCCCTTGCTCCTCCTCCCTTCATCTTAACCTATGGCTTGATTGTAATGCTTACCCACCTCGCTCGACTTCAGGAAGCACGGCCCGCGAAGAGTATGACGGCTATGGCTCAGACGGCTGTGCTCGCCTCTCAGGGTGAGCCTATTGCGGTTCCTTTTATCCTTGGGTTCAGTCAATAACATGTAATGGTATTCCCAGTCCAGCTGCGCCGTTAGCAAGAACAGATGCGGCTCTATCATTCCGTTGATGAATTTGGAGAGTAGAAATCGGCCTCTGAAAGAGGTAAGTCCGCGTTTGGTTTTTGTACTCAAGGTTCATTCATCGACCTCGGTTCTCTCTCGCCTACTTGCAGCTGTGAACTAAACCATCCACTGCTCCCATCAGCCGACGCTCGCCATGAACGGTTATTTCCTCGATGTCCAGCTATCCTGTTATAACCGCATCACCTGAAGCCAATGACGAACTGACGTTGTCCAATTTCGACACAGGCACTTGTGCGCCTAGGTCTACTTTGCGAGTGCTTGTGACAGGACAGCCATGGAGATGGAGAGGATGTGGCAGAGAATAACAGTGTGCGTGTGGAAATGTATTGGGCGGTGGAAGTGGATCGAGCGTGCTCGTCCTATGCTTAGATGTGTCCCGTGTCTTTTATCTTCCACCCTCATATATATCTGTTTTCTTTGGTTGCTCCTTCATAACTTCTTGTCTCGTTACTACATTCTTAAGCCCATATACTGTACTAATAAATTGGTTTTCCTTGAAACATATCTTAGATTTGTGGGTAACTTAAGTAGAGGTTTGAATGTCAAACCCAGCCCACCCTCAAAGGTCGAGGCGAAAGGAATCTCCGAGTTCTGAACTGGCATGGCCTATCTCACTCGTTTGCTTTCTCAAAGGGAGGGAAAGGGGCCAGGTCTTTTACTTGTTCTCAGCGCAGAGGGCTGAGAGAAAGAGTACACTCTGTCAGAAAACTGGGACCAGCTCAACTGGCAGCTTTAATATGCCGGCCCGGGGACTTGCTCGGGACAGTAGTGGCCGTAGAAGTTGTGCAAGAATATGGTGTATCTTATTTAGTGCGAGTACTGCCGTACTGAAAGCAGCGGACTGCATGATAAGTCATTCTGCCAGTAGATGCGTTCGCTTGACGAGACGCCCCGATTTTTATCGACTAGATACCGATAAAGACAAAAGCAATTAACATCCAGATTACAAGAGACAAGGTATCGATGGAGAAGGAAAGCCGCTGTGGCGATGGATAGAGACCTAGTCTGCAAGCACCAGAGGTAGGCCATAACGACGACTGCAGGGATGATGTGTGCGTGAAACTAGAGGCCCAATTGTGAGACGTGCAAATGAATGATAAGCATAGGAAAGCCGAAAGAGCGAGCAGGGACGAGAATGGAATGTCAAATCTTGGTGGTGAGGACAGAGAGTATGTGGGTGGCTCCAGGGTTAACTCTAAGTATGAAAATTCCCAAAGAAAAGGTCAAGCTTTCGATGCCGGTATATGTAGGTTGATAGCTGGAGACGCAAGTCAGAAATTGCCAAACGAAAAATGATGAGGGGCTTACCTCTGTACCAGTTGAGCGCGTCTGAGGGAGTCGGGGCATCGAAATACAAGATTGCTTTGTTGTCCACAAGGCGAAGGGCTAGGGGGAGGTGCGGTCAGCGTTAAGTACTTACAGAGTGGTGAAGATGATCTACCATTTCCGTGAACGATGCTCGCTGGCTGGGGAACTGTTTGCATCCTTAGCACTGCCCAAAGGTCTACGGGGCCATTAGGGTCCCTTCCTTCTGAAGGATCCCTGCAGAGGACAAGCAAATCATTGCACAGAATCCCAACCAACGGTCGAGGAGTTAGCTCTGGTGCTAGACAATCGACTTGAACGGTGGACGCGTCACCATGTGCGTTGATAGCCTCAAAGGAAACTACAGCCTTGCGAACGACCCTTGTTAGCTTGAGGGCCCCATCCATGATGAGCCGTCTAGAAGAGATTCAGTCAGTAAATAGACCATGAGCAGAGGGATGCCACAGACCTGTGAGGTTGAACAAGCGGGCTGGGAAATTTGCCACGTATCCGTGATTGCCAACCAACCAGCCTCCGTCTTGATTCGGCTTCACGTTTGCCCTCATTCATATTGTTAGCCAGAGAAGATATCTCAGCCAATGCTCGATCAAGAGGGTCATCCATAAACTCAAAGGCTGGCGGTGTACTTCTGAGTAGCTCCTCCAACTGGCACCAATCACCGTCAATCCTGATGATTTCGAAAAACAGGGGGAGAGGACGTACCAAGAGTTTATATCGTGGAATTCTTTGGACGGGTAACAGAAGATAGCCCTCAAGGTTGAGTTGTGTATGCCGAGGATTCATTCGACACCGTTGCAAGTACTTTTTGATGCGCTTCTTCTGACTGCTAGTCAGGCTAGGGCCGGAAGCTTCAGACGCAGGGAGTGGCGCCCCCGACATTGACAATGTGAGACCGACCAATTGAGCTGTACTAGAGGAAGGGGATGTCGCCGAGGCTGGGCTTGTCGTCCCGGTAGAAGTTGTCCAAGCCGTCACGCATTGCAACGAATTGTCGAAATTGCTGGGTGCGTAACCAGGTCAGCAGGCGGGTGAGCACAGTAAATATGATGCGTACTTGATGTAACTTGAATACATTCTCATGAAGGCTGCATGTCTGACAAAGATGTCACCAACGGCTCTCGCAACGTCCAAGGAGATTGTCCCAGCTGCATCTTCAGTTTGTTTGAGCTTGTCCAATGGTGCTGCTGCCTTTTCCAAGGCAGGGAGGAAACTTTCATTGTGGAAAGAGAACAGGGCGTCAATGCCACCGAAGACCACCCTCCGCTCTGGAGCAGGGACGACCGTCTCCTGCCGTGAGCTGACGCCGCTGAGCAGGTTGACTGGCATGGCAGCAGGCTTGATGTAAATGTCGACGAGTTCTTGAAGCCCTTTGACATAAGTCCGCTCCGTTCTGGCAAACAGAGGGCCATGTTAGTGGGTGGGTGGGAAGACAAGATGTCCACGACTTACGACACAATCTCTTGGATAATCTTTGCTCTCTTGCCCTTGTCGTCTTTGTATTTGCGTTCATCCATGGACGATGCACTATCAGTCGTCGCCACACTAAGTGTTTGACTGCTCGTGCCACTCCTCAAAGCAGCGATTGACTCCATTGATCGCAGGTGACTTGACGCATCTGAGCCAGAACCGTTCGACGAAACCATCGAATTCTCTCGAGAACGTTCAACAACTGTAGGCCGTCGAGACCGTGCTGAAGCGTTGAGAGAGTCGTCCCCGTAAACGCTTAAAGGATTTGGTTGCTGATGTTGGGCGAGATCGTTCATATCTTTCAGATAAGCCATGACCGATCTCAAAGCCCTTACATAGGCTTCTCGTGCCCGCTCTTCCTCCCGTCTAATATGCTGCTCGGTGTCAATAATAGGAGTAGTAGGGCTGGGGGTAGGTATTCTTGGCTCAGCTTCGTCCGCTTCATTTGTGAGTGTAACGTTTGGAACGAAAGCAGAGGTTTCGGGTATGGGAATAGATAGCGACCCCGGTTGCTCGAAAGGAAGGAAGCTGCGACGTTTCGCTCCTCGCGGTGTAGGGCCATTGACGGATAAGAAGTTGTTGGAAGGAGAAGTTGCAGGAGCGAGTAAGGAAGATTGTTTGAAAAAGTTGGATGACGGCTTCTTATGAAGCTGCGGTGGGCTGTCCGTAGGAGCATTGAGGGTGGGCATGTCCAGCATCCCGGTGGTCGAAAACCTCACATCAATTTGTGGGGTAGTGTTGCGGTCTGCAGCTAATGGTCGAGCATGGGGGACAGGAGAGGATTGCATAGTAGGGAGGGGTGGTCGGACGGCACGGTTTGATGGTCCGGGAGACGATGATGGAGATGTATTGTCAGGCTTGATTTTCCCCATCGACATTTTCTTCAGGAATCCCCAGCGGGTCTTCTCCTTACCGTCCTTCGATGGTCTCCGAGAGCTGGAGCCCGATTTGGGTTCTGTTGCAATGGGGGTGGATGCGCGGTTGACGATCGTGCTTGAAGAAGCATGGGACATTCGGTTGTTGACATTGCTCGAGTTCGAGTCCGAGGACATGTCGGGCGAGGACTCCCACATCGACTTGCTCAGCTGAGGCCGAGCGGCGTTGCCAGGTGGGCGCGAGGATGAACCCATCATCGTGGAAGGCCCTAAGCTAGCAAACTTCTTGGCGTCCGCAGGAAGGGCTGGAGGCACAGTCCCATTGAGTAGATTGGAACTGGAAGCCGACGTAGAGTATTTGGATAGAGGTGCCAATCCAGCAGGACGATCTTGTCCAACAAGCGCAGATTTACCTCGTCTCAGGTCACCTGCGCTCTTCATCTTGCGTATCTCTGAATGCTGGCTCACTTCCTCACGTTGATCCATCCCTGGGGGTGGTTCGGGGATAGGAACTTGATTCCCGCCCCTGCTTGTGTCATAGTAGCTGCGATTTGGGGTCGTCCTGGTCCGCTGGAGTGGGTGTGGCAGAGGAGGTGGCGGGGGTGCAAATGGCGCAGGGGCGGTGGCTGCTCTCGCTAGTGGAGGTGCTCCTGGTGTGATTGTATGATCTTCTTCTTCAATGAGCCTATGCCTGTCGCCACTTGATCGACCAGGGCTTGAGGAATCCTGATCCGATATATCCTCGTTGTCCGAGTCTTGATCTCCAGGCATGCTTCCAGAGAGGCTCGCAGACAGGGGAAACATCGGAGTGGATGGCGGATACGAAGGAGACATGGGGGTTTTTGCTAGGAGGGGATCAACCAGGGCTTTCCAAGGACCTTGGAAAGGGTTTCCGTCCACGCAAAGTGTTTGAAGAGCCGGGAGAAGGCAGAGCCAGCTAGGGAGGGCATTTAGCTTGTTCCTTCGGATGCTAAGTGTGTGAATTTTGTCGAGGTCGACCAAATCTTCAGGAATGGTGCTGATACCCGTCGAGTCAGCAATCAATACCCTCAGATTAATCAACTCGCGAAGGAAATCTGGAAGGACACGGAGAGGATTGGACCCGACATTGAGCTCCTCCAGGCTAATGCAACCTGCAAGTGTGGGTGGAAGGGCTCCAAGGAAGTTGGCCGAGATGTCTAGTGCCAGCAGTGTGAATGGGATTGAGGGTAGTGTGTTGGTCAAGAACTGGGGAACTGCATTTGGGGTGGTCGACGAGCCGAGCAGAAGATGGGTGGTACCTAGGAGGCCAATACATCACGATATCATGGCTAATGTGTGAGCAATAAGGACGTACCAGGTTGAACCTGTAACTGGATTACAGGAGTGTTTTCTGCATGCACGATGAGGGCCCGCCCTTCCTCCGCGACTACGGCAGCTGCTGTCCGTTCGTCGTCCTCTGTGTCATGGGGAAAGGAATTGTCTGTATCTTCAATGCCATGGTCGTCATCCGTCTCCTCGTCTGTCATCCCTATCTCATCCCGTTCATCAACCGCATGCCAGCTGACATCGTAACTGGGTTTCTGATGCAAGGCAGGGACAGCAGGTATTGGACCATCATGGCTGGCGCTGTTATTTCCTATCGATGACGAGCGAGAGCGTGCTGAATAGGCGCCTGACCAACGAGACTGATCTGCTGGTGCCCTTGTCAATGGTCGTGCATGTGGAACATCCTTGGCAAGAAGTTGCTGGACGACAGCGTCGTGGGTGATGCCTACAGCGATAGAATCTTCGTCGCCTGCTGCAATGTGGACGTGGTTGAAGTCTCCTGACGCCATGTTGCTACCCGAGCTAGTGTATGCTGATGAGCGCGTCGAATTTGAGGACGAGCCTCCTGAGGAATAGAAAGTGGGACGATGGGGATAAGGGTCAGGAAACTGTGCGGGGTCGGGAAGTCGTTTTGGCGGACGCAATTGTCGATGGTCACGATTCTGGACTGTTGGTTGTCTTTGGTCTTCGTTGAGGGTGTCGAGGCCGCTTTCATCTGCGAAACGGTCGACGTTAGTGAGTTGCTGCTGGGCAGACGACGACGACGCCATCGCTACAGTCACGGTGATGCTCGGCGTCTCGCGAGTAGAAAATGGCATCCTCCCCTCAAAACATGTACAAATTATTCCTCTTTGTACTTACCGTTTCCTGGTCGGGACTTTGGCCTTCGCAGCGAGTTGTGGAATGATAACATGGTGTTTAAGGTCAAGAACAGTCCGAATCATCTCAAGTATTATACAATTTTGGCTTTCTGTGCGTCAAATCAGCCGAAGGACATGGACATCTCTTTCCCACCTCCCGCCGCACACTGCCCTGCCTCTCCATCTATCGACAATCATTCAAAGATAATCCGGACGTTATGCCATCTTCTGTGGGGGCCAGCGCGGAAAACTCCAACCCGAGGCTGCTGCGAACGCCTGATCGTTGCTAACGCTTGATGAAGCAGGAGATGGCTCGCCCAAGCCGGCGCCGTTTCAAGATTCTCCGGCGGCCCCCAGTATCATTAATGTGCAGACTATCATTAGTTTTGTCCTAGCCTGATATACCACCTCTCCAGCGCGTATTCCAGTTAGAAGTTTCGTGCATTAGGCCTGTATTTGGGGCTGCACTCCATCTTCAATAGTCGTACACATCGGGCCGTTCGGAGAAGAATGCAACCTTCTTCTTCTCCCTTTTGGGCTTCGAACTGGATTCTGGTGTGGAGATCGTCGCGTTGCCTGCCTCTGGGTCAGAGGGGGCGACTATGGGCATTTGAGCTCCTTCCAACTCGATGTCGATCTTCGCACCAGAAATGCGCTGGTTACCGATACTCTTCGTTGCAGGAAGACCCGTTTCCGTCGTGGTGGCGGAGGAAGGGGCGGTCGTTCGTCGCTCGGAGACTCCCCCTTCGAGATCCAGATGCAATGTCTCGAATATGAGCCTCTTTCGGGTACATTTAAACGCCAGGTTGTTTTCTCCGCTTCCGCCAAATACTGACGATGATGATGAAAGGCCTCGCAATACCGAGAAGCGATCGCTCGGTGGTACTAGGGTGGTCGGTGCCGGCAGGGAGAGTAGTCGCACAATTCCATGATGTGAAGGGAATATGCTCGAAAGAGCAAGATCGGCTATATCAAAAGTCATTTTCAACATTTAGACATCCTCGGGCAACAACGATAATCATCCCGTACCAGAGAAGGCAGCCATGCTTATAGCTGCATCGGCGACCCATCCGACCTTGTGCAACCAACCAGGCCCGCCCCATTGATCCCCAGATAACTGGGGCGCAAGAGTGATTGAAGCACTGGCATGTGGGTACGCCCGAAGGAGGCTTCGAAGTCTGTTCAAAAAGGAAAGGATATCCTGGCGGGGTTTTAGCGGGAGTCCAGGAGACTCAAGAATACGGCACCTGGCTCTTAAGGTCACCCCAGCACAATGGCGATCCAAGCGAAGGAATACACAGCCGGATTGGAAGTGAAGAGTCGTTCTTCAGCAATGTTTCGATGCGCTTAGTGGCTGTGGCGATAAAAGGTGCAGCCAAAGAAGGATCTGGTTCAACGAAGCTCAACTTCCCCGAGCTGCGAGCCTCGTCAACAACGGACTGAGGCAGCCGATTCGTCAAATCGAAGACATGGCAAAAATCATCCGAGGTTCTGGGAAGATCTGAGTGTTAGCATGGACATCGAAGGTCTCGGAACAGTGAAACGACGCCTACTGGTCATTGACCGTGGTCTGGAACTGCTTCATCTGCTCGTAGCGCCACGCAATCTTTACTTTCTCGTTTGACGGGCCGTCCTCTTCCTCGTCAGTGGCCACAGCCTTCAGATCCTCTTTCTGTTGTAGCATGGATTTCGGATACCACATAGCATCTTGAATGAACGCTTCAGGATCGCTGTCAATGACGCATACATGATGGCCGCTGGCTAGACCCTCTGAAGCATAATATTTCTGGATGAGTTGACCGTACGAAGAGTGGAGATCAGGTGCAGCGACAACCAGAGTACATGAAAGTGGTAGCCCACCCCCGAGCAGGTCGTCAAGGGAAGAGATTCCAGTGGACACGTTGACGGTAGATGACGATGCAGCCGAGACGCGGGTACCGGTATGAGAAGTAGCCTTTACTTTGGCAAGGTTTTTTCGCTTGAAGGAGGACATGGTCAAGCCCTTTCGGACGATCCACCAGTGAGGCTTGTGGGCAATGATGATCGCGGATCACAGATTGCTTCCGGGCCGTAGGGATCAGCCACTTGTCAGAGCTCAGCACGTCTTTCTCCTCAACTCGCGAAAATGGTGGGGGCTGCTTCGCGACCTTTGCAGGCGCTGGGAAGGTACTTGAGCAACTCGTATTCCTTCTACAAATCTCTGCCTTTGCGCTCCAGGCTCAAGTGTGGGGGTCTAGGTGTCCTTCATGTTAGCACTCCCCGATAATACCTACACCCATGTTGACCGGGACTTCTAGTTGCTCAACGGGGCATGCCTTGTACATGTTTTCACCGAATATGTTGGAACAATGTCACCTGTGAGTATCTTTCTAGTTCTCATAGTAACGTCCTCACCCCCTCTCTAGATGCACGGCCCTTCGATGCTACCCACTCTGGCAGTCAGTGGAGAAGCAGTAGTAGAAGATCGAATTTCGGTGCGCCTCAACCACAATAACATCTCTAGAGGAGAGCTTCTTGTCTTGAAGTCTCCGCTGGACCCTACTCGTCTCATCTGCAAGCGTGTCATTGGGCTTCCGGGCGACACCATCTGCGTCGATCCTACAGGAGAGAAGGCGCCTTCGACAGAACATGTCGTCGTACCAAAGGGCCACATTTGGATCATGGGAGATAACGCTGCATTGTCTCGGGATTCGAGAGACTACGGACCTGTGCCTATTGGGCTGGTCAAATCCAAGCTGCGTGCTCGAGTACGTGCCATTCTCTCCTCACAGCAGCACCGTTCATGAACACCATGTAGATCTGGCCATTGATAGATTTCAAGGTCTTTAGCAGCGACGTGACGTACATCGACTAGAGCTGGCACTAAGTCTCATGGCTTAAAGTCCATCGAGTAACCGCCTTGTCCATTGGGCTCCAACTTGAAATTATCCGTCGACAGGCCGAATCTCCCTGAAGATTCTTCAAGAAAGGCAACTGGAGGGGGTAGGAAAGCTCTTACCTAGGATGCTATTCCCAAACCCTTTTAACTTGTCCACCATCTCGGCCGTCTCCTTCTTTTGAGCAGCCTCGACTCTGGGCAGGAGAGACCGCATCTTGGAATCGACCTCTGCTTTCTGCGCCGGCGAAGCAAGGAGTTCCTTCAGCATCTTGTAGTCTGCCGGGAATGAATACATGTGTGGCTGCGTTTCAAGCCAATACCTACCTTCCTGTGCTGCCGTTAGGGAAGACCACGTGTTTATCGCTTCATTTGCGCCAGCTCTCCTTCTCAAAGCCCTCTCGTATACAGGATTGTCCTTCAGAGCTTTTCCCTGTTAGCACTCATTCTTGCATTGCTCTCGGCCAGAGATACCTTCAGTGCAAGCCGCTACCGCTTCTTTGAACTCTCCCTCCAGGATGTCAGGAGGCTGATACTCGCTAGTTGAAAACCTAGCTCACCAGTTTGACGTGACACGCCCCAATGTTTGAAGAGAGAACTGATCGTAACTGCACAACTTCGGGATCCTCCTCTTCCACCAGGCCACTCGCTGCTTCAGACGAATTACGTTCGACAGCTGCATCTTCAGAGGTCTCCCCCCTGCTGTTCGACGATGATGCAGAATGTTCTCGGGAATCGTCGTCATAATCGGTCTCGTTGCTTGATGGATGTACTGAGTCTTCATCGATTGTGGGTTTTCGTTTGGGAAGCTGGTTCAACCCAGCCTGATATGCAACCAAAGCCTCGTTCCATTTTGATTCACGAAAGTGGTCGTTGCCTTCAGACTTGCGATCATTGGCGTCGCGAATGCTATCCTGTCGTGCTGTTGTGGATATAATTCTTCCTGACATTGAGGTATACACTTACAGCAATGGACGCGGTGGGCATCATGGGAGTTGTCATTAAAGGGGCTTTGACGCGCATATGGCGATTAGATAAGATTCAAATGACTCGAAAGAAAAGTGCATTTCGATACAGGTTATCGATTCCATCCACTCACTCACTCACTCACCCACCCACTCATAACGATGTCCAAGCCCACTCTCTGGCTCCGCTGTGAGAAGAAGGAATTCGAAAGGCGTTCGGCGCTCACTCCCACTACTGCCAAAAAACTGATCGATGCTGGCTTTGACATCTATGTCGAAAAGGATGAGCAGCGTATCTTTGACGATGCTGAGTTCAAGGAGTAGGGAATTTTACCCTGAAGCGTAACCTTCAAAGCTCACCCACCTCACAGCGTTGGATGCAAGCTCGTAGACAACAACACATGGCCATCTGCCCCACAGGATATCCCCATCATTGGGTTGAAGGAACTTCCCTTGTCCGATGAACCTCTTCCCCACACCCACATCCAATTTGCCCATTGCTATAAAAAGCAGGGCGGATGGTCTCAGGTTCTCTCGCGGTTTCACAGAGGTGGAGGAACTCTGTACGACCTCGAGTTCCTGCATGACGCGAGCGGCCGTCGCGTTGCTGCGTTTGGCTTCCACGCGGGTTTCGCTGGTGCTGCTGCCGGCGCCCTTGCATTGGCCTCACAACGGCAAGGAAAGGAGCTGGGTCTCCTGACCCCTTACCCGAACGAAACTGCCATGGTTGACGCCGTGAAGCAGTCGCTAGGTGGAAGCGGCAAGGGCGTTAAAGCCCTCGTTATCGGTGCCCTCGGCCGTTGTGGTCGGGGTGCCGTTGACCTCTTAAGGAAAATCGGGTTGAACGAGTATGTCAAGCTTCTTAGTTGCTGTGAAGAGGTATTGACTGCCTGGGACAGAGACGACATCTACAAGTGGGACCTGGAGGAGACTGCTAAAGGCGGTCCCTTCCCCGAGATCTTGGATGTTGACATCTTTGTTAATTGCATTTACCTCTCCTCGCAAATCCCCTCGTTTGTTACAAACGAGACCATCAAGGCAGCGGGAAAGGATCGACGTCTATCTGTGGTGGTTGATGTCAGCTGCGATACCACTAATCCGTTCAATCCCATCCCCATCTACAGCATCAATACCACCTTTGACAAACCAACGGTTGCAGTCGATGCTGGGTAAGCCAGGTGCTCACTTCGGCAAGGGACGTCTGATTCATCTCTCAAACAGGCCAGAGAACCCACCTCTGTCGGTGATTTCTATCGACCACCTACCCACGCTGCTTCCACGCGAAGCGTCCGAGCAGTTCAGCGGAGACCTGTTGCCTTCTTTGCTCGAGTTCCCTCAACGCTCATCAGCACGTGTATGGGTCGAGGCTGAGAGCCTGTTCAAGGAAAAGCTGGCTGAGGCAGCGAAGGTCGAGGGACTTGCTTAGGCAACGATTTGACATCACCACCGTTGCTATTTAAAATGGCACGGCAAGTTGATCAGAGACGTCGCCATGGAAAAGGAGAGGTTCAGAGCATATGTAGAGAAGGAAATATAATCGATTTTCTATACCCATTAGATAGTATCAGACGACACGTAAATAGGGTAAAGGCGACGTTCGCACAGCCGTTTTCGTAGAGCGCAGGTTTGTTCTCGCGGGCATCATTGCGTCCCTTCTTCTCCTTCTTCCCTTCCTTCACGGCCTCCAGTCTGGTGCTGGTTGCTGCTCAGTAGAATCCTTTATCGCTTTTACTCTTTTTTCTTTCTGTCAAGTAATCTCCATGGATCTCCTTTCTATTCCCCAAATTTCTATTTCTCTCGCACCGCCAGAGGAACTCCCAGTGGAACCGTACTCGCCGTTTGCAAAGGCTTCTCTCAAGATCTACCAGGACGAGGACTCGTTTAGGCCTGTTCATCTTACACCCCCTCCTATCCACTCCAAGTTTATCAAGCCCCGCACCAGCGACAGCCCTGGGTCCCCATCGGACAGCGACGTCGGCAAAACTTCCGGAGCTGGCCTTGACCGTGCACGATTCGAAGCCCTCCTGAATGCATCGACAAAGCCTCTTCCTGGAGCAAAGAAATCTGCAGACCTTCGCAGGGAGGTAGCTCTGAAGGCCCACAGGAACAGGCAGGGTACGTATTCATTGAGACCTTGCTCAGACATCGATTCTGATTGTTAAATTTAAATTTATTTAGTCGAGCGCCGTGCGCTGTTCCTTTCCAAGCTCCAGGCTCCTCCTTCGCCCACTGCTGCGACACTCCCTGCAACACCCCCCGACTCTCCAGCCGTGTTCCACTACAGTCTCCCGTCCCCTGGCCTTGTCTCCCCTATCGCCCACTATGAGTCTCTTCAGGATGAGGAGACGGATACTTGCTCCCCATGGGTTGAGCAGGTTGACTTCAAGCTCAAGCTTTCCAAGCCCAAGCCCAAGCACACCGTTCAGCCTACTCCCCGATCCAAGCAGGGTCTTCCCTCCCTCGAGCAGATCTCGGCCCGCCTCAACAACTACAGAGCTGCTCGGGTTTTCGATGGCACTCTCGAAACTCCCGCCCTGATCCAGCCGGCAACAATGCCCAAGAAAGAGCAGGTCGTTGTTGGACGACTCAAGATGCCCGTACGTTCGTCGGGCAAGGGCCCCTCAATTACCATCACCGATACCACCATCCCCATCGTTCAAGCTCCCAAATCACCTTTGTTAATCGCCACCTCTGATTTGTCTGTGACCACCCTTGTCGTTCCCCGCTCAAAGTCAATTTCACCCACCGAGTTGACTCGCATGAACTTGCTTGCCCTCAACTGTCGTGAGAAGCGCTCTTCAGCCATGCTGAGCACCCTCAGACGCCGGACGCAGTCAGGTCTGCCTGAGTACCCAATTGCCAGCGATGAAGCGACGTTGAAGAGCACCAGGAGGCACAGTGCTCCCCCCGACACCTCGTCTCTGAGTGTGCGCAAAGGCTTCGAGCACCCAATCCTTGCGTTGCCTGGTGCCTTCTGATCGACTGTTGGGTATGAGAATGAACAATATGGTATCTTGTGTTCGTTACTTGTTTCTGCTTGTGGTCCCCAGGGCTAGTCATTCGTTTGTCGGACCCTTTTCTGCCCGTCGTCGACATCCATAGCACTCGTTAGCGGGCGAGGGAGAGTACACCGCCCCATGTTCCTTTTGGCTTTGCATTTAATTAGACAGGCTGCGCCGTCTTTTGTATTTTTATATACACCAATACAGCTTTCTTTCGTTGATGAATCAGTTAGGCATGTCGTGGTCGGCGGCACATGGAGGTTCGGCAGTCCAAATTGATTGCGATGAATTATGCCCCTTGTGGTGTTGTTTTTACTGAATTCGGCTTTCCATTCTTCGGCGATTGGTGGTATGGTCTGAAGCAAGCAACCGTTCTAATACGTTGACGCGACGACCTTTTGAGTGTATAAGTAATAATCGTCTGAGCAGAAGAGAAAACTAGGTGCGTGCCGTAGTCTATCAACGCGTGCTCACTCTCCTCATCGGAATCGTCGAATGGGTCAGTGGTCGTGATGATGGCCCATGCTTCTACATGGGAGTCAGTAAAGTGAAAACGGTTAAGCATGAGGCCATCTCACGTTCCACCATGCTGCGGGGGCGTCTACGAGGCACCGTAGTTGGAGGAGGGCTTGGGAATGGAATTTCCGTCGCAGCGACCGCCGTCAGTGGATGTGACCTTGCAGCTCGAGACCGCTCAGGTCTCATCGCAGTTGGTGAGTTCTGGGTTGGAACGTAGTATAGGAATGACCCTTCTTCAGCTGTTGGAGTGTCGTAAACCTGCTTCTGGGCATGTCGGCCAGTCCCTTTGTCGGGCGTCACTATCATTAAAATGGTATGTTTTTGAGTTCAAGCCCTCGGTTTTCCCCATGATGTGGGGCATTTTAAGCTGTCCCATGAAGTGACTTACCAGAGATGAAGAGTGGCGCAGCTGACTTGCCGGTCCTCTTTTCGTAATCCTGTTGAGCCACCAGCTCACGCAAGAAGGCATTCCGTTTGGCAGACATCCCTTGGCCCCACTTGATTTCTTCCTCAGAGTCCACGTTTTCGGCTTGTGCCTCGGCCGGTGACATGCACCGTAGGGCTGGCACCTTGCCAGGGGTTTTGAGGGCATGGTCGTCTGCAAATGGGTTTGGTTCCTCGAGCTCCAGGTAGTGATATACGAGCCATAGGAATACTTGTGCACGCTCAGATGATGGGAGACGCTTTCCTGGAATGAATAGGTCTAGGAAATTCAGATTGCCGTCGAAGTGAATGCTAGATAAGGGCTATGGTACTATTAGGCTACCCGAGTCTAAAGAAACGGGGTTGATTGGGGCTTACCGCGGCATGGGTGGATAGGACAAAGAGGAGATTAACGATACTCGTGGGTGGATGGCACCCTTCTTTCTAATTTAAGGAATCAAATCGGTTAACCGTGCGGCGTAAGTACAAGAGAGCGACTCACACGTTTATTCAGGACGTCTTCCGGAGTAGCAGGAGGCACACCCTTGAGTTCTTTAGGCAACAAGGCAGCCTTTAGACAGTTCTTGATGCGAGGGGCGTCCTGGGCATTCCCGTCGGTCTTCTGCAGGGACGGGACGGGATGGTACGTCCTCAATGCCGTCTTCATCTCTGGGAAGACTTGAAGACCAGTAAGTTAAACGTTGGGAAGGGCACGGAGAAAAAAATGCTTACAGGCCATGGTGGTATTTATTCTCCCCACATTTGTCAAGAGGGATATTTTCGCCAGTTCGAGAGCAAAAGCGGGCGTCTCAACCATCTTGTCTTTCAGCACCTTGGAGCATTTGGCGGAGTTGCTAATGGCAGAGACATAGAGTGCGCCAAACGTCACCTTCTCCTGCTTGGAGCTGAAAGGATCGGTAAAGACTGCCTTGTCGTTTGAAAAGATATAGTCCAGTAGGTCATACTGAACGTCCTCTCGAGTTAATGGTTCGGCGTCTTGCTTCTTGATCGCGAGCAGCGCCTTTCGACTGAGATATCCAGGACTAAAGGATACAAGGGGAGACGAAGTTGAGCTACATTGTCCGGGAGTTCCAAAAATCTAACTTTACGAACGCAGGGTCCACAGTCCAGGTCGACGTCGAACCGCCTTGCTGTGTGGGTGAGGGTGGGACGGAGATGGTGATCATGAAGAAGGGGAGAGAAAGTTAAACACGAGGCAGAGAAAGTGTTCAACGAGGCTTTAATTGGTCCTCTGGCGCACGTCAAATCAGAGAATCTAATGTGACGGTTCAAGATGGCGAGAGAGGGGTGCTTTCGAGAAGGAGATCTCACGTGTACTTCGATCCGGCTGCCAATGTCGTCCTTTTAGCCTTGCTTTTACCGCCAGAAGTAAGAGCACAAAGTGCATCCCTAAGCGCTAGTGATGCGATGCTTCGGAGAGAACGTTTTCCAGACAGAGAAGAAATACAGCAACGAGGCAAAACGGGAACATCGACTTTCTAGAAATGGAACCGATGGGTTCCGGAATCTGCAAGCTCTTTGCCCATATAGAGAGAGGACATCCCTGTCCATTTATACGCAAGTAACCCACCTCAGTTGGCCTGAAGTTTAGGGTTGATGCTGCTGTTCTTGATGAGTTCGTCGAGATGTTTCTTTTTACTAAAACGAAAGGGAGTGGATGTTCTTGTGGAAATTCCCACGATTTCGCATTGCAAGCCAAATACACAAGTGTACAAAAAGACAGATCTTCCTTCTATAAACGTCACGAACGAGTTAGTTTGTTCACTAAGAAGTATGCAAAAGCACCGGGCAAGAAGCAGAAGGCATCCAAGATCTCCCTCTTTATGCGAAGCTTCAGAGGGATTCGAGCAACTCTGACATCCGGTTGATTAGGGTTAAAAGAGCCTGTGAGATGGAAATTCTCGATCGATTTGTCCTTTTCCTGCCAAAGGCGCCTTATCCATGAGTCAAATGTATCCCTCTCGCCAGAAGGTATTTCAACCTCGACTGTGCCCCCTTGTTGCCCCGGAGACTCGGAGGGTTTACTGCTCGACAAATCGCCAATAGGGACGTCACCTCTGACATCAAACATGCGAAGATGTAGATGAATGGTGGGAGGTGCGATCCCGTCAAAGAAAATGGATCGGAGGGTGTAATAGTCTTGCCCATATCCCATAGGAGGGATGCCTAAATTGGACATCAGCAAAGCAACAGTAACGAAATGAGTGGGCTAACCTGGGTACACAGTCGTGACATCCAGAAGCTTCAGCTTGGGGATTCTGGGGGATAGGGATCGTAAACTGTAATGCAACCCCGTTGACCGCGGAAGGAGGGTGTGTCGTAGATCATCCTAGCGAAGGATGTAAGTGAGATGTTGTGCGAACTATATGAAATCAACTTGCCACGCCGATCTTCTCCGAGAACTTCTTGCTTAAGGGTCTGTGTGGGGAAAGGGGGTCAGACTCCGCACGGTCAAGATGAGCGAAGAGCTTTCCTTGTGTTTTTCGAAACGAGGGTGCCCTCGGGGTATAGCAGAAAAGCAAAGGGCCTGTGCTCTCGCTCTGCTGCTTTACCTAAGGAGGCGAGATCCGAAGCGAGCTGCAACCTTGAAAGGATATCAGTGGATCGTTCGAGACAGGCCAAGACCACACACTTGCCTGTCTGATGCCCAGCTTCGCTTGAGAAAGACAAAATTGAAGAATTGCATGCCCTGGCCATGAGAATGTTTAGCGTGAACGAGTTTCAGTCATGGAACAAACCCTACCCAACCAACAACAGGAACCCATTTTAACGTGCTTTTGAGGGTGATGTAGACATACTTGTGCACGCCTTTAGGGCTGCACAGGTATAGGAAGCACCAAGCGTACCACCAATCCGCATATATCTAGACCAAGGGGATGAGGAATGGGGAACGTAGGTCTTTCTGGCTTCTGACCTGATGGTTGGATGTGAGGACGAATTTGGTCGGCAGGTCGAGGCAAACAGCCTCGCCGCTCTCATTCCGTTGGATGCACTGCTCTATTTCTTCAGGGGTGAACTTGCCCATTCCTTCACGCTCGAAGGTTATCACCAGTTGCGATGGGGCAAACCATTGACACATAAGGACTGGATCCCATCAGGGTCAAACCCAAACGAGGTAGTTAGGGGTTGACATACTCTGGAGGCAGCCGAAAGAGCCTTTGGTATATCGAATACCAGAGTAATATAGCTTCCTTGACCAGCGAAAGGGCAAAAGTCTAATTGGAAGCAGGAAGATGAACTGGGACCCATTTATCATCAGGCAGCCAAGGTCGAACAGAACGATGAAGAGGATTGCTGCCAGTGTGCGCATCCATGACGATGCTGGCCGTTGAGCAATGGGGATCGCATACAAGGGTGGCTGGGACATTCTAGAGGGCCCACGAAGTACAAGAAGGGGTCTCTTCCCGACTCGAGTTGAGTAGAAAGTGGTGCAAGGTAGAAGGGAAGTCGCAGCACTGAACAATGATGGAAGTGGGAAACGGCACGTGAAGACGTCACTGCACTGCCGTGGGCGCTCAATCGTGTTAGGGGCGAACAGAGGCTCATCTCATATGTCGAAGCTGGCATTTTCATTTGCCTCTGTCAACTTGGGTCTTGAAGAAGCGCGTTGATAAGAGACGTGTGCATACATCTATACAAGGTCCGGAACTTCGCTGCATTAGGCTCAATATCTTAGCCAGAGTATCGATGTACATGTCTGTTAATGGCTGCCCAGAACCTAGCGGCCGCAGACTTGAAGGCAATAATAGAGCATCTGATAGGAGGAACAGTTGGTTCGAATATCTGTGTCAAGAGCAACGCGGTGATGCTCAAGGCCGAACAAGATGGGTGCCAGTTCCAGGGTCCGTTATTGATGTCTGGATTGAGCTGGAACACGGAGCTTACACGTTTCTTTACCGTCCGTAACATTACTCTCATTATGTCGTCTTCGACAGCTGCCACCCCCACCCACGCTATCATGACCAAACCTCGACTGGTTGACGACCTCATCCCGCTCATACTGGAAAGCAGAGTCGATTGGTGGACGCCACGCGAGTACACAAGACTTTCATTGATATCCCCAGCATGGCGTTACTACGTTCAGAAACGCCTTTATGCCTTCACAATCCTTCGTACCTTCAAGTCGTGCGAACTTCTGGGACGTACATTGCGAGATAACCCCTCTCTTGCGGAGCTGGTCAAGGGCGTTGAGCTACGACCAAAGTACGACCCGGAAGAGGGGATGACTGGAGAGCACTTCCAAGCCATCCAACTGCTGCTAGGGCTGGAAGGTCTTCAGCAACTAACATTGGGGGGAAATGTGCTTTCTGTAAAGGCAGAGCGGCTTCTCAACGCAGTCGCTTTTCCGGAAAGCATCGTGCAATTGGCGGTAGAGGGAGACGCCACATCGTCAAGGCAGGGGTCGCTGGAACTTGCTGAAGACTTCTGGCAGAGGTTTAGCGGTGTGAGGACGTTGTCGTTGGTCAATATGAGCGTCACGCTGGACATCGCTCCGGAGCCAGTAATTCCACCGCCAATCAAGCACGCAATCCTGATGAATTGCGACATTTCTCTCTGCCACCTGCTCGCAGGATCATCCCTTGACCTCCTCGACATTCAAGCAGATTGCTCTTGCGAGCACTACCATGACTTACAACAAATCTTGCACAACACAGACATCTGCGAAGTGAAAGCGCTGCGCTACACGGTGACGAAGGAATGCCGAGAGTCGGACGGGACATTCCTCCATAGCCCAGCAGGGATTACAACCGCACCGACCCTCCGTTCACTGCATCTGGACGGTCATTTCATTGACCAAGACATCCTCGACGCTCTCAGGCTCTATCCGTCGTTGGAGGAACTAATCGTGGGAGGCCGTTCCATCAGGATTACCAGTCAGGAATGGGCGGACTTCATTGGCTCTGGCCTTCTGTCTAGCCTCCAAAGATTACGGCTACCCGGAGGGACCAGCAGGCCTCCATATGCGAAATGGTCGGCAGAAGAACTTGAGGTTATACGCCTGTGTTGTTCTTCACGGCAAGTCTGTCTTCTGACCTGAATTTATTTCGGCTGCCTCTTGACTTGTGTCCACTATACTTTGAACTATACCACTTATTAATTGTATGCTTCCTTGTATCTATACCTCAACTAATATATACCACACTTCAGACCAGCGTAGCGCGTCACGACGATCCGTCATTGACACGGTTATTTGGCGAGACAGCTAAAGGCGCCGAAGTCGGGACTAATTTCTGCTCTCACCACCATTCACAAGCCGTGCTGGTTGACTGTTGACGACGACGAGCAAGCGAGCTCGTTGCCGCTGGACGTGCTTTGGCCCTTTCCCCTCTGTTTTCTTTTTCTTTATTCTCGTCATTCTGCTTATATCCTCCTCCGAATTGTCAAGCCCCGCTCTTCGGTGGCTACCTGAATATGCGGCCTTCATTATCGCGGAATCACTCGACCAGCAGCCCATCGAATAAAGCGCCTCGCAAGAGCTCCTCGTTTCTGTCCCTTCGCCGCTCAAAAGACAAGGGTTCTGCAGCTGGGGACCTTCCAACCCCTCCCAGCCGTGAAGTCTACGGCTCATCTGCAACACCGCCCTCCAGCTATGTCGACGTGCACAATTATCCCCAAGCCAGCGGAAAGCCTCGCCCAACAACAGCGCCCTCTAGGGAGAGCTCTTCTGGCAAACCGGCGATATTCTCAGCGTTTTCCACGTCGGCTCGTCCAACCACGGCCACCACCATCAAGCCCGACGCATATGCGTTCCCCAGTGTTGACTCCACAGAGGATCTCACAACAACGTCAACGCTGTCGCGCTCATCTTCTTCTCGTCAGTACACGAGAACCCGCTCTAGGACAGGCCCTTCCGGTCGTTCAGAGTGGGATGGGTTGGCGGATGTTCCATCTCTGCGGTTTTCCGGATCCTCAACCCAGCACACCGATACACCTCCACGAACACCAAATGACTACTATGAATCCACGGATTCTTTGGAGCAGCTACGCTTTCCCTCCCTTGTCGCCGTACCAATAGCCGGTGTCGCGACAATGGACGCGCTGGTGGACGGAATGAATGGCGGCGACGATGACGTTCTCTCGAGTTATGGCCTCCCAAGCCGTTCGAGATACGGCATCCCCAACCATCACCCACTGTACCAACCTCCCCTACCGACGCCCCCTCCAGGCGTTGTACTTAGCGCGGGAACAAAGAGCCGGAAGCATAGGAAGGTTAGAAAACCAGCAATTTCCAACTCTTCAAGCGAGGACGACAGTCCTGTGCATACTCCTACGGCACCTACTTCGAGCCGAAGAAGGCGCAACGACCCCTCTCATCGGTCGTCGTCAAATGCATCCAAGTCGACGTCCAACCCATTGTCATCCCCACCCCTTACCGCGAAGTCTTCCTTCTCATCGACGCGAAGCGCTACCGCTCCCTCAATAGCTGCCCCAAGTGTCTCCTCTTCCCTGGCCTCTCCCAGGCCCGGAACATCAACAGAAAGGTATCGGACTAGACCTTCTACATCACCCGACGCAAGGAAATCGCTCGTTCCATCTATCTCAGAGATCATCCGGACCCATGCACCTGCAGAGGTCCAAGCCAAAATGTCCTTTCGCTCTTCTTCGGTGTACGCACAAAGTCAAGAGCATGCAACTGTACATGAAGAAGTCGAAACAGAACAGGAACTTATTGACCCTGCGGGAGAAGGCGAGTTCGTGTCAAGATCTTCAATCGACAGTGTCGCGGATGAAGTGCAGCGAACACTTCGGTTGGTGCAAAAGCCTGCACCTTCGAAACCGCCTATGCCACCTCCGCCGTCTTCTTTTTTGAGGCGCCAATCCACATTCTCGGACAGCCACAGCCTGTACTCTCCAAGGTCAGATCCAGGCGCAACTGCGTCTCTGTATTCGTCTTCAACGGCGTCCATATACCAGGCGCATTCTCCGGTGGATTTGAATTTCCTCTCCATGGTCAAGCCATCCTCGGGGAACCAAGACATCGCTCAATACCTTCGCTCAGCACGATTGACGACTTTGCTTAAGCTGATCCGGCAACCGCATGCTTCTCCAGAAGATCCCCTGACAGTCAGTCTCTCGGATTTGGGAAGCCCTAATGGCATTCCTGTCGTCGTCTTTCTGGGTCTTGGGTGCGTAAGACATCTCATGGGGCTTTACGACGAGATGGCGGAGTGTTTGGGTCTACGCTTGATTACCATTGACCGGTATGCAGTCACGTTCATTTGTTACCATTATCCTGACTCGCTTTAGGTGGGGATTAGGCAGAACCGACGCCAGGCCAAAAGCTTCAAAGGGCATATTTCAGTGGGCATCGGTTGTTGAGGAGGTATTGGACCTTCTGGGAATCCGTGAATGTTGCATCATGGCCCACTCTGCTGGCGCTCCATATGCCTTGTCTTTCGCGAACAAGGTGCCCTCTCGTGTTCGTGGAGATATTTGCCTTCTTGCCCCTTGGGTCGGAGGCAGTGAAAACAGTAAGTCGATTCTGAGCCCTTATTTGACCTGTGATTGAATATCTTGAAGGTGGTTACCGCTGGCTGAAGTATGTCCCTAACGGGATCCTTCGAACTGCGCAAGCTGCAGAATGGAAACTTCAAGCTTGGATGATTGGAAAGCCGCCGACTATCGCCTACGAAGGTATCGGCTACACCGCACCACGGAAGGAATCTTCCTCAAGGGTAGCGTCTGTGCCAAATACTCGCTCCCCATCACCGAAAGGGGTCCCTCCACCTGGCACTACGTCCACTTCTCGTTCGGAGGCCCTTCCTAGGCCGAGCATGGCGTCGAGTAATTTCAGCGAGTACGACGATCTGCGCGACTTTGATGGCAAATTCGACAGTCGCAGCACCCTAGGGGCGGATGCATCTCGTGCCGACTCTATGCAGGCTGGCGGGCCTCTAGCTGGGAAGAGGAAGACTTCTCGAGGATTCTTAAACCGGCTTAAGGGCAATGGAAGCAATCGCCCTGAAGAAAAGCAAGAGAACAAGTCCATCGGTCCTGCTAAAAAGCTTAAAGGACTGCGCTCCATGGGCTCTTTGAAAGGCAAGAGCCGTAAATCTGAGCCTTCGAGTCCGCAGCTTCCTCCAAGTCTGCGAATCGAGGTTGGCCTCGGTTTAGACAATGGGTGGTCGCATAGGCTAGACATTGATGCAGCGAGTATTCAGGCCTCACTGCCCGCGACTCCTTCTCCTTCCACAGCAAACGATTCGCAACCTTTCAGGTCGCAGGGTCATCGTTCTCTCTCTTTCACGTCTTCAAAACCACCATCTCTCCCTTCCTCCCCCTCGCCAAGCTCTTTCACCGCTTCATATGCCCCCTCAACAAGCTCGGTGAACTACCAGGCCGCTCTTGGGAACGCGCTTATTGCTGCCTCCCATGCAGAGTCTGCGAAAGGGACGCATAACGATCTGTTGCAGATCCTTAATCACGACAACCAACCCTGGGGCTTCTCGTATGCTGCCTATCCGCACAACGTCCGCGTTTGGTATGGCGACAGAGACGAGAAGATCGCGGAGAACGCTGTTCGATGGATGGAACGCACTATGGGGAATGAGCGTTGTGCAGTCAAGGTCGTCAAGGGAGCAGATCATGGTCTCATGTATAGGAGCAGTGTTGTTGTGGAAGTATTGGAATGTCTGCAAGATGCATGGAAAGGTGAATCTCTAGAGTCTTTTCATCGTTGAGCAAGGCACACATGTCTATTTGGTTACTCCTCTCGCCTTTCCTACCTCTCCTTGGGATGTTTTCACTCTTCAGATACTTTATCTCTTCGCATTTCTATCTTAAACGCATTATACCTTGTTTTCACTTGCACTTGGATTGGATTATCAATGGCTCCATCAGCATACCCCTTTACACTATTCACATCTTTAGCGTAGGATTACCCCATACTTCACATTCGTCGTACATGTTGCCCTCTGTTGTATCACCAGATGTTTACTCTCCTCCTCGGCAGTCAATACAGTTGCATTGGCCTCCACGTGATGGTCCGCAACGGGACAATGAGAAACGCCCTGAAGCGCTCTGTTCAGCTTTCATGACAAACGCCACCTCACCCTTTTGCCCTTGACCACCAGAGCCCTTGTATCCAGTCTCTCTATCTTAATCAACTGGTAGGAGTGACTCTAGCTCCAGTCGGTTGCAATAGCCTGACAGCGAGGGCAGCCCTAGTGTCATGGCCTCGAGACGGCAGTCTCCCACCCCCAAGAGGCATACAGCCCTGAAGCGCGCCGACGGGGAGCCTTTGAACAGAGTAGACATCCAATACGATGTTCTCCACGCTATCTTCTCCGACACCAACCGTGCATTCACGAATCCGTTCGCCTCGACTACGGACGGAGACGACGCGAAGCTCACCTTCCATGACCTCTATATTCAAACCATCTTCAACTCGCCCAAAGCTACCAAGGTACTCAAGGACAAGATGGTAGAGGCACCAGAATTTGCGGAGGACTTTGCTATGCTTGCTCTGTTGGTGAATGTTGGTCGTATCAACACAACAATGAGCTGTGAGTTGTGTGGCAGCCGTCACGTCCCTTCTTCCTCCAGGACTCTGTGCTGACCTGAGACTGGCCTTCCAGTCTTCCCCGAGATGAGGACCGCGATCAGAACCTATCATCCTATCCCTTCATTGCAGCGGACCTCTGGAAACCTGCAAGACGCGCCCCGCATCAAACACATTCTAAAGATGGGACTGTTGGAGGAGGAGACCTCTTCACCGCCACAGACCCCCGATGAGGTCCTTGGACGCGCTGTAAGCCTTTACACAAATATGCGCGTCAGGGACGTCATTGACATTCTTTCCAGAGGTCAGGACACATTCCTGCGACCAGCGTTCTGAACTTGATGTTCGTGTTGTCAACCCACTCCTCGGCAAGTTCATTCCATCGAAACACGCTTCCTCTGCCCAGAAACTCATGGAGCCTCCTCAATAGACCATTGGAACTCATTTTTCGCAACGCTTCGAATTCCTTGACGTCTTCTTGAAGAATGAATTCTCTTCAGCTTCGCGCGCTAGAGCGTTCCTCTGGATGTGCTTCAACTACCTGGAAAACCCAGGCTCTTCTCCTGACGACTATGACGAAGAACCAAAGGAGAACCCTTTCGCAGACCCTCATAGTAAGGATGCTGCTCCTTTGCTTATCTCGCTCACACCGGATGAGATACTGCAAGAAAACGTCGACAGTGAAGAAGAGAAGGCGTTGACAGATAAGCTCGTAGCGAGCAGAGACCAGGCAGTGAAGAAGCAAGCCACCAAGAATGAAAAGGTCGCTACCAAGGCGGAAGAAGACGGAAGTGCAGTCGCCGAACCCTCAGCTGAGCCTATTGTCGTTAGCGGCGATGAAAGTCCCGCAAAAAGCAAGGCTCCAGCGAAGAAGAGAGGGGGGCGTGCAGCAGGGGCTACTGCTTCCGCCGCTTCGAACGCGGGCTCCACCGTCAAGCCTGATAAACCGAAACGCGCGCCCAGGAAAACAGCAGGCGAGAAGGGTGTATCCCGAAAGAATAAGCTGAAAGCAGAGGGCAAGGTGGCTACAGCTTCTACACCTGGATCCAGTCATGCGGACGACAATTTGAGCATGGATGCTGATGAAGACTTCCTCGGTAATTTGGGATATGATTGCTTCTCTGGCGACTCTGACGAATTGGGACAGATGCTGTATCACACGCAAACATTCGCAATGGCCACGTCGATGTTGCTGAAGAGGCCTCTGCGTCGTTCCGTATAGTTGCCGACCAACCTAGCGAACCCAAGGCTAATGGTTCGCGACACCAGCGTCGGTACTCACCCTACCCTCGACTTTCGGAAGACGTGCCTCGGCCAGCCCGTGCACCACCACAACCTTCATTGCCCAAGCGAAGCATGCTACAATGTGCGTTTCCCGTTCTTGGCTCATTGAATAGCCTTCTGAATCAAAGCCTCAGACGAATGGGACAAGTTCAAAAATACCCCTGATGACCCCTTCTTTGACTCTGACACGGAACCAGGCGACGAGAGTGATCATTACGAGTACTGTACGTCTGCAATTGTCCTCTGCCACGGCCGCCCCCTGATACCCTTTCCAGCTCGACGCTTAGCCGTCGTAGCCCAATTACAGCGTCCTTGGTGCGACCCTCCTCACTCTCTGCAATACAGTGTCGCTCCAGAATTTATAAACTAACTTTCTCCCCTTTTGAACACCTCCTTTTAACTTATTTGTATTATCGCTCGCAAACTCTTTCACACCGCACACCTTCCGAGTTCATATACGTTTTCATCACTTTCGACGTGTAACATAGGTCTAATGTCTATTTCGAAGATCGTCTCACCGACATAATACATTGGTTTGTGGTAGCTGGAGCAAGGCATAGTCGCTCGGCCGTTGCCGACCAAAGTGTACCATGGCGCCTTGACCTCTCAAGCGCTTACCTCTATACTCCCATCTTGGTCGACGCGTGAATATGCTAAGTTTACCGATAAATGGGTTCGTAGCCCCTGAAGCGTTCCTAACCCATACTCACCTTTCGACAGAGAGTTGGCGGCACTCGAATCTGAAGAGAAACGCCTCCTCGCAGCCTTAGAGTCTGTACAGCAACGAAAGGCAACCTACCTGCTGTCGATCGAGGGCGACAAAGCTGCAGCATCGCCGTTGCGAAGGCTTCCATTCGATGTCCTCCGCATTATATTCATATATTGCATTCCACGGGAAAACTACGCGGTTATGAGCACCGAGGAGGCGCCTATGCTCCTGACTCGTGTTTGTAGCCGGTGGAGAGAGGCTGCTCTTACCATGCCTGTGCTGTGGTCGACACTCCACATTCCTGTGCCAGCGCCTCCAGTCAAGCCCTCCAGGGCCGTTGTTCCCCGCTGGGACTTGGCAGGAGGGTTTGCAGTAGGCGGGGCTTTGGCTGGCCTAAATCCCCCTCCGGGTTTCAATGCGCCCACTGCGCAGCCCGCTCAACCCCCTTCACTCCGTCCCGAAGAAGAGCGAATCGCTGCGCACTGCCAACGATCTTACGAGGTCACGCACGCAGCTTGGAAGACCAAAATGGCCACCCGTGTTGCAGCTGTAGATGCTTGGTTTGCTCGGTCGGGCGGCCTCAAAATCTCGTTCAACATCGTCGAATGGGCTCCTCCTCCTGACCGTGGGATGATCACACATGGGTGGAAGGCAAAGCTAGTCCCTCTGAAGCAGCAACTCGTCGAAGTCCTCAGGAAGTACCGAGCCAAATGGCAGCGAGTGGAGCTTAGTCTTACCTGGAGACTCCTCGCGGAGATACTTGGCACAGAAGCCCCCAACTTGGCTTTCTTCAAGATCACCCACGCTCCCATGTCTCCACCCAACTTCCTGGAGTCAAACCATAGGCTTTCTCTACCGTTCGACAGTGACGACGAGTCCGATATTGCTGAAGAACCCACCGCACAACATGAAGCTATGAAAGCCATAGCCAAAGAGATGTGGGTCGCTAGCCCTCTACTCAGCGCTTCGCGTCGGACACTTTCTACGCTATACCTCAAGGCTCTCACCGGCGACATTTTCACGCTTCCAGTCAAATGGAACACCGTCACTGAACTTTTCTTCGAAGGCTATTCGAGTCGGTTTTCGTCTTGGTCGCCGATACCAACATTCAACGGAAATCCCAAGTTCACAAAGAATGAGGCCATCCAACTATTGAAGCAACTTCCTAACATCAGAAAGTGTCATCTGTTGATTGGGAAAGGGAGATTCCCAACCGCGGATTTACCAACGGCTCCCGTCTTTACGGCCGTTGAGCCTCAGGCACCAATCCCTCTGGAGTATCTGGAACACCTCTCCATTCACGAAACGAAGACAGATCCGCACGACAAGGAGAACTTGGTTCCGCTCTTCAACGCGTTTGAATTCCCGGCCCTCAGCTCACTTGTCTACACGACCACTGTCGTGCCTCGCCCCAACCAGCAAACCTCTCTCCTCACCTTACTCTCGTCTTGCGGCTCCCACATCCGCAAGTTGGCCATCGACTACAGGAGCTTCACTCCTGCCGATCTGGCTCGAATAATGGAGCTTGTCAGCGACCACATTGAAGAATTATGGCTGACGGTCGACTACTGGGAAACCAGGGAATCCCGCTACCCTGATTCTGACGACTGGTTGCAGCAAACAGCAGGTGCGCTCGGGAACCAACTTCCGTTAACCCGACCTATGCCTGCATTCTTGATGAACGAGTTCCTAGAGAAGTTGACCCCTAAGGTCACAGGGTTGTTCGGAGACGAACAGTTTGGGCCAACCCTGTGCCCCAACCTCTCCTCCTTTACTTGTCGGTTGAAGACGGCCGAATTTGACGAAGAAGCGTTATTGGATTTCATCCGGGCGAGAAGGCATCGGGGAGTGGTAGAGGCGGGGAAAGTGAAGAGGATGATAGAGAATGTCAAGGTCCATTTTGCCGTCCAGCGTCCTCGGGACTTTCAAGACGATGATGAACGACCAAAAGTACGACCGTCAGATCCTTGGGTGCCTGTCAATAAACCCAAAGTTCATGCGTATGTCGCAAAGAGGTTGCGGGATGACCCGATGGTTTCCCTGCAGGAGGAGTTGTCATACCCCGTCGGCTCAATCAAGGGGAAGGAGCGAGCCACATCAATCACAGCAACACCTCCGCTCGTCGTCGATGTGACATGGCCTGCGGAGAGCAGAATCAATTTCTTTGGTCGAGGTTTCCCTGACTTGCCTTTGTTCACCAGTAGGTCTGCTTCTTCTACGAGAATATGGTCACCGGCGTCTGGAGCACTTGGGGCAACCAGCATCTTGGGAACTATGGGAGGTGAATACGGTGGGGTGACTGACAGTGGGGTCAGAATCTTTTGAGGCTTATCAGCCTTCTGTGTGTAAGATAAACTAACATGCTCGAGTAATTTTTGGTTGTAAAATATTCCAATTGAAAAGAAACCAAATCAAAAGATGTACATAAAAATACAAACAGTGAACCCGAAGTACAACAAATTTCATCTACTCAGCTAGCCACTTTTCACATTTCTTCACATACTTGTCGAGGAGCTGCGAAAGGTCGCGAATAACGAAGGTGAGAACGACCGTCGCAAAGAATTCAGAAGAGCGCTTCAGTCGCTGTTCCACCATACCCCTGATATCATGAGGGAAGGCGGTATAAGCAGGTGCCATGGGGTGTGAAAGAAGGGCCCGACTGTGCTCGTCCAGGAGTTGCGAATGTCCAAACAGCTTGTTCAGACCCTGCACGTAGGAAGCAGGCGAATCCAAACTAGTCAAAAGAAGAAGAAACTCAAAGTCAGCGAGTGGTTCTATAGACTAAACGAAGAGGCAATTCGCAACTTACTTTTTGCCATTCGTAAACTTGTCGAGCCTTCTCGTAAATTTGTTGCTCCAGGTTGTCTTCTTGAGCACAAATCCTTCTCCAACACCCAGCTTCTTGCCAAAGTTGGCAACCACCCCGTCGCATATATTTGAGAATTCATCTAGCTTGCCGATCCAAGCCTCTGCCTCTTTCCTCCCAATGCTACCTATCCCCAGCGCCATTCCGTTATTAACGTTTCCTGGGCCAAAGTGTTCCCCGCTGCTGATCTGAAGGTCTTCCAGCGCTGCGCAGAGGATGTCGACGACGCGGACCTTCTCGGCTACGTTTGTGAGTTTGGCTCCCCCCTGAGACCAGACTTCGCAAGGGACGTGCAGTCGACGGGTAATGTAGCCACCAGTCGGAGAAATGATTGTGTTGCGCAAGAGGTTCATCATATGGTAAGGTTTCAACATTGGATCGGAAGGAGGAAGTGGAGGGAGGGGTGAAGTAGGCGTTGTTGGGAGATGGGGGGAGAACAAGGCACCAGGATGAAGGTTGGGATTGCTAGGATCCAGGTGGAGAGGGGGGTAGTGCAGGTGGCAGAGCTTTATTTGGAAAGGAAGCCTTTCGCATGATTCCATTAGCTGCGACACCATTTGGCAGCGGCGGGGGCGACACACGCCCACCACCAAGAGACGGACGACGGCCAGGCTGTGACGAGGAGCGAGTCCGGCTGTGAGGGGGGTTGTTGGGCCTGGGGGCCGAGCCTGCTGATGTTGTGGAATCTGCTGGTGAGGCAGAGCGCGTGCTTGGTCCTGAAATCTTGGTGGTGCGCCGCTGAAGAGGAAGACCTGGCACAGGAATAGGGGCAGCACCTGTGTACCCATAAGGCTGACTCGCAAATTCTGAGCGCGTTGTCAGTTGCGAGGTACCCCGAGGGCGAGATGTGGTCATTGCGGCGAGGCGGGGAGAGGGTGGTGCTTTAGTGCTGAAAGTCGAGCCTCTGGGGGTATTGGGAGCACTACTCCCTGAGGTAGGGGGTGGGGAAGGAAGAGGAGGAAGAGGCGGGGATGCACGCTTGGCAAGTCTCGACGGGTCCAGCATGGATGTCGACCTCTCTCGCGTTTCGTATGGACCTGGGTCGTCCGTCTCCTCCCTCAATGAACCAAGCTGCGAATTGGATATGCGTCGAGCCCGGGTTTCCACTGGCGGGGGGCGAGCCTTGTTACTTTCTGGCCGGGTGGAATTACGGTTCGGTTCCCGTCCTGGCTCGATAACAACAGGCGCAGGAGGAAGGGTATCACTTGGAGGTGGAGGCGCTGGTGGTAGATTCGACAGCGCTCGCCCTCGTCGAATTAAAGTGGATGCTCTTGATTGGGATGCCCCAGGCGAAATACTTTCATACTGTGCAGCGTAAGGATGTTGTCCAGCTGACGTGTTCTGAGGATTTGTGGACCTAGAGAGGACTTGCTCATCCAAGAGATAGATCGAGCCGGTGTCTTGCGCCTCTCCTCCGTCTCGACCAGGGTCTTCATGGGTGTAAGGTGGTGGGCCAGGTTGAGAGACGCGGGGAGAGCCGTCTGAAGAAGGCGAGGCAGACGCGGTTGGGGATGTGGATGTGTTTGAGTCTGGGACTGGTGCAGTTGAGTAGGGCACGGCCGGTATGCTGTATATGATGCTGAGGATGTTCATACGATCTGCATAAGTATCATGCTGTACAAGAAAGTGTTAGATACTTGACACCGCATAAGAAAGAGTAAATGCTTCACAATGTTTTGCAGTCTCCTGATTTCATCCTCTTGGGCAGCTACACTGCGACGACGCCTTCGCCTACTATCCATAGTGCTCTCATCTCCCCGACGTACCCGCTCCATCACTTCACTCAAGAGAGCAACACTCTGCGCGTATGCCTGGACTGCTGCTTCTGGGTTGTCATTGGTCGAGTCAAGTTGGACTGCTTCCCGAGCTAGCTCTAAAGCGCGAGTTAAAGCCCGTCGAGACGAAGGTTGCCTATTCTCTGATCTACGATCTGACCGGTGAGCTGCTGTTGGCTGCAGCAAGTCTTCCGAGGGAATGTCCTGCTCCCTGCGCCGTGACTGGGGGGCGGAAGTCGAGGCCATTTCAGGCTGTGATGGCGGTGGTGGGAGGAAGGACTGGGGCGGTGGGTCGGACAGGTCATCATGGGTAGTGAATGCTGACCCAGTTTCGATCTGAGGATTGAATGAACCACCCAAGACTTGTCGTGACTGTGAAAAGGCTGCGACTGCTGAGAGGTTGGCAGACGGGGCTGGCCGTGTGTATGAGTTTGAGCTGTAGCCCCCTCGGCCGTTGATGTGGGAACCCTGCAAGCTGCCATCCTCCCCTACTTCATATGCAGATGGAGGAGAGTTTAGAGGCTGCCTCGACGGTGGCGAAGATGGGACATTTGGAATGGGGAGATTTGGCGGTGGGGCTGCCGGACGGCCGTGGGCTGCAGAAGAGCGTCGACGCTGGGACAGTGATGAGTTTGTCGGTGTGGTCTGTGTCGAGGGGGGCGGCGAAGCAGCGTAGTGGGACATAACGCCATGTTCATGCCATTCCTGGCGATACTGAGGTGGTGCTGGCCGAGTATCCCACTCGATATCCATTCAACGATGTCGGCGGCAGCGGGCGAGGTGGTGGCGATAAAGATGGTCGACAATGGCCCCTGACGAACTTGACCGGCAGTATCTGCCAATAATGGTACCGTATGTCGACGAGCGACGGTGTCCAATTGTCTTTGGCCGTGATGTTTGGCGACGAGTCGATGTTCGTAAAAAGACAAATGCCGATAGGTAGACCGTGAGTAACTCGAGTCTGACATGGCTGCTTCTTCTGCTTCGCATGGACGGATTGACATTTTATCCCGCGGCCAGTCTCCTATTCACTAAAGGCCAGAAACAATATAAAACTCATCAATATAACACAAACTACTAACAAGCCAAGCAAGGAGTGGTATATAATGAAGGTAGGCAGTGTGGTGTGTCTGCCAGATGAGGAAGGAAGGCAAAAGAGCGAAGACCGCTGCATGTCGCAGCACTGGAGACGGTACTGGATCCAAATAACAGAAGGGTATATGTGTCAATGACAGATAAACATAGAGTGTCATTCGTGAAGCCGGAGGGGACGTCTTCACTCGCGGAACTCGCCCTGAGAGCTCTGTGCTGCAAGACGGCTTTCCAAATTCCTGTAGATAGGCGGTGTAAGCACCGGAGTGGAAGAGGATAGTTTCCGGCGTACCTGAGAGATTCCTCCTTCGCTAGCAACTCTTGCCGCTTTTCGTTGATCTCGCGTTGCACCTTGAGTTCGATTTCGCGCAGCTGGTCTGCGTCAGCAATAGCATTCGATGAACGGAACGAAACGGATATACCTTTTCTTCCTCGCGGCGCAACTGCTCTTCCTTGAGACGCACGCTTTGGGAAGCGAGCTCCTCGGGAAGCAAAGAGCTATCGCTGTGGCAAAGTTTAAGAAGGTTCAAGCTTTCATAATTGACATCACTCACCCAGCTCCATCTGAATTGACTGTCCTTGACAGTTTCTCGGTACGGTAGGTTTCGTACAGGAGGTCGTGTGTCAAGGCCTTGAGGTCACCCAAGTGAGAACTAATGAACCGTTAGTCAGTAGCAGCGCAAATCCTGTGAAAGTTATTACCTGAGGAGTGCGGAACGGAGTCGGCTGAAGTCTGAGTGCTTAGGGTTGTCGACCTCGACGACTCCCCAGGGGTAGATGCGAGCGCGGACTGCCTCTCCATCAATCTCAACTTCTTCCTCAGATCCGACAACAGCGAAAGGGAGCATAGACTACAAAGGACATCATAATCAGAAAGAAGATGATGCTCTGCAATGTAACCACTCACGCGAAGTTCGCTGTTGTCTTGGATGGTCTCCTCGTCGTCCTCTTCAACATCATAGGGGAAGTTGTAGATGGGAATATCGTAATACTCAATGTCTTCCATGATCTATAGCCTAATCAGGGTAAGTTCTGGAGCATTTGGTACTTCACTCACCCTCTTTTTGAACCCTCGCAATTCACTGGGGGTAAGAGAGTCGGCCTTCCCAATAACGGGAATCACGTTGACGCGTGGTGAGAGGCGTCTCATCAGTTCAATATCCATTTCCCTGAGTCTAAAGGTCGGCGAAGCTCGTCAGAATCGGCAGCAGGAGGCGACCGAAAGGACTCACGCGTGACCAGTAGGAGGGATAAAGTAGAGTAATGCGTGGATACGGTTGTCCCTGAAGCGAGGGTTACGCTTGATACGCGATTCCTCGGCCAAAATATCGTCATATTGGCGTTCGAGGTAGCCCACAATCTCTTGGAACCTGCGCAAACCAGTGAATTCAACGCTTGGAGTGAGGCTGCAACTGCAACGTACGTGAATTCGTTGTCGATGTTGTCACCGAATCCGGGAGTGTCGACGATGGTCAAGGCAATGCGAACGCCATCCTCCTCCAACTCTACATAGGTGGGGTTAACCGGCATTCATTTGCGTTGGAGAGACACGTAACGCGGACGTACCGACGGTAACTGGCTTAATTCTAATGCCTTCTTCGACGTGAGCGGTCTCAGGGCTGTCTGAAACTTTGTGGTGAAGAACTTCAGACTCGCAGAGGGTGTTGACAAAGGTGGTACGGCCAGTGCCAGAAGCACCTAGAATAAAAAGGGAATGGCTTCAGCCGTCTGGACTACTAAGGAAACCGGGCAGAAGTACGGCCCCTCGACGCATGAATACGCACCGACGACCATAAGGGTGAACTGAACACCCTTCTTGACCTTGTTGGGCCTGCGTCTTCCGGCAAAAGACATGATTATAGACACTCGACTTGCTCGTTGTGAACGCTCTGGACAGTCCTGGGCCGATTTCGCCAACGGTTTTGATTCAAACTCCGCTCTTGTTTGGTTGCGCGATGGAATTTCCAGCGCGTCGCGTGCAAACCCCTCTAATGCTCCGTTTGCCAGTAAAATGCTCCTCTCGGCACTGTAATGTCGTACTCAGACGCTCATTGCACTCTGGGAAGCCTATTCTAGCCGCTCAAAAAGCAAAAAGGTCGAAAAAGACGATTTCTGAGCTGCCAACAGCCTATGTCCTGGCTGACGGAAACACTGCTCCAGCCCTTCCACCTTGGAATGGCTCTTCACTGGTGACGGACGTGTCTCCAGCTCCCAAAGGAAAGTCTAGAAAGCCTCGCACAAAGAAGGCCATCCCTCACGATGCTGCTTCTTCTGAATCAGCTCCAGTTGTTGTACCCGAAAGTATGCATTGGCTTTCCGTTGGTTGATTTCATCAAGCTCAACTTATTGACAGCTTCCAGCTCACGTTCCCAATTGGCGAGGGAGATTCTAAGCAATCTGCAAAGATTCCCAGACTGTCTGCTTCTGACCCGTGTCGGCAGCTTCTACGAGGTGAGCACGAGCAGCCTCTTGTCGTTTCGGGAACTATGCTAAAGCATTGCTTCAGTCGTACTTTGACCAAGCTAATGAAGTAGCAACTTTATTAAACATCAAGCTAACCAGTCGCAAATGGGACGGCCGCCGAGTCCCCATGTGCGGATTCCCATTGATTCACTTGGACAAATACCTAAAGGTCCTGGTGCAACAGCACAAGCGCTCCGTCGCAATGTGTGAAGAGTTTGCCCTACCACTCGACTTTGGAGCCAAAGAGTTTGAGCGACGGATAACGCGCATCATCACTCCAGGAACCCTGATAGACGAGCCCTTTCTCGAACCCTCCGAGAACAACTTCCTGCTGTCGGTTGTGTCCTCCGAGACAGACCCTTTGACGACAGGGTTGGCATGGATTGACGTCTCCACTGGAGAGTTCTATTCCAAACAATGTCCTTCAGACAGTCTGGAGGATGAACTAACGCGTATTAGTCCCAAGGAGGTTGTCCTCGACGCTTCTTTGAAGGACAAAAACCCCATCGATCATCCCGTTCTGCGACTTCTCAAGGAACAAGGCCTCCACGTTACCTTCCCCTCGTTAGATGCACTCGTCACCTCCCCGCCCCAAGAATCCCCCTCTGTCTTGTCATCTGAAGCAGAGGCTGTAGCACTCCTGCACCAATACGTTCGCCTGACACTCTTGGAGTATTCACCTTCTCTGGGAACGCCGATGCACGAATCCGACGCAGGTCGCTTGCATATTGACGCCCATACCATCAAAGCTTTGGAACTTCGAGAGACAGACTATGACAGCAGTGCCAGAGGCAGCCTCATGAGCGTCATCCGCCGCACAGTGACGACAAGTGGCACCCGTCTCTTATCCCGTCGACTTTGTAAGCCCACAATGTCTTCCCCTACAGAAATGGCTCTAACCCCTTAGCATTCAGGCTCTCCCAGCGGCTCCGTCTCCGAGATACAAAGATGGCAGTCAACGGTTGCCTTCTTCCTGGACCGCCCTCACCTCTCCGCGGACCTGAGGGAAATGATAAAGAACGCCGGTGACCTTGGTCGACTCGTGCAAAAGCTCACGTTGCGCAAGGGAGCAATCGACGATCTCGTTACCGTGAAGAAAACCATTGAGCTGTGGACAGCTATCTCGGCTCGGCTGCAGCTTGAACGGAAGATGGAGCATGACGCCCCTCTACAATCAGAGAGCTGGGAGGTCATAGACGACCTTATCAACAAACTATCTGACCTGTCTCAAGTTGCTATTCGCATCGACGAAGCCTTGCAACAAGTAGGGGCGGAGGAGGTGGAAGTTGAAGATGTCCAGGAGATAGGAAACGAGAACGAAACAGCAGAGGAGCTTCCTGGTGCCACCAAATGGCACATCAATCCCAAGTAGGTGACCCGTTCACCAATGGCTGTCTCCTATCTCACATTGGCTAGCTTCTCCCCCAAGCTATCTTCCCTCCACGACCAATTGCAAAAACTTTTGGACAGCAAGCATGAGATGCAGTTGCAGCTGCAAACAGACTATAGTGAGTAGATGTGGCTGGCAGTCTCTCCACCTCCCTAACAGCGGCGATAGATGCTCCTTCTCTCACACTGCGGACCTCCGGCCAGCAGGGGATGCATGTGCACCTTTCAAGAGCAAGACGCGACCAAACACGGCTGAACGAAGCGGACGCCTTTGTCAAACTGGCCGAAAGTGCTTCCACCAAAACCTACGTCTATCAGCCCTGGTCGCAGCTGGGCGGTATCATAGGCAGTACATCTATGGCTCTTGCTGCCTCCGAAAAGGAGGCATTCCAGGAACTCATGGCTCAGGTATGTGTATCCCATTCCCATATCTCGATTCATGCCATCTCACAGAACGTGAAAGGTTTTGGAATCATCAGAGTATCTCAAAACTAATGCTACGGTTCAAGACGAGCTCGATGTCGCCTTGGGATTCGCCACCCTCGCTCGTGAGCTTCAGTTTACCCGCCCTACGATTGTCGAAGAGTGAGTTTTCTTGTTGATACAATGAGTGTCACGAACGCTGACCTCTGGTTCTCCAGCGACACATACAACGTAGTAAACGGGCGACATCCCTCAGTGGAAATGGGTCTCCTTTGTTCAGGCCGCACATTCACACCAAACACCATTGAGATGACACCTGCGTCCAACATGCATGTTATTACCGGCCCAAATATGGCTGGAAAGTCGACAGCCCTTCGCCAAACAGCGTTGATCGTTATCCTAGCGCAAATCGGGTCTTTTGTGCCTGCGGAGTCGGCCACCATAGGAGTAGTGGACAAGCTTTTTACTCGTATTGGGGCAAAGGACGACCTATTCCGAGATCGCAGCACGTTCATGGTTGAAATGATGGAAACGGCAGACATCTTGAATCGGGCGACTTCGAAGAGCTTGGTGCGCATTCCTCTCGTCTAATGTGATTTTAGTTACTCAGACCGTGTTAGGTTATCATGGATGAAGTGGGCAGAGGAACCACCATGAAGGATGGCCTGGCCATTGCGTTTGCCACCATCCACCATCTTGTGACAGAAAATCAAACTCGATGTCTCTTCGCTACGCACTTCCATGAGCTCTCTGACATGCTGGGCTGCAATTCCAAATTCGAAGGGGAAGGGACGTTCAGCAACGTTAGATTCTTCTGCACGAATGTCGAGGAACTCGCTGTAAGTCTTTCTGCAAGTCGGACTTGAGTGAGACTCTTGCTGACGACGCGTATAGGCAAGTAGCTTCGTGTACTCCTACCGTTTGCAACCAGGCGTCAATCGAGACAGTCATGGCCTCAAAGTTGCTCAACTAGCGGGCGTGCCGCCGAGTGCAATAGCAGTCGCACGAAAGACCCTCTCCTGGCTTAACAACAGTGAGAATCGAAAGGAGCAAACCCAATTGCCAGCCTCTTTCACTGAGAACACAGTGACATAGAGTAAATCTCAATTAATATCAAGCCATCTACACAACTGCTTCGATATAATGCATAATAGATAATACCGTTTTAGTTTGCCATTTGAGACCGGATGTGGTTCAAGGCGGAGCCTGCACGGAACCAGTTCAACTGGTCAACCGACAGGGTATGGTTGGTAGCGATTTGGAATGTCTCGCCGTCTGGCTTGACGACCTTGATCTTCACTTCAGCACCTGGCTTGCCTTCGAGGAGGTCAGCGACACCCAGAGTCTCGACAATATCTCCAGCTCCGATGCGAGAGTAGTCGTCCTTGTTGGCAAACCAGAGGGGAAGCACACCCTGCTTTTTGAGGTTGGTCTCGTGAATACGAGCAAACGACCGTGCAATAATCATCGCACAACCTAAGAACGCGTTGGTCACAGTCCTTCTTGGCAAAAAGAGAACACGTACCGTAGAAGCGAGGCTGCAATGCAGCGTGCTCGCGAGCACTGCCCTCACCATAGTTTTCATCCACGATCAGAGCCCATGGCTGCCCTCTCGCCTTGAAGCGCTTCGCAACTTCAGGAATAGTGCCAGAAGAGTTGTCGTCCTTGTCGAAAGCGACATTCATCTCTCCACCTTCATCGTTGATGGCCTAAGGATAGTAAGTATGAGGCCAAACGTTAGGTGGAATACTCTTACCGTGATGAGCAGGTTCTCAGAGATGTTCGTCAGATGGCCCTTGTACTTCAACCAAGGTCCCTGGAAATTTGGTCAGGATCCATGCAGGAACAGCAGAGTGGCAAGAATCCTTACAGCCGCAGAGATATGGTCAGTGGTGCACTTGCCACGAACTCGCAATAGAACCTTCATGGCGGGCAGTTCGAGACCACGCGGGTTATGCTCCCCAAAGTGGCTACCAAAAGGTTCGAGGATCTCGAGCCGTTGAGACTCGGGATTGATTGCGATTGAAATAGCAGGTTGGGGTTTGGGGTTTCTCACTGGGTAGAAGTCTGGGTTACCAGGAGTGAAGCCCGCTTCGGGAAGATCCTGACGGGTGGGAGGCTCAAACTTGAACGACTGGCCATTTGCGAGCGGGATGGTGTCGGTCATGGGGTTGAAGGATAATTTACCGGAGAAAGCCATCGCAGTGACAACAACGGGAGAAGCCAGGAAGTTCATCGTGAGCTTGTTGCCATCGTTCCTCGACTTGAAATTTCGGTTGAAACTAGTAAGAATGGCTGACAAGAAACGTCAGTGAGCAGCTAGTTAAGAGGTGCGAGAGGTGGATAGCCTACCGTTCTCTTCCCCTTGCTTATCTTCTCGCTTCCACTACAAAACTTGTAAGCGATGACCAGATGAATAAATGCAATTGATATGGAGTTACCTGACCAATGCAGGGCCCGCAAGCGTTGGCAAGAACAACTGCTCCAACATCTTGCAGAGCTGAGGTGATGTTATCCCGTTCTATTGTAGCTCTAATCTGTTCAGAACCAGGTGTGCAGAGGAAAGGGACTTTTGTCGTCAATCCGGCAGCTTTGGCCTGTCGTGCCAGATCTGCTACAGCGGTCTGCAAGTGCCACATTGAGCACGAGCCTGATCTACGGTATTTTGAAGAAACGCACCATGTCTTCGTACGAGCTGTTCGTGCATGACCCAATGAGACCGGCAGAGAAATCGTCCTTCCAGCCCTCTGAGTTCACAACGTCGCCGAACTTGGAAATGGGAGTGGCAAGGTCAGGCGTAAAGGGGCCATTGATGGTGGGCTCCAGTTCACTGAGATTCTGGTGCAAGATGAATAGAGAACAGTATTCTAGCGAAGACGACGTACCACTTCAATGACTTGGTCGTATTCAGTGCCTTCGTCAGCACTCAGGAAGCCCTTTGCGGCTGCCTCATCGGCAGCTGCAGCAACCGGTGAGCGACCAGTGGCCCGAAGGTAGTCCCTCATCCTGGAATTGTAAGGGAAAGTCGAGGTGGTTGCACCAACTTCGGCACCCATATTTGCAATGGTAGCAAGTCCTAGCAGGCACTCGCTGAGAGGGGCGCTATTGAGGGGGAAGAAATATAACTACCTGTACATGACTGGCTCGCAAGGCCTGGCCCAAAGTACTCGAGAATGCTGCCCGTGCCTCCCTGAGACCCGTCAGCATTTTACGAGACTTAAATTCTTACTAGACATACCTTCACAGTCAACTTTCCAGCCAGATGTAAAATGAGATCCTTGGGCGTGGCCCATCCGTTGAGTTGGCCGGTTAGCTTGACACCTTTCAAATTGCATGTTATTCCAGGCAAGGCATGTCATAAAGCCATGTTACACACCGATAATGTTCGGGGCTTTGAGTTCCCATGGCGTTCCTGTCATCGCGTCGACGGCATCCGCGCCCCCGACTCCGATAGCCAGTCCTCCCAATCCGCCAGCGTTCGGGGTATGGGAATCTAGTGCATTCTGTCAAGGCAATAAAGGCGGGTAGGGTCTACGCGAACATACCAGTGCCCAGCCTAAAACAAGGGGCGTAAGCATGCGCGTTCGAGAGAAGGGAAAGAAGAGCTCACATGAGAATACCAGGTGCAGCATAGTTCTCCAGAACAATCTGGTGAATGATACCTGATCCTGGACCCCAAAACTCAATTCCGTATTTCTGGGCAGCACTCTGCAAAAAGTCAAAGACCTCCTTGTTTGATATGATAGAGCGCTATAGAAGCAAGTCAGAAGGCTTCATGTGCATGCATAACCTCACAAACCTCCAGGTCCATGGTGGCACCCTCTGAAGCCTGTATGAGATGGTCACAATGGATGCTTGTTGGGACGGCGGTCTGGGAAAGTCCGGCACTCATAAACTGCAGCCTTTCCTTGGAATTAGCCTTCGGGTAGATTGGGAGACGTGATCACCTACAAGGCCATTCTGTCCATCTGTCAGTAAGCTCGAGGTCAGATAGGTCAGACAATCCAGGCACTTACTGGGCAGAAGCATCCTGCATTGCAACTCGTTCAGGGCGCAGTTGGAGATACGTCTCCCCGCGTATCCGCCCTCCGGAAGCAAACGCTTTCTCTGGGTCAATGACATGGCTGTATAGGATCTTTTCTGCGAGCGACAATGGTCTATTCAGGTGCTTTCGAACGCGTTGAAGGGTCTCGATGAGGGTGGTGTAAGGAGGGGTGATAGTACTGCAATCCTTCTCCAGCAATGACCTGGCATGGGTTGCTAGTCCTCTCCGGAGGGCATTCCCTGTTCGCGCAACCCCTCTGCAATGCATGGGTACCGAGCGTGAGTTGGCTGTTGACAACGAGGATGCTGGAATTTGGCAAGCCGAAAACCAAACTTCGGATTTAAGAAAATAGGGGCTTATCGGTATCAATAAGGCAATGATCCAATCAGAAGACCGATATTCCGCTTCTCGGAGATATGTGTGGATTCATGAATATATATACACGAGGCGAGGGTATGAAGTACAAGCATTTGTTGTTACAAGGCCACTTTAGGAGCTCATTTAATTCGTAACAGAGCCGGTCAATTTGATGTCTCTGCTGCTGGCACCCACGAGAATGCTGGTCGCACCAGTGGGTACACTCCAGCGCTTATTGGCTGTGTCCCAAATGGCAAGGTCGAATCTCGAGAGCTTCATGGTCACTGTCTTTGATTGGTTGGGCTGAAGCCAAACGGAATCAAAGCCCTTCAGCGACTTGGGTGGCGAGCTGGTGCTGGAAGGCAGTCCGATGTATAGTTGCGGCACCTGGAGGGTGTCAGATTTAGTTCAACAGGATGATCCTCTGCGTACCTCATGTCCAGCCACAGAGCCAGTGTTGGTCAAAGTGAACGTCACGGTAACAACCTTTTCGTGAAGCCTGAAGCAATTCGTTAGGTGCCTTCGGCGCAGGCGTCACTATCACTTACTTGGAGTCAAGGGAGGAGCCAGCACCAGTCGGGAAGGTAATACCGCCAGCGGTTCCTGTTACTGACAAGCTGGAGTAGTTGAAGGTTGTGTATGACAAGCCAAATCCGAACTCGTATCTGGGCGCAATGTTCTGGCGATCGAAGTGTCGGTAGTCGATGAAAAGGCCCTCAGAGTAGGTGATAGTAGGGACTTGGACGCTCGAGTTGTATAACACGCGGGCCGAATAGTCATTTATGCTCTTTCCAATCGTGTAAGGTAAGCGCCCGCTGAAATACAAGTCAGAAATGAATCCTCTGTTTCGTAGAGGGACACCCTACCTTGGGTTGTAGTCTCCCCAGAGGATATCCACCAAGCTGTTTCCAGCTTCTTGACCTGGAAGACCTACCCAAACCTAGAAAAGCTTTAAATTGGCATCCCAGTTAACTGTAGGAAGTCACACATACGACAGCAACCACTACGAAGGCGGGTAAGTACATCTTCACGGGGGTTTAGCGGGAAGACGCACCGTTTGCCAGGCTAATCCACGCTTCCATATCGACAGGTCCGACAGTGTTAACGACAACGATGGTCTTGGTGTTAGAATTGGCCACCCTTTGCACTAGAGCATCCTATTCGAGCGATCAGCCTGTGAGCGCGATCCTGTGCGACCTGGCTTACACCTCCGTGCCATGCCTTGAGATCATTACGATCGCCGGCATTGCCTTCTACAGTGATGTAACCCTCTCCCGAGTCGGCTAAGAGATGATTTAGAACAATATTTGAAGCAGCCTGACAAGGTCCTCACCGGTGATGAAGACGATAGCCACGTCTTTGCCTGAGGCCACACTCTGAGCTTGGTTGAGATCGGAGTCGCTGAGCGTGGACGAGACGGTGCCTCCATAGCTTCGAGCGCGGGTGGTGATAGCATCCAAGGGCTACGAGGATACGATCAGCACCTTCTACATTAGAATGTGTTCAGTGAACTCACAGTCACAAGGTACGGGTATTCGGCTGTTCCACTTCCCCATCCTATATGTCATTGTTAAAGCATTGCCTGATACCTCCGTTCAATGCACTAACCTTGTGCAAGAACACCGTTATTGCATCCACGGTCAGCGCACCCGTTGATGCCTTGGGAGTTGGTACCAGCACCGTTACCAATGATTCCGATTGTCCTGGGGTTCTTGAGAGGAAGGATGTTTCCAGTGTTCTTCAACAAGACGGTGGAAGCTGCGCCGATCAAGCGGATGGTCCTTTGTGACAATGAACTTAGTGTCACTAGAGGCGCAATGCACTGCTGTGACCTACTCTTTATGGTTTCCTTGCACGTTAATGTGTTTTGCTGGTGCAGCATCCTTGTTCCAAGAGTTGAAGTTGACTTCGGGGAAGCCAGAGTCTTGCTTGAGGAGGTACCACGAAGCCAAGATACGAGTTGCAACATCCTGCGCGAATACTTCACGTCAATGATGTCACCAATGCAACCAAGGGTTTAAATGCTTACATCCATGCGAGAGGTAGCCACTTGCCCGTTGTTAACCGCTGAGACCAAGTTGGGTCCGAAGTAGGTGGTACCGGACTTGTAGGCAATGTCACCGGGCATGGTCATCTGCAGAAGGTGAGCACTGTGTAGAAACAAAAAAGGAAGCGAGCCTTACATCGAGACCATACCTGACAGATGTCGTCGAGTGCTATGACAAGTACATGAACCATCTTCAAAGATGAGGGACGAAGAAATGAGCTTACTGTAGCCCACCAGTCTATGGAAACATTTAGATGTCAGAAGTCTGTATTTGCTTTGCAGCTAGACAACGTACCAGACATGACATCTAGGTACAAGATCAGGATCATCGTCACAGGACATCTAGAGATGCAAAAACTCACATCCAGGGAAGCCCATCTCGCCCTTGAGCAAACCATTGAGCACCTTGTCGTTCTCACAGGCCCAGACACCGTCGACTGATTGGATATTAGCAAGGCATTCCACATCGCGTACATTCATCAGTCACTGACTTTGGTCTGTTGGACACGATCAGCTGCTGTCTGCCTGGAACGCCGTAAAGCAGAGTCACTTACTATAGCTGCACATAACGGCTGCAACATTGGCCTGCACGCTACGCAAGAACTGTTGCAGAGTCAGCATGTTCTCCTGACTGATCGATGAATGAGCTGTCGTACGGGTAGCGCATAGATCTCATGTTGAGTTCTGTCGAGGGATGGGTGAATACGTGATCGTGAATTCTACTATGACGGTGCAAACGTACCGGTCATCGACGACAGAGGAGCTGGATTCACGATAGTGTTCCTGGTCGTTGTTGATGTAATGTTTGGCAGTGGCTACGAGAACAATCGTTTAGCGTGGGCTGGATATCGTGAAGCGGCGCAGTCTTCGTACCTTGAACACCCTGCGATTGGATGCCGGAGATGGTCTCGAAAGCACCTTCTCCGTTGAGGTAAGGGTCGGCACCGAAGCTTTTTCATATTAGCACCTTCGTCACTGATCGAATATCGCTGCTCTTACCCTTCCCAGTTACGGCCAGCGGCCGGCGCCCTTTGGACGTTCCTATCCAAAATTACCCTCGTTAATAACGAATTACAAAACCAAAGGAGTCATCACATACATTGCGGGGGACAATGCGACGTTGACACCCTTGCCTCTGAACTCGGCACCGAGCTCTTCACCTCTCTTCCTCATCAAGGTGCGGTTGAAGGTACTCGCAACATTGAGGGCACTGATGGGCCTGATCAGCGGAAGAGAATCAATGATGCTAAAGCATCACTTACGAGGGGAACACGGAAATGAGGTCGGCGAAGCGAACTCCCAAAGGTCCATCTATACGATTCACTAAGTCAGACGAAGATACAACGAGCTCAAACATGCAGCTGACCTTGCAGACACAGTCCAGGGAAGTTGATGGTCGAGATGGCCGGAGTGTTTCCGACGCAAGGACCTTGTCATTTGTTGAGCAATACCATTTGGATTTCCGAAGTAGCGGTCTTCACCTTTCTCCCACTGAACTCCGGTGGCGAGGTCAACCTTTTGGCTCAGCGACAGCTTTGCAACAGCTGCCTTAGCCTGAATGGTGCTTCAGCATATCTCAAGTTCACAGAGTTTCCTAAATGCCTTACCTTGACATAAGCAGCTTGCCATTCCGGAGACATGTTGGCTACGATGCAAAGTCAGAGCGCTGTTTGATTGGATGGAAGCGCCACACTTACGAATGGAGGTTCCGCTAGTCACAGGGCCCGACGAAGTGCTGCTGGGAGGCACATTGCTGGTAGTGCTGACAGGAGGCGTCGTGGAGGGAGGAGCAGTCGTTGGAGGAGCGCTTCCGGGGAGGCATTGGTGATACCCTGAAGAGGATATCAGATCCTAGTTCAGAGCCTAGTTATCCAAACTCACAGTCGTTGACCTTGGTGCAGACTGCACCACTGACACACGTAGTACTGCCAGTCCTGGGGGCACTGGTTAACAGCCAGCATAGGACGAAAGCATAGGGTCGTACCATCCATTACCACCACATTGGCCATAAAGAGGCGACTGGGCGTTAGCCAAGGCAACCGAGAGAAGCACAACACTTAGTAGCTTCATGGTTGCGAGCAATTCAGAGTAACTGAAGCGTGGAATATCCCCAGATGTTTCCTACCGTCCTTTTAAAGGACCCTCGCAAAGAGCTGAAAATATACCGTGACATTCCATGGACAAATCCTCGGATAGCCAGAAGGAGACTTGCATGGTCTCTTGAGAATGCGGATAAATGGCGGGCACTTGATGGCGATCAGGAAGCACGAGAAGCCGCCCTCGGGATGCACATTCACGAGGAAGAAGCGCTCGCGTCGTTGCGGTAACCACCAAAATGGTCATTCCTTGGCGCAAACATTGCTGAAGAGGTACGGCCGCTTCTTGTCCTGCTCTGCTAAGATACTGGGTGGGTCACTCGGGCATTGTCATGGGATGTGCAAAAGACAGTCTTCGCGTTCATACCTGGCTTCAATAACTCCGAGCCTTGGCAGCTCCTCCACTTGAACCTTATGTATCTCGCATGGACAGAAACCAAATGATAGTAGATTGGTCACCAAAGCCTTGGGATCGACTCGGCTTTCCAATTGCGAGCTCTTGCTTCCCAGTAGCCTCCCGAATACTCCCAATCCTCTCCCACCTGCTTAAACCAGCGTGGTTGCGGCTCTTCCCCACGCTTCCTGCGCTCGCGTTGCATCTCCTCCAAACGTCCTTTCTCTGCCTCTGCGGTGTCGAGGTCACCAGCCTCCAAAGCCCGAATGTCCGGACGTAAACGCGAGTCGGTCGAAGGCAGCTTGCCGGCGGATTCTTTGGTGATCTCATTGAGGGTGATACCGAACGCAGTGAAGCCATAGTGCTGCAGGGTATTCTTCGGAAACGCTGAACATCGCCAAAGCACCCGGAAGCGGTCGCCATCCTGTGTTAATGCCATCTGGTCGTCCCACTTTCCTTCCAGCTTGTCGAGGACTTCTCCATTGCTAGAGTGCACCGCACCAGTGACGACGTTCGTGGGACCCCAATAGCCATTTTGCTTAAAGTCCAAGACACATCGCATGCCCGTGGTAGTATTGTCGACGGTCATTTGACCAGTGTGCTCAAAGTACTTGGTGCCGACCATAAGGTTGCGAATGAAAGACGAGGGTTTGCGCCTGGTGAAGATGATATTGGCCGATGAAGTCTAACGGCGGAAGCGGTGGCGCTCACCAAATGAAGACGTCCGATCCAATGCAAACTCGAGTTGACCCACTTGGTATTATTTCAAGACTTTTCCCTGCGCTTCGTTCAGCACTCGTTGGCTGCCAGTAAGAAGTCGTGCATACCCCAGAACTTAGTTCTTCCAGCAGAGAGACCAGTAAGATCCCACCCCTCGCCTTCGGCATGATAAGCGATTTCAAGAGGATTATGACGAACTTTCTCAGCGAGAAATTTCATTCGGACATCTTCAAACGTCTCTGCCAGCATTGGGTTACTGAAAGCCAAACGTGAATATCCCTCTCTAATGAGCGGCGCCTAGGGTGAGCGACTCACAATCCCTTTCGTCCAGATCGATGTCGCGTATGAGCATACCCCGAGACAGCAAATGCTGCAACGAACGCCATGCGAGCGACAGGGTCATCGGCTTGCGCTGCCTGGTCCAGGAGGTTCCAATACTCCAGCTCTTCAGCAGAGCGCTGAAGCAGGCTCAGAGGCTCATTGAACGTAACAGGAAACGTGATAGTGGACAAATCCTAGGCTTCGTTAAGCTGAGAAGTGCAAGAACGAGTAGCACAATATCTGACCTTTCCAACATTCTTCTTCAGAATTGTGAACAGGCTGCCTTCGTCCTCCGGAGCAGGGACAGGAAGTTGACTTCTATACGAAGCTACTTCCTTGGAGATATCTGGATTGGGCGCCTCGCCGAAGTCTGTATCGATGCTGCTATCGTCGTCCTGGCTTTCGACAATGCTACCCGCGTCTGTGGTCGCCTGGCTCGGCTGCTGCCCCGGATGGTCGCCCGAAGCTGGCGTCGTTTCATCCATGACAAACTCTTCTGGTCCATCTTCCATAGCGTCATACCACTCGTGAATACTGTCACTGCGCGTGGAAGTAGCTGTAGATGGCCCCTGAGGGAACGAGTATCTGCGGGCTGATGCTGGAGAAATGGCTCTAGCTGGTATAGCCTCCTGAGCTGCCTCACCCTCCTCTGCATCGTAGACAGGGGGCATCCGAGACGGGATTGTGGGTGAAGCAATAGTGAGGTGCAGTTTGGACAATGCTGCATGCTGAACTTTGAGCTGTGTAAGAGCTGTCCGTATCTGCGAATGCAGAGCTATCTCATTAGGATCCTGTTGAGGAGGAGGACTGGCTTCAACATGATGAGCTGGGAAAATGAATTAGTGACACGGCATTGAAGTGACTCCATCAGACGCACATTTCTTGAAGAGACCGAACTTCTCCTTTGGCTTGTCCTTCTCCCCTCGCCGGCTACCGCTGGCACCGGCTTCTCGGAGCAGTTTTGCTGCCTCTGCTTGCTCTAGCAGCGCATTGATGCCCTCGTCTAATGCGTGTATCGTCTACCGGCGCGTTAGCCCTGGTTTGCAGAAAGGGGGTAGATGAACGCGAGTACCGTAGCCATTTCATCGACAATGTTGCCTGTCCGATTTGCATGGAGGCTGCCTCGAATTGTAGCACGCCGAATGCTCGCCGATCTCTTCGCCTCAACGCCAGCCGATATGAACTTTCTGTAAGCCCCTGATTAGAGTCGTGACAGGCGAAGCATCAATTGTATGACCTGAAAGCAGCCATCCACATGTCAAAGTCCTGGACGCTCAAGCACTTGATGTGGAAGGTCGCAGTATTGGAGTCAACATGGATGTCCTTGCGCCCAGGGGCCGTCGATATGGCAGCATTGGACAACAAGATCTGGTCACGAATGGGCTGTCCTGGTCCAAAGGAATACGAGAGAAGACCTGTATGGTGCAAGGTGAAATAGCGCCGAGCAAAGCCTGGTAGTAGCAGAGGAGATCATCAGCTCGAGCCCAGGGGAAGGTGACAGGGCTGCCAGGGGCACCTTGCATCTTCTTCCTGCGTTTCTTGAGAACCCATCCTTCGCAATGCACCGTCTCTGGTGCTGCTCCCGAGAGGATCGGGTTTATTGCAGGGCGTATAGAAGCATGTATGGCACCGCCAGTGGCAGACATGGTACAAGGGAGAGTATATGGGGCAATTTCCGACAAAGCCGCATGGCGCGTATCGGACCGGCGATATTTGCTGACAAGGATGATGCATCGATTAGATGACCGCCCTCGCACAGCTACTCTTTATTTACCCGTCCCAGTTTTCATCTTTACCAACTACCACCACCTTCTACTCATCCCCAGACAATGGCTCAACCAACGTAGGTCCTCCCCCTGCCCTTGTCCAGCACGATCTGACCGTTTATCCAGCGGAGACATTGGCCTCATCGGCCTTGCCGTCATGGTAAGGCTTTTGACATCGTGTATGCTGTCGGCTTCAATCTAATAGATTAAATCAAGGGCCAAAATCTTATCTTGAACATGAATGACAAGGGCTTCAACGTTGTCGCCTACAATCGTACTACTAGCAAGGTCGATGCTTTCCTCGCCAACGAGGCAAAGGGTAGGTGGCTGTCTTATTTTGGGATATGCGCTTCGTAACCGACATTTTCCGACCCCATAGGAACCAACATTCAGGGGGCTCACTCGATCGAGGAACTTGTGTCCAAACTCAAGCGCCCCCGTAAAATCATCCTCCTCGTCAAAGCTGGCTCTGCTGTCGATGACTTCATCAAGCAATTGGAGCCGCACCTTGAAAAGGGTGATATTATCATTGACGGTGGTAACTCTCACTACCCCGATTCCATCCGCCGCACCCAAGAGCTCGAGTCCAAGGGCTTGCTCTTTGTCGGCTCTGGTGTATCTGGCGGTGAGGAGGGTGCCCGCCATGGTCCTTCACTCATGCCCGGTGGATCCACCGCGGCCTGGCCCGCCATCAAGGAGATCTTCCAGAAGACCGCTGCCCAGGTCAATGGTGAGCCCTGCTGCGACTGGGTCGGTGAGACTGGATCAGGTCACTACGTGAAGATGGTTCACAACGGTACGCGTCCCTCCATAACTCAGAAAACTCGTCCCTGATCATTCCACGCATACCAGGTATCGAATACGGTGACATGCAGCTCATCGCTGAAGCATACGACATCCTCAAGCGCGGTCTTGAACTTTCCGAAGATGAGATTGCCGAAATCTTCTTGAAGTGGAACAAGGGAGTCCTCGACTCTTTCTTGATCGACATCACTGCCAACATTCTCAAGTTCAAGGATGATGATGGCGAGCCAGTCGTCAGCAAGATTCTCGACCAGGCTGGTCAAAAGGGAACTGGCAAATGGACCGCCATTGCCGCCCTTGATGCTGGAACCCCAGGTGAAATTATACGCCACCTTGCTATCTTACCTTTCCGAATCTAACCCGGATCCACAGTTACTCTTATCGGTGAGGCTGTTTTTGCCCGATGCCTCTCTTCCATCAAGGAGGAGCGAGTGCGCGCCAGCAAGGTCATCTCTGGCCCCGCCAAGGAGCCCTTCCGTGGTGACAAGCAGATGTTCATCGACGATCTCGAACAAGCCCTCTACGCCTCCAAGATCATCTCTTACACCCAAGGCTTCATGCTCATGCGTGAGACTGCCAAGGAGGTCGGCTGGAACTTGAACTACGCTGGCATCGCCAGGATGTGGCGTGGTGGATGCATTATCAAGGTGAGCAAATTCTCAATTTGGTAACACAGTTTCTAATTCCGTTCCAGAGCGTGTTCCTGGGTGACATCACTTCCGCCTATGAAAAGAACCCCAAGCTCGAGTCTCTTCTTTTCGACGGCTTCTTCAACAAAGGTGAGTTATCTCACACTAGCGGATTGGGAAGGACTGATCCCTTTTGTAGCCGTCCACAACGCTCAGCCCGGCTGGAGGCGTATCATTGCTCAGGCTGTTCTCTGGGGTATCCCCACTCCTGCTTTCAGCACTGCTCTCGCCTTTTTCGACGGCTACCGCAGTGAAATCGTGCCCGCCAACCTCCTCCAAGGCCAGGTAAGAGGATGCCCTTGGGTCGTGTGACCTGCGGCTGATACGACGGTTTTCAGCGTGACTACTTCGGTGCCCACACTTTCCGCGTCCTCCCCGGCAAGGAGAATGAAAAGTTCAAGGCTGGCCAGGACATCCGTAAGTGACAAGGGTTTTGGTTTCCCGCATGAAGCTAATCATGTATTATTAGACGTCAACTGGACTGGGCGGGGTGGCAACGTGTCTGCTTCTACCTACAACACCTAGACGCGTTTGCCTTGTCTGCTCTTGACTTGGCTCCTGTCAGAGCGGATATACCTTCGGAGTGCAGTAGGAAAGATGAAGATTTAATATCATGTAAAATACCGCTACGTTTTCGCCATAACGATATAGAGCCCCAGCGGCATGGCCATTTCGCTGACTTGGATTGAAAAGGCGAGTTAAATGTGGCAGCGCTACGAAAAGACCTTGGAAACAGCCAGCTCGTCCTCTGGTAGAATCCGATTTTCCTTCCTCCTGAGTGTTTCCTCTTCTGCTTTCTTCCGCTCTCCGTACTTGGTCCCTTGTCGTCTCCGAAGGGCAGAACGAACAGCAGCAGGAGATACGAATTCTAGGCCCAAGTTAGTTAGGCAATTTGAAGCGAAGTCTTTGGTGAGATGAGCATACCTGGGTTTGCATACACGGTTGCGCCGTGGAAGGCACCTTCGAATATCCTAATGGGAGTAAGGACAAATCGAGGGCCAATTTCTACCAGGGTTGTTTGTGGAGGACCGTCGGGTTGCAAGGGGTCTTTTTCGACAATCTGGACAATATTGAGCAATCAGCGAACTGAGAAGATACGGATACGGACCTGGTAGTTTCGGAACCAGACTTTGTTGTCGAGGAGGGAAAATGTCAGAATATGGTCGATGAATGGCTTTGCTTTTCTTGCACTCGGGGGAACACCGAAGATCTATTTCAAGTCAGGCCCAAGAGACGTAAAAAAGCGAGCCTGTAGAGACGCACATGTGTGAAGATTTCCTTCGTAAGTCTCCCCCACTCTGTCTCTTCAAACGCTGCGTCGAAGCTGACGATCCCTCTGCTGCCCTTCAAACAGTTACCAGTCATTTTGAGTTCGTCCATGGTATGTATGTTTTGCATGTGCATCTTGATGCTTGGACCGTTAGGTGTTTTGGTGGCCCATAGATACAGATCTTCATGTCGACGAGCCTCAAAATAGAGAGTGTTGTTGCAGTTGTTCAGATCTGCGAGCTCTGGGAGAAGATGGAGCTGGTTTTTGGAGTCGAGTTTTGCATCTGGGGCCCATTGAGCATGGGGTAAGAGCTGAAATAAGAAATGAAAATATACCTTTCTTAACGTGCGGCAGAAGGGCCTCAATGTCGCTCATCAAGTGCCGCATGCGATGGGTTACACCTCGCGAGGAGAGAAGCAGGACTCGTTGCTTGTTTTTCTTGCGCTTAATTTGAGTTTCAGCCGACGCATCGTTATCGACGTCCATGGCGTCTGCTTTGCGCTTGCCTTTGGATGCATTAGCCTTTTGTGCCTTGAGTATACTGGCCATGGTTGGTCGAGGTGGGAGCGAACGAGTGAGTTCAGATTCTTGAGCGCTTGAAGAAATTCCTGCTGATGTAATTGATGCCCCTATCTCGCGTGGATTTCACTGTGGCTTGGAGCTGAATTTCGGTGCTAAGAAATAGACAAAGTTCGAGGGGCATCTTGCCTCTGAGCATTCGCATTTTATTCTCTCGCCTCATTCATTCTCGTTCACTTTGACTTTGTCGCGAACGGGTTCACATCGCGTCCCGCGACGAAATGATCGATCACATCAATCCTTCTTTTCTTCCTAACCTCCAACCGTGCTGAGGGATGTGCGGCATATTTATATGCCTGAGGTCGAATGAAGGCAAGGGAGCATACGGGGCTTTAGATTCACCTAAATTCTCTACTTTATGCGATGACCTTCGTCGTTACAACACCTTCAGAGGTTTGCATTCTCACTTGGCATCGAGAAATCCTTTTGACGAACATTGAACAGGGCCTGACAATCAGCAGAACATTGTCATAGACGTGCAGGAGAAGAACGGCTCTAAAGTCAGTGTGGACTTCTATGGAGCGGAGCTACATCTTAGAGGCTCCGGCGAGGTCAAGCAACCTCACCAGAAGGATGGAAATATCCTTTGCTGGAATGGCGAGGTAGGTCTCGATCTGAATCCCTACTTCCCTCTACTGAGACCCAAACAGATATTCTCTGGACTAAATGTCAGCAACTCGGTTTTGATGCAAGCATCATGGGCTCAACTTCCCTAGGTTTCCGTGGAAGAGAACGACGGTGTTAAGCTCATGGAGGCATTAGCCTCTCTGAAGACCGAAGAACAGATTAGAGATCTACTGGGAAGTGTCGAAGGACCGTGAGTGGGAGAAGGAACTTTTTCGTTGCCCAACTCTGACGAGGCGCATAGCTACGGGCTTGGATTTTACCATGTCAGTTCCGCCTTGAAGTTTTTCGCCGATTAGCTGCTAATCATACCGACAAGGCAGAGACTCAACGACTCTACTTTGCACGCGACCCATTAGGTCGACGCTCCCTGCTTATTCACAAGCCAACGCAAAATCTGCCTTGCTTCTTGGTCTCATCCGTCTCCTCAGGATCAAGCTCGTACCTAGAGTTCGAGGAGGTCCCGACCGACTTTGTCTACTGCCTCAACCTATCTGAATGGGAAGGAGAACAAGTTCGTCCTGCTATTCCGGTGCTGAAGCGTTCCTAACATAAAGTAGCCTTGGCTCGACTTCGAAAGCAAGGTCAAACGTATCCCTCGCGAATCAACAACTACGACATTGCCATTTGTAAGTTCACCATATGTCTACTGTTATGGATGATGCTCAAGTTCAGGTAGGCTTCAGCATGCAGGTTGAACGACGCGTTACCCCCTGACGATCTCCCGACCTATGAGCCCTTTGAAACGGTTCCCAGTCACTTGACTGAACCGGTCGAGCGTTTCCTAGAGGTCCTCGATGATAGCGTGCGCTCTCGGATAGAAAACATACCCAAGAGCTCGTTCGTGGATTCTGTTTTTCTTGATGAACAAAGCTCATCTATTTGGTCAGTCACGATGCTGCTTCTGCGAGGTTGTCGGTTTTGTTTAGTGGTGGAATCGACTCCACCGTGGTCACATTCCTAGCTCATAAGTACGTCCAACCCTCTCTTACACTGTGGCGAGACCCTCATTTAATTGGGTTAGGTATATACCTATAGAGGAGCCCATTGACTTATTCAATGTCGCGTTTGAGAACCCCAGGAAGATTCGGATCGCCCAGGAAGGCAACATAGGAGGGCTTCCACGGAGACAAAAGGCCAAAGGCTGGAAGGGGGCGCAAGCTGTGGAAGAAAAGCCGGCATACTCTGTTCCTGATAGGAAGACTGGTCTTCAAGAACTCGAAGAGCTGCGAAGGCTTTGTCCTGGAAGAAAATGGAACTTTGTGTGTTGCGTTCATCTCCGTTATTCGACTGCCGCTCACCACTTTGTAGGTTGAGGTGAACGTACCATACGAGGCAAGCGGGATTGGGCAATTAGCCGTGTGTTTACCCTAACTGTCCAATAGGAATCACAAGCAGCCAAGGAAATAATCCAGAACTTGATGCTGCCCTCTAAAACAGTTATGGACTTGGTAAGCTACCCTCCGCCGTTGCAGACGTCAACTCATATCCACTCTGCCTAGAGTCTGGCAATGGCTCTTTATTTTGCTTCCAGAGGCAAAGGAACTATTCCAAGTGGCGACGACTCTCCACACATTCCCTACACCAGTCCAGCCAAAGTCGTTCTCAGTGGATTGGGCTCTGACGAGCTTCTGGGTGGATATGGCCGTCACCGTAGTGCGTTTAATTCTGGAGGATGGAAGGCTGTCATAGAAGAGGTACTTGCTTTCAAACATCTCCTAAGTTGAAAGCTGACTTTGTTTTAGCTGCAATTGGAGATTGACCGCATACCTAAGCGTAATCTAGGAAGAGACGATCGGATTATCTCAACTCATGGCAAAGAGACGAGACACCCATTCCTTTCTCTGGATGTCGTCTCTTTCTTGGCCAAGTTACCCGTTCATTACAAACTCGATCCTAGACTAGAGGTGGGCAAGGGCGATAAGACCTTGCTGCGCATCGTTGCACACAAACTTGGGCTTGTGGAAGCCAGCACTAGAAAAAAGCGGGCGATGCAGTTTGGGAGCCATTCCGCACGTATGGATGGGGAGAGGCGCGGGGATGCAGATCTAGAGTAGAATATGTTTTCATAGTAAGCGGATTATAGGCATTATGGATTGCACTGCGATGCGAAGACTCAGCGCCTGCCATGGCAGTTGGCCATCAAATCACACGGCTTCGGCACAGGACGCGCTGGCTTCGACGCAGCATCATCTTGTCAAGGTTCTCATCACCGCGACGTTCTGCGCCAGCACCGTCAACACTAAATCATGGCCTTCGCACAAAACGCAAGCAGACTTCTAGGTAGGGCTCTAGTAAATCCGCCATCTGCAGAATCTGACCGTTCTCTCGTCCAGTGCCTCTGGGCATTGCATTTGCCACTGTTAATGCCAGTTTATACGATGTTCCAGGAGGATACCGAGCCGTCATGTTCGACCGCTTCTCTGGTGTAAAGAGCACGGTGCGTCTTCCTTCTGCCATCCATTAAGATGCCAATGCTTATAGCTCTCTAGGCTACCGGTGAGGGAACTCACCTCTTGGTTCCCTGGCTCCAACGCGCTATCCTTTACGACTGCCGAATCAAGCCCAGGGTGCGTGTTCTCCCTTCATCTTTAGCGAAGCTTCAGGTCTATAAACAATTCAACAGAACATCTCAACCACTACCGGCTCGAAGGATCTCCAGATGGTTTCCATTACTCTCCGTGTTCTTTCTCGTCCCGACGTTGAACATCTTCCTCGAATTTACCAAAGTCTGGGCCTCGACTATGACGAAAGGGTGTTACCTTCCATTGGAAACGAAGTGCTGAAGGCTATCGTTGCTCAGTTTGATGCTGCTGAGCTCATTACTCAGCGAGAAGTCGTATGTAACGCTCTGCCTCTTGGGTTAGTATGACACTAACCACGGTCTGGCCAACAGGTGTCATCTCGTATTCGTGCTGACTTGCTGCAGCGTGCTGGAGAGTTCAACATCAAACTTGAAGATGTCTCCATTACCCACTTGACCTTCGGAAAGGTATGTCCTATATTAGCTCTCTCATTACCAGTAACTGACAAAGATGCCAGGAATTCACCGTAGCTGTTGAAGCCAAACAGATTGCTCAGCAGGATGCCGAGCGTGCAAAGTTCGTTGTTGAAAAGGTAAGCGTTGGCCTGGATTTGGGTCTACCTTTCTAACACTGTTGTGTTCAGGCCGAGCAAGAAAGGCAAGCAGCCGTTATTCGTGCTGAGGGTGAAGCCGAGGCTGCTCAGACCATCTCTAAGGCTTTGGAGCGGGCAGGAGACGGTTTCGTTGCGCTCAGGAAGATTGAGGCAAGTCAAGTGAATGTACCAGGCGGTTCAAGCAAGGCTAACCCCCATTTCAGGCCTCGAAGGACATTGTCAAGTCTCTGTCGACTTCGAGTAATGTTACTTGGGTACCAAGTGGAGGAGAGAAGGGCTCCAATGTGCTGCTCAACTTCCCCACTGGTAGATAGTCATGTATATAACTCGTATTGTCCTATTCCATTGCTCTCTGGTCTGCGGTTGAGCCAAATGATGTTTGTCATTGTAATTTTCGCACACGCTCGCCGTGGAGATCGTCGTCTTCTCATCTTGACTTGTTCTCTGTCTCCGATATCCTCTCGACTGGTATTGTTTCCTCTCTTTCTCCTCTTTTTCATCCATCTACGTTTCCTCTCGTCTCTTTCTCTGTCTTTTGTACGCAGTTTTGCCCATTTCTTAAACTTTAGAAGGAACTTATTACCCTCTCAGGTCTCATCTTCATTCATCTTCAGAATTATGAATCCAATGGGCATGGGAGGCGTGGCTGAGGCTCCGGTATGTTGAATCTGTCCCTCCCTAAACCCTTTGCTCATATCGGCCCTTATCGACCTATTCCCGTGCCTCTTCTGCCCGTGACGTGATATTTCGGGACGGAATTTTATCAGCGACGCGCTCATCTCTACGTCGGCAACTTGAGCCCTAGGGTCACCGAGTACATGTTGACGGAGATTTTCGCTGTCGCCGGACCCGTCCAGCACGTTAAAATCATCCCGGATAGGAACTATCAACATGGCGGACTCAACTATGGTTTCGTCGAGTACATGGATATGCGTGCTGCAGAGACCGCACTGCAAACCCTCAACGGGCGCAAAATCTTCGACACAGAGATCAGGGTCAACTGGGCGTATCAGGGCCAACAAAACAAGGAGGACACCTCTGGCCATTATCACGTCTTCGTTGGAGATCTCAGCCCTGAAGTCAACGACGAGGTCCTCGGCAAGGCTTTCAGCGCCTTTGGTACTCTCTCTGACGCCCGTGTTATGTGGGACATGAACTCGGGCAAGTCTCGTGGATATGGATTCCTTGCCTTCCGCGACAAAACCGATGCGGAGCAAGCGATTGCTACCATGAACGGAGAATGGTTGGGCTCTCGTGCCATTCGTGTCAACTGGGCCAATCAAAAGACTCAAGGCGCCCCAGCTGTCGGAGTTCCTCCTCGCACTGTTGGTGGTGGTGGTGTTGGCGGCGGCGGTATGGGTGGTCCACCCGCCCCCATGAGCTTCGGCGGCGGCCCAGTGACCTACGAACAGGCCCTCACCCAGACCCCGCCCTACAACACCACTGTCTACGTCGGAAACCTCGTTCCCTACTGTGCCCAGTCCGATCTCATCCCCCTTTTCCAATCGATTGGGTACTTGTCAGAAATCCGTATGCAAGCCGATCGCGGATTCGCTTTTGTCAAACTGGATACCCATGAGCACGCTGCTCAGGCCATCGTTCAACTTCAAGGCCAGATGGTTCACGGACGCCCAATCAAGTGCAGTTGGGGCAAGGATAGGGCCGACGGAGGTGCCATTCAACCCACTGGTGCTGCTAGTCCAACCGCTGCTGCTGCTCCTTACGGCAACATGGTAAGGTTATCCTTTTGTTGTCTACTTTGTGCCATGTCTGACTGTTACTGCTTAGCCGATGTATGGCATGCCTCAGCCAAACGCCTATGGTCAGTACGGTTTCCCCGGTTATCCTGGTTTCCCTGGGCAAGCAGCCGGTGCGCCAGGTGCTGCTTCGCCTGGGATGCCACAAGCCACTCCCGCTGGAGGCCTGGGCCTTGCTACTCAACCTGGTGCTGATCCCACCGCTATCGTCGCAGGACAACCTGGCCAAGCTCAATGGGGAGGTGCTGACCCCAGCAGCTACTACTCCAACTACTGGGGAGGTTAGTCCTGCCTTGTTCCGTTCTTGACTGTGCCTAAAGACTTTGTTTAGGTTATTACGGCCAGCAAGCTGGGGGCCAACCAGGCGATGGCACTCAAATGCAACAAGGGCCCGCCTAAAGACATTCCTGTATGATTTCCACTGTGTCAATGCTTCCCTTCTGTCCTCCAATGCCATCAGGCAGCCCCGCCATTCTTTAATAAACCACTGTCGCCTCTGAAACTGTTCCGCAAGGATTCATTACTTGGTCCCCGATTCCACTGTCCTCCAACCCTCAAGCTGTTCCTCTTGTATATATCACCTCTCTTTGTATTTCATTCACAGTTTCTTCTTTCTTGCCTGACTGAAAGCTCTGATGCAAGCGGATATATTATTAGAGCAGGTATAAGCTAAATATCTGAACCCTCTTCCTCATCGCCCACAATCAACCATTCGGTGTCAGATCCGCCGTCTTGTTGGTCGGGGACGACACTCCATCCTTCGCCATCGGATGATGATTGTTGTGGGGACGCTCCCCGTTTCCCGCCCGGGAACGCATGTCTTCGTACCACTGGTTGGCTTCGTTGAGCTTGTTGGCCTCAGCTTGCTTCGCGTCGAGCCACCTTTGCAATAGCTTTGCATTGTCGCGTCCCAGCGTCTGATTCCGTTCTTCAATCTGCCCTAGCTCTAGCTGCAATGTGCTGATTTCATCGTGCAGAATCTGTTCATAGCTGTCAGTGCAAAGTCAGGATCATCAAGGCTTCTGCTACGCACCTGGACCGTACGATCTTTCTCCGACATAAGCTCATTGTGCTGGTCGACTTTCTTCTTCGCAGCAGCAAGGTCTTCAGCGGCTCTCCGATAGCGCTCTCCCTCCATCCGAACAAGGTCCTCCTTCTCGCGTAGCGTCTCATTCATTGACAACAGCCTCTGGGAGTTTTGGCTCTGAGTCTTGTATACTGTAGCCAGTTCATCTCGCAGGGATGATATCTGCGACTCTAGCGATGCTATATATGCAGCCTGAACTGGGTTCCTATAGCAATATTGGGATAATTGCTCAAACGCAAAAGTCAACAAAGAACGCACTCGTCGCCTCCTGGACTCGATATGAGGACCGTCGAAGCACTGGGATTTGTCTTGACAGTATTCACGGCTCTTAGCAGTGATGCATTCCGTTCTTTGAGCAGTTTTGTCTGTTGCGCCAGTCGACGATCTTTCCAGGAGTCAGCGCAGCAATGGTGGTGTGTTGGTCGTGCGACATACACTGCTCGATAATGCCAGCGAAAACGCCTTCCCTCTGGTTACGCTCTGCCAGTCGCACCCGCAGGACCTCTTGCCATGACGGTTCTGCCATTTGGATTGAGAGAGAAAGAAAAAGGTTTCACAGGACTGTTGACATCGTGGAACTGAATATGGTAATGGTGTCAATGTAGCGGAGTTTGAATGCCCCCCATCCGGAGCTCATGGTCGTCACTTTGAAGACCTTTGCTTGAACAGTGACGTTCATTTCGCTTCCTCCATCTACTCCTGAGTCCCTCTTGACCTGCGCAACATGGGCCGTGTATTACTCAAGGTGTGTTTAGAACGACTACTTTTTGTATATCGCTAATGAGACCCTGTAAAGGTTATCATTCTGGGTGACAGTGGGTTCGTGAATCCAGGGGCATGTCCAGTCTAGCTTGCTCATGGAGTTACTTCAAACAGTGTCGGAAAGACATCACTCATGAACCAGTATGTCAACAAACGCTTTAGCAATCAATATAAAGCGACAATTGGTGCAGACTTGTACGTGCTTTCGTCTGCTTTCACTGGCTAAAGTGACTCAGGTTCGCCCATCTAGTCTAACAAAGGAAGTCATGGTGGACGATCGGCTAGTGACCATGCAGGTGCGAGAACTGTGCTCTCTCACTTTGTCGTCTTTGACACGTCTCCTAGCTATGGGACACAGCCGGCCAGGAGCGTTTCCAATCACTAGGTGTTGCCTTCTACCGTGGAGCAGACTGCTGCGTGCTAGTATACGACGTGAACAGCACCAAATCCTTCGAGACGCTGGATAGCTGGAGGGACGAATTCTTGATTCAAGCGAGCCCACACGATCCAGAGAACTTCCCGTTCGTTGTTCTGGGTAACAAGATTGATGTTGAGGAAGGGAAACGCCAGGTACGATATTGCGAATGAAATGTTGGCGTCATCGTTTAACGCTTCGAGCAGGTGTCACAGAAACGTGCCATGGCGTGGTGTCAGTCGAAAGGAAACATTCCGTACTTCGAGACATCAGCGAAAGAAGCGATCAATGTCGAGCAGGCTTTCCAAACGGTAGCCAAAAACGCCCTTCAACAGGAAGCTGAAGAGCAGCTGTGAGTATGGATTGATTCATCATGTCCACTGTGCTAATTCGCTTCTAGCTATGTGGATTATCCCGACCCCATCCAACTGGATTCGGAAAACTCCCAGAACTATGGCTGTAATTGTTGAAGCATCGGCTTCACAAGCGTATATGTACTGCCCTTTCTGTATTTGGTTTCCCCAGCTCTCATTAGCCCATTAGCATCGTTCTTGTTGTCTGCATGTAATTCTATTCCTCAGGTGCAATAAACACTATCTACGTCATTGGACGTTTGATCGTAATTTAGGCAAGTCGCGTGGCTGGCAGCGCGGCAGCTCGCGTCTCAGGCTCTCCTCTAACCGCCATCGTTGCTTCGCGCGAAACCAGACTCTCGAAGCGATCTTGGCCGACTTCTGCTCGTCCAACTGGTATTGCTTGTGACGGCAAAAGGCTGAGTAAGTTATGTCCAGCGATTCAGATGAGGTCAATGGAGGTGAGTGCGAGACGTTGGAATCAGGCTGACAGCGACTTACCCTTCCACAGAGACCTTCCATGTCGAGGTTATCATGGCTGCAAGGGTAGTCGAAACTACCAAGAAGCGGAAACGAGGCAAGAAGACCCAAACATTCGATTGGGTGCGTCCTCAGAGGCACTCGGATAGCTGGAGATTTTGGCTGATGTGACTTGTCGTACATCTCCTATAGGAATACGAGGTGAAAGTGCGCACTGGGTTTTCTTGACATTCCAACTCCATTTGTTGACCATATCACGCAGTGGGCTGGTTACGATGAAGAACTTAACACGTGGGTTCCTGTCTATTCGATGCCTACTGCTTCCTGGCACTAACGTCAATCGTTATCAGCTGGGAGCCAATAGCCCACCTTGGGCCGGGATGCAATGAACTCTTGACCAGGTTTTGGAAGGATGTCGGGGTGGATAATGGTGACTACTACGATGGTTATGTGTGTCGTCCGTCAAAAGCGTGGATTGGTATGTCTCTCCTTCCACGCCTTCCCAGATAGTCCCATGGCTCAAGTAATGTTCAGAGAAGGAAAAGAAGAAGTACTGGGCCGACTACGAGAGAGAAAAGAAAAGAAAAAGGAGCCCGGGATCATCCAAGCTACCAGTTGAGGCGATGACATCGGACCGACCACCTGCCTTGACTGACTGGCCGTACAGGAAGCTGAAGAAGCTGAAGAAGCCGTACTCGAGCTTGCGTCGATACCTGAAATCAAGGTCAAGTCCAAGAAGAAGACGAAGGTATGCTCTAATAATAGTTTTGGCGAGCCGTCCAGATACTAAGAAGCCACACAGGCCTCCTCGTCAGCCACCAAGATCGCGCCTCCCGACGAGTCGGATTCTGAAGATTCCGAACCTTTGTCCAAAAAACGCAAGCGTTCAGGGACACCCAAAGTGTGTCTTGACTCCTCTCTTCCACTATGTTCTCTAAAACGTTTCTCGACAAGGTGGCCAAGCTGAAAAAGAAAGCTGAACGCGCTTCAAAGTCCAAGTCAAAATCGCAGGAAGTTGCTTCTTCTACTTCTCGTGATACCTCAGCCGTACCTCTACCGCCACTGCCGACGAAAGCGAAGCTCAAGGTGAGCTCTCTCATCCTCTGAATCACCTTTGTCTCAACGCGTTTATACTGTAGAAGAAGCAAGCCGTAGTCTCAGAATCGCCTCCTCCGCCTCCTCCGCCAGCAGCGACTGCTCCCGTATCACCTCTGTTCTCTGAAGACGAGGATGAAGATAATGCAGGCCAGCAGTTGCCACCTGCTGCCACCGTGGCCTCGGTTTCTGCTCCGGCGCCTCCTGATCTTCCTCCGCCTGTGCACGCTCGTCCTAGCGTTGCGAGTCGACCGACGAAGGATCCTTCCCAGATTTTTTTGAAGGCCGGACCTGCTCGTGTGCAACCGTCTCAAGTACCCTCGTCTGGAATCGACACCAAGAAACGGCTGGGAAGAGATGCCCTGCAACCAGTGGCTCCCCAGAAGATGGCACCTGTCACCTCTCATCCTCGTCCTCCTCAGCCGGACCGTATAATAACAGGATCTTCAACTGTGATGAGTACCGGCTTTAGGTCCACCATTCAGACCCCAGTGACAGCCCGTCCGCGAGAACCGGAGCAAACGCTAGCATCTCTCAATTCACGAGAAACGCCCCCACCTACATCCGCAGGACCAGGCGATTTCAGTGAGATGCCGCAGCCTGTGGAGGCATCGTCCGCTGAGCTCGCTTCAAAGGAAGACCCTTTCCATATAAGCCCCAGCCACGAGTATGTCGGGCGTTGCTTTGATCTATTATGGGATATTAACTTCTTTGGCCTGGAGCAATGAAACGCAAATTGACCTGCCACCGCAAGCGACATTTGCGAAAGATGCTGACGATTTTCTTGCGAGCATTGAGATTCCAGTGTAGGTCAACCTCCAATAAAATACTGCTTGGAAATCTGTTGCTGACCCTCCTACCAAGGCCATTCAAGACGCCTGCCCGTCAGTGAGCATCAATTCTCCTCGAGGCGCAGTTATCTAATTATTTCGGCAATCTGGCATAGTGTCTGGGCCACCTTTGCCACCGAAGCGCATCCAGATCAAGTGAGTATGACGATAAGAAACTGGGTATACGAACTGATCCTGTCTGTAGGAAGAAATGGAGCTGGGAAGGCACCCTGATTGCAGCGCTCGGTGGACAGGACACCGAGTCTGATGTCGAGTTCAAAGTCACCATGACGGACGAGGCGGTTCTCGAAGCGACCGGGTTCACTTTTGCGATAGCCCTTGGCAAGGAGCAAGAACTTCAACTCGGCAAGTTGTACGACACGGTGGATCTAGACATCGTTCTACAGGCGTGTCAGCCGCCCGCTTATCGCTGTCACATGGAACTCCAGAAGACAAGCACGAACTCCACAGACTGGACCACTCTCGTTGGTTACATGTCTAGGAGGCAGCAGGTCAGTCCATTATTCTGCTCTATGTTGCGCGGTTCTGATTTTGGTTAGGTTGCCTTGATCCCTTTCTATTTGGATAACAACCTGCTCGGGCATTTCTTGCTCCACCCGTCAACTACAGATCCTCTCAAGTCCAAGCAATTACCGACAGGACTGGGCGAGACTACACTCATTGCCTGGCTCTTGCCATGGACGCTAACTCCGGAACACCTTGCCCGCGAACCTGTGCTCATCGAGGACGCCGCCCACGACAGGTGGTTCTCCACCCTCTCACCAGAATATAACAAAGTCAAGAGTCTCTTCCTTAAGGACGTCAACCATTGGAACAAGATGGTCAAAACTCGCCCTTTCCTCCAATATGCACTGCGGACCGTGGGCATGCCGGGTGAACTGTACAAGTATCTGCTAGAGTCTTCGTCCCGAACGTGGTCCATCATGCCGCCGCGGGAAACAGTCAAGAACGGGCTAGGAGACTTGGAAGGCCAGCTGTTGACGAGAATACTGAAAAAGATTGAACAGGATGGGGAGAAGCAGAAGATCAGGCAGGCAGGCAAGGGAACGATCGCTGGGATGATGTTCATCCACGTTGGTGCCCTCTGCCAACTACAGTCTTATCAATATTTCTTGCGGGCCCTTCTTCAGACATCCACCTACACCAGATTCTATACGTATGGTACTCACCCAAAGGTTCCATCTAGCTTTTGGGGTGTCCGAGAAATCTACCCATACGGTACGTCCAGGTCGTACCTTGCAGTTTCATGCATTGACCTTTGTTTCCTAGGTGGTGTTCTCACCTTGACTCCCAGTGCATTCCTGCAACACCCCTTGCAAGTTACACGCAAATTGAAAGCTCTTGCAGAGAATCCAACGTGGGTGGTGTACATCCTCCCGTCCGTCCTTGGTATGATTGCGTCCATCTTGAACGTCACCGAGGTGTAGGTTCTCCCAATTCATGCCTGGAGCCATTAGCACTGACCCTTGCTTCTTAGTGCAAAGTTTCCCTTCCCTTATCTCCTAAAGGCTATTTCCCAAGGAGAAGTTGCCATGATGCAAGCCCCACCAGACACTTCCTCTTGGTATGGCCGAAACGACCAGAGGCAAACTTGGCTTCGAAACTACATCCAAGGAAGACCTTTGAAACCTGAAGAGGCTCTATCGCAAGGGATTGCCGCATTCAATTCCAAATATGCCAACAGTCGACAGTCGGATTGGGAAGGACTGGTGGAGAAGGAAGTCGACGCCGATCTCAAGCGTATGCAGTATCAACCCTCGCTGGTGATGAATTACCGACGGTTTGTTGTGCTCTCTGGGACGAAGCTGCCTCGGGAACAAGAAAGCTCGGTGCGTGAAGCTCTTTCTGTGCGCAAAGCTCTCACCTTAGGCCTATCCTAGATTGAGTGGATGCTGCCAGGTGACTTTGTTTTCAGGGATAACTTCCCGTCGTGATTGCCTCGTCAAGAGCAGCCAATATTTCGACCTGTATCCCAAACGTTATTCTATAATCACTGTCTTGATACCCTTTGCTAATTCTTACTATCAGCCTTTCTATGGCGTATCTGTAACTCATCCTCCGGCTCTCCAACCTGCAACTCGGAGGACATTCTTGTGAGCCCAATTCAGGCCGTGAGAGCCATCATTCCCGATTCGGGTGAACAATGCCGAACCCACATTCATCTCCGGATCAGAACAATGGGCGCTTGTCTGACCGACAATACTCACCATCGTTCCCCCATTGTCTCTTTGACTCCAGTGCATCAACATGTACAATCTTCATGGAGGAACAATAGGGCGATCGACTGGCTCAGAGCCTTTTAAGTAAGGCGCCGAATGCTTTTGGAATCCTTTCGCCAGTTAACCCGTTATGTGCACAAGGACCTCCGACTGTACCTTAGACTTCCGTTTCAACCCTGCTCTTAAACACAGACCAACCAACAGCTCCCAGTACACACTCACCTTACGCCCTCCAAGTACCAAACAACGATGAACGTCGGAAACATGCTGTCAGTTGTCTCGCCGTTATACCTGTTCCACTCGTCTGATGCCGTACTCCAGATTCGCGACACAACATTCATCGCAGTGGTCGTTTGGCTTCGACGGATTGAATTATCAATCGCCTTCTTCGTGGCCCACGCCCCACCACCACTATTGCTATCAACAGCCACAGACCCAGGCTTACCAACGCGGACCGTTTCAAGTCCTCCCATTGCCTGCTGCCAGTGAAGCGGACCTCGCTAGCGAGAAAGGGGAGAAAAAACAGCGTCGCAATCAAGTCTCGCGCACGAAGACACTGCCATTGGCCAGGGAACGTCGCGACCTTGCTCGTCCTCAAGTCAACTACTCCCCAGCCCCTGCCACCAGCCCCTCACTCCCTCCCAACTCACCCGAATCATTAATTCGAAACATTTCGCTTCGCTCGGCTGGCTCGAGAGATGTGGGAAAGTCACACAGGCCTTCATATTGGAGGCAAGACTATCTTCCACCATCGTCTCCTTGGATCAAGAAGCGCTTCCTTGAACTTCGAAGCCTTGTCACAGGTATGTCCATTGATCGTTCTAGAGCTTCCCGTGTTTAGGTTTTCTTGTCAGATGATGTTCCAACGTTTGCCACCTCCAACTTCCATCGTGGTCTCCGGCTTAATCCTCTCCTTCGCTGCCCCTCTGCAACCCCTCCATCCTTTTACTTCGATCTGCGCCACAATCCTCTCACAACATCCAATATCCACCTACCCACATCCAATGGGCCCGTCGCCGACTTGCACCACCTCCAGTTGGCTACTACCCCTTCTGTACACCACCTCCATATCTGGCATCCTTGCCTACCATGGACGCTCACAGTCCGTTCCTCCAACCCTAGTGGGATCCTCGTTTCAGACATTCTCAGGGGAATGTACGAGGAATTGATGACACCCATCGGGTCTCATGATTGGTACAACTCCGACATGACAGCAGAGGACAGAGAGAGGATCGAGGAAACGTACAAAGTCAGGTGTGGAGGCAATCTCGAAGCGCTCATGGGGGGTATCAGGAGGATAGATTGGTTAGGACCTGATGTGGGATTCTTGGGACTGGTCAAGAGCTGGAATGGGATGTGGGAGATCAAGACGGTGGATGTTGTCGCCTTCAGCAGGTAAAACCTTCTCACTTCGCTGCTTAAATACCTGGTGTGAGTTTATATATGCATGCCCTTGAATATGATTATGTCTTGGCCCCTGTCCATTTAGCTCTTTCGAACCATAGAGTACGGCAAACATGTTTCTTTTCTCATAGGAGGTTCATCGCCGTTAGGCCCTCCCGAAGCTCCTCGTCGGCGTCGATTATATCCGCGTTCTTGACCTTTAGTCCGTCAACGCGTTAGTTGGGGTCAGAGGTATCAGTGACGCGCAGCCTACCGATTCAAACGCAGTCCCTGAGGATGTTTCGACCAACTCTCCGCCGATGATGATTTCATCGATAATCTAGGTAGAGGATTGAGAGCAACGCAGAACCAGAAATAAATTTACCCTGACCTGGTAAGCCTGCTGGAAGTTGAATATGCTGGATATAGGGTGCATCAAAGTGAGTGACCGTTAAGCTGTCAATATTAGGATATAACCGCACATGTCGAGTTCGCAGACCTTGTTGAATTCACGGTTAGTAGTACAAATTTCTCAACCCCTTGCACACTTACATTCCCAAAATATTTATCCAAAATCTCAACATAACGATGCATTATCTCCAAGGTGATCAACTCATTGTCTGCATCTGCAATCTCGCAAATGAAGAACAGAGACGCGTAGCGCCGATATACAATCTATATTTTGTTGGCCATGTGATTTCGTGTGGGTTTGGTCAAGTTTGAAGTGGTACCTTTCTTCCTTGGGTACGGTCATGCTTTTGAGCGCTTATTTCGTTGCACATACAGGCTTACCTTTGAACTCAATCACATTGCTCATCCTTGGCCTGCGTGACAAGACGAGCTGGGTCACTTCCCGAACAGCTTTCGCCTTGACTTTTTCCGGCATGGTTATGTACCATTTGCTGAGCCGGAGTTTACCTGAAGAAATGCAGGAATGGTTAGTCTCGGACTTTCCCTCCATATCACCTACACACCCTGGCGCGAGAGTAGCAGGAGATAGTTGATCATAGAGTGTCCACCTGACTTTTGCTATTGTGCGGGAGTTCAAGTATACAAATACAACCCTATGCTACTTTGCTTCCTTTGGGATGCATGGAAGTAGGGAATAAAGAGGTGGTAAGCGGGTCAAATTGGGGATTAGGATGCTGGGAACACAAAAGGCTTCCCATCAAAGATAAGATTTCCTGCTTGAGCCGTCTTCTTTGTCCGTTTCAGAGCTTCTGAAAGGGCGTCTTTGGGAATTGAACCTTGGCAGTGGCGGGATCATCGGAGAACCAGTACAGCTGGCCAGAGGAGACAGGTTTGACTCGGGCAGCGGGAAGACCCTTCTCTGGGTGGTCCAAGATATCAGCGAGGACATCAGCCTTCTCCCCTCCCGCTGCAACGAATGCGACGCGGGCTGCGTGGTTGATGACGGGGTATGTGAGGGTGATACGTTTGGGAGGATTCTTGGGAGAATCTTCGAGGTATGCTACCCATCTATCTGCCTCGGAGAGCAGAGGGTGGCCGGGGAAAAGAGACGCAGTGTGCCCATCTGGACCCATTCCGAGGAGGATAAGGTCAAAGACGGGGAAGCGGGCTGCATCTTTTTGGGCAAACTCGCGGATGAGGAGGGTTTCGTAGGCATCTGATAGCTCGTCGATATCGTTGAGCAGTGACTCGTCGATGGTGTAAATCTGTTCATGGGATATGTCCACTTTGGAAAACAAGTTGTCCATGCAGGCCTTGTGGTTGGAGTCCTCATGGGTAAGAGGCACGACTCGTTCATCGACGTAATACACATGCCTAAGATTTTCTTGAGAATTAAAGCACGCTACTGCGTCCGTAATGCTCACCAGTTCTTCCACTTGATATCGGGAGCGCCAACAAGACCTCCCAAGAGCTTTGGCAGTGAGCCGCCAGATAAGGCAATGGTGAACTTGCCCTTCTTATCGATCGACTCCTTCTGAGCCTTGCCGACAAAGGCAGCCAAGGACTCGACCAGTGCGTCCTTGTTGGGGAAAGAAAGAAGAATGGGTTCGTGTGGGGGTGGATGTGTGTGTTCGGAAGCCATCGTCGTTTATGTGCAAGTAAGAGGTCGACGGGCGAACTAACAGAAAACGAAATATGCTAGTATTACAATTGGGCTGACGTCATGATCCCAAAATGTCCCTCCGTCCACGAAACCGGTTCTGTTAAAAACCTGCTACCTAGCCTTCTGGTCTGCCTCTGTCTCTGTCTCCTGAAGTGATCCATGAGAGGGTATCCAACGAGGCTCACTAGGTCCACGCCCACTCTTCTGCTGTGGAAGCATCGAAGGAAGTTGTGGAACAGGAGGTGCAATAACTTGATCGCTGTGAGCTGTGATTTCGGATCGCAAGGAAGATAGAGATGCCGGCCTTCGACGGCGACGAGAAGCCGTTGAGTGGTTATCGTCAAGTGAGTCGCGTCCTGTCGTAAGAGTCGTGTTAATTGATTGTTCCTGCCATGAGTGTTACGCAAAAGACTTACCACTGTCACTGCCCAGCTCTACCAAAAGCCAAGGGTCAGCGACGCTTCTCCTATACGATCCATGTCGGTGGCCACTGGGCGACAAAGAGTCTCGGCTGTTATTCACAGACGACAAGGGAGTTGGCAGGATAATTTGCACACCGCTGTAAGGGGCATGAGGAGCACCGCGGATGGTGTTGCGACTAGTGCGTGAATTAAAGCTTCCGACTGACGAGGTAGACAGCGGACGCGTTCGACGATTAGGGGCATGCAGGGAGCGTAGGTCAATGATGGAGCGTGGTGGTGCAGGAGCCGAGGAAGTCTCTGAAGGCAAAGGTGAACAGCTGGCATCGCTCGAATGAAGCGAAGACGAGTCTGCATGGTATGATGGGCTTGGTAAAGACAGATGGTTAGGGGAAGGCAGGTCGACGAGCTGGCTACTGGAAGGTAATGGAGATGCGCTTGATGATGGTGAGAGTAACGGGCTGCTGCGACCCAGGAGGGATGTCCTACTACCAATGGACGGGGGTAAGGGAGGTGTGGGGCTAAACCATGTCTGCGGCCGACTGGCCATGGATCCCTCTAGCCTTGCCAGCTGTTGCTCCCTATGGTGTGCCAAGGGCTGAACCGGGGGTAAAGGGGCGGGGTCTCCGGAGCGCAAGCAGCTTCGTATACTGCGGAAGAAAAAGAAGACGAGCAAGAGACCTCCTCCACTGGCGCATGCTGCGATGATGATGATATTTTGCCGGGACAGCCCTCCATTAGCAGGGGCGTCGTCGCGGATGTGGAGGTGGTGTGTTGGCGGTGTATACATCGCTGAATTTAAAAGAATGTGGGTGTAGAATGAATGACTGGTAATCTCGTTGCTCTGCTGGCTGTCGGCTCAGCACTTCGCCTAATGGCGACGAGCAGATGAGAGGGAATAATTTACTGGCCCAGGGATGAGCAATGGGCGACGACGCAAGACGAGAACAAGAACTCACATGGCCGATGGAGACTAAGAGGTGATTAGTCGAGTTTCAGCTTGCACTTTTGTTGTCAGGTACACACCATAATGATGCATCATGCAAGGGAGAAGCAGTGATTGGGCATCACCGCTTCTCCCTTGTTCACCGACGACGATGAGCGCGGTCCCTCGACATCGAAAGCCACAGTCTATTGCATCCTCAGTACCTACAAAAGCAACACAGCAGACTCTTGCTCGTCGTCTCCTCGCTCACCCACATTCAAACGATGACCTGCCGCCATTGCTAGCGACCCAAAACTTACCTCCGGAAATCACGGCAGAAATCTATGACTTTATTGCGCTCGCTCTGAGGGCCTTTGTGAACACCTGGTGGACAAAGATTACCCGATATGACAAGGAGTTTCTACCACACATCAACAAGATCCTTACCCATGTCATAGGGACGTTCGAGGAGCGGCTAGTGGCCGTGGACCTCGCGCCCCTGGTCTTTCAGGACATCCCTACCATTGTCACCCAGCACTACATTGATTACCGGAATGCTCAGGCCAAACTGTCTACATCCTATGCTTCAGGGGGCGCATCATCCCTCCCCTCTCTCTTTGCTCAGTTGCAACCGCACATGGCGATTCTGCCAGACGGCCAAATAGACGCGGAATACTATCGGCAAATAGTAGACCAAATCTTGAAGCTTTGCCTACCACCAGAGGATTATGAACCAGAAGTTGAACGCAGCATTATACGGGAGATTATCGTCAAGATTCTTGTAAACGATATCATTCCAAAGCTCAGCCAACCCTGGTTTATTCACAAGTCGATCCTCGACCTGGCTGGTACTCCAGAGGAGAGTATATTCGCTGTGAGTAGACCATGTAACCCTCCGGCTTATGCTGAAGCCCGTTTAGCCTTCGCCGGTATCACCACCACCACAAGATACCTCGCTCGTTCATAGCATCGTCGTTCTGATTTTATCAGCTCTCCAATCCTTCTCTGGGATTTGCCTCGCTATCATGCAATCCTACAAACAGACCGTCAACACTATCAAGTTGGTCAACCAGTCACCCACTCAGAGCCCCCGCTCAGACGCGCAGCATCTCAACTTCACGGGTGCTACTCCTGTATCCCTTGAACTCCCGGCATCCATAGCAAACTCACGCACATTCTCAACGACCTCGACCATGTCTTCCTCACAAACTATCACAGCACCTCCAGCACCACCCCTGCCCGAAGACATACGCCAGGATTATCTATTTCCACCCATCACCATGCTCTCAGAGATCATTCTCTCCCAGGACCGCTTCTCCTCGACCCTTATCATGACCACGCTTTCCATGCTTTCCATATCCATGTCCACCTTTATGGACAAGCTCTGCGTTCACATGCTCTCGAATCTTCTATCCCCTGCATTTATTTTGAATATCATACGGACATCAAAGCGGACATTGTTTCCAAACGGCTATCCTGGTCCACCACCAGTCGACCCGACCCCTGAAGAGCAAGCCGAGTTGAAGGCCCGGCTTGTGGCTTGGAAACCAAAGGGCGGGCTCGGTGAGTGTTTCTGTTTCCTCGGACTAGCATGCCTATTTCACTTACCATTGGCTTTTGTTTGACAGCTCATATTTTACCGGTGATACTTGGTTCCGACTCATCTGCTACATTAAACACGGCAATAGAACCGCTAAGCGAAGCCCAATGCAACACACGACTGTTGATCTTCATCTTTGATCGAGTACTCTTCGCTCTATTCCCTGAACTTGTTAACTAGGTTGTATCCCTTTTTCATGACACTTTACGACCAGCAACACGATGTTTCATTTTACGAAGGCATGTACTTATTTTAGGCGAACACAGCGGAACATGTAGGAAGACAGGTATCATATGCGAAAGGTGGTAATACAGCAATTGCGAACAAAGTAAGGAAAACAAGAAAGCAGAACTCAAGAGGCGCTGTGCAAATGTTCATGCGTCATTAAGGGATACAATGCAGATTCAAGCAGTCGTAAGGTGGTTGAATGGTAACATGCTCTCCTGAGCACCGCGTTTGAGGCCGTCGAAGAATGACTGAGGAAAGGCTTTGGTCAAATGAAGCTGATAGTGAGGGGTACACTTACAGGCATGACCTTCAGAACGCGTTGGATTCTAGCGATGCTCTCCACGAGGCTTAGGAACATTAGACGCTCCTCCGCCTCCTCTTCTGCCGTGCGCTGAGATAACAGGCAATGTGAGCAAGGCAAGATGAGACGACGGGAGAGTACCTACAGGCACGCGCGCCGGTACTTCGAGAGGCTCGTACTCGTCATCATAGATGGTGTTCTGGAATATATGTGGTGTTTAAAGAGCAGCGAAATGGACCATCATCGTGCTACTGACCAAGCAAGGCTCCTCGCAGTATGGGGGAGGCAATTCTTCAAGTCGCCGGTAAGGATGGAACCGATGGACACTTGATGGGCGAGAATATGCAGGCAGCCGTCCCTGGTCTAACACGCAGAGAGAGTTAATGCCATATGCGACGCGTGGTGGGGGCATGGTAGAGGTGAAGGCAGGAGGAGACTCCAAGTGGACCTGCTGATTTTTAGAGGTCGTTCCTTCGTCCTGCAAATACATCTATGACGGCAGCATGCCAGCATCCAGAATGGAAAGGGACATTGATTGAGAACGAAGCGATGCGCGATCCGGCGACTATCAAAGCAGATGGAAAAAAGTTTTTTCATCAAAAAAGCTAATAAATGAAACGAGGCAAAGGCGTTTCCCCTCTGTTCCCCCCCACGTCCGTCACGGCGCACATCAGCGCACTAAATTCTTACGGGGATAGTTAGCGCGAAACTCTATAGGCGGCATCATGCTCGCAGCCCTGAGCTTCGATCGAGAGTGACGTTCCTGAAAAAATTGCTCACCTTGAGGAAGACATAAGCTCTCGATCGGAGCATGTTCTAGGTCATAAGGAAATGTACATGTACCTACGAGGCAGCGTAAAGGGTCTCGTAGCCTCTTCGTAGCCGTGCAAACTGCTTCCGCGGGCTTAGCAAGTATTGAGGTACTGCTACTGGGCTGGACTGGATCCTCGATATCACAGAAATAGTTCCGGTTATACCTGCCGTAGATCCATAGAAATAATCGGCTGCCCCGTGCCCATTGTTCTCATGCTGCCTGAGATCCCCGAGTGAGAGGCGTCTTGTTGGATGCCGGTGATCGAGCAAAGTGGTTCAGGGCAAACCTGGAAGATGGATCGGAGTCACCAGTAGGAGGGATTGGCGTGCAACGCGTGCTCCCATGCCTCCTGACGCGTAGGGATAGCTCTTCAGGACAGCGTACAGTATCCGTAGTCAGCGTTCGAGAAAAGGGACCTGTCAGCACAGCTCGAAGAAGCGATCACAACTGTAATCCTCCTTGCACGATGCTCTCGTTCGGCGGTGAGCATACAGCACATCGAGAGCTGAGATGCGGCGGGGTGAATGGTTTGTTTTACCAGGTAAAACCACTCGGTTGTGACCCGTCATCGACGATGGGCGGCAGACAGTATGAACGGTATCGTTTGCAGGAGGGTCGACGCATCTTTCGGACAAGTTTGTCATGTTAACAGCCTGGTTTAGGCTAAGGTTGGACCGCCTATGTCATTGAGCTAACATTAGGTCTCATTTCCAGCCACGACTCGCAAGGGTGTGATTGCCATGCCTATGTCAAAGGCGTAAAGTCCGGCACGCAAAGAACGAGGCAGTGATTGCCGCACGTTGTCCGTATTGGACAGACCCTTCGATGCAATGGCTAAATTTTACTGACACAATTGGTCTCCTGGTATATGGGGCTTTCGCTACTATGAACGGGGCTTCTGGCGACCAACGACCAGGACTACCTACTGATTCGCAGGATCTGTGTTGATTGTTACAAGCCCCCCGACTCGGCAGCCATCAGCCCCACGCTCAGCGCAGGTTTAGCAGTAAATACACATCGACCCCTAATCAAACATATCTGAAGTAAATATGTAGTAGTCTAGGCCCTTAACTGGCAAATTATACCCAATCTTGTCTCCCAAGTTTGTACTTGATTCGCTCAACATCACCCAGACAACGCGGCATTCGTACTCCAGCTCTAGGCCACCTTCTGAGAAGGTGCCCCGACCCCGAACCAATACTTTTCCCTCCCAACTCCTGCGACCCATAGAAGCCTATCAAATTCTATTCAGTTTGCCCGGGAACCACTGAGCCCTTCACACTACTGACCTCATAACCAGCAACCATAGAACGACAGTGATGTTTCCGTGAGCCATCCCATCCCAGGTTAAAGGGGCCCATCTCATGCGTTCAGGAAGGATATAGAAAGATAGGAGCAGGCTGTGAAAGGGTCAGGGCCTGGGTCTCGTCAACGTGCACTCGGGGCTCACTGAAGTATCTTTGTTTCGTATGATGTTAGCAGCGGAACACCCTAATCACGTAAACAACACTCACATCCCCCACTCCAAGGGCGGCAATTACAGCGCCAATCACTCTCTCCTGACTCGCTGGATTTGGAACTGCATCCCTCACAGCACGATAGACGAAAAGCGAGACCAGTCCGAGAAGTAGGGAGGCTTGGATGGAGTGCTGGTCGGTGGCCCATACATGCTGATGAACGGATTCAAGAAGACGCACTGTTTGCTAACTGCCACATGGCCATCTCAGCTTGCGGCTGAAAGATGTCCAAAGGAGCTCTCTGTTCTTCAGGAAGAAGTTGTTGGTAACACCATTCCGCGCCAGGCCATCCCCAAATCATAAAAAACGGCACTATGCTCGCGACTGGAGTGGCGGTGAGTGATGAAGCGCATCTCAGAGCAAGCATAACGACTCACGGGGTTCTATGTACAAGAAATGGACATAGTATATGCCTGGTAGAGCCAAAAAGTCCTTCTTCATAGGGCTCTTATCTTGAGTTGGGAATGGAACGGGTTAAGCTTGCCTCATGTCCCCTCGCTCTAGCCATGAAGGGCATTGACGGCAGGGGATCAATTCATTATGTACAAATTATGAATGCCGCCCCTGTACGGGACAAGGCCACCGACTCCCGAATCAGTCTTAGTCCGCGCGTCGACGTGCAGACCACGTATCCAGTACGTGAACGATCTCGAAGCTATAAAACCAACCATCCGAGTCATCCCTTGATTATTTTGCAATCCACGATGCCCATTCACGAACAGACAGGCACCTTCTCGTACTATCTGAATCCTGGTCGGGCTGGAAGCCCAGGCTCTTCGATATTCGACTTGCCTACAGAACGGCTTGCTTCTGGCGCCACTCCTCCCGTTCTACCTCCTCCCATCCCATCCAAGGATTTGGGGAGTGTCGAACCTCATCGACAAATAGAGGACACTGGCCCATCCTACATTCTTATCTCTGGAGGTACTGGCGGCAATGCAATATGTTCTGCTTTCGTCGATGCATGCTTTGTTCTTCCTGTTTCGGACGATGGCGGGTCTTCGAGCGAAATCATCCGCGTATTGGGAGGGCCCTCCGTAGGTACTTGGCAAGGCTTCGATCCGTTGCCCATGCAAAGGTTAGGCTAACCGCCTACCCGATAGGCGACATACGATCGCGCTTGGTACGGCTGATCCCACCGGCTTCTGAGTCTTCGCCTTTGGCAGCGATTCGAAGCCTCCTTGCTCATCGGCTGTCATCCAGCTGCTCGGAGAGGGATGCACGAGAAGAGTGGAGAGACATTGTCGAGGGACGCAGTTCTCTGTGGAACGGTATCCCTAGTGACAGGAAAGAAACGATTCGAGGTACGGCGTTTATTGCTGCAGGCACCAGTCATCGTCAACTCAGACTTTCAGGCTTCCTTGTACACTTTGAGAGTCAAGTACTCACTAGGGCACATAAGAACTTTGATTTTCGGAATGGGAGGTGCGTCTGAGGTCGGTTTTTCCACTAAATCGTCCACCAACGTAGGAACCTGTAGCATTGGGAACTACTTCCTTGCTGCTGCACAGAATTTCTTCCGTTCTCTGCCGTCGGCTATCTTTCTCTTCTCTTCCATCACAAACAGTCAAGTGAGTTCAACGTGTTATCTCTCGAGAACTCTAGTGAATAATTTTCAGGCCCATATTCTACCAGTCATCATTACCAACCACATTGTCACCCTTGCTGCCGAGCTTGTGAGTCCTTGCAATACCATTGTGTAAATGTGAAGGCTGACGGGTTTACAGGAAGATGGACAGCGGCTAGTTGGTCAATGTGAGATCTCACACCCTGTCCCTAGTATTCGTGCTCCCTCTCAGGGAGATCTCGCGTTTGCTTCATTCGATTTGGAAGAGACGGAGGAAATTGCCGTCTCCTCGCAGAATGTTATGTATCAGAGAGATCAGGATACCGTGGAAGGACTCTCTGCACGTATATCCAGTAAGCCTTGCGGAAAGCTGAGATCGACGCCGACACTAACTCTCGTCCAGGAATTCACTATATAAATAGCTATGGGATGGAAATCCACCCTTTACCGAACCCAGAGTTCCTATCAAATCTCAAGAGTAAAGATGTTCTCGTATATTCCTGTGGTTCTCTATGGACGAGGTCAGAGCACTCTAATACACTCTGGAGGTAGATTTACTAATGCAGGTGCAAGCAGCATCATGCCATGCCTTGCACTTCGAGGAGTAGCCACCGCAATCGCGAGCTCTTATTCATTGCGGGCCAAAGTTCTGCTATGTATGTCAGAAGCCTTCTTATCCGCCTCATTGCGCTGATTGTGACATTTGTAGTGAACTACGAAAATGATCGAGAAACAGAAGGATATACAGCAACAGACTACATTGAGTAAGTCTGGTCAGATGATACTGATATCCCACACAAATTGACAAACGTTTGTGGCTCTTCAGCGCGATCGTCCGGACTTTGAATACAGGTTATGCGAAGCCAAGATACGGGCTTGGGAATGCGCATACTATTTACCCTCCTTCTGCCTTTATCACCGACCTGCTCTACCTCCCAGATACCAAAGTGCCCGTGGACGAGGCTGCAATTACTGTGAGTGGATGTTATCAAGTGTTGAAGCGACTGATAACTAGAGTCACGATGTCTAGAAATTGGGAATCAGGTGCATGCCGATAAGGGGCGGAAATAGACTTGGTGAGAAGGTTCTGCGATTCGAAGGAGAAGCACTCCGGGGTGTGTTGGACGGAATATACATAGATAGGAGGAAGGAGTAGACGTACCAACTTTCCCACCGTTTGTGGGGGGTCTTTGTTGTACGTGATAGAGTTCATTCAGTTGCAATCGGTGTCATCGAAAACATATTATGCTTCTTGCCTTCAACATCCATGGCACCCCCTGAGCAGTTCCCTGTAATGACCACAAGAGATTCACTCGATGGTCTGTATACCGTGCCCAGCAAAGCCAAGCCCGCTGACATCATGATCAGCTTTGACCCCTAGGAAAGCAACCCCCCACATGGGCGCTAACACCAAAGCCTTTCCAGTAACACCATCTCCAGCGGCAAACAGTACGGAGAGCGCGGACTATATGCAAACACCCCCCTCGCACGAGCCTGAACATGGTCCTGTAGCTATTCACGTCGACAGCGGCTCAGAATCAGACACCGACAGCGACAATGACCTGGCGCACGACGCTGCTTGTGGAGTGCGAAGGCGTTCTCTCTCCCGGGTCACCTTTCGCTCGAGAGTTCGCATAACATCAGGACTAAAACAACACCGCCATGGCATTACACCGCACACCCCTTATCCGAGTGGATTGCATGGTTCTACGCCAATGTCTTCGCGGTCGTGCTCACCCTCCTCGTCGATATCTGCGCCGCTAAGATTCCATTCTGAGGAGACCGGGGCAAAGCCAGGATGGGGTACGCTAGGCCAACGCGTATCAATACTCGCCCAACGAAGTGCACAAAAGCGGCGCGCCAGAAAACAGGCCAGACTCATTCAAAGGTCGATGTCTGAACCCTGCTTTGCAGAATTGCAGAGAAGCGAAAACACACCATTGTTGGGGTCTTCGGGGGCGATGTATGGTACATCTTACGAGTGCGATTGCCCTCGGTGTCGGAACGATCAGCAGCCTTCAGATTGGCCTCTGCGCCTGTTCGACTACCAGGTATGTGCGGAAAACACTTGATTGGTGATCATTTCTGACTTGCGCACAGTGGTGGTGGTCTTCTATACGCAGCGCTGTTACATGTAGATGCTTGGAAGACTCGGACGAAGAGGGTCTTGGTGGATGAGTCTCTCTAAAATCTTCTCGATTCTCTTGGACATTCACTGGGACAGTACTATCACCACCAACACTCATACCATCGACAACTGTGTCTATTTATCGGGTTCAAGCTTCCTTCTCTTGGCTCTTCAAAATTTCCTCCCGCTTAGGCATGACCATGGTAGGCGGAAGGGTCTTGATGGGTGGCAAGCGGCTGGCAGCGGTCTTCCTCGCGTCTTGCATCAAGAGCTGATCCATGACGACGATGGCGGCCATAGCTTCGACGATGGGGACGGCGCGAGGGACGACGCATGGGTCATGGCGACCTCGAGCAGCCAGAGTGCCAGCCGAACCATCGTAGCGGGCGGTGTCTTGTGCCTGGGATATCGTAGCAGGAGACTTAAAACCAATTCTGTATAGTTAGGTTAGCCACTGTAGCACATAGGAAGGAAGGTTGGTCCCGTACCTGAAGTATATATCTTCTCCGTTGGTGATTCCACCTTGAATACCTCCACTCCAGTTGGTCGCAGTGCCGAGACGACCGTCAGGACGCAGCACGAAGCGATCGTTGTGCTTGCTACCTGGGACCTCTGTTCCACGGAAACCAGAGCCAATCTCGAACGCCTTTGTCGCGGGGATCGACATCATGGCGTGGGCCAGGGCAGCCTCGAACTTGTCGAACACGGGTTCACCGAGACCAGAGGGAACGTTCCGAATGACGCAGGTGACAGTACCACCAATCGAATCCGACGCGTCCTTTGCGCGGATGATTCGCTGAAGGGAACGTGGTCAGAATATGATATCTTGAGGGATGGACATCAACCGACCTGCGTCATCTTCTCTGCAGTGGGAGGGTGGGGGCATCGCGTAGGATGCTTGTCAACTTCTGCTCGCGAGATGGTCTTGAGAAGCTTTCTAAAGTCTTCAGAGATGGCATCCTCGGCGTCATCGTTGTCTTCATTCGCATCCGAGCGAGTGAGAGATGGAGGCGAGAGTTCATCGGGAAGGTGAATCTTGCCAACAGATGTGACGAACGCAACGATCTCAATACCGTACGCTTCCTTGAGATACTTTTCAGCGATGGCACCGGCAGCAACGCGTCCTGTAGGGAGGGTTCAGGACAGCCTATCGGCCGAAACGATTCATGGACGTACCGATGGTTTCGCGGGCACTGGATCGTCCGCCACCGCTGCTCGCCTTGACACCATACTTCTCGAGATAGGTGTAGTCTGCGTGACTGGGCCTAGGATAGAGATCGGTTTCCGTGTAATCGTGAGGCCTCTGATCCTCGTTTTTGACGAGTAAGGCAATCGGAGTCCCGAGAGTGACTCCATGCTCGAGACCAGACTGAAGATGGACAAGGTCCTTCTCGTTTCTCTAAGAGGCGTAAATTGCATTAGCAGACGCTCTCTAAGAGCCGGGAATGCAAGTCGTACGGGAGTTGTGAGGTCGCTCTGGCCTGGTCTTCGACGGCTGAGCTGGACCTGGACGTCCTGAGGGGACAGCTCCAACCCCTACTCGACGCATAAGCGATGAAAGAGTAAGAAGGTGTGATAGCGCACTCACAGGTGGACAACCGTCGATTATAGCGCCAACGGAGGCGCAATGGCTCTCGCCATAGGTAGTCACGCGAAACAAATGGCCAAAGGTAGACATCGTTGAATGGGTGGGAGATACAGTACGATGTCTAATAAAACAGGCGCATTAGCTCCAGAAAGTCAGTAACGCAGAGACACTGACCTTGGATGAAGGGTGGTTTGGAGATAGGGAGGGAGAGAATGAAGTCGTTAAATAGTCGAGATCATTAGAGTTACCGATTAGATGCCGGAGTTGCAATTAATTGGTGTCAGCCACCCTTTCTCAGACTTTAACTCTGTCCACCATGTCAGCCATCCAACAACCTTCGGCCTCGCGCGCCAGAACTCAGACAAAGAAGAAAGCCAATGACGACGCCTCATATTTTGGGCCCTCGACGTCGACCAGCGGTGTCGGTGCAAAACGCCAGGCGGTGGACAAGCCCGACGGCGAACCTCGCAACAAACGGAAGCGTGCTGAACCCGTAGCGCAAGCCGCGACCAAGAACGTTGCAGTCGAAGTCGAAGCCAGACTATCCCTGGTGCGCCTGTTGCCAATGCTCATGTCTGCTAGGTCTCATGCAGCGATAGGTTGAGTTCAACAAATTGTCCATGGAGGCACTTCACCGCTACATGACCCAGTTCGACATAATCCCATCCATATACCCTTCCCCGCTGTCTGCAGAAGATCCACCACCACCCCTGCTTCTCGTCGATAATCACGGCCAAGCGTCGCGACCTCCCAGCCCACCCCCAGCTACAACACCCGCGAACCGTCCGCGACGGGAGTCGAGGGACCAAAGCCAGCGCCGGCGAAGTTCTCGGCTATTGGATGAAGACCTTCCCTATCGAACACCAGTTCTTTCCGAAGTCTCAGAGCTGCACAACGTCCTGGCCACCATTGTCGAAAAGCACTTCCGCGAGACAGTTGCGATCAACGGGCGAGAGGAAGTTGATACTCTTGCCTCCTTCATGTGCGCTGTAGAAAAAGCAAAGGGCAACCGGCACAAGTCATGAAGACCCACCTCGGCATCATGTCCGCGTCCTATCGCATTGGTTACCTGGGTTCATTGGGACGGGAGCGCTCAACTTGACGCTCAGCACCCTCCAATGTTTGATGCAGGGGCAAACAACCGGCTTGATCTCCCCGGCTCGTCACTTTTGCGCCCTTCTCCTCCCAGGACTTTATGTGTACTCTACGATCTATCGTTTATCAACGACTTGCAACGGATTCGCCAATGACGCTCCTGACGGAGACCGTTGCTGTTTTCATCTCACCAATGCATCACGAACGAGGCTTAAACGCCGTGGGACAAGCGAATCATGGTGGGCTTTCGACCATCTGAAGGCAGCATCCCACAATCATGTCAAGAGGCCTGGACTCGCAAAACATCAAGCTATTAATACGGTTCTCAACGAAACCCGCTGTCAATATTGTAAACATGCGCCTCGAGCAAGATGTGTTCCCGAGGTGACAGTCCGGTAACGGTGAACATGGGCAGATGGGAACGTCTTTGGAGGTTCCGCAACTCTGGGTCGTGATAACAGCTCGAGGCAGAGAGCCTTTCCTCGAGGTCAGTGCTTCTTGGAGTTTGTTTCAAGGTCGTGTTGTTGTTAGAAATAACTGCCCGTCACGGCACGGGTCACACCGGGATCTCCAGGGATCGTCGAGGATAGGCAAGAAGCTTGTTCTTTGTCGCATTTTGGTCGCATTCGCGAAGGACGACCAGGCAACCATGACATAAATCGTTGATGTACTGGTTTCTGCGATTGGCTCTTGACAAAGAGGCTTAAGGCCGTTTCCGTGGTAACATCAGTCGTGGTATTGATGCATGTCGAGTCCCTTAAAAACCGGCCTTGATACAGAAAAGTCCCTCATTCCCCCTTTCCTTCTCTCCCTTTTTTCGTGCAGCCGTGCTGCCAGGTTCGCCTCTCGTTTTGTGAGTACATCTGGCTCTCAGATTCAAATCCACCGCTCATAGATGTTACCAGTTTGCCAGCTTCTTCTTTTCTGTCTCTCTCTCTCCCATTCATTCCTTCGTTCGCTTCTGAGAGGCTTTTCCCCAATCCCTTTTTCCCTTATACATTATGAAGTTCGCGACTGCAATCTCTTCTCTGGTATTCCTCTTGCCCTTGTTGGCACCTGTCGCTGCGCAAGACAACCAGCGTGGCGGGGGAGGCAATAACGGCGGCAACAATGGTGGAAACCAGGGCGGAAACCAAGGAGGTAATCAAGGCGGAAACCAGGGTGGAAACCAAGGAGGCGACCCCCAGACCTCTTTGAGTGAGCGCAAATAATTCCCTCGTCCAGCTGATGGCTAACAGGACCTTCAGCGCTTGATCCTGCCGTCATTGCTCCTGGTTTCGCCAACAACGGACAGGACCCCCCAGTTGCTGGTATGTAAACCATTCCAAATCACTTACTGCCCTTGTCTCACTTTTCTTTCCAGGCCAAGTTGCTTCTCTGACCTCGACGAACAACTTCATCAACTTCTGCTTGACCGTGCCCAACCTCGAGATCACCGATGGAAAGCAAAAGCAAGGTGGCTCATGTAACCCTACTCCCATCGGTGCCATCCCCTCGGTCGACAACATGCCTTCGTCCAAGTTTGTCTTCCCTCCCAACGGTGGCGTCGTGGCACCCAACCAACAGTTCACTATCCAAATGAGCATCAGGAATTTGGTATCGGGTAACTTTGTCAATGCTCAGGCCAACTACTTTGCCGCTCCTCAGCAGCTGCAGGGTGGTACTATCGTTGGCCATTCGCACGTCGTCGTTGAGCTATTGACCGCCATCGACCAGACAGAGCCCACAAACCCCAGACAGTTTGCGTTCTTCAAGGTGAGATCGCTCTCTTGATCTACAGAAGCATCCATAAACTGAACATTGTCTACTAGGGTCTTAACGCTGCCGCTGAAGGCGGTCTCTTGCGCGCTGATGTTACTGACGGTCTCCCCGCCGGTGCCTATCGTCTGTGCTCCATCAACGCTGCTGCCAACCATCAGCCTGTCATTGTTCCTGTCGCTCAGCATGGTTCTCTCGATGATTGCGTCTACGTAAGTTGGTTTGATTGCCAGGCTTCTTCTCAGCTAACCGTTTGACACACTAGTTCACTGCTGGCGATGCCCCTGCCCAAGGTCAACAGGGCGGCAATCAAGGTGGCCAGCAAGGTGGTAACAACAATAACCAGGGCGGAAACAACAACAACAACCAGGGTGGCAATAACAACAACCAGGGCGGCAACAACAACAACAACAACAACCGCCGCGGTCGTCGTGGCTGGTCTCGTGCCAGGAGGTAGTCGGTTGGCTTTCCCTCATATAGCCAGCGTTTTGTTCGTTCGATAATAGATACCCCCGCATATGACTTACCTTATTGCATTCGCTTCGACCCCACTTCATTTTGTATCCTACTTCACCCATTCGCTTACCCACAGCTAGAGGCTGGCTTTGGCAATTAAAATTCGAGATGGCTTGCTTGACCCCATATTTGGTGTGATGATTCGAAAGGCAAAAAATGAATTAAAAGAGTGACTGTCTACAGAAACGTAGATGGATTGTTCATCTCTGGGCTGCGAAGCTACCACTATTGTAAGCTGGAGATGGCCTTGATGGTAGACCATAGGGGTGACGAAAGGCTGGTAAGGCCGGTAAGGATTCTCGCAGTGAGAGTCTCCCACCTTGAGCTTGTGGGGATGGCAGCCCGTTGAGGTCTGCCCCCGGGCGCGAGAAGATCGACAGAGTCGAAAGGGTCTTGACCGAAAACGCAGTAGAAGGGGGTCGAGGCCTGACTTCTGTAATCTCTGGAGTCGACGTTTGCGAATTTGAGATTTCAGTGAGCTCGTCAATGTCGGAGAGTTGACTCCATGGATTGGCTCGCGCTGGTTCACCAAAGGACGAATTTGTCACGGCAGCAGCCAGTTGCTGTTGATGCTGCCAGTGCCGTCGCCGCCTCATCCACCAGAACAAGGCACAAGCGAGAATGGCGATGAAAGCCAGACCACCGACGACAGACCCTGCGATGATGGCAGCGTTGTTCGACTTGCGAGAAGCAGCTGAAGGAGCGACTGGACCAGCGGTACTCTCAGCATCTGACGTCCTAAGGCACAGTGTTATCGAAATCGTTGCACTTGTTCGAAATCGTCACTCACCAGTAGGTGATAGAGTCCAAGGCCAACACTAGATCTCGTTCCGTGCTTTCGCAGACGTGTTGAATGGTAAACACATGGGCCCCGGGCTCCACAGGCTGGTCAAACAGTACAAGACGGGGAATGAATATAGGGGCTGCTTGTCTACTCTCTGCCGAGATATCCGACCATGGAAGGCGAGTATCCTGTCGGAGGCGATTGTCGATGTAGAACTTTACTCTGCACTCCTTGACCCTAGTCACGCAGAGTGGTCAGTGAGGTAAACGCACGAAGGTCACAAGCCATACCGGGCTGGATCGACGTCTTGGCCATCTCTCTTGAAGGCGACAAAGGATGCAGCGATTCTCGTTCCTGAAAGGCCGATGAGTCACCTATGAGGGACGGAAACATGGTAGGCGTACCTTCGAAAGACAGGCTCGCGTTGGATTGAAGAGCGCCCTATGCAAAGGTACGAGATGAGATGGTAGACAGAGCAGATGCCAATTTCCCTCACCCCTCTTGTAGTATGCCAGCTACCTGAATTAGTTGGAAAATTAGTAGCTCACTTAGCTGTACTGGATGGCTGCAACTTTACCGCCTTGTGTGGCCGCGACAACCTCTCTGGTAAGAGCATCGACAGATAGAGGACCATGGCAGTTCTGGCAGATATGGTTCGGGCGCCAGTTAAGGCCATCAACTAGAGATGTGTATGAAATCTGGCCATTGGCGTCGTCGATGATGACCTCTCGAGCCACAATGAGGCGGCCAGCCGCAAAGAACAATGTCCAAAAGAAAAGAAAGAACATCAAACAGAGAGCCAGCCCAGAGAACGAGACAAGATGTTAACAGTCAATCCGAGCATGTTTAAGTATTCATGTGTCGAATGGTAGGCAAGACGACTGGCAGCACAGTACAGTGATAGCGATTGACTTCGAAGTGATTTGAAGCAGAAGGAACGATCTGCTTAGTGGTGACCGAGTGCCTTAGCATCATCTACATCAGCCCTAGTATCACACGCGCCTAATTATAGGGCGCATCCATCTTTCCCAACTACAATCATCGAAGCTCACGGGTAGATCCTCGATCCAGACTCTACAATGTCTGAACTAGATATTGCAGAGGAAATTCGAGCTACATTTCCAGGGACTGAAGAGATCGTCGTCCAGTACCTGTCTGGGTACCTCGTTGACGATGCAGGAGAAGATGAAGACATCCTGCAGATTGGCCGTTATATCCTCGAGTCTATTGCTGGAGATGAACAGCGCCAGCAGCTCGAGGACCTTATGCGGAAGCTGGAATCTCTCCTAGACGACCAGCTGAAGGCTCGTCAAAAGAGTCGAACGCAGCCCAAGCTTCAGAAACTGGACAAGGTCATGGATATGAGCAAGACCGCTCTATCAAAGACCTTGGTTATGAACGAGGCTGTAGATCTCGAATCTGTCAACAAGGGAAAGTGAGTGTTTTTCCGTCTATGACCGTATATGGTTACTCACGTTTCTTAGAGCTTCGCGTGTTGACATGAAAAAGTTGGAGAAGGCTGAAGCTAAGCTTCGGGTACGTTACTTGGAAAGAAACCCGTTATGCCAGTCGCCTTATCATGGAGTAACGATCAGGCTAAAATTGAAAAACGAGCGAAGAGAGATCTTTACGAGGGCTCGAAGCTGCTAGACGCTCAGAAGAAACAGGTTGAGTGCTTCTCAGTGCTTTGCAGATGGCCAGACCTGACCTGACTTTGACATCACAGCAAAGCTACGAGGAGATGTTCATGAAGGTATGCAGGATCAGAAAGCTCCCTGAAAGAAGGCTGTATCTGACACAAGATAGATCAATCCTCTCGACGCTGCGGCGAGTTCGAAGAACAAGAGCAAGGACGTTCATTTGCCCTCGATCGATGTCAACTTCGGCTCAAACAGGATCTTGTAAGTGCTCTGTAAGTTGTCGCGGACTATCAAGCTGATGAAAGCTATTCAGGTCTGGAGCAAGTCTCACTCTGGCTTATGGACGGAGGTACGGCCTTATTGGTCGCAATGGTAGGCACACGTTATCAGTGCGATTTGGCGTTGTCCTGACGCACATGTCCCAGGTGTTGGTAAATCGACGCTGCTGCGTCACATTGCTATGCGTGAAGTTCCTATCCCAGCCTACATCACTATTTTGTTTGTCGAACAGGAAGTAAGTTAACTGTTCTCCCGCAGCATGCAGCGGAGGCTGATCGTTGCGTGAAGATTGTCGGAGATGATACCACCGCTCTTGACTCTGTTCTCAAGGCCGATGTCTGGCGAGACCATCTCCTGAAGGAACAGGCTTCTCTGGACATCAGGCTGAATGAGCTTGACACCGAAGGTGACGACAAACGTTTTGTCGACGCAAGGGAGGAGCTTTCGTCCAGGCTCGCGGAAGTACATTCTCAGCTTGCTGAGATGGATGCTGCTAGTGGACCTGCAAGAGCAGCTGCACTACTAGCAGGTATGAATCAAAGTTTCCCATCAAATTTCCGCCTTCTCACTCAGACTTGTTAGGTCTTGGCTTCGATGAATCTGATCAGCACCGGCCCACGAAGTCCTTCAGTGGTGGTTGGCGTATGCGATTGGCTTTGGCAAGAGCTTTGTTTGTGAAGGTGCGACGTTTGACTTGTCTCTTCCAGCCCCTTTCTGAGACACGAAAAGCCTGCCCTTCTCCTGTTGGATGAACCTTCAAATCACAGTATGTTAAGGTCTAGATGTATCCAAGATCCATACTGACCACCTGTAGTCGATTTGAATGCTTTGGCGTGGTTAGAAGACTACCTTCAGACATGGCCTGGAACTATCCTTGTCGTGTACGTGACTTTACGCGGATGAAGAATATTCTAAAGCTCACATTCCTTTTAGATCTCACGACAGGGCATTTCTGTGAGTCACCAAAAGACTCTAGGCGATGCCGTTCTAATGGCTTTCCAGAGATGCTGTAGCGACTGATATCATTCACCAACACTCTGCCCGTCTGGATTATTACAAAGGGTACGTCTTTCGCCAGCCTTGTATCATTCATGTACTGAAGGGCGTTGGCTAGAAACTTTTCACAATTTTACGCCACGAAATCTGAGCGCGACAAAAATCTGCGCAAGGAGTATGATACGCAGATGGAGTACCGTAAACACTTGCAAGCGTTCATTGATAGATGGCGCTACAACGCCAACCGCGGTAGGCCTTTACGCCTTGTCTGATTTCAATCTACTGACAAACGCCTCTCATAGCTGCTCAAGCACAGATGAAAATCAAAATTCTGGAAAAGGTACGACAAGGAACAATCTACCTGAGATGTTCGGCGTTGACCATTCTGTGTTCAGCTTCCTGACTTGGAACCACCGGAAGAGGATGAATCGGAGACGTTCAAGTCAGTGAGCCAGTATTCTGCACATTCGCTGTGATCTGACCTCGTGTTACAGATTCCCTGAGACAGATAAACTTTCCCCACCGTTGCTGCAAATGTCCGAAGTCACCTTTGGCTATTCACCTGACAAGATTATCCTCAAAGATGTCTACTTCGACGTTGGGCTGGACTCCAGAGTGGCGATTGTCGGCGCTAACGGTGCCGGAAAATCAACACTGTAGGCACCTTCTGTTAATACTTGAGATCATCGCTGACAATCACACAGGGTCAAGGTCTTGACGGGCGAGCTTCAACCCATGGGGGGCCATGTTACACGTAATGGTCGGCTTCGTGTGTGAGTACATTTCAAAGCGGTCGCTTCGAACCTACCTGACCCACTGCAGAGGATACTTTGCCCAGCACCATGTGGATACACTCGAGCCTACCATGTCTCCCGTCCAATTCCTTGCATCCAGATTTCCCGGCAGGACCGAGCAGGAGTACCGAAGCCATCTAGGAAACTTCCAGATCAGCGGGATGACAGGGTAGGGCGCTCCTATGCTCGGTGTTTGCTGCAGTCATGTTGACAGCTTGGTAGCCTGCAACAGATAGCCACACTCTCGGGAGGACAGAAATCCCGTGTCGCATTCGCGCTCCTATCACTACAACACCCTCACGTTCTCCTCCTCGACGAAGTGCGCGTGGCTCACCTATATCAAAGACACCACTAATTCGCCATTTTAGCCCACAAATCATCTTGATATTGAAGGTTTGGACGCACTCATGAAAGCACTACAGGCATGGAACGGTGGTGTCATCATCATCTCTCACGACGAGCGCTTCATCACGTCCGTCGCGAAAGAAGTAGGAGCATTTTAGCATCGAGTTCATGTCCCCACTGATCCTTTTTGCAGCTTTGGGTTTGTGGGGATGGAACAGTCACGAAATTCAAGGGAGATGTTCAAGCTTACAAGGTCAGATATTGCTTCGTTTTGACACTGAAGCAGCCACTGAAACAATAGGCCTACAGAATCTCATTGTTAGCAACATCAAAAGCAAGCCATGATTGGTTTATTGTAGCTGCACGCTGTCGTATTTAGTTGAGCTTGCGAGTGTATGGTGCCGGCCGCTTAGTCACCGCTACTTTGGAACAACGGCGGATTTGGCGCCGCGAAATTTTTGAAAATTAGACCCCCCTTGGGGCTATCTCTGAGGTACTTTTGGGTTTGTAAGAAAGTATCTTTGCACTTTGAGAACACAGGTGATGGTATAATGAACGCTTAGAAGCCACAAAAGAGGAAATACAAGGTTGAAGATGCCTCGGCATTTTGGGCGCTTAAGTGAATGCGTGGGAATTTCCTACTTGTTAAAGGTAAACGGCGGATTGCCCGAAGGCCATATATTTTATCTCGGTCAGTTTTGACCCAATCGAAAATCCCTTTAGACAAAATGTTCCCCTAGCTGAATGCTGCATTTTCACTAGAGGAATAAGGATTCTATGGTTCCCACGATCCACAATTTCCGTTGTTCCAAAGTAGCGGTGACTAAGTGGCCGGCACCATAGTTCGAATGAATGTAATTGCACCCGTGCTGATGCCAAGATTTCGTGATTGCTCACGCTCACGCGCCTCGCGTAAACACAACCCTGCACTTTTGATTGTCAACAACGTTCAACCACACAGCGAGGACAACAGCGACAGCAGATCGTTGCTGCCCTTACCCTCTACAATGAGCTCAGCTGAATCAGAAGACTATAGCGACTCAGGCTCCGAATCCGGGGGCTATGCCCCCGTGAAGAAGGCAAGTCGCGACATCCGCCTTGTAGAGAGGACTGTTCGTGTTGACCACGTCCTTCATAGACTGCCGGCAAAGCTGCCCAAAAGAAGGCACCCACGAAGCCAAAGGCTGCCGCCAGTGGATCTAAAGCAAAGGCTCCTGCGAAGAAGAAGGTTGTGTCGTCCGACGAAGATAGTGAAGCGGATGAAGACGAACCCGTGTCAAAGGCGAATGGGTCGTCTGCGGCTGCAGCAGGGCCATCGAAGAAGAAGTCTGCGTCGGAAACGTACCAGAAGGTGAAAAGGCTTTATTTGTGCGATTGGAGTGGCAGGTGCTAACACTACCCCTCCAGCTCACCCAACTCGAGCACATCCTCAAACGTCCGGATTCGTACATTGGAAGTATCGAGACGATTACAGCTTCAATGTGGACATATGACTCGGACACCAAACGCATGGTGCAACGGGAGGTCACCTATGTCCCCGGTTTTTTTCAAAATTGTCGATGAAATCATGGTCAATGCTGCTGATAATAAGGTGGGCTTGTATCTGAATGTCGTCACGGGGAGTGTTGAACGAATCTCTAGATCAACGACCCGAGCATGGACACCCTCAAAATTAGCATTAACGTGGAGGAGGGCACCATCTCTGTCTACAACAACGGGCGTGGTATTCCCATCGAAATCCATTCCAAGGAGAAGATCTACATTCCCGAAATGATTTTCGGGCACTTGCTCTCTTCTTCGAACTATGACGACGACGAGAAGAAGCTGACTGGAGGCCGTAACGGTTACGGTGCCAAGCTCACCAACATCTACTCGCACGAGTTTACTGTCGAAACGGCAGACAAGGCGAGCCAACAGAAATACAAGCAGACATGGACCGACAACATGAGCAAATGTGGCAAAGCGAAGATCACCAAGAACTCAAAGGGCGAGGAGTACACCCGCATCACATTCCGCCCCGACCTCAAGCGTTTCGGAATGGATACTATTGACGACGACACTGTCAGCTTGCTGAAGCGCCGCGTTTACGATATGGCCGGCACCGTCAGGGACGTCAAGGTCTTCCTCAACGACGAGCGCTTGAAGATCAAGAACTTCAAGCAATATGTCGACATGTATGTCAATTCGGCACAGGAAATCGCTGCAGAGAAGTCCGGAGGCGCTGCTCAACCCAAGCCGGCAGTCATCTACGAGCAAATCTCTCCTCGCTGGGAGGTAGCTTACACTCTCTCGACTGAGGGCTCCTTTCAGCAAGTCTCCTTCGCCAACTCCATCGCGACTACGAAAGGTGGCTCGCACGTCGATCATCTTGCAAACCAAATCGCGAAGAACCTCATCGCCAGCATTTCCAAGAAGAACAAAGGCGCAGCTGTTAAACCGGCGCAGATTCGCAACCACATGTGGTTATTCGTCAATGCTCTGATTGAGAACCCGACTTTCGACAGTCAGACGAAGGAGTATATGACACTCACAGCGTCGAAGTTCGGATCCAAGCCCACAATTTCTGACGACTTCATCAAGAAAGGTAAGAGCCTCGTGGCTCCATCTTTCCCCCCGTTAACTTTCATTTTCAGTGCAAAAATCGGGGATTATCGACAATGTACTGAACTGGGCCAAGTTTAAGGCCGACCAGCAGATCAAAAAGACCGATGGTACAAAGCGTAGCAGGTGAGCTGTTCGTCAAGTTTCTGCTGCACCCACATTGACCGGCGCATCATAGACTGCTTGGTCTCACCAAGCTGTCAGACGCGAACAACGCTGGCACGAGGCACGCCAAAGAATGTACGCTCATCCTCACGGAAGGTGACTCTGCGAAGGCGCTCGCCATCGCTGGTCTTGGTGTCGTCGGTCGTGACAACTTTGGTGTCTTCCCACTTCGCGGAAAGCTTCTCAACGTTCGCGAAGCTCGGCACGATCAGATTATGAAGAACGAAGAAATACAGAACATCAAGAAGATTATGGGCTTGCAACATAACAAGGACTATACCGACACCGCCAGTCTGCGTTACGGTCGTTTGATGATTATGACGGATCAGGTATTGTGTTATCCATGCTGCATCACCCTCATGTGTCTAATATCGACGCAGGATCACGATGGTTCGCATATCAAAGGTCTAATTATCAACTTCTTGGATCATTTCTATCCATCTCTCCTCAAGATACCCGACTTCCTTGTCGAGTTTGTTACCCCCATCGTCCGAGTAAGCCTTGCCTTCACGCCGTGCAAACACACGCTCACTCAATATCATAGGTCAAGAAAGGAAACAAGGTCAAGGATTTCTTCACCATCCCCGAGTATGAGCAGTGGCTCGAAGATACGCCCGACGCACGTAAATGGGAGTCGAAGTACTACAAGGTTTGAATGTCCCATAGCCACCTTTCGAACCTAGTCTCACGCCCTCTTCACAGGGTCTGGGTACGAGTGAGGACAAAGATGCCCGTGACTACTTTAGCAAGATGGAGAAGCATATGATCCCATTTGCTCCTACCCAGGATGGCGATCGGGACCTTATCGAGCTTGCTTTCAGCAAGAAGAAAGCTGACGACCGTAAGGAATGGCTCCGCCAGTTCAAGGTACGCTCGTCGTTCTCGTAAGCTCAATGCTCTCTGCTGACACCGTGTTGCAGCCCGGTACATATCTCGACCATCGTCTTGAAGAGATCCCGTACTCGGAATTCATCAACAAAGAGCTCATCCTCTTCTCCATGGCCGACAACATTCGTTCAATCCCTTCAGTTGCCGACGGGCTGAAGCCGGGTCAACGCAAGGTGATCTGGGGTTGCTTCAAGCGCAAGCTGAAGAAAGAAATCAAGGTCGCTCAGCTCGTCGGCTACATCTCCGAGCATGCAGCCTACCATCACGGTGAGGCCAGTTTGGGTGCCACTATTATCAATTTGGCGCAAGAGTTTGTTGGCTCAAACAACCTCGCCCTGCTCGCACCGAACGGCCAGTACGGAACGCGTGATGTGGGTGGCAAAGACCATGCTGCTCCTCGTTACATTTTCACCAACACCAAGAGCATCACGCGAACTGTGTATCACCCCAGCGACGATCCCCTCCTTAACTATCTAAAGGATGATGACGCTCTGATTGAGCCCGAGTGGTACATGCCCACCGTACCTGTCGTGCTGATCAATGGCGCTGAAGGTATTGGCACAGGTGAGTCTGATCGTTGTTAGTTTTGTGAGAGGCCGTCGTTAAAACACACTTCTTTAGGTTGGAGCACCAACCTTCCTCCCTACAACCCCAAGGATATCGTCGACAACCTTCGCCGCTTGATGAGGGGCGAACCCGTGGAACCGATGACCCCTTGGTGGCGTGGCTTCAAAGGTACCATCAAGTCGACAGGTAAAGGCAAATACGACGTGATGGGTGTTGCAACCAAGATCAACGATACCACTGTCGAAATCTCTGAATTGCCGATTCACAAGTGGACAAGGAACTTCAAGGAGGAACTGGAGAGCTTGATGGCGGATGCGAAGGGCGCTAAGGAGAAGGAGAAGGACAAAGAGAATGACGATGGCCAGAAGAAGGCAGACAAGAGGTCTGGTATGGTCAAGGTCTGTCATTGGTTTTCGAGTCGGTGTTTGGGATACTGAAGAGCCATGTAGGACTTCAAAGAGCATCACGACAACTTGAATGTTCTGTTCGAGGTGTCGATGAACGCCAAGGACCTTGAGGCTGCGGAAGAGAAAGGCCTTATCGAGTTCTTTGGCCTGACTACCAAGATTAGCACCACCAACATGATCCTCTTCGACTTCGAAGGCAAGATCAAGAAGTATGACACTCCAGAGGAAATCCTGGAGGACTTCTTCCCTGCTCGTTTGGCTTACTACCAGAAGCGCAAGGTACGAAGGCGAAACTCCAGTAAAAATAATTGTATTGGTATTGACATTTCCTTGCAGGACTACCAAGCGAATGAGATCGAGACTGCCTACGACAAGATTAACAACCAAATTCGCTTCATTGAGATGATCGTTGACAAAAAGCTCTCCGTCAACAATCGCAAGAAGGCCGATATCGTTGCAGACTTGCGCAAGCTCCAATTCCGCCCTTTCCCCAAGGTGCGCAAAGCCAAGGCCACCAAACCAGACGAAGAGCCAGACGAGGAGGATGAAGACGAAGACGGGGGTATCGACGCCATCACCGATTACGACTATCTCCTAGGAATGGCTATTTACAGCTTGACCAGGGAGAGAATCGACAAGCTGAAGGCGCAAGCAAAGGATAAGGAGGCTGAGCTGATGGCCCTGCTCCAGAAGTCGCCCAAGGATCTGTGGAACACTGATCTCGACAAGTTCCTTGAGGAGTGGGAGGTGAGCACGACGATATCCCCTTCACAGAAATACCATGATGCTAAGCCCTTGGTTAGGTGGATTGCTCGATCTTTGAACAGAAGAAGGGCGAAGCTGGCGCTGCCAAAGGCAAGAAGCGCAAGCAGAAGACGCTCAAGACTCGCAAGTCGATCGGTACTGGTCGCAGGGGTGACGACTCTGAAGACGACGACTTTGTGCCGATCAAGGCACCGACAATGGCTGCCAACAAGCGAAAGCCCGCAGCACCCAAAGCATCCTCGTCCAAGAAGGAGGATGACGATGGCATGGTTGTTGACAAGAAGCCGGCCGTAGCGAAGCGTGCGGCTGCTGCAAAGAGGCCTATCCTTGATGACTCGGACGGTGATGGCTTTGACTACGGGGATGTCGAGGTGAAACCTGCACCATCAAAAGCTAAGGCGAAACCCTCTGCAAAGGGGAAAGAGAAAGAAGTCCTTGAAATCGACGAAGATGACGACGACGAGCCCCCCAAGGCACCACCTCGCAAACCTGCTGTGAAAGCCTCTGCTGCTGCCGCAAAGCGGAAACCTGCTGCGAAGCTGGAGGACTCGGATGAGGAGAGCGATCCGCCGCCATCTTCAAAGAAACCTGCGGCCGCAGGAAAGAAGAAGACAGTGCTCTCTGATTCGGATGACGATATAGAGATGCTTCCGCCTAAGGGGAAGGCCAAGGCACCGCCCAAGCGTAAAAGGTAGATGGTTGTGATCTCCTCGTTGAAACGTCGCTTACGCTTTTCCTACTTCCCTACAGCCCGGCTATCTCGGACAGCGATGAGGAGGCCAATAAACCCGCCACAAAGAAGAAGATTGACGACTTCTTTGGAAAGCCAGCACCCCGGAAGATCTCCAAAAGCATGAAGCCGGCGTCTCCCCCCAAGCCCAAGAAGACAGTGGCGAAGAAACTGAGCGAGTCAAGTGGTGAAGAGGATGATTATGCACCTGCTCCCAAGACGACAGCGACCAATCGACCTGCACGGGCTGCTCGAGTTGTTTCGAAGCAGTATGTTGAAATTCTTTCGGATGGAGAAGGCGGGGGTGATGACAGCATGTTCGTGGATGATTCGGATTAGTTCTAGGCCTTGTGACGTATCTTGTGATTGTATATTTGCGACCCAATATGATAGATTTCTGAGTAGCGACGGCAGCTGTACCTTGCACATCCTCCTCATCGTCGTCCACGGTAATGGACTCTTTCTTCACCGTCCAGGCGCCGAATGCAAATCCGTCGCTGGACGCTGCCGACAGCTTCGCCAATGCAATCGAGAAGCGCCACAATATTGCAACCTTTGCCCTCCCGGCTGCAACCTTGGCACCTCTTCCCCATCCCACAGGGCCTGCCGCTTCCTCATCGTTGCCAGCGCCCTCGTCATTCCCATCCATTAGTCCTTCTGGGCTGGCCCATGCTCTCAAGGAATCAGATACACTTGTCCTCGACATTCGCCCCCATGCAGCCTATTCATCGGCTCGGATACCTACTGCCGTCTCCTTGTCAGTTCCCTCTACGCTCCTCAAGCGCCCGCTCTTTTCTTTGCAGCGGTTAGCAGCCATGCTTCCCTCAAAGACTGGACGAGCGCGTTTTTCGACTTGGCGAACGGCCAAGTGTATCATCGTTTACGACGCAGATGCTCACGCGGTGCCTGACAACTCCAATATCCTCGGTCTCCTTCGCAAATTCAAGAACGATGGTTATGAAGGGAGGATATTCTGGCTTAAAGGTGGCTTCCAGGCGGTGTGGAAAGAGAGGCGGGACTTGGTTGAAACTCGGCCACCAACACCAGACAACGAGCACGACGACGACGATGATGATGCTGCCGTCGTCTCGACTCAGGTGAACTCATCGGTTCTTCGAACCCGACAGCTACCCCTGCAAGCATTCTCACAATCTTCAACATTAATGCACCATTCTCCACATAACACAGCAAGCTCCCAGTGTACACCATCGCATCATATCAGACTCCCATTAACCTCTCAGCAGTCAACATCCTCCCACCAAGCAGCCAACCCCTTCTTCGACACCATCCGTCAGAATGTGGAACTTTCCCATGGAATCACAGAACGAATCCCTCTTCGTCTACCTCGCCGAGTACGCCGGAGAATCGATGAACTCCCCATCCCATGGCTCAAACGCATTGCCTCGCGCGCAGGAAAGTCCCCTGCTCAGCGTCACCCCGCTTGCTTCGACTCTTCATCCGAAGAGTCATTTGATGACGATGCAGGTCCTGATCCTGCCGTGGTCAACGATGGGGCAGAGGCCCTTGCCATGCAGTTCTATCGGATTGAATTAGCAGAGCAGCGTCGTCTGATGGGAATCATGGAGCACCACTCGAAGGAGAGCGGTTCCTTTGGCGATCAGTCATCTGGTCAACCCGTGTTTCCCTTTAGCATCACAGCAGGTGTAGAAAAGGGTGCAAAAAACAGGTCGGTCCTTGATCATTCGATGGCACGACGTGCATTTTACATATATTGGCTAGGTATCGCCATATCTGGCCCTTCGAGCATGCTCGTGTCAAGTTGCATGATAAAGATGATGACTACGTCAACGCGTCTTACGTTCAGCCCCTTGGAACTTCGAAGCGCTACATCGCAACGCAAGGCCCACTTCCAGCAACCTTCACCGACTTCTGGACGTGAGTATACATGTTGAGTGCTCGAAGATACAAGCTGACCAAAATTCAGTCTTTGCTGGGAACAGAACGTGCATGTCATTGTCATGCTCACACGCGAAGTCGAAGGCGCGATGGTGAAATGCGGGTCCTATTGGACAGACAACACGTTTGGCCCTCTTTCTTTACGCTTGGTGTCCACAACAGGTGTGGTCGATTCATCAGAGGAGCCATCCGGCTTCTTTTCGGCATATTCGTTTGACGCGCGCTCCTCTCGCCCCTCCTACCCCCAGAGCAAGCCCTCATCTGCTGCACCCCACAAACATCACCATTACCACAAATCCGAGACCATCAAGAGGGTGTTTGAATTGAGGCATAGCGGTTTTCCTGATGCCAAACCTCGCAAGATCATCCACCTTCAGTACTTGGAATGGCCTGATATGAACGTGCCTGACGACCCCCGTGGACTATTGGGGCTCGTGAAGCAAGTGGACGAAGCGGTTGCCGAGACGGGAGTGAGGGACGAGCCTCTCGCTATCAAACAACGTGAAGGGCCGATTAATGCCCTCGATGTTGACCAGAAGACTGGTGTCGCCAAGCATGCAATGGGGGTCAACAGCCCAGTCCTGCTTCACTGCAGTGCTGGAGTTGGGCGAACAGGAGGCTTCATTGCTGTGGATGCCATCTTGGACTCTCTCAGGCGGCAGATTCACAACCAGGCGGAAGGCCAGCAGTCGAATGGAGACCCGATGATCGTCGACGAACCTCAAGGTTCTTTGCAGCGAAACCTTTCCCCTCCACCAACTGCTTCTTGGCCTGGCCTTGCGTCACAGACGCTTACGTCGGGTCATGTCGTGCATTTCCCAGTCACAGACCCGGAGGACATGCAAGTGGACGACAGCGACGCACCTCCACCAACTTCTGAGATCTCTGAGACAGATGTGGTATCTATGGATTTCTCCAGGGGATCCGGCTCCACAAGCTTCCAAGACACGAAGAGGTGGGCTGCAGGCGTCGATGCCGAGCGAACGAACTCCGAGTCCAAGGCCAATGCTAACGGTATTGCGGCTACGCCCAGCACCAGCAAAGCGGGCCCTGTTCAAAGCAGCTCTGAAGAATCACTCTTAAGCAACCAAACCATTTTCAGCAACGATACAGGCTCCGCGGATCCCTCTTCCTCCACAACGTCTGGAGCTTCGCTTCCTCCCTTTAAACCAATCCCAGCGTTCAACAGCACCCCCCTTTTAGAGCCTAGAGAGAGGACGAGCTCAGCTCCCGCTGTCCCTTCACCGGGCGTTAAGAAGACTATGGCCATGAACCTTCTTAGGAGGCCCGGCGCTCCGCCTTTGCTATCCCTCAACTTGGGGAACACGGCCAGTTTCTCCACCCCCGCACTGTCCACCTCGGGAGCTGAGCAGACGGCATCCGTGGCTTCTACCTTTGGTGCAAACCCCCGGAACGCCTTGCTGAGCAGTAGGCTTGCATTTGACACGGCATCTACAGCCAAGTCCTTCGACTACAAGGACCCCAGACCTTTGCACCTCGACAAGACTCCTCCTCCCCTGGAAGACTTTGAAGATCCCATTCTCGAAGTCCTTCAAGACATGCGTGAACAACGTATGAGCTTGTGCCAGAGTCTTCGACAATACGTCTTTGTCCACTCGGCGATCATCGAAGGCGCTTTGATGTTGCTTGACGAGGAGAAGGAAGCGAATGAAGCCGCGGCAGGTCGCGAGGCAGGCATCGGCGAGAAAGGTGCCACCTTCATGGCCACCTCCAACACGGCTTCGACGCGGCAGCAAAGGAGACGCGATGGAAAGAAAGTCCTTCCACCGAAGACGGCTCCTGGAAGGCTAGCATCACAAAAGGGATCGCGTCATTCGCGAGCCTCCTCGGTATCATCCAATTCACCCTCGAAGAAGCGCACCACCAAGCGGGATCCAGATTCCATAACGCATACCTCTCCTTCAATAACGCGAGACGCTGGGTATCTACCTCCCATCGATATCCAGGGAGGTGCAGGCATGTCGAGTGATGGAGGCGGCTCCATGTCTGGGGGATATGGCTCTGGTGGTTACGCTTCAGGAGGCTATGTGTCGGGGGCGTCAACAGGAGGGAAGCGGAGCGCCAGTCCGACAGAGCTGTTGAAAGAGGGGAAACAAGGGGAGGTTTTGTTGTCGAAGCGACCTAGTGTCAAGACGAAAGGCTCAGGCTTCGGTTCAAGAATACAGCAGCACCGCCAGGAAGAGAGCGGCGCGACGGTGTGTACACCCACGGAGCGCAAGAAGTAGGCAAGAATCGGTTTGCTTTAACGGTTCATTCATATGGTCTCTAATCTCTCTCATCCTGCCTGTACAACTTCATCTCATTTCCGACACTTGCAATTTTTGGATCTCTCCTCTCATTCTCATGTTGACTGCTGACAGGTCGATCTCCATAGTCGCACACGTATTCATCTTATATATTACGCCAGCCGCATATGTTTTGTTTTCATGTTTCTTGTATGGTATCGACATCTGTACCTGTAACACGTCTAATGTACTCTTGTTGAACGCATCGACCACTGTGAGCGAAGCGAGATACCAACGATAAATTATCTTCTACATACATGCGGCATTAAATGGAATGGGGATAGCATTGAGGGGAGATTGGTGAAGTGATGATACAAATGGACTTGCGTCTAGGAAGAGGTGGAAAGTCCATGCCATATGGATACAAATCGTAAGGTCACAAAGTAAGGGAAATAGAGAACGGTGTTGGAAAAGGATCGAAACGACAGATAGTGGTTGCCAGTAATGAAAATGAGTGGACGTCGATTATGAGCCAACATTGAACGATTCGCCACATCCACATGCATCCTTAATATTCGGGTTCTTGAATACAAACTTTGCACTAGAGAAGAGTCAGCATGACTAAATGAATCACAAAGACGACGGAAAACATACCTCAGCGGATCCTCCTTCCAATCCATCTCGCTTCCGATGATAGAAAACAAGGCTTTACTATCGATAAGCACGCGTACACCGTCTTGTTCTACCACCTCGTCAAACTTGCCAGGCTTGTCCACATATTCGAGGTGGTAGGACATGCCGGCACAACCCTTGTTCCTGACACCTATCCGGATAAGCTGTGGTGTTGGACCATTAAGCAGCATCTGTATTCGCTGGATGGCTGTAGGTGTCTAAAAGCAGTCAGGTTTGTCTGTCTGACTCGAGATTGCACAGCAAGAACACACCAGTGAAAGAGCAGCTTTGGTGGCCCGTATCCGAGGTCGAGCTTTCTCAGCTTTGGGTGCTGCAGGTGGCCGACCAGCTACCTGCGGTGCACCCGAGTCATTCGATATCCGCGTGTGTGAGTCGAGGGGAACTGTGTTGGTAGACTTGAGCGAATCAGCTCCCTCAGCCAAAGGTTGTGGAGGTGCTGTTGTCTGCGTCCTCAAGGCAGACATCATCGCCCTCCGAGAGAATATGGACGCCGTTGAGCATGGTATATGGCGTCGACACTGTGAAGAAAGGCCCGTTGTCGCTGTCCGAAGCGATGGGGACGAGAGGCGAGAGATGGCAGACATGATGATAGTCGAGTGAGAGGTAGCACTTTGGCCGGTGTTCTTAGTTTCCGCGATTTGTCATCACTTTCCAAACTCCGGCCTCGTTCCGTCTGCAGCCAATCAAACCCACTCAATTTACGCTCTCCAGACTCTTCGAGACCAGATCGATTCCGTCCGCTGAGACTGTACATGTATATAAATGGAAAAACATCTACCCTATTGCTCTTGTACATAGTTGCCTAGACACAGGAGATGAGGTCTACATTAGCACGAGAAAAGGCCGAGACTCACCAGGGAAGATTCCTTCTTGGCCATTTAATCGGCCAGTCCACCAGTCTTCCTGGCTGTCTGTCTTCTTCACGAGCTCTATCCGCTCTCCGGCACGGAAGGACAGATCACCCTCAGCCTGACGCATGGTCAGTACCTTTGAATTGTTTATTTCCAGAATCATACTCGCCTGTGCGTCGAAATCATAGAGGGCAGTGACGTATATTGCTGCAGGCTTGGGCTTTGGTTTCACAGGGGGTGGAGGCGGTGGTCTCTTTGTCGCTGCTAGACTGGATGAAGCTGAGGAAGCACGAACAACCGATGGTTCTGGCATCGGCAGGTGAGAGCCGCCTGCGGCAGAGGCTGGGGAATATGGAGGAGGAGGCGGGGCATAAGACGACGCGCCAGGCGGTGGTGGCGGAGCCTTCTTGTATCCTGCTCCTGAGACCGCTCTCGATGGTGGAGGAGCGGGAGCAGGCCCTTTTCCCGAAGCGTACGAGGAAGATGCCGTACTCGCGACAGTGTTTGCTCGTGAAACACCAGCGGGGCCTCCTTGAGATCTTTGGGCTTGGACGAGCCTGGCTATCAATACCAAGCCGGAATTCGTCAGCTAAGTAGGGTCACGAGGGTGAAATCGCAACTCACAAACAGAGACGATGCGCTTGATGATACCCAGGGTCTCGATATGCTCCCAAGCATCTGTACGTTTGGATTCATAGTCGTGCTGGATTTGCGGACCTGGGGCATTGGCGATATCGTACTTTGAGTTGTCTGCAAAGCTTTGCATCTTCTCCAACAGCAGGTAATAGATGTTGAGCCTTGAAAGTCATCTCAGCTGGCGCAACACGTTGCGAAACTTCATACTCACTGCATGTAGAAGAACGAATTGAATAGTGGATCGATGAATGCCGTAGCGAGTTGCATGAAGCGCGGCAGATCCTGCTTCAGAGCAGTGTTGATGTACTCGTATTCATTGGTTGAGATCTCGAATTCTTGTTCGAGCTAGGGATAACATTGTCAATCGAGCGTGGAAATACACAATGTGCCCTCATACCTTGAAGAGATTCTTCTCATCGCTCAAGGATTTCTCCTTCTTATCCCTTAACTTTGTCAAGGAGTTGTTATGGCGGTCATAATCCGTGAGCTGACATAGGGCAAATCAGCACCAGAGCATGCAAACGGGCAACTATGACCGACCTTGTGCTCGCGTTTCGTGATAGTCTTCCGGATCGTCTTCACAATGAACTGGAATTCCTTCACTGGAGCCTGGATTCTGGTGTTGATGAGCTCCAACTCAGGAGCTATCAGCTGCTGAAGCTCTTCCATAGCAGTTTGATAGTGATTGACATTGCGTATAGTGTGCGCAGCATCGGGATTCTTCCCCAGGAGATCATACTCTCCTTGAATGGGGGTCATGATAGCAGCAAAGTGTGTTCCGAACCCAGTGCCAGAGGTAAACAAGGCTAGTGCCAGCAACCAGGGGTGGTAGTTTTATCACACCAGGAAATAATAGCAAAACACACGATCCTAGTTAGCATCGGTAGCAGGAATTAAAGCAAAGGAGGAAACGTACATGTCACTGCGTCCACAAACGCCTTTGTGTCCTTCAAAAGCTTCTCCGTGCCTGATTCAAGCATCTCAAACTGACGATGGTATTCCTCGAATTCTGGATCGCTGGATTCTACATGCGCAGTAGCTAGCTGTTAGACACCCCTGCAACCTGCAACACTGATCCCCAAAAACGCACTCTTGGACATTCCAATCTTGCTCGTCACCGCAAACGGCGTCCTGTGACCGTCGTGAGGTTGACTGGCGCTGGTAAATATATATCAGCGTACCTCGCCAACGCCTTCGAAAGTCCTTTCATGGCTGGTAGATGTCGGCGTCAAGGTCAAGATATCTCTGTTCGCCGTCATTTGGATTTTGAGATCACCGGCACACAGCATCTCTTGTCGACATCGTTCTCACGCCCTGCCCAGCATTCTTCGGATTTTGGGTTGTCCTGTCTGCTCGCTGTATGCCTCGATGAGGGCCTCCATCTGCACTTTAAGCTGCATTTTAATTTGATGCAGCTTGCTCTGACCATACGATGAGACGCATGGTTTATTCGCCTGAAGGAAATGAGCTCATGACGTCAAGGAACGCGCTTAGGGGTTACCGGAACCGCCACAGATGACTTTTGACTGGTCAGCCAGTCACTTCGGCGCAACCTTTGAGCTTATATATCTTCCTTTCTCTCTTTCACTTGTACTCGATATACCCCTTGCTTTCTCTTTTTTGCTCTAAAAATGCCGATTAACCAGCCATCGAATCAAATCAAGTGGGTGTTCCAATCTACGTTCTGGATTGTGCTTACGATTGCTCAGGTTGACCAATGTCTCTATCGTTAAGCTAAAGAAGGGCGGAAAGCGCTTTGAGGTGGGTCTATCCAGGATACAGAACCCATTGGTTTCTCATTCCCTTCGCTAGATTGCCTGCTATAAGAACAAAGTCCAGGAATGGCGAACGGGAGTGTGAGTGTAGCTCACGACTCTATCTACGCCAAACTCATTCCATGAGCACAGAGAAAAGAACGTGGACGATGTACTTCAGATCAGCAACGTATTCGTTAATGTCTCGAAAGGCGAAGTAGCTAAACACCAAGAGCTCAGAAAAGCATTTGGTAAAGACGACATGGACGAAATAGTCAAAGAGGTGAGCAACCCTCCCCTTCCCTCCCTGGAATGAACACCCATTGACAATGACATAAGATCCTAAACAAAGGAGAAGTCCAAGTCGGAGAGAAGGAGCGAGACCACGACCTTGCCTCTGTCCGCAAAGAAATTGCAACCCTCGTATCCGAGAAATCAGTCGATCCAGAGACTCAACGTCCCTACCCTGTCGGTATCATTGAAAAGGCCATGGCTGAGGCCGGGTTCAGCGTCAAGCCTGGAAAGTCAGCAAAGAGCCAGGTCACAGAATGTATCAAGCTGCTGCAATCGGATTCGAGTCTTCCAATCCAGAGGGCGAGGATGAGGGTCAAGGTGGCCATGCCAGAGGCGGATAGCCAGAAGCTGAAGGATGAGATTGTGAAGTCTGCGGATTCAATTGAGCACGAGGAAACCGGAGAAGATTGGGAAATTGTGAGTGCTCCCTTGGACGTCGTAGCTTCAGGAACTAATACCACCTTCCATAAAGACCATGCTCATTGACCCCAGTCAATTCCGAGTGATAAACGAGCTACTGCAGAAAGAATGTAAAGGGAGAGGGCGGCTAGAAACTCTGGCATTCGCCGCCACAGCGAGTTCCAGTACATGAGTTCAACCATTCAGCACGAGTGACTCTTCTGGTATTTCCCCGTGCACCAACAGTGGTTTTTTGTATCTTACAGGTCTATAGATTGACATCGCTGAGTATCAGGGGTCTCATAATCTGATTCCAGTTGTCCTCCCAAGTTGACCATGTTGCATCCTCTTTTGGTGGCGTGTGTAGGCGAGACATGTGGATATTTCCAGGTGTTGATGGTCGCTGCGCAGTGCTCGCTAGTGACTGAGTGAGAGAGGATAACTTTTGCGACTTTGGGAAGCCAGAAAAGAGGTCCTGCAAACAGATACTTCATCAGTACCGAACGGCAGGAAAGGTTGGTTGCAAGTACCTCCAACTGCTCTGCAAGCTCTGATGCATTGGTAAAGATGAGTCCGTTCTTGCCGTGCTTGACAAGCTCAGGGAGACTGTATTGGCGTTTGTTAGTTTGGAGCATTCTCCCCCTGGATAGCAGCATGCTCACCATTCAAACCCCAAAGCGCAGACAGGAAGCCCGCACCCAAACATATCCACCACTTTCATTGGCAGGTCCAGTTTAGAAGAGCTGGAATGAAGCGACACTCCTAGATCCGCAGAGCCTACTCTTGGTTCACGTCAACTCGCAGAGACAGAAAAAAAGCACTTACCTAGTAACAGAGGGTAGTCCTCGGCTTCCAACCAGAGGCTGATACACCGAACCCAATTCCAAGACTGCTGCAATGCCGCAACGTCCTTCATGTATTTCGCTTTCAAGGGCCCTTTTCCAGTTACGATGGCCAGTACCTTTGGCAGCTTGGTTTCCTTCCCCTCTGCATTCCCTTCCTTTGCACGAGCCTCATACTTTCCCAATGCTTCCAACAAGATGCTAAAGTCTTCGTCGTCCGTCCATGACGTACTCGAAACCAGCAACGCTGGACGATCTTCCCGCATGGTGGGTGAGCTAATATCAATGTAATTTGGTACTCCCCCTGGCGCGCCGGTGGCAGAGGTAAGACCTGCCCGGTTGGCTTGAAACGCAGAGGTGACCGGGAGGCCAGGGGATTGTGATTGGTGGCTTGTGGATATTTGGGTGAATGGGGTCGAGTATGGAGGGTCGTATTTTGGCAGAAAGCCGTGCAGTGGCCTGTTTGCAATCAAGTGGGGACGTAGTCGTTGGAAGAGCTGATTGGGTGATGTTAGATACATTCGGAGAAGTGAAAGACAAGCAGTACCCCATGTGTTTCCTGAGGAGAGGCTCGATGAAAGTGACGGGGAGGCCTATCATGAAGTACAATCTTTTGGCCTCTACATATGCTCGAGTCAGCGCAAGGACGCATATGTATGGAAATACGACTCACTGCAAATCCCATTCGTGCACCAGCCGATCGCGCATAGCACGAGTCACAAACAGGTGTGCAAACGCAGATCTACCAAACGTTCGCTCGAACCTACAACCATGTCAGCCAGGGAGGCAAGCGGCGAGATAAGGCTAAGAACCATTTGTATATGCGCACGAATAGATGCTCATCTCCAAGGCGGAGGGCTAGAATACTGTAGCCCAGATTATGCCAGTCAATGATGACTTTACTCCCTCGTATCCTTGCGACAAGTTGCACGATGAAGAGAGTGGGTATACTTGGAGGATTCTACCATGGCTCGTAAGCATCTGAACTTCCTTTAAAGTCTACAATACATACTTGGACAAGCAGAAATTCCGGAGGTTTCTCGATTATCACTAGGAGGATGAAAAATATGGCCACAAACTGCTGTAAAATCTTGAAGGGCGCAAACAGAATAAATGGAAGTTTCCTCAGGATCGCAGGTGGCTCTGGCAGGTGTCGTATCTTTACGCGGGGAAGCCGCTCAAGGGCTGGTATCACGTCGGACCCTGGACGTCTTTCAGCCATGCGTTCGAGAGGAATAGCGCACGAGGCAACAGACCTCCGTACCCAACCAGCTCAGTCACAAAACCATTCTCTGCAAAGCTCTGAGCATGGTACATCATCCTAGGACTCCTGCCGATATCTCCCAGCACCAGAATCGCCACAGAACGGAGAGAGTGGTAATCACGCGGTTTGAAGAAGTACCAGAGAAAGCCCGTCAGAGAAAGCCATAGCACAGCGAAAGTAACACCAGAAACAATGGCAAGGAGGTCGTCAGTCTTCATAGTACCAGTGTGCCGTCCAGGAAGCAGAGGTTATGGAGGTAGAGTGTTGAGTGATGTCTTCGGTGATGCAAGCGCGAAGCAAAGTCAAAAGTCTTGGCATTGACGGAACAGTCACACAAATTATGCCTCCGATTCCGCCGGTTACTCATCCACATACCACCATGTCATCTTCAAAATTACCCTCCTCGCTGGCCAGACTGGCTAGCTCGTCGTCGCGTATGGCGTCGCGGAGTGCATGCAGACGGTCTGCTTTGGCCAGAACGTTCTCGTCTATGCCTCCGACACGTCCAACATTGATTCCGTCTCCGAGAATGAGATTCCAGTCGCTCAACGTTGCACCCAAAGTCCTGGGACAATCTCGTGTGTCCACCTCATCTATCATTGCTCGAAAGATCTCTAAAAGCACGATTTCACAGGCAGAACAATGTTCATCCAGACGGAGACAACACCCAACGACGATTCACTCAAGTTCATCCCGGGTGTTTCTGTCATGGGCGAAGGCACCGCCGAATTTTTGGATACCCGCACCGCTCTCTCCTCTCCTCTTGCCCTGCGTCTTATGGGCGTGGAGGGCATCAACGCTGTTTTTTACGGCCCAGACTTTGTGACTGTCTCCAAAGACTCTGAACATCCTTGGGCAGTGGTCAAGCCCGAGGTCTACGCTCTGTTGATGGAATTCTTTTCCTCTGGCCAGCCCCTTTTTAGAAGTCAAGAGGAGCGAGACGCGGCGGGTCCACAGGATACCAAAATATTGGACACAGATTCAGAGACAGTCGCGATGATCAAGGAACTCTTGGAGACACGAGTACGGCCAGCTATAATGGAGGATGGAGGAGATATCGAATATCGCGGGTTTGAGGAGAGCGATGGGACCGTTCAGGTCAAACTAAAAGGGAGCTGCCGGGGATGCGAATCTAGTTCTGTTACCCTGAAGAGTGGCATTGAGCGGATGCTAATGCACTACATCCCCGAGGTAAAGAGCGTGGAGCAGGTAAGTGTACTATGCTGCTAGTGTCACTCTTGCTGACCAAGGCCTGAAGGTCCTGGATGAAGAGGAAAAGGTTGCTCTGGGCGAATTTGAGAAGTTGGAGCAACGATTGAATCAAGGCAAAAAGGACTCTGAGTAGGTTCCTTGAATCTGCATCGTTTTGCTTGGCCTTATAAATGGCTCTCACAGCATGGCGCGGTACATGTCCGTGTAGGACGATAGTACCCTCCAGGTCATGCTCACATCTCCGTGTGGGAGAGGACAAGCAATCTGGCCGCCGCATTTATCCTTCTAATGACGACCTTTGCTGGCCACATGATATAGAGGGTCGCAAATGTATTAGACTCGCTGGTGTGCCTTTATACAGTTGATAGAGTTTGTGGAACTAGGTGGCGCTCCTTCAGGTCCGGGATAGTGATTCCGTGAAGGGCGTGAATGAAAGCTCATTTTTGGGCCTCAAGGCATTCATCTTGTAGGCAAAAGACACTCATAGCCGCCCTTGGCAACCCTGTTGCAAGTTCTCCATGCGGTAGGAAGCTCAGGCCAGATCGAATATTAGACTTGGCTTGGGCATCATCGTTTCAGGGCGAGTCGGATGTCATGTGGCCAGAAGACCGTGGCACTGACACCGAGACTGAGACTCAATCTCCTTCCCCGTAATAAGACCAACTTGACACTCGACCACATCGTTCCCTTTTTGCGACCTCTGGGGCTTAACCGGCCATGGTACTCAAAATTCCTGCCAATCGTGCTGCTCTATGTTTGTACTGACATTTTGACTAGGTCTATGTGAACTCGAAGAAGTTTGCGTGGTAAGGATCCGTTTCCCTTGCCCAGGTTTCCTCCACCTCTCACATACGGAATCGCAGCGAATCATGCATTAAAGGGCATAGGTCCTCGTCTTGTCACCATACGGATCGCCCTCTGTTCGAAATTAAGAAGAAAGGACGTCCAGTGTCCCAATGCCCCAAGTGTCGCGAGCTTCGCCAGTCCAAGAAAGTCCATTCGAAATGCACTTGCGATGACGGTGGAGAAAAGGCAAAGCAGGAGCAGATGGTACCCCTGTGTGCCAGCTCGAAAGGTGCGTCTCGTAGCGACTCAGGAGTTCAGGGCTTGTTCTCAACGGTAGAATTAGCCCGACGGTACATCCCGATCGTCCCATCTCTTCCCAACGGCCTGAAGGACGTTCTCCAAAGTGCGAACCCTGCAGCTGGTCCCCCTGATGAGAGACAAAAAGGTGCCTACGCTTTCTTGGAAGCCTAAGAGTGTACTGACTTTAATCTAGTTGATTCACTACTCAACCCATGCAAGTGCAAGGACGTCCGTAACTGCAACTGTTTGGCAGGCGCATCTGAATTCACAATCGCATCTTCGTCCACCCCGAACCCCCTCGATGCACTCGCTCAGGCTGCTACTATTCGACAAGCCGAGGAGCGTTCCATGGGCATAAAGGCTCCAGTTGTCGCGCAGCCGTCGTCTCGCAAGGCGAAAATCCCTCGGCCGCGCCCAGGCAGCCCAAGTCAGCATGCCTCCCGCAAGCGCTCCAAGCCAAGTGCCCCTCGACCCTCCGCCAGCCTCGGGCCTACGATGCGTGTCATTGCACCCCCACCTGGACCTTTACTCACTTCCTTCCCCGATTTTGGCACCTATGCCCCTGCCCCTATGTCTACTTGCACTGGGACCGGATGTACCTGTGGGACCCAGTGCGCCTGTCCGGGCTGCGTCGAGCATCGGGGTTCTACACATGCTTTGGCAGACCACAGAGATTGCGGAGAAGGGTGTGGAACGTGTGTTGACAAAAACACGACCGAGCTCCGGCTCATTGGAGGAACATGGGAGACGGCAGCACCTTCAGTTTCCTTACCCGGTCCCTCTCAGGGTGCAACTTCTTCTTCTACTGCTTCTTCTGGGACACCCCCTGTATCATTCTTGGACCAGTTCTTTGCTCGTGCAGCAGCATTGCCCCCTCCGCCTACCCACCGTCGAGCGCATCTTGACCCGACAGATACGACGACGGCAGTGGAGACCGCCCCAGTCAACCTGCCCAAGCTGGAATGCTGTGGTGGTGCATGCCTTTGCCCTGCCGGCAACTGCTCTTGCCGCTCAAGCTGCGGAGGCTCCTGTCTCGATGACCATTTGCAGCAGCAGCAAGATCTTCGACAACGCCCAGAGCCGGCGGCTACCACTCCAGCCAGCCCTCCCCTAAGGAGCTGCTGCGCCGGCAAACGCGCTGTTGTGTAACCTTCATTTATCTCTTTTCATTCTGTTCTCTTTCAATGACCGCTTGGATGCATTTCTGAATCATGTACATGTGTATGATCACGTTCGAGATATTAGGGACGATGGGGATACATTCGAAGCACTGTTGTACTAGTACAAGTTCCATGCTGAATATCTGATGAAAGTGTTTGTTCTGGGAGACAGTTCCTGAATTAACCGATTACTTTCGGCCAGGAGGTGAAGAGATCAAACGCTTCTGGGAGTGAGTAAAATGAATCACACCAGGGCCTAAAGTAACTCACGTATCGTCTGCGTGAAGAGAGACAAAGAATCAGAACACTGAATTATTGGTCTGCCAGAGGATTGTGCTTACCATCATAATGGAAACGGGTCTGGAGGGGGAGATTATCGTTCGTCAGCAGTTCCATAGGAAGAAGGGGACGGTTGGGAAACACACACCTTCTTTGGATTGTCGGGAGCGTTGCGCACATATCGGTCATTGTCAGTCGGTCTAAAAGAAAAGAACCTGAGAAACAGTTTATGCTTCTGTACCTCGCGACTCACCTTTCCTTCTTCTGAAGAAGCCAATCCAGAGATTAGCGGATTAACTTCGCCACTGGGAACGACCGGCCTACCTTGCAGGATGCGAGCATGCTCTGTATCGTGACGCAGACCGCAATAACACTCAGCACGGGCGACCATTCATTCCCGAGGATTGAAGCGCAGATCTATAGGAAAGAGTAACTTCAGTTGACGCTGAAAGAATGATCATGCAACTACGCACATGTCCATTTGAGTATACGTGCTATAAGAGGATAGATAGTATCAGCTTTTACAGCACTTGGACCAAGGGAGGTAGATAGCACTTACAGGATGGATAGGCGCCTCTCGTCCGTCTGTTACGACGAACTGTACAGCAGGCGAAGAGATGGGGTATTGGGCGTCAAATCTGAACTGGAGGGTATATTTCTCTTCCTATCAGTCGGAGGAACAATCTGTGAGCCTCGCGATTGCCTGCGGTCGCGCGTATCTGAGCAAAGGGAAAGTGACTTGATACCTGATACAACGATTCACCCATGACCTCAATCGTGAACCACCAAGTAGCGTAGTCATCTGCTTTTACAAGTTCTATGCCTGATCGAACGAAAGCGCCTCAGTCTTCCATGTACCATCCAGGAGAGAGGGGATCGAAGGGAATCCCCGTGCAAACGGAGAATCGAGGCTTACCGACTGGACATCCTTCGTTGTGTATTTCCTTGAGCTCTTTAGCCAGTCGACGAGTAGAGATTGAGCTCATTTGCTGCGAAACGTCAATCCGATGTCGATGGGGGGTGTAAGTTGGGTATATCCTAGGTAGCCGTTATGGTTCAAAAGGGGCAGAAAGAATAAACGCTCGCGGTCTGTGGCAGTAAGCACTGCCGGCAAAAGTGCTGTGCACAGAAGGAGCTGGCCGACAAACCACGGAGTCTGGATGTGGCACACTTTTTATTGAGCAACCTGGGTCGATCAGGAGACCCTTCGCCTTCAGGACGGCAGGGACCAGGCAAAGGGATGTGGTAGGGCGGCACTGAAGGGAAGACGGCAAAGGCCGAGCTAGGAACGCCCAAGCAGTGACAAACACCATCGAGGTTAAAATCAGCAACAGAGGATTTGTTGGTTCTTCATTCAACCAAAACACCTCTTGGCCTTAGAGTCACCTGGCTCGTCCTCTTCAAAGGAATTTCAGGCGCTCGCTGGGAGGAAGAGCATACCCCAGCCATGGACTGGCCGATTGCCGATTTCCGGAATTCTACATTCCAGACTGGCGTAGGCTGGTTTGCGGCACATCCTTTTATTGTTACAATTTGTCTACTGATGTATCTACTGGGGCGCTTCCTGCTTCTTGACCAATTCAATTCGGTTTTCACGATCCACATTGATCTCGTCCAGAATCTTCTTTGCGCCGTTGTTGATGAGCGTCTTTGCGAGTTTTTCACCAAGACGTTCTGCATCCTCGGAAGACTTGACGGTCTCCTTGAGGACCTCCTCGACGTGTTCTCCGCCGTTGAGAGACGTCACGCAGCCAGTCAAGGACAGCTCGTCTCCTACGATTTCAGAGGCGACTCCGACAGGGACGCTGCACCCTCCCTCAAGCACGCGAAGGCAGGCGCGTTCGGCCAGACACCTCCATGCGCTTTCACGATGGGTGAGTTTCTGAAGGATGCGGATGGCTTCTTCATCGTCGCTTCGCACCTCTATACCCAGAGCGCCCTGTGATACAGCGTGAAAGAGTGTCGGTGGGGTCAAGTCAGAAGTGATACGGCCACCCCAACCTAGGCGAACCATGCCGGCTTTCGCGAGGATGATGGCGTCGTACGGTCCTCCTTCTGCATCGAGTTTGGCCAGACGAGTGTCGCTGGGGTATATGGGTAAGTTTAGAGGTATTTATCGACCCTTTTGCAACCTACAGATTTCCTCTCTGCATGAATAAGAATAAGCTTTGTTGTGGAGGGCTATTGAAACAGACTTACGATATCCAGGCACTTTAACTGCGGGTATCGCCTCTTCAGCTGCGCAACTCGTCGCACACTACTCGTTCCAACCACACTACCTTCAGGTAGATCATCCAGGGTCTTCCAGGACTTGCCCTTCTTCACAATCAAGCTGTCGGCTGGCTCTTCTCTCTCCGGGATCGCGCCCAACACACAGCCGTCAGGGAGGGTAGTTGGCACATCCTTGAGCGAGTGCACAAGCATATCGACCCGCTTGTCCTTCAGCGCGACTTCAAGATCCTTTGTCCACAGCGCCTTTCCTCCGATCAAATAAAGCGCCTGTGACTGGTTCCTATCTCCCTCGGTGGACATGAAGGAGGTCACGAATTTGGGCGTAGAGGCATCGTCCTCATCGCTGTAGAGTTGCTGGAGCTTTTCGAGGACGATGTTGACCTGGGTCTGGGCCAGCTGGGAAGCCCTGGATGCGATAACAAAGGTTCTTTGAGACTCTGAAGCCATGGTGTAAGGGGGTAAGAAATGGATTCCAAGTACCCTGGTGCGCCCAAGTAATTACTTTGCCTCCGCGATCTGATGGCCGCCTCGATAAGGCACGGCCCGACATCACTCTTTCCGTTCATCCATCGCAGTCCTCAGCGCTTCTAAGCGCCCACCGGGCCATCCGCTCTCTGCGGAATCAAGATATCGGATACTATCAAACCCCCCTTGCTCTGCTTAGCACAGCTCCTGAAACACCTAGGTCCAGCGGCCAGGTACTTCGAGCCCATTTAATTTTCCACCCTGACAACAATCGTCAATCGAAGCGAAAGTCATATTGACAGCTTGGCCACAAATGGCACAATGACCCACTTTTTCTAACAATGGGACTTGATCTCATATAAAGGGAGACAACAAGCCTCATGGAAGCTCAGTCTGTGTTTTTCTCTCTTTCCCTTTCCACCACAAGCGCTAGCGCTTTCTCTACCTCTCGACGAGGTTTAACCCACTTTCCTTTTACTTGCTGCCGACTTATCCTTCACTTGCACAATGATTGTCACCGGATTGGCTGTCTTCACTTCTCTCATTGCGAGCTCTTCGGCCTTGCCGATTCTTCGCCGACAGGCACCAGAGCCCTTTGTCCTGCCAACCCCTGCAGAAGGACCCGGTGAGCGGCTCTCGTCATAAACCAGTGTATGTCAGCCTAACCTCAAACACAGGCCCTACGTTCGACGCAACGGCCACCAGAGTAGCCACAGCCGTTCAGATCCGCAATGCTGCAAACCCCAACATCTGCTTTGACGTCTCCGACTTTAGAGCGGGCGATTTCAGGTTCAACCTCGTCCCCCTCGCCCTTAAACCGTGCGACGCGTCGGTTGACGGCCAAAAGTTTGACTTGATCACGAAGGTATGTAAAGGATAGATCCTATCATACTGTGACAGCGTAACTGACTGGTTTCACCTTTGTCAGGGAGAACATAATAACGTGGCAGACGAGAGTCGGACGTTGATTGTGTCATCTCAGCAGTTTACCTGTGTCGACAGACGGGGAAACAGGCAAGACCGGAGTCGTCCTGGCTTGTTCGCTTGTGGTGAGCCTAAACTGAGCCTCTGTATCAACTTTGAATCCTTACTCCTCTTCAAGGTGGACGTGCCGTAGGCGATGGTGAAACCACAGCCGACCAACAGTTCTTCTTTGACAAGACTGCCAACCTTGCCGGTGGAATTGGGTTCACCAACGTCCGAGATTCCGTCAACCAGGGCGTAGGCGCAGGGAACACCTGTCTGACGCTTAACGCTGATGGCTTTGTGAGCAATACCGCTTGCGCACCTCCCAACTTTACTCCAGAGCAGACATGGATTGTTGGAGAGGTGGGAAACACTCCTGCCCCTGCTCCTGCTCCTGCCCCGGAGCAGCCCCCTCAGGAGTCTCCTCAGCCAGAGACACCTCCCGTCGTGGAATCACCTAGTCCTCCACCAGCAACTTCCGCGGCACCAGCACCAGCACCTGCGCCAACTGGCAGCGCTCCTGAGGAATTCGTCCTCCCCATACCAGCTGACGGACCCGGTCCTCTTTTCGACGCGACTGCCACTCGCGCTGCCACTGGTGCCCAGATCAAGAGCGCCGCCAACCCAGACCTCTGCTTTGACGTCTCTGATTTCAGAGCTGGAGACTTCCGATTCAACCTCGTCCCTCTCGCCGCAAAGCCGTGTGACCAGTCTGTTGCTGGCCAAAAGTTTGACCTCATCACCAAGGTACGCTTGCTGCTTTCTCTCTGCCTTTCTTGTGGTCCATGTGTTGACAACGATTCAAGGGCGAACACAACGATGTAGCAGATGAGAGCCGAGTCATCATTGTCTCGTCCCAACAGTTCACGTAGGTCTTCTCCCGTTCTTGACCATCTTCTAAGGTTATTGATCTTTGCATGTTAGTTGCGTTGACCGCCGAGGCAACAAGAACGACAGAACCCGTCCTGGCCTCTTTGCATGCGGAGGTCGGGCTGCAGGCGATGGCCAGACCTCGTTTGACCAACAGTTCTTCTTTGACAAGACCGCCGATTTGTCCCAAGGAGTCGGTTTCACCACCGTTCGCGATGCACAGAACGGAGGCGTCGGTGCTGGGAACACCTGCCTGACGTTGAGCGCTGACGGCTTCTTGAGCAACACTCCGTGCGCACCCCCGAATCTGACGCCTGAGCAGACTTGGATTGTGGCCTGAATAAAGCAGCAGTAATTTCTTTTTTCTTCTCCGTCAATATACATTCTTTTCTTCCATCAACATTCACTGCAGCCCTTTCTGTCGGTGAGAGGCGGCGTAGGTGCGTAGTGTTGCTTTAGATCACGACAAAGGACCCAGGAGCTGAAGTTGGTCAGACCAACCTGTGCATAATCCAGTGGAGAATCCTTACTCTGAGCGAAGATCCAACAGGTCTGCGGTTCGTAAACAACACCAACTGTTACACCTTTACACATCCCCCAGCCTGCATTGCGATTCTGTGGCAGCGCAAAAATGTCTGCTTCGATCACAGCAGGAACAAGGGGTGCCAGTGAACCTACGCACCTAGGATAGCGTGGTTCAGCTCATTGGCAAGGGCGACCCTCGTCTCCTTACTGACAAACGCTGCCACCGCCTCTCCCCCTTGGGTTGGTTGATCCCAGGCAAGGATTCCAAACGTCTGTTTGAACAGTTTCTGCACTTCTTCACGCGAGTCGCTTCTGTAATCGTCCGAGATGGCTTGGCCGTAGTTGATCGCCTCTGTGAGTGCCGCCTCTAGCTGGAGCTTACCCTGTTGCGAGGCAGTAGGACTCTTGGGAGCCAAGAGCTTGTCCCCTTGCTCCATCTGGGCCATGCCTTTCTTCACCTCTGCCGTCTCCAGGATCATCTCGACAAAGTTCCTACATCGAAGTTTGAAAAGCATGATTCCAGAATTGGCTTCGAGGACAGCAGGGTACTGTTCCTGAGTCTCCTTGATAGCCTGGTCAAGATCGCCGTCCACGACAGAACCGACAATACTTTTCCGCCGCTCGGTATCACCTTCGAAGCTTTCGAATGAGGATTCTTTGACTATTAGCGAGGCTGGATCCATCTCAACGCGATAGGAAGAGGGTTATGGGAATAGCGAGGCCCATGCCATTCCGCTCCTCCTTAAAGTACAGTCATAGTACCGTGCTACCAGGATCATTGCACCAGTCTTCGAAACTGCGCGCGCAGTCCTTTGACTCGACAATGTCAGGATTGGCTTCTGCTAGCCGTTTGGCGTCGTGAAGGTATTAATAGTCAGCTCAAGCCTCTCGCAATGCGTTATTCTGTGGTATGGCTTGTTATCCCCCTTGAAGACTACGGACGGTACTGCTCTTAGCACGCGCTTCAGATCTCGACGGCCAAGCCAACCGGTGGATAGCCTGGTGAATAAAATATGATTTACACTGAATAAAGATACAACAGGGCCTTCCAGGTGGCACTCTGCGACGAATAACAACTATATAACTCAGTCCGTGAACAAAACCTACTTTACACATCCAGGAGTTCCCGGTTCATATCAGCAAATGCTGCTTGACCTTCGCCCAACAAACCCAACTGCGTGACACATGCCGATGTGTGGCGATACAAAGTTTCGAGGAGAGGTTTCGCGGGTCTGCCTTGAGATTCTAAGGGTTCCAAACGTCAGTTTCGAATAGAATAGGAAGGCGGGCGCGAATCTTACTCAGGATAGCTTGGTTCAACTCGTTGGCAAGAGTAATCCTTGTCTCCTTGCTGACAAACGCCGCTACTACCTCTCCTCCTTGGGTAGGTTGATCCCAGGCAAGGATCCCAAACGTCTTCTTGAACAGTGTCTGCACTTCTTCGCGCGAGTCGTTCTTGTATTCGTCTGAAATGGCCTGGCCATAATTGATCGCCTCCGTCAGCGCTGCTTCCAGTTGTAGCTTTGCCGGTGGTGTGGTGGGACTCTTGGGAGCCCCGCGATTCGACTTGGAGGTTGGTCCCCCGTAACCTCCTGCGGCATCATCGTCCACATCCATGTCCATGTCGTCCTGTAGCCAATCGCCCTCCACAATGGATGAGAATTTTGACGACGTTGCCGTGGGGGAGCGACCTGCTGAGAGCTTGCCCCCCTGCTCCATCTGGGCCATGCCCTTCTTCATCTCTGCCGTTGCCAGAACCATCTCGACAAATTTCCTACATCGAAGTTTGAAACGCATGATCCCAGAATCGGCTTCAAGAACGGCAGGGTGATGTTCCTGAGTTTCCTTGATAGCCTGGTCCAGATCACCGTCGACGACAGCATTGACGATACGTTTTCGCCGCTCAATATCATCTTCCAGGCTTTCGAAAGATGAAGATGAAGATGATTCCTTGACCGGTGAGGCCGCGTCCATCTCAACATCCGCGTCGCTTTCCTTTGCCTTTGCTGCACTCCTAAGCTGCTTGTCAAAGGCCCGAACGGTCTTTGCGTACCCGTGGTGGACCAAGTACGAGAGTACGAGCTTCGAAAGCATGTCCTTGGACTCGCCTTCTGAGATCGGCTCTTTGGAAGGCGGGGTTCCAGAAGCGGCTGCTATACTCGGAGTGCGATGCAATGGGGTGTCCATAATTGTACTCCATATCTTGAGCTTCTGTTGTTGAGCGTGGTTCTCAATGTCGAAATGGAAAGGATCCTGGCCGAAGTTTACCCTGACACACTCCTGTGCATGCTGAAGTCCGATGGCGGGGTATAAATCAATCCCTTTGCCGACGTTCTCAAAGACGGGGCCTAGGAGCTGACCGTTCTTCGTATAGAAGGCGCGCCGCGTTGAAAAGTCGATCCCACAGCCAACTTTATCACCGCCTATAGACGTCAAGTGAGCACGGGGTCAGGCGGATCGTGATGAAGAGAAGGGACACGTACTGCCGTACGTGTGTGAATACTGTGTGCCATTTCGCTCCGCTGCGAAGGAACATCCATCGTCCCCGTGGTAGCCCCACGAATTTACCTCCCATCCAGGAAGGCGAGATACCTTGACGCTTGGACCAGCAAAGCTGCAAAGGGTTTCAGAAAGGACCGGGGACAAGACAGTGAAGCGGAAACGAACCCGATACTGACATGACTAGACAAGGGTGTGAGTTGTTTTGTTAGTTTCCTATGAAGATCGTCACATACCTCTTTTGCTCTTTGCCTAAAATTTCCACTTCGTAGTAATAGATACCGCACACTGGGGGTATGGGGTGATTCGCTCGCACGGTGGCACCATCCTTGTCGCCATTTGTTGAAGATCCTAGTGCTGTTTAGAACTTCGAACCAAGTCACACGAGCCATGGCACGTACCATTATACACAATCTCTCGCCCGTCAGCAGATATCGAGAGAAAGTTGTGCCGATCTTCGTTGTTCCACCTTGTCGGTAATTTGTAAGTCGGGGCCTGAGACGAGGACGAGGAACCGGGAACCGGGGCAAATGGAACGGGACGAGGCTGTGGGGGCGGGGAAGTAATGCTTTCTTCATCACTGTCGGACGTGAGAGTGGTGGGGACAGATGTACTGTATGATCTGCTGGAACCAGGGGGCCCTGAAGAGGCACCATCAACCTTTCTGGCTGGGACCAGTGGCGGTGGTGCTTCAGTGACCAACGAATCCCTGAACGTAGAGCTATCAAGATATGCTGGCCGGGCAAAGGTTTCAGAGGAAGGAACAGGTTGAATGGGTATTATCGAGTGGCTGCTGGGTGCTCTCGGCCTCGCCGCGGCTAAAGCAGGTCCTGGGCCTGTATACCCGCCAAAGGTTGCCCGACGGCTCGAAGTGGGGGATATAGGAGGACATGCCGTATCCTGAGGCTGAGGGCCTGCACGTACAACGCGAGGCTCAAACTGCTGACGAAAGGATGACCTGGAGACGGATAACGACGCCGAGCGGGGTACCGATCTCGCAAGCGTCGGCGAGGCTGGCGCAGCGAGAGAAGGTGTTGAGGGAAGCCTTGTTCTGCTGTAGGACGTGGACGACGACGAGGGAATTGAAATAACGTTCTCAATGCTGCGCACGTTGACCGCAGCTGTTGGGATTGGGATGCTCGATGTCCTCGCCGACCTTGAGCTCATGGCGGTCGCGGAGGAAAGTGTATCACAAAAGCTCCCACGCGAGCAAGCGCCTTTCGAAGACTTGATTAGAAACGTCCATTACGCGTCTCTTTTATTACAACCATTATGTCTCTCCGTCTCGTTCCTTCAAAGGCACCAAAGTCAGCCACTGTTCAGGACACCGCAGGCAGTCTTGGGCTACATGATACTCTCGTTCATGGCCCTCGTTCGTTGGCTGCTGAAGTAAAGGAGTATAGCACCCTCAGACACCGTCTCGAGAACGTACGGCCATCGCGTATCTCTTTCAGCCACCTATTGACCTCATATAGTGGGAAGAGACCCAGGATAACCTGAAACTCACCCTCCAGAGGAATACTCTGGGAATGCACGCACCGATGCGAACGCTGATGGAACGCAAGCTGGTCAACACTGTACGTGTTTGAGTCTATGATCTACACCTCATACTGACCGTGCTTGCAGCACTCGAGTCCATTTGCGACATCAAACGTCCATCTCGACATTCTAATGGGCAGGGACGAAGAGATCACTCCCGCAGACGTCTTCCAGGGTACGCGTCAGTTGTTACCAGTCAAGCTTACGCTCACATCAGTTGACAGGCCCAGAGTCCAACCTACCTCTCGATCTCCACAAAGAGTTCGAGAAGCGATTCAAGCATTAGATCATGTAACCTATATTGCAACAGTGTGTATCATACAATTTACAATTCCCAGGGAACCTCGTCGAGCATCAAGCCCTCGCTTTTCAAAATACCCTGCTCGACAACGTTCCTCGAGCTTACGACGCAGCCTTCTAACAAAGGTACACCCAAGTAGGCGTAAGACCCGCATATCCAGATACCAGGTACAGATGAATCCCCTAATCTTCCAGCTCCCTGAAGCTCCCCGAGCTTGCATCGCACTTCGGTTGGGCATTCTCCCCACTGTTGCTCTCCAGGTTTGCAGAGTCCTTTAATCGCCTCTTTGGACTCTAGAGTGAGAACGGCCCGTTCCAGCGATGACACGCTGAGAATGGAATCCTTCTGTGGCGGAATGAAGGCGTTTGTCGTCTGATAAACTGTCGGTAGCACCACCGGGTATCCCTCTGGCCGGGGAAGGATGTGAGTCGCCATAGTATATGTTGATGGAACGCATAATTGAGAGTCGGAGGTATCTTGGTCCCAATTTGAACTGATCAAGTTGAGGTCCCGTCTATCGGATGCTTCAGATGGTAGTAAGGTGTCATCCGTATGATTGATGACAATGGTCGAGCAGTATTTGAACGTCTTCAGGCAACGCATCTGCGCCTCGATGGCCTTTCGGTGGGCTGCGGACTCTGCTGGGAGTGAGTTAGCGTAGCATCCAAGGATGGGGATTGCTCTTGAAGCTTGAGTCGCCAAAACGACATGGTCGAAACCTTCGTATGTCGATTTGGTACCATCAGCGTTCACGCATTCGATCGTAACACGCCGAGAATCAGTCGCGTCGGGGCGCATCGACACGATTGACGATCCGAGATGGACATGCTTCAGATCGGCAGAGAGACTTGTTGCGACCTCTTGCACTCCATTCTTCAGCACATAGTGATTTTGCCCGAGGCCGAGCCAGACATAGTCTTTCAACAGATGATTAGACTCTGCAAGACCAATGCAAGTTCCAGAGGCTCACCAAGAATTTCTTCGACCGGATGATTGAAGATATCCTCTTCTGGTGCAGTACACATTGCGGACATTAGTGGGATCAAAATCGTGTTGACGTAGTCGTCCCATGCAACATCGAGGCCCACAAGTTTGGCTAGCCTTCCGCTGGGTGCGACCATCGCTGCCCATTCGCCCACCGTCATGGTTGACAGTTGGGCCGAACGCCAGTAGGGCAGGGAATGCCATAGTGTTATCAGGTAGCAGATGAGGAGGTGGCCAGCTAGCACGACGAAGAGTGCTGTTCCCCACAAATTTCTTGACCATTGGGGAAGCCAATCATCGTTCTTGACCCGAAGGCTCCCGTCCAGGACGGATGGCTTGCTGACGCCTCTTGTACCATTCTGGCCATTGTAAAGAGCGGTTGCAGTGACTGTTGGCCGAGAGTCCTTATCGGTCTGAGAGAGGAACGAGAAGGAATAGGTGAAGTTGGTGGTCTCAAAGACGACGCCAAGACGCCGGTACATGGCAATCAAGTTCCGGTAGTATCCTGAAGCGAAGGTCAATGACTGCCAACATCCAGATCGCACCACACACCTCCTTGAAATGAACGCATAGGAACATCGATTCTCCAGCTACCCTCTTTACTTCCTGGAAGGGGCAGGGAGATGGACGAAGAGTCCATGCCTATTTCGGAGGCCTAACGCGACGGTTGTCAGGAATGGCAAGAATCTGGCCAAATTTACTATGCTTCACCTTCTCGAAGAGGTGAACTTCGATGTTCTTGTCATCTTTCCCAGTGATTTCTCGGGTAGGTTTGTCAAGGAGGTAGCTTGCAGTGAGGCCAGCGAGGCCACTGCCAATGACGGCAACCTTGACCGTCGTCATTGAAGAAAGGAGAGAGGTTGATGTAGCGGTCGTGGGATGAAGGCAAATCTTAGCACTTCAGTCTGCATCTCCTATGGTTTTAAGAAGCCGGCACCGGGTGCTTGTTGGGAACAGACATCGACCAATTTTGACCGCATGGAAAGAGATTACGGGAATGTCGGAGACAAAAGGGATATTAATGCAGCAATCACGACGTTGGGAACCGCTCAAAATGACAAACCCTGTCCCAAATTACCATCGGCCGTGAGAACGCGTTTCAACGGCATCCCACAAACCCAGGCCCGAAAATTGCCGCAACAAACCCAAGATCCGTTGAAGCGCCGTTGAAACGGACTCCAACGGCAAATTTCAGAGGCGTTGATTCCCGTTGGCCGGCCGGATATTCGTTGGGTGGTGTTGGAACGCCTTGCAATGATCCGATTGCTGGGGGTGTTGGGCCATCAACGGCATATCAACGGCCTGCCGTTGAAACGGCGGATCAAACTTTGGGACAGTCCATGTCCGAATGAAGATATGTTAACACGTTCTTGGTGAAAGTGCGGAATTAGAATGGATCAATGCAAGCCTTGGTACACACATACAAGTAAATCGGTCCAGCCATCTCAGTCAACCCTTCTTCGCTTCTCTCTTGACCTGTCGCGCGAACGAGAACGATATCGACCACTGCTATGATGACGTTTTTCTGAATAGCCGGAAGAGCGGTAGGGGGACCTGGACCGTGAGCGATCGTAGCGCGGTCGACTGGAATACGAATCGCGCTCGTGCCCACGATGATCTCCTCTGTCATAGCGTCTTGAACGGTCTCGGTCTCTATCACGCTCACGATCGTCTGCATGACGCGATGAAGGTCCACTACGACTGCCACGATCGGGCCATCCACCTCGACCGTCACCTATTGGTCTAGCATTAGCGCCGCTTGGCTGGTCTTTGAGTTGCGGACAATCTAGAAGGTACGTTAGTCAGGGGAAAAGGGTGGGATTGGGAATTCACTGACCTTTTTTCAAATGCGGCCCTCCGCAATTAAAACATCCACCCCCGTCCGTGCCCGTGCCTCCTGCTGCAACTGACCCACCGCCGCCAAACCCGCCCACTTTCGTTGTAGTATCTTGGTCCAGCAAATGGGTATATTTGGTCCTTCCGCGTTTGCCAAAGTTCTTGACCTGCATGACCTTGGGAAGCATGGACACATCGACGGTTGATTCTGTGGCTTCAGTAAAGTCATGTCGCTTGAGGACATCAAAGTCCTGGAGGCAGGTAAGAAAAGCGCGAGTGTGGTTAAAGCGCATTAACGTGCCTGATGGAATGCACCCTTGTGCCAGTATTTCTGTAGGAACTTTTGCTGGCCTTTCGGTTTCTCCTCACGCAGTTTATTTGCGCGTTCGAGATCTTCCTTGAGCCTTTGTTCCTCTGGCATGGCGCGACGCCTTTCGATTTCTTCGCGTTCCTGCTCGCGTGCGACTTCTTCCTCCTTCTCCTTCTTGATTCGCGCCAGTTCGCGCAGCCTCCAGGCCTCAAATTCTCCCTCAGGGTCAAGGCCATCGGTATCATCGACGTCAGGAATATCGTCTTCCTTCTCCTCTACAAAAACGAAGCTGGTCAGAATTGGAAACACAACCAGGGCTTGGAAGGCACGAACTCTCGGCCAGCTCCCTTCTAATCGACTCTGCTACGAGCATATGACTCTGCTTGCGTCGTTCCTCGGCTTCCTCATCCTTCTTCCGTTGCGCTTCGTCTGTGTCCTGTACAAGCTGCTCCCGCTCCGCTATCGTTGCGCGTGCTCGTCTAGCGACAGTAAGTACTCAGTTATCAAGAGTGAAGGTAGACCTACTTTGGTACAAAGACAGGACGGAATTGCAGTTTTGGCTTCTCTTCTTCTGACGACTCTTCTTCGCTCGATGACTATTGAACCTGTCAGTAGGTAGATATAATCAATAATCAAAGTCAATGTACCTCTTCTTCTGCTTCGTCCCCTTCCTCAGATTCTTCTTCATCCTCACCCTCCTCTTCACGCTGTTAGCTGTATATTCCAAATAGCAATTGAATGCGACTATACCTTCTTCCTCGAGTGCTGTCCGACCTGACTCCTCCCGACCTGCAACAATGACCTTTCCGTCTTTCGAAACAGCGACATCCTTCAGTGCGATATTAATTGATGCCTTGTTCTTGCGAACATCATCGCGTATCGTCATCCCTTCATCCTCCTCGTCATCCCCTTCTCCAATCGGAATATCCTCCTGTTCCTGGTCCTCTTCACCACCCTCTTCATCTTCGTCCGAGTCAGACTGGACCTCGGCAGCACCTTTCGGCGCTTTGCCCTTCCAGTAGCGGGTCGCAGGCTGCGCCAGCCGCTGTGCTGTCTTGCGAGGAACAGTCGTGGCGAGGGACATGGTGGTGGTTTGGGAGTAAATGTGCCGAGCGTTTTTGATGGCGGGAACTCGCACACGTGAAGTTGACCGCGCCGTATCGCGTCCCCCTTTAAAGCTCTTTCTCCATCCATCTCGACCCCCCTGGTCTCTCTTTCTTTCCTCCAACTGCCTTGGATACTATAGAACACAATGAGGAAAGAGTCTGGCTGGAACGCTGGCGCTGCTTTTGGTAATGAGGACGATAGGGCGAGGTATGAGCGAACTACAAGGCACTTCTGCTTAATGAGGATGCTGATACTTCCAACTCCAGGCAAAAGGTCTCGTTCACGAGCAGGCAGAACGACGTTATAGAGATTTCTTCAGACGAAGACGATAGGTAGGTATACTCGAGGCTCAGCAATAGCTCCTTCATTGACAAGTGGCACGGTCAGCGCTGCCTCTGGGGCTAAACCTTGGACGAATCGCGCAGGCTCTGGTTCCAAGTAAGCAGTGCAACGCGCTTGAATAGACAGTCACTAATAAGTCGGGCTCAGACATCCAGTGACTCCCGCAAAGAAAGCTGGCAGGTCAACCTACATGCGTTCTCGTGTGGTTGAAAGCTCGGATGAGGACGACCATGAAGACCTCAAGTCGTCCTCGATCTCTGTGACCGTCACCAAGACTTCCCTCGTTCGAGAAGTGAAGAGCACACCAGAGAAGCCTTCCACGACCACCTCTGTCCTTTCCAAGCAGATCACTGCGGAGATCTACAATTACGGCGACGAAGAGGACGATGGCTCTATACTCGTCTTGTGAGGGATGCTTGCTCATCTGCTACTGCCTTTCGCTTACTGCCAGCTGTAGCGATGAACCGAAGTCTGCTCGAAAGCCATTACCCAAGAGCAGGTTGCCAGGCTCTTCTGTAACGTCCAGCGTGCCCTCCACGCCTTCTCTGGCGAGCCGAATCTCTGCCATTCCAGATCATCTCAAGGAGGCGTCTGCAACCCCATCATCCTCTACTGCCAGTGCTACCCCAAAGAAACGGGGAGCCAGCACACCTAGGACCAGCAAGAAGAAGGCCAGGGAAGAAGAACAAGCTCGTCTTCGTGAGGAGGCGGATAGCTTGTTCAAAGAGTTGAACCGAACTATCTTCAAGGGCGGTTTGCCCGAGGAGACCAAGTTGAACTGGAATAAACGCCTTCTAACGACCGCAGGAAGAGCTAAATGGCACAGGTATGCTACGTTTAACAGCCCTCTGCTTCGAGGCCTCACTCTTTGCTAGATCTCGAGAGGGTGTTCAGACCTCTGAAATCGAACTTGCGGAGAAGATTCTTACGTCCTCCGGTAAGGGTTCAATCTGCACCGCAGACGAAAGGGCTTCTTCTGACTGTTTTATAGAGAGGATACGTAATACCTTGTCTCATGAGATGTGCCATCTCGCCTCCTGGGTTATAGACAAGGAGGTCAAAGAGGGCCATGGCAAGTTTTGGAAAGCTTGGTGAGCTACCCAGCATATCAACTATATCGAGACTTACTTGCTCTCTAGGACGAGGAAGGTTATGAGTAAATACCCTGACATTGATATATCAGTTAAGTCGCCTGCTACTCGCACGAGGCCACATGTTGATATTCCCTCAGACACGACATGACTACGAGATCGAATACCCCTACCAATGGAGTACGTCCTTGTTATTCCCACACAGTACACGGACTGACTCGATTTATAGAATGTGCCAGTTGTGGAAAGATGTACGCCTGTCCTCCCATGAGGACGCGCTTTGACTCACCAGCTTCCCATGCAGATACGGACGCTTTAGCAAGTCCATTAAACCTGATGAATGCGGTGAGTAGACCGCGATGGAATTTCTGTGCGGCAAGGCCCTGACCCTTGTTAGTATGCGGAGCATGTAGGGTCGGAAGACTGGTTCCTCAGTTCCAAACCGCCACAAGGGCACCCACGACTCCGAGGATGAGTCGAATGGCTGCTGCCAAACCTCAAGGTATGTGCAGATCACCCCGGCATACCAATCAAACTGTTTGACGCTGCCGTACAGAATCCCCTTACCGGTCACCCCTCAAAGCTCCAGCCAGTGTACAGGCGAAGAAGTCAGAGATTGTCTACATCAGCTCTGATTCTGAGGGTAAGCCGTTCTCTACCCAAACGCTGGAACAGAATTTACAGCTAGCCCTGCAGATGATAGCATTAGCTATACAGGTAGCAAGACTCGTACCTGCTGCATTGATGACACCGATTCAGAGGACGAAGTTGAGATCCTCGCCATGACTTTCCATCAGTCTGCTTCGCTGTCTTCCGTTTGATTGACACTTTGGGTTTGATACTTCGAAGTCTAAACTCGATTGCGATATCTTGGTACATCTTTAGCGACATACATTGCGAATACAAACGAGACATTCTATGTGGTACAATGGCAGGTGCCAGGAGAAGACGCTAGTGATACAGTGGTTTGTACAATTAAATAGGTACAATAAGTTAGAACCCTCGGTCCATGAGTCGACCATGGTAATGCGATTAGGCATGGCAAGATAAGCTAAAGGGTATGTAGAGGAAAGGTAACGGTCGAGAACGAAGACAGCAACACCATTCAGGTTCGGCGGCTGATTTTGAGGGGCAGCTGGGTACCTTCAGACCACTGGCCTTCCACATAAGGTCGAGTGATGATACAGTTGTACTTGCTAATCTTGACATCTTCGAGTGGTGTAAATTCGAATTTGGAAATGAGGGTGGCGACAACGATTTTAATTTCTGAAATCGTGAATCTGGTGCCCAGACAGGAAGAGGGACCGTGGCCAAAGGTCATGAGATGCCCAAAGCCAGGGAGGTTTGAAGAGGTCACGGATTTCGGGAGGTCGGACCAGCGAAGAGGACTGGACGTAACGTTAGTACCTGCAAAAGGGAAAGTAAAGGCCAACAACTTACTTGAATTCAGCCGCATCAGGTCCCCAGAGTTCCTCCGAGGTGTTGATACCTTCAATTGGGATGTGGATATAGGAACCTTTGGCAATCTTGACTGAAGAAACTTTCTTTCCATCGAGAGCCACGATAGGTTCCGAGAGGGGAATCTCATCGTCAGACATGGCCGCGCGGATAGCGCAGTGAACGGGTGGGTAGAGCCTCAGCGTCTCCTTGATCACGCCGTTGAGGTATGGCAAAGATTCCACAGCATCGATAAAAGCAGCGCGTGAGCGCTCTGCTCCTGCCGTTTTCAGCCGTGGGTCCTCTGCGAAGCCAGAATCGTCGGAATCATCACTATCATAAGAATCATCATGCAGCTTGGTCTCCTTGATAGCGGTTCGGATCTCCTGGAGAAGCGTGTTCTGCAATTCAGGGTGCGTCGCCAAAAGGTGGAGGCACCAGGTCATGGCGACTGATGAAGAGTCTGATCCCGCCAACAGGAAGGTTGAACACTGGTCCAGGAGGTCCTTATCAGAAAGCCTCAACGAAGGGTCTGATGACATGTTTGACTTGACTGTGGGTCACATTTCGTAAGAGAAGCTTGAGTGAGGGGATTCGTGGATACTCACTGAGAAGGCTGAGAATGTCCTTGCTTGCGGGCTCGTCTCCCTCTGCCAAGATTTCCTCTCGCTTGGTGGAGATGATGCGCTGACCCGCTTCAGCGATTAGTTCGAGGCTCTGTTCGACCGTTTTGGAGTCTTTCGTAGGCTAAGCGCCGAGTAAGACCAATTGCAGCTTTCAGAGCAACGAGGCAAGGCACTTACCCACAACTTGTTGAGAATCGGGAAGTAGAGATCAAGAATTGCACGAGGTGTGAACCCTTTATCTGTTGTCTGGAACATCCGGCGGAAGGCCATATGAATGGGCTCCGACTCGTCCTCGAGGGAGTTGAAGCTGTAGTCAAAGCCGGCCAGGCCAATGATATCGAATGTCGTCCGAGATAGCCAATGGGCGGCATTGACTGTGGCGCTGTCGTCGTCGCTGATATGACTGTCCAACACATCACAGAGCTGCTCGGCCTTGTCAAGGAATATGGGGGAGAGGCTCTTGACAACCTGTGAGGAAAAGGCAGGCGCGATGAGCTTCCGTTGAACGCGATGCTCGTGCCCTTCTGTGGAGAAGATGCCCTGGCCGATGAGACTCGAGAGGTAGGCGCGCGTCTGCCATGGCTTCTCATACACCGTCGAAGAGAGAATATGGGAAATCGCTCGGAAGTCAAAGGTCATGAGGCGGTAGTCGTGCTGATTGGGGAGGTCAGAGACATTTGGATAATCGCAAGGCGCCCACTTACTTTACCAAACCCATGGAAACGGAACGTCTTGCCGTGGTCTTTCTTCCAAGTAGCGTAGCTAGCAGGACTCTCGCAAGGACTGGGGCAAATTAGCGTCGCAAGTCAGACCTGTGAGGAATTGACCTACTCAGAGGCATCCATGAGATGACTTTCAAAGAAGGAACCGCCAGGGCCAGATATGTATTGCAAGGGGTCGCGCCGTGGTGCCAACAGCAGCATGTTCACCAGCCAAACCACCCCGCGCAATACTACGAGAGCCATTGCGATCCCAATGACCCGCAGAGAAACCAGCAAACAGCCCGTGAAGGTAGCCATAATTTTGAAGGGCGCTTTGTGAGAGACTTGGGAGCGCCAGAAGAGACCCACGCCGAATTTATCGCCTCCCAGCTCTTATATTCTCGCTTCCGCCCACAGAAGTGCCATCACGATCCCGTTTTGGAATTCCCTTTCAAAAGTCTAAAAATAGATAGAATGGCAAATGATCCAGCCAGGAGCAGCAATTGCATTGTCCGTTGCCCTGCCAGTCTGGCAACATGCGGCACAAGGTCCCCCATCGTTTAGGCGAATAATGGCGTTGGTGTGAGTTGAAGTTCTGGAGGTTGGGAGCACTGATGCGGAAGACTGGCTCATGCAAGTATGCTGCCCAGAGACACGTTGTTGACCCAGTGCGAATTCTGTTTGCGCAGACCAATAGATTTTTACGAATGTGCAGTCAGGTATGGTACCAGCCGATAGGGGTTGGGGAATAGGCGCCTGGAGTATGTAAATCTCAGATTTAAGCGGAGATAAGCACAACTGTACAGTTCTGGTTGCCGATCACGGCAATCGTTCCCACATTCACATTGAATTTGTCGTCGTCGTTGTCGTCGTCTGTGGCAAAAGGTACGTCTCGCTCGTCGCATATACCAAACCCAAGCTGATCGATATATAGTAGTCTTGTAAGTCGCGAAATTTGGACTGGACCTTGCTCTGGAGATTGAACATTCGACCAGAATCTCATCAAAATGACCCACGACGCCGTTTGGTTCTCTCGCCCCAGGAAGTACGGTAAGGGCAGCCGTCAGTGGTGAGTGCTCTACACGATGTATGCCATGAGCCCAGTGCCTGAATGTACCCCAGCCGCCACTGTGCCCACCAGGCTGGTCTCATTCGCAAATATGGACTTGACCTTTGCCGTCAATGCTTCCGTGAAAAGTCTGCTGCCATTGGATTCGTCAAGGTATTCACCTCTTACATCGCACACGATAAGGGAACAGAGATTAACACGATCGTCTTTAGAACCGGTGAAAGCTTCCATACAGCTTCGCCATCATTTCTTGTCGCTTTCTCCATGTACCACCAGTCCATGTTCTCCACATTTGAATGAAAGCACAACACATTTTCCTCTCTAAACACGGTTCCCGATGGTTACAAAATCCCAACTCTAAGACTCAACCTCCAAATAACAACTCGTGAAAGCTGTGAACCAATGGGCTACGTCTAATTATTCACGGATACATTTAAGGAGGGAAGAGTACACGGTGGAGGATAGAACTGCAATGGGATACTATGAAACAACCAAGTCAAGCAAATGGTGGAATAACGTTTACAAATGTACGACCGGAAGAGTGAAAGAATCACGGAAAGCAGCGAGAACAAGGGTTAGAAATGCCGTTTGCAGAATACAGTGAGTGCAATGAATGATGCGGGTTGGTATGCAGGCAATATGAAAACAGTGAGAACGACGTCCAAAGATCAAGTAGAGTAGATTTCGAAGGTGGAGGGCAAAGGAATGACGAGGGGAGAAGGCGAAGGACGGATTAAAAAGGCTTTACTTCCACACAAGAATCCATGATGGTGTTGAGTGGTGTGATAAGGGACACCCGCGGTTTACATGCCATAGGCGTAACCTGAACGCTGGTAAGGATCGTTCAAGCCTCCGCCCATGGCACCAGCAAAGGGGCTAATGTTGGCATACGAAGCTCCTGCGAAGGGGTTAGGGTGGCCGCCAGCCAAGCCGGGGTTGCCTCCGCTTTGGAGAACGTAGTTGTCGATGGCCTGCTGCTGCATCGGGTGCAAGGGACCGCTCAACGGATTTTGACCATAGGTAGGTTGAGGCATGCTATACAACGCTGCTTGCGTGTTATAGATGTCGCTGAGGGCACCGTTCGACATCTGATGGGACAAATGACGATTTCCTCCATGACCATTGGTGAGCCCTAAAAGGACTTTGTTAGATGCAGGTCTCGTGCGAAATGAAAAGGAGAACTAACGTTGAAGTTTATTCTGGATGCGTTTGCCATAGGGAGTGTTGCGGATCAAGGGTATCACTGGGCGAATTCCTTCCACCAACAAAGCGCGTTGGTTTGGCTCAGCATAGTCCAAAGCGGTCTATGGGATATTAGCAAAGCTGGAGGAAAGGACAATATGAAGGAGGTCGTACTTGGACACAGTAGTTGCCATAAGAATCCCTCAAAAGCTTTTCAAGCCTCGTCCTGTTGAGCAATTCGTCAACGAGGAGCTTGCGAGTGTTGTGTTCCGCGACACGGATACACTAAAGCACGGTTAGCCGAGCAACAGAAAACACTGCAGCACTCGACAAACCTTTTCGATGACATTCGAGCTAAACTTCTGAACGGAAAGGGCGCAGATGTTCCCGAGGAACTGGCGGATAACACCGTCACTGAAGCGATTATCGTTCAGATCCAAAATATATTGGACGACCTGGTTCCACTGTCAGCAAGCACATCGTCAACGACAGGTTGAGCCTACGCACATAGTTGCCATAAGGATCCTGGACGAGGGTCAGCGCGTTGTAGGTGATCTCATTCACGAGCTGGATTCGTTGAGTCTCGGAAGCATGATCAACACAACGCTGGAGGACGCAGCAACCGTGGCGATGAGTTGCGACCTCAACACAATTCGCAGCAACAGCGTTATAGATGAACTGGACAGGGCGTTAGAGAAGGCAACATGTAAATAGACATACGACCAACCTGATTGTCCTCGGGGGCCAGCTTGTTCAAGCACTTCTGAATAACGTGGTTGCCGTTCAGGTCCTTGATCAAGGATACGACGTGAAGACTTAGGGCCAGGATGATTGAATGGATCTGTGCATTATACCGACCGTCGGTCTGTCGCCTCGACGATAGGAAGTCAATCATCTTCTGAACGGCACGAGTGCCATGCATGTTGAGAGAGATGTTGACCAAATCTTGGGCAACAGACTCGCAGATCAAGTTGCGCTGGTCGTCGGTCGCGTACTCGAGGAGCTTTTGGCACAGGTAGTTGCCAAAGGGATCGGTCATGAGATCCGCAAAGTGCTTGAAGGTCTCTCGAAAAATCATATCGCGATGCTCAGGAATGCCTTCCTCCAGCTTCTTCTGCAAATAACGGCACCCATGCTGATCTTTGCACAATGAAGCGATTTCGCCTTGCATGTCCTCTAGACGGATCCCTGCAAATCGGTTGACTGCCGTACCATTAGCTCAAAGGCACAACAGGAAAGCTTTGAATGACCCACATTCACGATCAACATCGCCTCGCTTATGCTTAGGACCGTGCAACCCGTTCATCTTGCCATCCATGGGACCTCCTGATCCTGGTCCTCGCTGCATACCCGCGGGGTAGCGAGGTGCCTGATATCCTGCTGAGCCGTGGACACCGATGCCGGGCTGAGGACCCTCGTAGCCGTACGAGGCATAAGGGTTGATGTCGCCACCCATTCCGTAGGTTGTTTCTAAGCCGTACTGGAGGATGATGAGTTGAGCCACAACATGACGAAGCTTATCCCACATACCTCATCCAAACCACCCGATTGAAGGGAGTTGAAGCTGTCATGTCCGGCCGAAGAGATGCGAGACAACGAGGCAGACAGTTCATTCGACGCGTCTCCCAACAGCTGAGAATTTGGGGTGCCAATGCGGCCCGTCAAACCCTGGATGTCAGGGGTCAATGGAGTTCCGGGAGTCTTCAACAGAGAGCCATTGGTACCAGCAGAGCCGGGGAAACCAATGGGGGTTCCAGGCACTGAGCGGCTGTTGTGGACATAGGTATCGAGCAATGAACTAGGAGGCGATCCTCTGCGCGAGTGTGTACCCTGGGATAGCTGTTGAAGAAGGGGGGACGACGACGAAAGAATGCCAGCCACGAGGGACTGGCTGTCTTCTGGGCCAGAAACACCTAGAGTGGGGTTGGTGACATTGCGACGATCAGATCGACTAGAAAGACCATCAGGGCCACGGGGGACGCCGGTGAATTGCGGCCATTCAGACGAATGTTCACGACCGTCTAATCCCCTGTTGGCGAATTGGGAGCGAGGAGAAGTCTGCGATGCATGGGCCAGATCAAGTGCAGCAGAAGCAGTCAACTGCGAAAACGTGAGTACAGGAAAGGCCTGACACTAGCGAGCGTAGCGAACCTTTGAATTGTACCCGTGGAACTTGTCCTCGTCAGACGTTGGGAGATTCCGCATAGCATCTTTCAATGCAGGCAGGTTTCAGGACTCCACCATGAAGAGACATCTCGAAAGGACTCACTGTGCATTTCCTGATCCAATTGCTCATCCAACATCAGCCCAGCATTGTATGTGCTTGCATAGCGTGCGCCTTCGCTGTCCCCAAGGCGACTTCCACCTCGAACCAAGATCGAAGATGTAACTGCGGACGGAATAGGGGATGCACGGTTGGACCTATCGCCCAGCATAGACAACCCTTGGAGATGTGCCGCAAGATCCTCGTCGTGTTCGCTAGCTGAGGTCCTTCGACTGGCAGGCATACTCTTAGCCCCCGCAGAGCGAGCAAAGTGGCCATTGGTTCCAGAGTTGGTTGCAAGATCTGGGGAAAGATTGACCGAAGGTGCATAGGTGACGGACTTGCGCTTGTCGGAAGCTCCAAAGGCCTTGGTGAAAGAATCGGCCTGAGACCCAATAGGGCGCAAATCAGCAAGCTTTTTGTTGCCACCTGGAGGAGTTGTCGGTGCGGAGAGGGCGATGTGCTGGCCGCTACCCATGAGGCCCGGGTCGTAAGGGATTGTCAACAACTCCTGAGCCTGTTGGTGCTCGAGAACTTTCATCTGATCCTCGAAGAATTTGCGCTGTAGGGCGCGCTGTCGTTCGTGTTCCAGACGCTTCAATTCTACTCTCTGCAGTGAACGTCGTCAGTTTCTAACACATGACACGTCAAAGAGGGTCGATAACGTACCGCCGACATGTCAGGGAGATTACTGCCTAGCCGGGCCGCCTATGTTTTTGAATCGTAAGATGACGAATGGCCATGTTAGCATAGAGGCAACGCACCGAGTCTGCCAAATCCAGGAAGGCTGGAGGACTGTTTTTGCGGTCTTCATTAGAGGTTGTAGTATCATTAGGTGATATAGTATGTTCCAGCGAGTTCATTTCAAAGCCAAGTTTGGACCGAGTTTGGAAAGAAAATGACTGGACGACAAGGGAGGGTAATTAGCTCTTAACTGGGGGGTCGAGAGGGCGGTGACTGTGAATTATTGTACTGTGCTACAGTCAGTAAAGGTCAAGGCTGAGGTGGCAGTTGTATGACGAACGAGGTTGAGTATGGACGATGTTGGTACAAATTATCCGCTCCGCCGTTGTCACTGTATGAGACGCTGTCGAAGGGTGTGCTCTGGCAACCAGCAGACTGAGAACGATATGAAGCTTGGAACTGGAGAGATGCAGAGAGAAACACAGTCGGGATTGCGGCCTTATATCAATTTTGATGCAATGCTAAAAGATTTCGAGCTCCGAGTACAGTTCCCTGAACACACGGCTTCAGGTTTTGTCCCCAAACTTTCCTCATTCTCCATGCCAGACATATACTACGCTTTATTGCCTACTCACTGCTCTCAAACCCGCCACTCCAGATATTTTTGTCGATTTTTTGAGCATTGTTCTGCCTTTGTTTCATTCCGCCAGGCGCCTCCTTGCCGCGTTTGTCTCCAATAGACGATCAATTCACACGGAAAGAGACCATACCGCCACCGAACAGGCGCACAAAGAACGACATTTAGGAGCGCTTTTTACGGGATGCGTTGGAGGAATCGCGTAAGATGGCTGGTGCACTAAGTCGTACGTGTTGGAAGCACCAGGGTCCTCGTTCGTCTATGGTAGTGCGAGTGTTTGTATAAAGACCACGGGAACATATTGCCGTGACATTCTACGAGACGGTGAGGCTGCCAGGAGTCCGACTCGTCTCTGCCAAAGACGCATCCGTCCCATGAGCGACTCCCATGGTGCCAAGTCCACTCTCGTCACGGGTGACACCATGAATTGTTCGCTTATCCTCGTCATCTCCGTCTTCCGCATCCTCGGGGGTGTCTATTGACGCTTCCTGTCCGGAGGGGTATCGACCTCGAAGAAAGCCCGCGAATGGGGCCAAACCCAGGAATGACCGTGACTTGCTTCGGGACGCTTCCGAAGGCACAGGAGTTGGCGTCGTAGCGCCGCTTCTAGGAGGTGTGTGTGATTCAACAGGATCTGTGGACGCAACATCAACATTTTCGGACCGCAAGTCTTCACCTGGATCCAACTCGAGGATGGTCGATGACGGCGTCTCTGGTGGCTTGCGTTTCCTGTCAGTGGAGAAAGTTAATGAATAACGAAACGTTTCAAAGGAAGATCTCGGGCTTAACGTACCGAAGTTCTGACATTCCAGAACTGTCGTGGCTCAATATGAGCAGCAAGTTCTTCAGGTTGGGGAGGGTATGCCGCACGTCCAGCGCCCTCAAATCCTTCTCCGCCATGAGCTAAAAATTTACCTTAATGTCGCGTTCAAATAGTGAGGCAAAGTACTGACCAACTCAATGTTCTTGTTTAACAGGAAAACGCCATACTCGAAGCGGTAAGTGTCAACACCTTTGGCATACAACGGAAACCTAGAAGCCATAAGAAATCCGTCAAGCGCTGAATTGATTGCCAGCGACTTACGTCCGGGGACCAACCATTGAAGAGATACCATCCCGTATTAAACTGCGACTCCCGACGCAAGTCACTGGGTAGGTCAAGCTCGTGCCAAGGTAGGCAGAGAGAAGCTGCAGGACCTCAGCCACAAAGCCAAGTGCGGCGGCAATCGTGTCCTCGTTAACCTGCGGATGGTCTGGTAGGGATAGTGGTGGGGCAGGGTCACTTGGCAATAGCGGAATAGGCAATGGAAGGTCCAAAATCGTGAACAGCAGATCAGGTGGGGAATAAAGCTCTATGGGGAAGATATCCGCCAGAGCCGATATCAGGGAAGCTCTCATCGATGACAGATTCGCTCGAAGGTCCCCATGTTTAGATCTGCCCAGATTAAGCAACGTCAAAAAACATAGCCTGTGAGTGCAAATACCTTTCCGAGAGGCAAACATCTGCCAGCTCTTTCTGTAAACCACCTAGATCTTGATCCACCTCTTGAGCAAGGGAAAGAAGTTCTCTTCGTCTCTCTATAGCTGCCCTCCGTTCTTGCAGTTCGAGTCGTTCTCACATGGCGTTAGGTGTCGCAAGTATGTGACAAACAGCACGACTCACTTTCTGCACAGCGTGCCAGGACCCCATGTCTGCCCACTTGAAGGTCAGCGATTCGATCTTGTCGCTCGGAAATGTCACGTCTCTATCCATTCCATGAGCGAAGCTTCTCCATCGGTATTCAAGCCTTACCATAGGCAAAACAATGTCTGCTTGAACAATACGATCATACTTAAGGATTATATCATTGAGACTGGCGGTATTGTCTGCAATGTGTGCATAATCCGTAGCAAGCCTTTGTGTTCATGAACAACCTAGCTGCACCAGATTGAAAGGAAAGACCTACTGAAATATATCTGGCCACGACGCCGTCTTCGCTGTACCTGTTCCATCTGCTAGAGCGGCTGCCCTGCGACGACCCTCTGGTTTGGCGCGGGAAGGAGTATCACGACTTTTCAAAGGTGACCTTGGTCGTGCAGTAAACTCCGGATCGGATGAATAGTCCAAGTTTGGGGGTTCCGGTTGTGTCGTAGAGCTTTGCCGAGCTGGTAGGCGGTATATCCGACCAAGAGGTGCGAGCTGGAAGAGTAGGGTATTGGATGTAAACTTGGCATGTTGCATCGTCTAATTCCTTGAATCTGTTAGCTTATGAAGGATGGGCGAGCGCGTCGACGCACAGATTCGGGAACAGGTACCAGTTGGCTCATGTTGACATCCCATTCGTCCAGCATCTTCCACCGCATACCGTGCTGGTCAGGATAAGGAGGGTCATCGATCGCCGGCTCTGTTAGGGACTGAGCCGGCATCTTGCCCCAGAGCGATATATGGAAAGAAGAAGCGTTCGACCGACCCAGCTCAAAAAACTGAGACATTAAGGTAGGGCCGACGGCAAAGTCTGGATTAGTAGACGGGCGATGAACAGGGGATATGTAGCGGGATGTGGTTGGTTCAATCGGGGGTTTGTCCGGTTGAACAGACAGGCTCGCTTGCTTTGACCGAGCTCTTGATATTGACGGTGACAGTACATGCGGCCGCGACGAGGGACCAGTGACCTCCTTCCTTGCTGTATTTGAAGACGCCAGGCTACCGCTTGATTCTGAGGCAACGTTTCGGGAGTGCTTTGTCATTGTGTTCACTCCCGAAAGTAATTGAGGTGACTGAGGTGGCGTAGATTGGTCTCGCCGAGAGTCGACTGGACGGGGGACCGTTGGAGACTTTCCCTTGTAAGTAGACAGGGTGGGGGTCCTGGGATATGGGAACATGGGTGTCGCAACATCTTGCGGAGGCGGTTCAACCACAGTCACCACAATACATGTCTCGAGGAGCCTTGAGTCAATGACCCTCTCCAGCCCGCTCTGAGTGTTATCAGGAAGAAAGCTCGATGGACCTGGAAGATGGAAGCTGCCCGAGCCCAGGGTCCGAATGCTGGAGGTTGAGGCTTTGGAGGTCGTCCTAGGTCTAGTAAACCTCCCACCAGGAACGCCTCGCACAGTCGATGCCGCGCTAGTACTGGAGTCCGTAAAGCTAACTTTGGACCCAGATGCTCTTCTTCCGCGTATAGTGTTCGTCGGGCTATGCCTTTCCTTGTCAGGAGGGGCACCTTCCCATTTAACTGCGGATTTAGGCCCTCCGGAGACATTAGACAGCGTGCGGATGCGCTTCCGCGATGTCAAGACCTCGATATCGTCTGCCGCGAATGAGCTTGGCTGAGTGGTGTCGTTTGTATGGGAGAGGGCAGAGGTAAATGCATCGCGAGCCGGGAACGGTGTTAGGTTTCGAACTTGGATTGTAGAGATGTGTCGTATGCGACGCTATGTCCACAGGGATATTAGCCCTCCTGCAGGGTACATTTCAACGAACCCGAGCTTACCGTTGTTAGCATGAAGTCCTCGCCATCGCCCATTCCAGGGTCCGGCTTGGACATGAGAGATCGGAGGGGGTGCGAGCAGTGGATGAATTGAAATCTTGGACACTGATTAGGTCGAGAGCGTCGCCTGCATTAAGAAAAAATAGACCAGAAATTAGAATAGGGTATAAACCAAAAGTTGCATGGTTGATGGTGGTAAAGATGTTCAGTCCAATCTGCCATTTCGGGCGGTCGCGACTTGCTTTCTACCACGATGTCATTGCCAGACGCGAAGTCGACCACAGCGCCTGCAGCAGGAACTGGGAAGGAAATGTCGGCCAAGGAGATTGAAGATGCTATCATGATGCCACCGCCGCCTAATCCTGCCCCAAAAGTTATCCTGGAACCTGAGATGAACGGTTTACAGGAAGCGCTGCAGGTCAGGCGCTGTTCTCTACTTTGACTGTAATGTTGACCAACCACGGTCCACAGAATGCCGTGGCCCAGACTGGCCTGATTTACAAATTTTATGCCAAAGTGTATGTACCTCGCGAGATTGCTGCTGTGATCACTCACACTCGTCTCGCAGTAAAGGCGACAACGTTCAACCTCCTCGGTCAGTTACCGCCTCTCTGGGGCGAGAAATTGAACGCTATGACCAGATATGCGATGCGGTTGAAGCTCGCATCGTGAGTGACTGGTTTGACTGACCCCCACTCCCGCTTACATCCCCGAAGCTTCGTGCGCTTGCCGTCTTGCAGCGGGATTTGGCGCGAGAGAAGCAGCGCATCGAAGACGAACAACTTGCTCTGAAAGCCAAGGAGGAGGCAGAGAAGAAAGCTGCAGGTACACCAAAGCAGGCCACACCTGAGGCAGAGAGACCTGAGCCTTCCCTACCCAGCAGCTCGCCTCTATCAAGCACTCAGTCCCTCGGCAGACGCCCATCGTCCATATCGATATCAACCTTGCACAGGCCGTCTCTGCCCGGAAAACTTGACCTCTCTTCTGCCTCTTTCCGACTTTCTGCTACAGAGGACAGTCAATCTTTCCAGACTGGCCTGGCTTCACCAGTCACTCTGGCTCCAAAATCCGCCCGTCCCCTGGGTCCGAATGAGCTCCCCAACGACTTTTTATCTACGTTTGGCAGCTCTAGCTCGGATCTTCACGCCTTACCGGATGTGATGCACAACGCGAGCCAGGGCGCCATTGACCTTACTGCCGGAGATTCAAACGACAAGCCTATCGAATTGGACATGGACATGGATATGGATATGAACATGGCTTTGTTTGGAGACGGTCCTGAACCCACCCAAGAGAATCGACAGGGGGCTGATGATCTGTTTTCACCAACCAACGACCCCTCACTCGGCACAGACTTCCTTGCGGATGCGCAGGGTGACACCCTCCTTTCTGCCTTTGCAGCCGGGGCGCCCCCTGACGGCACTTCTGGTCCTACTATCAAGCAGGAAGAGACCATGCCTTCGCCTGGGTCATTACTTGCAAGCTTTCCATCCCCTGCACATCAGGGGCAATCGGACGACCAGCAGCAGTTTGACTTCGGGAGTTTGTCCATGGATATGTTCTCGAGCGGCCAACACTCCGCCGATATGGACTTTTCGAACATGGATTTCGCCATGGATGATCATAGCAATCAGCAGAACTCCCTTGCAGAAAACGAAGATAATTCGCAATCAGCAGAGACGTCCAAAATATCATGATACATTGTAAATCCGTGTCCATCCATCCATCCCTACGATATAGATACTACAAATGAACGAACGTCAGGTTCCATCTGCTCCATCCTTTTTGGGGGGTCGTGAGTCCGGTGCTGACATATACTTGTCAACCCGTTTTCGAAGAGAGTGGTCAGGACGGACCCCTGTCGTCTGAAGACCATGAGACAGCTGCCTGATCAGCTGCAGCCGCTCGGACTCCTCGATATCGTCGGCGGTCATCACGCTATGAACCGCTCTTGCTAGGCGCCCTTTGGGACGGTAGGGAGCCGCTCCAGCGGGAGTTTTGGGTATCCGATGCTTGCCTTTCGAATTACCCTTGCCCCCTGTTTTCGGGACTGCCAGCAGCGGATCAAAGACTTCGATTCTAAATCTTCGGTGGGCAAGAGATACAATCGGAACGACGCGATCTGCGTCGCTTGCGGCCTCGAGCGATGATTCTGCGAGAGCAAGGCGGTCGGTTGGATCGCCTTCGGTATAGCCCCATTTTTTGAGCTCGTCCCTTCGCTTCTCTCGCAAACGGGTCGAGATCTTCTCCCGTGAATCGTCCGCGTGAATCCCTTTTGCGACGGACTCCAACACATCGTTCAGGCGCAACCAGCCCCGGTCTTCATCCACGGCACGCTTCACATAGTGACGGTTGATGTAGTTGAGAAGCCTGTTTGCCGATTGTGCTCCTGCAGAGAAGCGATTGAAGGCAGGTATCAGATAGTGAACCAGAGAGGTGTCATCGTCTGGTATGCCTAGTGCAATCTCCTGACAGACGTCTTGAAAGTAGTGGTCGAGATTCTCATAGATGTCCGAACCATTCACCGGTGCCTTGCCACGACTGGGAGTTCCTGCTGCAGCAGCCTCGCTTTGAGCAGTGAAGCTGAAATAAAACTGCCTCAGAAGATGCTACAAGTAGCCGACAACAAACAGTCGTACTAGTTATAACAAGCAGAGTGAATGCCAGAGTAGAGCGCCATGTCGATGGCAGGCGCCTTGCCATTGGGATCGTTAGTGGGACTCTTGACGATATGATCTAGGGCAGGTTTGATGTAAGCCCATAGCGCAACTGAAGAAGTAGCAGGGTTGGCGCTCCCTGAAGCATGGTTGAAGACGGCAGGCATTGAGGGAGGGACTGTCCAGAACCTCTGTTCGTCTGGCAGCCAAACTTCTTGCCATCTTCCCACGCTCCAATTCGCCGGACGCAACCGTGATAACCGGATAGTAATACTGCCCAGTCTTTGGCCAGTGCCCGAGCAACCTGGAGCTCACAGAGTTCTGTCAAGACTCTCGTGTTAAAGCTCTGTTGTGACATTTCCCATGATTCCCGCCCCTTGTGCCCAAAATGAGCTACGAACAACGCCAGACCGCACCTCGGATGTTCGCCCCCACCAAATGCGGATGTGATTTCAACGAGGGTTCAGCTTATTGGGGAAATGCAAAGGCCCCAACTCGGAGGAGTGACTGGAATTGGATACAGCATGCAGCTCAACCCCCCTTCATCAAGCAAGTGCCTGACGGTGCTTGCAGATGCCCTCGAAGGCGAAAAGGATTGGAAAATATATAGCTAACCTCATCTTCAATCTCCAGATGCCGCTTTACGTTAAGCTCGTCTGCATGAGAGAGGCGATACTGAACCTTTGACTCGTTGTATGGTATGGCTTAGACCGTGGATAGATATATCGAAGCAGCAGCATGATGAAAACGCACGCATCATGAACAGAGGCGTATAAAGACTCGAATCACTTTCGAGATTCAACCGTCGAATAGTCGAGTCGTTTGGAGTCCGTACCACCTGGATGTTGACATGCACCTCCCGCCTGCCGACTCTTGGTCTTGAGACCGCCGGTCCAAGCCATCAGGCGGACTCCGAGTCGGCCAGCTTGAGCATAGGCCAGTGATGCCTGGCGTATAGTTCTTTTGCGTCTCCCTCCTTATCTCTTACAAGCATCGCGCTACCCGTCCAGTTCACGCTATCTACGCCAACTTTCAGTGCGCGTCTTGTGAAGGGAGGCATCGGCGGAGGCAGGCAGGCCCATCAACGTGATCTCTACTATCCATCAAACGCGAAGCTCCATCGGAATCAAATGCAGACACCTTTTTCGGTCAAATGTGATAGTGTGAAAGAACAAAGGGTCTTTTGGCTGTCACAAAAAACCCCGCTCGTCCAGAAGGGATTAGATTGGCCTGACAATGTCGGCAGTCATGAATATTGCAGACGCCTATAAAGAGAGCTGGTGCACCATGGTGTTTTGCCTGGAACCCAGGCGATTCTTCTCTCAGCAATGACCTCCTTTTACCACAGACCTACTCGTACGACCCGCCCCTTTTTTCCGCTGGATTAGAACTGACGTGTTATCCAGCCGTCGCCAACTATGACCTTGATTGCCATGCTCTCTCCCTGGGAGCTAGCACTCCTCCCTTTGCCGGGAATGTTCCCAACTACCCACAATACACCATGTCAGCCATGCCTGCTCGTCTCGAACGCGACATCTCTCCTCTCCAAGTAGATACGGCGTCACCAAAACCACTGCCTACAGACCCACTAAAGGTCAAGCACGTCCCACGCCCGAGAAACGCGTTCATGATCTTCCGTTCTTCATTCTGGGCCGAAGCGAAAATCAATCGCACCGTCGAACATGACCATAGACACATCAGCCGCATTATTGGGCACTGCTGGAACAGGATGTCCGAGGACGAAAAGGACGTCTGGCGACAGAAGGCACTCAACGAGAAAGCGGCTCACGAGCGAAAATATCCTGGTTACCGCTTCTGCCCCACCGCTCGCACCAAGAAGCCGGTGAAGCGCAAGGTGAAGCGGAACGGCGCGGTGGACCTCGCTCGTTGCGAGAAGCTTGCCGACCTTCTGCTCTCTGGGAAAACGGGTTATGAGCTGTCTCTAGCTGCTCAGGCGCTGCCTGGAAAGCCCGTGAGGGCAAGCAAGGCTGCGTCAAAGCGCCCCACGCAGCCGACACCAATGCCAGCGACTGTCGTGAAGTATGCATCGGAAGAACCTCCATTTCGAAGCCCTCTTCTCCCTCCACAACCTATGTACGAGGAGTCGGTAGGGTCATGCTCATCCATGGAATGTTCGCCGACAGTGAGTTTTTCGATTTCTCGTCTTTCTTCGAGATTCAAGCTTACGGTGCCGCCAGATGGAATTCTCAATGCAAGCGCACCTCCCTCCTCAAGGTCTCTACCAAGAAGAATATATCAATCCGCATCCTGTAGTCCCACCCTTTCAGCATCGCCAAATCGCTTTGGAGGCACCGTACTTCCCCACGTCTGAATATGCTGTCTTTCCGATCCAACCTGCGGTTCAAGAGGTCCAGTTCCAGCTGAACCTGACAGACCCCTACGTCGACTACACTGCCGGTTATGCAATATGCAGCAACTCTCTTCCTCCTATTCCCCACAGCGTCTTCGAGCAAGTTCCGTGGATTCCTGACGCCTCTTTCCAACATCAATATTATCCAAGATCGACGGCTTCGGGCGTTTCAATGTGACAGTGTGATGGGGTTGGCGTACGCGCCTTATGGTGCCTGGATTCAGCCATCCGTTCTGGCTCACTTCGCCTCGGCATAAACCGCGCAGGCTGAACTCCTTTGTTTTTGTCTGCTTCCTTTTTCCTTTGTTGTTCTCCGGCGTCTTGCAGTACTCCTTCGCGACGTCTCTCTCCACATTATTCCTTGTTGAATTTGTTATCATACCAGGAAGTTACAAGAAATCATTCATATACTATCTACTTTACAAGATTTCCGAGTGCCAGCTGTTCAGCATACTATATTCCCATACCAGCAGACAAACCATCCATTCTACTCTAGCTTAAAGTCTGCTTAATTAGATAGAATCTCAAACGCTTTCACTCCTTCTCTTCCGAACAAGGTCGCGCATCCAACCACATCTGCTCCGGCATCTCTCATTCTCTTGACTGCTTCCTTCGAAGTAACCCCACCGATCCCAATCAGTTTAATAGCCGACAGCCGGGGAAATCGCGCCTCAGATCTTCGAATGAGTGAGTGGAAACTGTAGACGTTCCCAAGCGCCAGGGGGTGCAGCAGCTCCCCAGCAAGCCCTCCAAGTGGAGTTGGCAAGGCAAAGGTGGAGGCACCTGGAGCAGATGTCTGTGAGGTGAACAGGAGCGAGCTTCCTAGTGTGTTGGTGGAAGAAAGGAAGGAAATCGGGGAGTTTTCGTGTGTTGCTTCTGTCAAAGAATCGAGGACGGTGAGGGCTTCTAAATATTGTTCTCGGTAGGTGTATGGCGGCAACTTCAAACCAATGGTGAGGGTCTTGTCCTCGGCATACATATCTGTTAGGACACCGAGGAGAAGTCTGATAGATGAAAATGAATAGCCGGATGGCGAAGCTCCAGAGATGTTCGGACAAGAAGTATTGAACTCGATGGCAATCCTGGAGGGGCGGTTGCGGTCGCTGTCAATACGCGTCCTTAGCTGCTGGATGGAGGTGACCATCTCTGTAAGGGTTTCTGGGGTAGAAGCCGCGATGCTGATGATAATCGGCTTGTCGATATCAGAAGCCTTCAAAATGGTTTCGACCCATTGAATGTAATCCGAGAGAGGATGAGGGGAATATCCATAGGAATTGATGGTAGACCCTTCATTTTTCAGAAACCTGACCTAAGAGCGTGTTGGTTTTGAGGGAGGTTCGGATTGGATTCACTCACAATGTGGCTGTCGTTCTCGCTGAATCCGTCAAGGGTCGCCGTTCGAGTCGTGATCGCTCCTGTGTATGGTGAATCGTACAGAGCTTGGAGATCTTGAAGGCTAGAGGACCAAGCGCACGAGGAATTGAGAAGGGGAGGAGAAATGTCAATACTATTGATAACGACCATGTTGTTAGAGATAGCAGTAGCTTTCCTGCCCAGATAACGATGCTGATATGTTGCCCATCAATCACCTTGATGCAATAGAGCCCCTAATAAGGCATCACTTGAAGCTTAAAAGGGCGGTAGAATGTGATCAGGTATTCATTTCCATTCACTGTGTGCAAGAAGTTATTTAACATTTTCACTTGAACAGCTCTTCTCTTTCAAGCACTGACTTCTCCAGCTTGATCAGGATGGTTGTCCTGGACGGGAACTGAGTGTTCGGGGTGTTGTGGGCGGTAACTCTCGCCGGCTAATAAGGTGCTCGGTGAGGAAATGTCCAATGAGGGGTTTAAGATGTAACTTACAAAGCCTAGACCGTCCAGTACGGCCTCCACGATGCCAGCCGTAAAGGACGAGCAGCTGAGCTGATTAAGGTCTCGGGGAACGGAGATATGTCGCTCAATTATTGGGTCGTTGTCGATGATCATGTCTAGCAGGGGGGTCAGGAATGAATGGTAGTGATGCAGGGGAGACATACATTCGTCCGCATTCTCAACACTCTTCTCAATCGCATCAGCATTTTTGCCGAAGACTGCTTTCCATACTTGCGAATGGATGATCATGAGAACAGGAAGCAGCCGAATTTCACGTTTGGGCGCCTTGGACGAAGAATCAGAGCGCCAGACCATGAGTTCAAGAACCCGCATGCCGATGCGGTAGCCGAGAGTGTTGAGCCTAACGGTGTTCAGACGAATGGCCAGCCATCAATACAGAGCAGCGAACCTTCGCTCGAGATCGTTGATACCATTAACACGTTTTTTGCGTGTACTGGACTATTTCCGAGAAGAGAAAGGCGAATGCAGAGGCAGATACCTCCACACCGCGAGACTTGTTCAGAGGTCTATCATAGATGCTTGGGCCTGGCCGATATGGCTTGACAGTTGAGAGCGACGACTGTATTGACGGCGCCGGCAACGAAAACCGTGTCGATGACGATGCCGGGGACAGATGCTCGACAGATGAATGGGATGAAGTGGACAAGACCGACAGTCGAGGATGAGGTTGAGCGTAAGCCATTTTGATGGGCCAGCAATCATCCGGCAACAAAGCCCATGACGCCAAGAATAGGTGTGGGTGATAACAAACAGGGGCTGAATTCAGGCTTGTTCCTGCACACCCATGGCCTCTAGGTCAATCAGTGCCCTTGATATCCAGTCCCATCTCTATAACTGCCTCCTCCAGGGTCAGACCGCAGACGTCCATCTCCGCGTCTCAGGCAGATGGCGCGCTATTTATCGCCTGCATCGCGTGGTCCTTATCCAATCTGTGCGGCCATTTCATCTTGCCATGGTCTATCAGCCAACTTTTTCTAGGACTTTTTCAGGGCACTGTTTACCTCAGACTTCAGGGAGTCCCAGGACTCTCAGAAGCGACGTACTAGCAGTCTCGATGTTGATGTCGTGTTCGATGACACCAATATCACAAGAGCAGGTGCGTTCAGCAATGATCCTCATGTCATTGAACTGCCGCTGACAAACACGCGCCAATCGCAGCTTTCGAGTGGGTTCCTCTCAACTGCTACCTTTCCTCTGACTGAAGGTTTTAATCTAGAGTGTGTCTATCGCGACTCTACGGAGGAGGTCCCTCTTTGTATCTCCCGCCATGTCTCATTCCGTCTACGGCGGAGCCATTATCGCCATCTTATGAGACCGGACTATCCCTGGGGGATGTGCCCGAAGGCCACCATCCAGCTACCCCACGCTTCCTGCTCTCTCTACTGGCAACTTCGATATACTTGTCAATACCGACAGTTGCCTCGCAAGCAATGTCCATGATTTTCAAGAGCATCGGCCCGTATACGGTCATACCGTATCTCAACTTTGCGCTTGGAAAATCCATCGACGTATCTTCCACTCTGTGGGCTGATAGCAAAGCTGGCACCGGCCTTGAGGGTGTCGCCCAACCTTTCGATGATGACACTGACAGTGGAGATTCTCCCTTGGCATCACCAACTTTCGTGGACACAAAGGAATCGTCAACTGGCTTCGAGATGGTGTCTGGATATTCGGACACTTCAGACGACGGGTCAGAGCTTGGAGGCTCAACCCACCACTATGGTCAAATATCAGACAAGATAGGGGAAGCATGCACCTGCTGGGTTGCTCGTTGGGCATCTGATATGCTTTCCTTCGAGCAGACGAAGGCTTTGTCCGACTTGCCAGGAAGCTTAACCTCGCTTGCTAGCAGTCCTGTCATTTGGCAACGCGGCGGACTCGACGCAGAGCGAATATGTGCACTCATATCCTCTGATTCGTTCTTTGTCAAGAGCGAGCGGGACCGGTACGACTTTGCAAAGGCCGTTGTGGAGATGAGGAGAAAGTCAGGTGTGTTAGAGGGCGAGGAGCGCAAGTGGGATATGTTATTTGAGCATGGCATCTATTACATCAACATGGTGAGAGCGCTTTCCGTTGAGCCTTTCAACCGTCAGGATTACTCACGACACATAAAGCCCGTCGAGGATATTATCGCCATATCTAAGGAAATATCACCGACGACAAAGAAGCCATATGTCCCCATGTCCGTACTGCAAACGACACTTTGGAGTCAGTCACTCCTTCGCCACCAGATTACATACAAACCACCTGGATCGCCGGGCCAGGCGTCGTCCCCACCTCCTCGCGATAAAGAGCTTGGGATTGGGACAGCAACGCGGGACTTACAAGACGACGGCACCCACAAGTACTACTACCCAGTGCTCGGAGACTCTTCCCTCCGCCTTGGCGACAATGGGAACGACCTGCAACCTTCAGAAGGCACCTCCCTCTCGATGGAAGACTTGTTCAACTTTTCCCATTCGCCAGTCGTTTCATTGGCTCGCCAAAGTGCTAACCAGAGCGGGTCTGGCAACAAAGTGGCGGTCGACACAGAGACAAGGATATCTTCGTCAGAGGAAACATTATTTGGGCTCAGATCCGAGCGGTACACAGTGGAACAGTGCATCGCTGCTGACCCAAGTGGTAAACGCCGCTGGTCGCCATTCCCTCCTCACCGTTTCGGTGTCGAGTTCTGGGACATTGATTCTCTCAAAGAGAAATCACGTCTCCACTCGCACACATTCTGGTATGCAGGCAGCCTGTTTAATATTTACATCCAGATCGTCAAGAAGAAGGGACAAGCACAACTGGGAATATACCTTCACCGACAATCCACCATTGAACCTGTCCCTTCCCCAAGCGCACCGTGCCCTTCGTTCACCAGGAGCCCGGGACTGGAGACGGACAGGACTCAGTATGAGAGCATTAGCGCGGCAGCTTCCCGACCGAGAGGCCACTCCGTCATCGGGCCAATGTTGAGCAGCATGAACCAGCCCTCACCCCTACCCACCCTCCACAGCTCTCGAAGCTTCAATGGTCTCGGTCGTGTCCAAACAGTCCCCACACCCCCATCGTCGCCTCTTATGTCCACCCCAGGAAGCTCAGTCACCACGTCCACCTCCTCCACATCCCTCTCGGTGCCATTCACTACATCCGGCGTTGCACCCGTCCAGCCATATCGAGATCCACGCTCATCGATATCTGCATATTTCAGTATCGCCTGTGCCAGTGCGACGGGCTCCTCGCAGATGAAATTCACTAGTGCGCCGGATGTGTTTTCGGTAAGTCAGAGTTGGGGCTGGAAGACGAGCGCGCTGAGAACCGAGGAGTATATGGAGCTCAAGTCAGAGGAGGGCTCGGATTCTTCAGGTCGAGTGACGAATCCTTTGAAGAGCTTGCGAGCAACAGTTATCGTTGGTCTGATCTAGGGACGTTGCACTATATCACTTTCGTTCTTCCCCTTACTCCCTTAATGACCCGTGTATTCTCCTCCTAGTCGAGGGTTTTTCATAATCCCTTCCGAGCAAGGGCTGTAGTTCTTAGTGGTTGCTGCACTTTCTGGTAATTTGTGGCAGCAACTCGAGTTTTAGGATGATAGTTGCGATTGTATGTAGATGATGCGGACAGCTGTATTATAACGACCATATTTTAACAGTGGCGTCTCTACCGCCTGTTACGAGATAGCGATCCATATATCTAAGCGTCTCAACTTCTCTGATATGTCCGTTCGTCAGTAGAGTCGACTGTTGACCCGAAGTCCTGTTGTAGATCTACGAAAAAGGGGTCGTAAGTCTCGTGGAAAGGGTGCGGAGGTTATGAAAGGCGTACCCTAGCACCGTTATCCCCAGCCGCTGTCACGATCTTCCTTGTATCGAACTGGAGGCTGGTAACGGGGTTGTCGAAGCGCAGAGTCTCGACTATGCCTCCTGTCCGTAGGTCCCACAGTCGCAAGGTCTTGTCCAGACTTCCAGTAGCGATGTGGAGCTCGTCGAACTGTAGGCAGGTGACGGGGCCGGTATGGCCCAGCAACGTTCGATGGGCCTGACCAGTACGCACTGCGTGATTCATGAGTACAGAACCTTGACACGGCTGAGATGATAGACAGCTTACTATCCCACATCCTGACGGCACCATCACCACTACCGCTGACAAGACCATACCCCCAGAACTGAACACCACCGACAAATTCTTCATCCGATGGTGGAGGGTTGGCCAGACTGTACGAGTTGTTCATGCTATACGGATCGTAGCCAGCCGCAGAAACAGTTGAGCTCGGAGGATGCGAAATTGCCCATAGAATATCCATGGTCATCACACATTGACCCGTGGTCAAGTCCCATTGTCGTAGAGTCTTGTCTGAAGCTCCCGTCACCTAAAGGAAAAGGGATGAGGATAAATGATATGGTTCGGTAGATGGAACACTCACCAAGCATTCATCTTCAAAGTACAGCGCAGTCACGGCACGGCTGTGGCCCTCTAGCACTCGAGCACAAGCACCCTCTTTGGACGCCTCCGCCTCACTCTCCTCGCCATTCCTAATGCTACCAGAAGGTCCTCCCTCTCCTCCCTCCTCTTCCTCTAAAACATCTGGCAGACGATCAGGCTCTCCTATCCCCCATCCATCATCTTCATCAACCCTACGCAGATCCCACAACCGAATGTTGCCGTCCTCTCCACCCGTCAAGCAGACATGATCCTCAACTTGCAGACAGTTGACGGCGCCAATGTGGCCTCGTAGTCGGCCAATCTCGCTGCCTGTGAGGAGGTCCCAGACGCGGGGCTGAGCATCTTCTTCCGAGGCGCTGACCAAGATTCCATAGGGTTCCGAAAAATCTAGAGCAGTCAATGGGGTAGTATGGCTATCGAGAGTCTGAGAAAGGATAAGCTTGACTTGTGGAATACTGCGGAGAAGAGGCGCATACCATGAAAGCGACACCAGGAGGAAGCTCGTCGTGTTCGGAGGGAAGGAAAGCAGGTCCTTTTCGTCTCCTGGTACTTGGTGGTAGATGAAGGTTCTTGTCCGGTTGAGGTACATGGTGCTGAGCTTGCTCCTCAAAGCGCATTCGTTCCTTCACACCTTCCACTATACAACAATGAGTATCAGTTACTAGCATCGGGAGAGCTAGACCTACACTCGTCCTCTAGTTCCAGCTCATCTTCCTGGAGTTTCAAGAGATCCTGCTCCAGCTTTGACCGAACATCGTCTAGTGCTCGAATCTTGTTGGTGATCTCGGCAATCTCACCATTTATGAGGCTCTATGAAGAGTTCAAGAGGTTGTTCGCAGACTCCGAAATGCTAAACTCACCCGCTTGACGTGTGCGTTCTCCTTGTCCCGCATGATTTCAGAGATTTGCCTCGTCAGCTCATCCTTCCCAAGCCGCTTCGCTGTACTCAAGCTCTCCCTCCCTCTCTTCTTCTTCTGGTTCCCAATGACAACCATATCCTCTTCGCTTACGACACTCTGTCCGTCATGGTCTTCGTCCTCTGTCAAGAGACCTCTCGCACTCATCCCAAGTTTCTTCAGACCTAACCGTGGCGTGTCAACGTTGCGCATTTGTCTCCGTCGCTGGCGGCCTTGCTCTGCAGAGGGAATCGTAGCCTTGAAACCACGCAACAAACTGACGTCCGAAGCGACACCATCCGGTTCTGGAATCTCGGCTTCCAACAGCTCATCCGTTGCCTCTACGATTTGGAGGTCTCCAGAGGTGATACGTCTCGAGCCCAAGCCGAGACGTAGTGGTGCACGTCCTATAGTTGCGAAATCCATTCTTGAGCTGGACATTCGCGGTTGGGTGATGGAATTTCCGCGACGCGACGCTACGGTGGCGGCAGAGTTGATCATTCGTGGGGTCATTATTGCAGGGGCCACTATGTTTTCTATGTTAATGTGAGTATCATAAGGAATAGTAAGGGAACGTACAGTCCGACAGTATCCTCGTCGACTCTGACTTCTTGTGAGAGTTTGTAAAGGGCGCCATGAACGCCTTCTGCATGAGCTCGAGTCGGCCGAATCCAGCGGTGTTCTCCTGGCCACCTGAGACGCTGCTGCTGCTGGATTTCTTGGAAGCCATCTAGGTGGAGCTCGCCAGCCCTACGACTCTGGCGGGAAAAGTCGAGGTTGTGGCTTGGGATTTTCGAGGTAAGAGGTGTGAAAGACGGCAAAGGCTCTTGCGTCTGCGAAATGGCTTTCCGGCTTTCTCACGCGTTCTACTGACATCATTGGGGTCTTTTTCAAGAACAACTGTATTGAAAAGCAAGTGTACAGAGTATGCTACGATGACTGTGACCAGCTGAAATCGATAATCAAGTCTAGGCCGTACGGTCTGAGGTCATACTCGTCCAAAAGGAAGGACAAGGGGTTTTCCACCGACTCTGATGCTGCTGCCTCGCTGGCTGTTGATGCTTCCGCAGGACTGCTTCTTGACGCCTGCTGCGCCCACATGCGTTTGAATGGAGGAAGGTTGACAGAGCGTAACCAGAATGGCAGTGATTTGGAGCTGCTCCTGGATGAAGGCTGCATTTCGCTACCTTTTGCCGTTGTTGTAGAGTTGGGCTGAACGAGGTCTTTGCCAACGAGCTCCTCCTTGAGTCGCATGACGCTCTGATATTCCCAGTTGGAGACGTTGAAAGGCCTGAAGAGACCTCCAGAGGACAAGTCACACCAGCACCGGTCAACTGGTCGTATCATCGCAGGTAACGGCTGAGAATAGTTGGAGGGAAGGGCCGAAGTTAAGGCTTCAGCGAATGTCGTAATGCTGTCGGCCCAGGGCGCTGAGAGGTGTGTGTCGAGTGGGAAGGGTTGCCAGTAGCATGATGAAATGAAGAGTGTTGATAGTAGAACTATGCAGTAGAAGCTGGTTCTGTGTCAGGCCTGCACTAGAAGAAACTACTTCTGGATCACATACCATGGTTTCGCATGCAATGTGAGCGAGAACAGGAACAGGACCAGGAAATATGGCGGCGCTGTAGGCAAAGGCAGCAGGAGGAGTGGCAGGAACCACCTTGTACACCTGTGAGGCCACTTGAGTTACAGTGCAGATAACCGGGCGCCTAGGGACACCTACCACATTGCTTGACCGTTGCGGATGAGATGCAGAAGCAAAGAGTGGCTGGTTACATAAGCAGCTATTTAGGAACCCATAGTGCGATTCGAACTTTCTCGATAGTGCTTTTGAACTAACTACACCTCAACCCAAAATCGCAAAAATGGTACAACACCCTGAAGTCCTTTGGGCTCAGCGCAGCTCTCCATCTGACGAGGCAAAAGTAAGAGTGTCTTTTCTCGTTATCGGATGTCACACTGACGCGATTGTGCAAAGAACATCATCTATCTGACCGTGAACCTCCCTGATATCAAACCCGACTCTCTCGAGTACAAGGTAGAATCGCACAAGATCTGCTTCAAGGCAACGGCTGGGCTGTAAGTACTGCTTATCGACTCGGTATTGCGACGGTACTTACACCTTTTTCTTAGCGAAGGAGCTCAGAAAGAATACGCGTTTGACCTTGACTTGTTCGCAGAGGTCGATCCCGAAGTACGCAAATCATTTTCTCACTCCCTTCTTGCACTAATTTACATTGAAATATCTAGGCATCCAAGTACAAGCTCTCCTCAAGATCTCTGGCTGCTATCATTCGCAAAAAAGAAGCCAAGGAAGAGTACTGGCCCCGTTTGACCAAGGAAAAGGTTCGCAACGCCTTCCTCAAGACCGACTTTAGCAAGTGGGTCGATGAGGACGAACAAGATGGTGCTGAGGCTGCCGACGCCGACGACGACATGGGAGGCATGCCTCCTGGCATGATGGGCGGAATGCCAGGTATGGGTGGAATGGGCGGGATGGGCGGAATGGGTGGTGGTGGCGGCGGCATGGACTTTGAAAAGGTTAGATTCTTTCTCTCTCATCGTAAACACGCAGCATCTGACGATCCTTCTTTGCCTTCTAGATGATGGCCCAGATGGGTGGTGCTGGTGGCGCTGGTGCCGGATTTGACCCAAGCGCCTACTCAGGTGGCCCTTCAGATGGCGGCGATGACAGCGACTCTGACGACGACGGCCCTCCACCTCTCGAGGACGCCGAACCAACAAAGTAGAAAGTAATCCGTCAAGTCAAAATAGTATTAGTCGTTAAAATGTGAAGTACTATATTTCTGCATCATTAAAGGAAAGGCAATCGATGCCTTTGTGTGAGTAAGTGCTCTACAACCCGAGCTTCGTTTTTTGTTTATGCGACAGTGAACTGCAAAAGCAAAACGGTCAGTGGCAAGTTCATCTCGGGCAGAAGAGAGCGGAACATACGTAAACAGTATCGTCGAGCGCACCGTGCTGGGCCACGGCGACCAAGACAGGTTGATGGTTGGCAGCGCTGTTGATCGATGAGAGCTTGTAGACTCCGGGAGCAAGGCCATTGGTGACTTCAGCGGTCAAAGAACCACCGGCAGCAGGTGCATTGAGACCCTTGAAGAACTCGAAGCGCTCGGGGTCAAGAACGGTGGTCTGGTCGAGTGACTCGAGCTTCTGGATAACGACGTGCGAGTGACCCTGGATGATACCCTGGGCGTTGACCTGCTGGGGTGCCGAGAAGTAGTTTTGCTGTGCGTTGACGAAGAAGCCAGTTTCGAGGTTTTGGATGTTCATGCGGATGGTGAACGCCTGGTTGGCTGGGACGGTGCCACCATTGGCAGGGAACTCGAACTTGGAGGTGGGCATCCTGTTACGGGCAGCGATGACACCCATGGGCGCAGGGTTGCATGAGCCATCAACAACTTGGTTGCCGTTCGTGAGGGGCTTGTTCACGGTCTTGCAAAAGTTGATGAAGTTGTTCGACGAGGTCAAGGATGCAACCTGGCCTGCAGAAGGTTCTGCTTGACCATCGTTGGCAAAGTTCTGAGCAATGACAGCGGGATCAAGAGCTAGAAATGATCGTCAGGAACTGTACACAGATCGCAAAAGGGAGCACGTACTCAAGGAGGTCTGCGCATCAGCATTGTTGTTGTTGCCAGCTGGTGGTGCCTGTGCAGGGGGCTGGTTGTTGTTGTTGTTGCCTCCATTGTCGTTGTTATTGCCGCCATTGTTGCCCCCGTTGTTGGCGGGAGGAGGAGCAGCACCAGCACCGGTAGCGCCGGTAGCAGCAATACGAGCGTCTCGGTCGGCAGCGGTTGTACAAGTGTTAGATGTACCTCGGCTGTTGACCAGAGGAAGGGCTGCACAGCTGTTAAAGAAGGAGCGTGAGCACTCTGCGGAATAGCGAGGGTTTGTGCGAGACATACATAGTTCCACCAGCGCAAGGCTGGATAACAAATCGGCCACCCACACACTGGGCGAAGCCATCGTTGACACACGCATTCTCCCCATCTTGGCAAGGAGAGTCGGCGTTCAAGGTGGCGAACCGTTGGCTGTGGAGATGATGAGGAATGCATCAAGGGTAGATAAACCAGAGCACATACTTGGCAGCGATGGCATCTTGGCCGTTTTGCAAAGCAAATTCAGCTTGACGGCGGTAAATGCCCCTTGGCATCGGGCGACCGAAAGCGAGACCGGCAGCAGCAAGGATGAGGAAGAAGCGCATTATGTTGACTGGCGTTTAACGATAGAGTGTTTAATGAATGTCGTGGGCTGTAAAAGCAAATGAAAGCGAGCTAGTCGACCGAAAATGAAGTGCAGAAAATATAGAGAAACAAACACGATCCCAGATCGCGTTGAAAGAAAGTGTTGGAGAAGGAGAAGGGGGAAGGGGTTTGAAGAATTGACGGATGGGATTCATTGTGCCTCAAACCGAGCTAGTATAAATACCTCGGACCCATATGCATCGGAACAATGGAATGATCAATTAGGGGCGCACCAAGCAGTTGTTCATCACAAGGTGCACAGGCTCACCGAGATGAACGAGCGCTGCCGTTCTTTGGCCGATTTGCGTTTGAGCTTGAATGCACAGGCTGTTGCAAAAGCGGAGAGGAGGGCTGGCAAAGGGCCAAATTTGATCATGTTCGGGAGTGACGGCATTTTGTGTTCGTAGCGTGGCGACTGTTGCTCGCGCAGTGAGGCATTTGGCAGATGCCGCCCATGCGTGTGCCTCTTCTTCACGGGCGGAACGACGAGCCCTGAGCTCTTGCTGTCTCAAATCGTAAAGAACCTACTTTCCCGCATTCCATCAGCGCAAATCATCAGTGTTGCCTTGATAACGATCCCTGAATAGCGCAACGAGAGGATGGTGGAAGCTCCAGTACCGCTTGTGCATTGAATTCGTCTAGCTGTTTCACTGTAATGATCCAATGCGCGGAGGGTGATGATAACTACAACTGAAGCTGTATGCGACCTTCTGAAACATCAACCTTTAACCTGGAGGCGAACAAGTCAGTTATCTTGGAAAAGGCTTGGGTTGATTGAAATATACCCTGCGAGGTTCGGGATGACAAAGTCTGGATGAACATCTGAGCTCAGAAGGACATCGCGACTCGTCGAGGTGCAGACGCCAAGGACACGGGCACCAGAGGCCTTGCCAGCCTTGATTCCAGAGATTGCATCTTCAACGACAACACCTAGAAGAACTTCTCTACATCGTTCTTCATAGACAACGGTATGGAAGAAACACGCACAGTTGCCAACCTCCACCCCGAGAAGCTTTGCTGCGGCTTCGTACGGGTCAGGATGAGGCTTACCACGGGGAACATCATTCGAAGTGATTATGCCTGATTTCGGGAGAGGGGCACCAGCTCTCTCCAGAGCCTTCAAAGCAAAGTTACGTGACGCTAGGCTTCAGTTGAGCAGAGGACGCGGTTCAACACAAAGCCCATAGATACCTGAAGTTGCAATCGTCCATTTCGCGTCAAGCGAGTTTAGCTTTTCGACAGATCAGTACAATTTACGCCTTGGTTGCCAGTGCTCACCTGTTCCAAAAGAGTGAGAGCGCCTGGCAGTCCGACCGGCCCTCCAGCGATCACCTCGTCTTCGAATCGATCTATTTCTTGCTGATAGATCGGCGTGTCGTCAGAAGTAGATCCTTGGTAATAGGATTGTTCAAATTCACCAACAGCTTCTCCTCGTCATCTATTTTGCAATATTCTTTCAGGGTGTCGTATAGCCTTCTTCCATGAGTCTGATGAGCCACCTCCAAAGAATCGCCTAGATTGTAATCCCTGTTGAGCAGTTATTAGATGGCCGAGGAAGAGATTTGCTAAAGTTCACACTTGGCGAACGTTGCCCAGGCCGCGAGTACACCTAAGATAGCAATGTTCATATGGTAAGATCTTAGGGAAGTCGTAAAAATGAAGGGACGCACCAGGCGTAGAGTCCAACAGCGTTCCTGGAGGTGTCACTTTTCCAACCTAGACACTACTCAATCCGAAGGCTTACCATCCATATCGAAAAGGACCTGTCAAAGACCTCTTTAGCCCAAGGTTTGAACATAACTGTACGATAGACTCACAGCATCTACAAAGATCTCTTGAATAATTGCTGTGGTGGTCATGATGAGTATATGTCGGAGAAGGGCGTCGTTTAGCGCTGATGTCTAGTAGTCTTGTCTGATCCAAGGGTATCGCGGGCGATGGGAGGAGAGAAAACAGATGGCGTCGAAGCAGAAGATAGAAATTTAAATATGAGAAGTGTGATCCCGACAAATGATCATCCAAGAGCGCGAAGGCATCGCGCAATTCCTAGCTGTACTCGACCCTCCCTACCCGTCTTCTGTGGATTATGCTTCCAACTCGATAAGCGCCAAAATTGGACAGTCTCTCGGGGTAATTCAATCTTGATTGGCCTGGTAATAGGAGGGTCCTATGCCGATCAGACCTGAGCGCCAGCGCTGCATGGTGTGTGTTCCGAGTAGCATGAAAGCAAATCAACGGCGCCTACCTCGTAGACACTCCGGACAGGCGGTGCCAGCGTTGAAGAATCACATGTTCGTCTAAACTCTGTGCTCAGAACTTGAAGATAACCTAGGTCTGGAGGATGGCAGAGCTTCTCAGAGTGTTATTAATCCAAATCCATATGATAGTGTCGATATACGGGGGTGAGTAGTGCACAGGGTGGGGTTGGTTAATTGGCACAGGCCTGACGTTTTCGCTCTTGCTCCCAACGGGATCGCATAAGCTGCGCACCGTAGTATTTTGAACGGACAACCGGGTTCGCTGCTGCCAGCTGCATTTGGATTGCTTGCAATTGCGCAGTATCGCTTCGAATGACCTGAAAACACGGTTTGACGCGCTCAAGTCACGTATATCATGCTCGCACTCACCGAACCAATTGACAGAAAGAAAGAGAAGGTGGCCGCGCTACTGAGCATGTACTGTGACAGGGTGGCCATGAACCCACGAGGACCAGCACCATGTCTTCGAGAACTATGAGGGAATGTCGAGTATTGAGTCGTGTGAGGGCTTACCGAATGATACTCCAGGACCCAAAGATGAAGCCAATGGTCAGACCGACACCTCCTCCCATCATGGCACCCATCCTAATTGCAATGACAGTCAATTCGCTGGACAACACAACTTGAGTTAAACAACGTCATACTTCACTACGGGCAGAAATTGGCATTAGTTTTGAAGCTGGAGACATAGAACGCGTCGTCACGTACTTTTCTGCCAAATGGATACCTGCTGGCCATGTTGCTGGGGTGGTGGTGGGGGCATAATGGTCTGGTTTTGTGTCTTTTGGCTGATGAGCTGGTGGTCGTCGAAACAGAGTCCGGCAAAAGGGTCCGAGCCCAAACACGGTCTCCGGTTATGGGCACTCGCGGCAAATGACATGTCTTCCTCCTCACAATCACGGCAAAGCCTGGACTTTCCTCAAGCCCAGCAGGCGCAAATCAGTAAGAGGATAGTTGGCATTCTTGAATTTACACACATTTATACGAGTAGTCAGGGCGAATCAGAGGGACTTGTACCACGTTTCCTCTCTGAAAGAGCATGCCGAAAGCGTACTTCGCTCGTGGTTGGGTACGCTGTTCGTCTGGGAGTCCTTAATATCACCTGAGAACAATATACAGGAACTCGGTGGCTGCAAAGATGGGACAAGGAGCTCGACATGGTCATAAAACTTGTCTATTATGGTCTGACCACTGGGAGAGGTGAGTAGACTTCTGCGAAACGGTCATTCAGATATTGAATACCTTCTAGCTACACAAACTCTTGGAGAGGAATACACAGATATTTGGCAATACGACTCTCGAAGAGGCCGCTTTCCTGCATCTTTACCCTGGCGCGCCAACCTCATTGCTCTCAGCGTCCTTCCTCCATACCTCCTAGCGAAGATCAGCAGCAATGCACGGTTAGCATCCGAGAGACCTGCGATGGTTTCATGGCTGAAGAAACTATCCAAGGTATTCTCTATTGCGAGCGAGGTCAATCTAGCCTTGTTCTACCTGAGAGGGTCGTACTATGATCCAGTCAAGAGGCTCTTGCAGATGCGGAACGTGAGTCGGTTTTGATTTACGAGTTATAAACTGCGCTGACTGGTTGTTAAGCTATCTTCATTGCCAGAGAATCCACATACACGACCCCCATCGTACTCACTCCTAGGCATTATGATTGGGGTTCGCCTGCTGTACCGTTTAGTGGAAGCCATGCGCCCTTCTGCAGACACCAAGCCAAAGGACGTAACTGCTGGTTCAGACTCATTCATAGATGATAGGTCGGTTGAGACTGTCATCAGAATGCAGAACCTAGAGGAGCTGCCGTTGAAAGAAGCTGAAGACGACGATGGGACCGCCTTGGACGTCGCCGCCATCCCTTCTGAAACCCGTCATTCGAGAAACTGCACGTTATGCTTGGAAGAGAGGACGGATAGCTGCGTGACGGAATGCGGTCATTTATTCTGTTGGAACTGTATCGTAGGGTGGGGTCGAGAGAAGGTGAGCAATAGATAGCCCGCTAGGCTTCTGGTATGCTAACCCTTTTGAAGGCCGAATGTCCACTGTGCCGGCAGGCGCTATCTCTTTCGAAGCTGCTGCCCATCCATAACTTGTAGTAACAGAACGAATAATCGACATGACATACTGTACATTCACCACAAGATACTCATTCTCGGTTCGCCTCGTGATCACTGCGCTTCCTGGATTAGAGTGATATTATCGCCCTTGAGAAGGATGCGACCTGCGATTAAAAGGTTAGCGGTTATAGTTTGCCAGAAATCATACAAAAGCGCACCGAGTTCACATCTGGGCTTCGCATCCTTCACGTAGACCTCAGCAGCTTCGTCAATCACAAGGTTCATGAATTCATCAAATCCCTGAGAGTCATTCGAATTCAGCTCGTTGGGTCAGAGATGGAGACACTCACAACTATGCGACCCTCCAATCGCATCTCGATGTTGTCGTAGAGCCAAATCACAACCTTCTTTTTCTGAAAAGAACGGGTCAGCAATGACTCCAATTCAAGGCTGCGATGAACACCAACCTGCTGCAGATTTTTGAAGATGACATTCTATCATGAGGCCTGGGATTAGCACACAGAAATTGGGGAATAAAATAGAAGCATACGATGGGCTGAACCATCACTCGTTGCTGACGTCCCGACATGTTGAGCACGGTCCTTGAATCTGCAAGTTTGAGGGTTTGGAGGTGTGCAGTATGGTTGAGACCAAGGCACTGATGGCGGCGCGTCGGATTGGCTGGGTAAGAGTTTCCCACATTCAGACTCTCCCTGTAACTTTGACGACGTCCTCAACTCGTGCTTATAGAACGCGTCGTCGAACGACTCTACGATGGAGGTGAGTCCCTCGTGAAGCTGCGGTATTCGGTGCACTGAAATAAAGGGCAGGTGTTTGCACCTTCAGGTTCCTCGACAGCAGCTGCTGTCACTTTTATCACCTTTGTACAAGACCTCAAGAAGAAGACGAAAGCATGGGGTCCGATGATTGACCTGTGCGCCAGCGGAGAGAAGACGCTAGAAAGATTCCGATACCAGTTCCCAGAAGATTGGCTGTACAGCGACCAGCTGCGCGGCGAATGGAGTGCTTACAACGAAATCCTGAAGAGGAAGAGCGATTCCATTCAGGAGCAACTATGTGAGCGGCTCATTCATATGGCCCTGTTTTAGTCACTCATTCATATGACCAGCTGGGTTGCAACTGAAGATCGTGGCGGAAGACAAGATTGTAGAGAACAAGATCAACGATGTCCTCGCTGAATGGGAGCAGACAAGACCTGTTCAGGGGAATATGCGCGCCGACACAGCAATGAACACCATCAACGTGTTTGAGTCCAAGCTCACTCGCGTTCAGGAAGAATACGACCTCGTATGCAGGGCAAAGGAAGCCCTAGACTTGGAGCTTACGCGCCACACGCGTCTAGAGCCTGTTTTCGAAGAGCTACGAGACCTAAAGGCGGTTTGGACAGCATTGTCTGGAATCTGGAGTCAAATCAACGAACTTAGAGAGATGACCTGGGCGACTGTTCAGCCCAGGAAGCTGAGGCAGCACATCGACGGCCTGCTTACCTCGACGAAAGACATGCCCACACGGATGCGACAATACGCTGCTTTCGAATACGTGCAGGATACCCTGAAGGGTCTTCTCAAGTCCAATGCTCTGGTGTCCGAGCTCAAGTCGGAAGCCCTGAAGGAGCGTCACTGGAAGCAGCTGTTCAAGGCATTGCGACTGCCAGCACAGATCCACCTTCCGATGTACGTATTTCACGGCTGTACCTTTCCTTTGTTGCTTAATGTCCTGCAGGATGATCTTGGGCAACGTCTACGATATGGATTTGAAGCGCAACGAGAGCCTGATCAAGGAAGTCATCATCCAAGCGCAGGGAGAGGTGAGCTTGTGTTCCCTTTCGTCCTTTGATCGCATCTAAATTGGCCCACAGATGGCACTCGAAGAATATATCAAACAGGTTAAGGAGATCTGGTCTAGCTACACACTCGATCTTGTAAACTACCAGAACAAGTGCAGGCTCATCCGGTATGTGTTACCTTCTCGCCCGGCTTGCAATTGCTAATCTTGTCTCAGAGGGTGGGATGATCTTTTCAACAAGTGCAGCGAGAACTTGAATTCGTTGACGGCGATGAAGCTTTCCCCTTATTACAAAGGTACATGATTCGCGTATTCCCGCCTAGCATGACTAACTCTCCCCAGTTTTCGAGGAAGAAGCAAGCTCTTGGGAGGAGAAGCTCAACAGAATCCACGTGTTGTTTGGTGCGTTCTTGAGATCTTGGAACGCAGGCGGGTCACTCACAAGTTTGCAGACGTTTGGATCGATGTCCAACGACAATGGGTGTATCTAGAAGGTATTTTCTCTGGCAGCGCGGACATCAAGCATCTCCTACCAGTGGAGAGCGCCCGCTTTTCCAACATCAACGCAGAGTTCCTTACCGTCATGAAGAAGGTGTACAAGTCCCCCTTTGTTCTCGACGTTCTCAACATCCAAGGTGTCCAGAAGAGTCTCGAGCGGCTCGCCGATCTCTTGAACAAGATTCAGAAGGCTCTCGGTGAATACCTTGAGCGGGAGCGATCATCATTCCCTCGCTTCTACTTTGTTGGTGACGAAGACTTGCTGGAAATCATTGGTAACAGCAAGGACATTCTCCGTATCGTGAAGCATCTCAAGAAGATGTTTGCTGGTATCGCGACGATCCAGCTCGACGATGAACTTACGCAAATCACTGGAATGGCTTCTCGAGAAGGCGAGGAGATTCGCTTCACGGAGCCCATCCTCCTCAAGGACTATCCCAAGATCAACGACTGGTTGGCTAGACTCGAGGCGATGATGCGACTGTCTCTCGCCAGCCTTTTGACGGACGCGGTGATTGAGCTGCAGACCTTCTATGGGTCCGAAGCTCCACTTGTCGCTGAACAGCTGATGGGCTGGCTGGAAAAGTATCCTGCCCAATTGGTTACCCTTGCCATCCAAGTTGCGTGGACAGTGTCGGTAGAGTCATGTCTGGAGAAAGGCGAACTTCCCGAAGGACCACTCTCAACAGTCCATTCTGCACTCGACCTCCTTGCCGACATCGTATTGAAGGAACTCGCCCCTGTGACCCGTCGCAAATGCGAGCACCTGATTACCGAGCTCGTCCACCAGCGTGACGTTATTCGGTCTCTCATCCAGCAAGGCATTCGCGACACGAAGGCCTTCCCCTGGCTCTATCAAATGCGCTTCTACCTGGACAAGAACATAGATAATCCCTTGGACCGTCTTGCTGTGAAGACGGCCGATGCAACCTTCCCTTATGGATGGGAGTACCTGGGCGTTCCGGATCGACTCGTGCAAACCCCCCTTACGGATCGCGTATACCTAACGCTTACCCAAGCTCTGGACAACCAGCTTGGTGGTGCGCCTTTCGGGCCCGCCGGAACAGGTAAGAGGGTTCTCTAGGAAAGTACCCGCTTAGATGGCTGAAACTATTCCTCCAGGCAAAACCGAGTCAGTCAAGGCATTGGGAGTCCAACTCGGACGCTTCGTGCTTGTCTTCTGCTGCGACGAAACCTTCGATTTCCAAGCGATGGGTCGTATTTTCGTTGGTCTCTGTCAAGTTGGAGCATGGGGTTGCTTTGATGAGTTCAATCGACTCGAGGAACGTATACTCAGTGCGGTTTCTCAACAAGTCCAAGCTATCCAACAAGGCCTGGCTGCACTGGTCAAGAATCCCAACGTGGAGATCGAGCTGGTAGGCAAACATCTCAAGATCAATAAGAACATCGGTACGTGGCACCTGCTTCGAGACTGCAACTCGCTAACGCGGCAGTCCAGGTATCTTCATAACCACCAATCCTAATTATGCTGGTCGTTCGCAACTTCCACCCAACTTGACCAAACTCTTCAGACCGTATGTCGACAAAAAGCCAAGGCCTTTATGATGTGCTGACCTTTGTCTCCAGGATGGCCATGACCCGCCCCGATCGAGAACTCATTGCTCAGGTCATGTTGTTCTCCCAGGGTTTCCGAACTGCAGAATCCTTGGCTTCGAAGATTGTCCCATTCTTCAACCTTTGTGACGAGCAGTTGTCCCCTCAACCCCATTACGACTTTGGGTTGCGTGCACTCAAAGCTGTCCTTGCCAGTGCCGGTATCTTGAAGCGTGAACGACTCCTCATCTCCAACTCCGAGACCGACGAGTTGGCGCAGCTTTCAGACAACATATCCGAGCAAATCATTCTCATCCAGAGCGTCACGGAGACCATCGTCCCCAAGCTCGTCGCGGATGACGTGCCTCTGTTGACCACGTAGGTTTCTCGCATTTCTTATGCTCATGGTTTTACTGACTTTTTTGTCTAGGCTCCTCGCAGATGTCTTCCCCGGTGTGGACTACTTCCCTGTTGACCTTCAAGCTTTGAAGGAGAAGATCCTTGCTGTCTGTGCGGAGAAGCGTCTCATCACTGGCGAGAAGTGGATCGCCAAGATTCTCCAGCTGTATCAAATCCAGAAGATTCAACACGGTCTGATGATGGTTGGGCCTTCTGGAAGTGGAAAGACCAATGCCTGGCAGGTTCTCCTGGCCGCTCTGGAACGGCTTGATGGCACCGAGGGCGTGTCCTATGTCATTGACCCCAAGGCCATGCACAAAGATGCTCTCTATGGCACGCTAGACCCGACTACGAGAGAGTGGAATGACGGTCTCTTCACCCACATTTTACGAAAGATAGTAGACGACGTGCGTGGTGAAAGCGGCAAGAGGCACTGGATTATCTTCGATGGCGATGTCGATCCTGAATGGGTAGAGAATTTGAATAGGTACGTGAACGTTTACCCATGGCTGAGCATCCTTCTCATTTCCTTATAGTGTTCTTGATGACAACAAACTCCTCACGCTCCCCAACGGAGAGCGTCTCAACCTACCCCCCAACGTTCGTATCATGTTCGAGGTCGAGCATCTGAAGTACGCCACTCTGGCCACAGTCAGTCGTTGTGGAATGATTTGGTTCAGCGAAGACGTCGTCGACACCTCCATGGTATGCCAAAACTACCTGGGCACGCTTGCCAACGTTCCATTGGATGCAGACGAAGAAGAGGCTGGAGACATCATGGGCCGTCGTACAGATAGCGATGCGGCCGACGCCGTCATCCTTCAAACGCAGAAGGAAATTGCCACCATCCTTGAGCGATACTTCGCACCTGGCGATCTCGTCGAGTCCGCCTTGGCAGAGGCCGAGCGCATTGAGCACATCATGGACTTCACTAGCACCAGAGCTCTCAACACTCTCTTCTCCTTGCTCAACAAGACGGTTCGCAATATCATCGAATACAATTCGCAACATCCAGACTTCCCTCTCGGCCCCGAGAGAGTTGAGCAGTATGTTTCGAAACGACTGCTCATCAGCATCATTTGGGCTTTCTCCGGTGACGCCAAACTCGACCTCCGCGCTGAGTTGGGCGAATATCTTCGACAACACACAGGGATCGACCTTCCCCCACTCCTTTCTGGCAGTTCACTGCTCGACTACGATGTTCAAGTTTCCAACGGGGAGTGGATTGCATGGCAATCTAGGGTACCCGAAATCGAAATTGAAGCGCACGCTGTCACCGCTTCCGACGTTGTCGTACCTACCATGGACACCATCCGCCATGAGGAAGTTCTCTATTCGTGGCTATCCGAGCACAAGCCCCTTATGCTTTGCGGTCCCCCCGGTTCTGGAAAGACGATGACACTTTTCAGTGCTCTGCGCAAGCTGCCAGACATGGAGGTCGTCGGCCTCAATTTCTCCAGTGCCACCACCCCAGAGCTCATTCTCAAGACCTTCGAGCAATACTGCGAGTACAGAAAGACACCCAACGGAGTTGTCCTGGCCCCTATCCAGATTGGCCGTTGGCTTGTCGTGTTCTGCGACGAAATCAATCTTCCTGCCACCGACAAATATGGGACTCAGCGGGTTATCTCCTTTATTCGTCAACTCGTCGAATCGGGAGGCTACTGGCGTACCACGGATATGGCTTGGGTGAGACTTGAGCGGATCCAGTTCGTTGGAGCGTGCAACCCTCCCACAGACCCCGGACGTGTACCTCTCAGTCATAGGTTCCTCAGGCATGCTCCCCTGGTCATGGTGGATTACCCGGGAGAAGTATCCTTGAAGCAAATTTACGGGACCTACAATCGGGCCCTGCTCAAGGTGGTTCCCAACCTTAGGGCATACTCCGGTCCCCTTACGGACGCCATGGTGTCCTTCTACCTTGCATCTCAAAAACGCTTCACCACAGATGCCCAAGCTCACTACGTATACAGTCCCCGTGAACTTACGCGATGGATCCGTGGTGTCTACGAGGCCATCCGTCCCCTGGAAATCCTCTCCGTTGAAGGCCTGGTGCGTGTATGGGCTCACGAAGCCCTGCGCCTCTTCCAGGACCGATTGGTTACCGAGGAGGAGCGAGCATGGACAGACGAACACATCGACGGTGCTGCATTGGAACACTTCCCAACTATTAATCGCGAAGAAGCATTGGCACGCCCGATTCTCTTCTCGAACTGGACATCTAAGAACTACGTTCCTGTTGACCGTGAACAACTTCGCGAGTACACCAAAGCACGCCTCAGGGTATTCTATGAAGAAGAGCTGGATGTTCCCTTGGTCCTCTTCAACGACGTTCTCGACCACGTCCTTCGTATCGACCGAGTTTTCAGGCAAGTTCAAGGTCACTTGCTCCTTATTGGTGTCAGTGGGTCCGGAAAGGTAAGTCTCTAGCATACATTCTCATTATATTTGACTAAACAACGCGTAGACAACCCTTTCGAGATTCGTTGCCTGGATCAACGGCCTCAGCATCTTCCAAATCAAGGTCTCTAACAAGTACACCGGCGATGACTTTGACGAAGATCTCAGAACTGTCCTTCGACGAGCTGGCTGCAAAGGCGAGAACATTTGTTTCATCATGGACGAGTCGAACGTTCTCGATTCTGGATTCCTTGAACGCATGAATACCCTGCTTGCCAATGCCGAGGTTCCAGGTCTCTTCGAAGGTGACGAACATGCGGCATTGATGACCGCCTGCAAGGAAGGCTCTCAGCGAGACGGCCTCATGTTGGATTCACCAGAGGAACTGTACAAATGGTTCACCCAGCAGGTTGCCAAGAATCTCCACGTCGTCTTCACCATGAATCCGCCAGAAAATGGTCTCGCTTCTCGCGCTGCAACATCCCCGGCTTTGTTCAATCGTTGTGTATTGGACTGGTTCGGAGACTGGTCAGACCAAGCGTTCTACCAAGTGGGCATGGAGTTCACCCATACTCTCGACCTCGACGTCCCTTCATATGCGCCTCCCGCGAACTTCCCCATTGCATACCGAAGCCTCTCTCTTCCACCTACTCATCGCACAGCCGTCGTCAACGCGCTCGTTTACGTCCACTCTTCGCTGCACCAAATCAACCAGCGATTAAGTCGTCGCCAAGGGCGATACAACTATGTCACACCGAGACATTACCTCGATTTGTGAGTTTACTTTCAATTGACCGGGAATATCTACTGAAATTCTTTCTCAGCATCAATCACTACGTTCGTCTGTATACCGAAAAGCGCGATGAGTTGGAAGAGCAGCAACGCCATCTACACGTTGGCCTTGATAAGCTCAAGGACACCGTCATCCAAGTCGAGGAGCTGCGCAAGAGCCTTGCGATCAAACGGACACAGTTGGAGGCAAAATCTGCGGAAGCCAACGAGAAGCTCAAACGTATGGTGTCTGATCAGCAAGAAGCAGAACAGAAAAAAGCAGCTTCCATCGAGATCCAGGCAGCCCTTGTCGAACAAGACCGACACATCGAGGAGCGTCGCGCTGTTGTCATGGCTGACCTTGCCAATGCAGAGCCTGCGGTGTTGGAAGCACAATCCGCCGTCAGTAACATCAAGAAACAGCACCTACAGGAAGTGCGATCAATGGCCAACCCTCCTGAAGCCGTGAAATTGGCAATGGAGTCTGTGTGCACCCTCCTTGGTCACAAGATCGATAGCTGGAAGACTGTTCAAGGTATCATCAGGCGAGACGACTTCATTCAACGCATCGTCAACTTCGATACCACCAACCAAATGACGAAGCCCCTGCGAGCTCTCATGAACAAAGAGTTCCTCAGTCGACCCTCCTACAACTTCGAACAAGTCAACCGGGCCAGCCGAGCTTGCGGTCCTCTCGTCAAATGGGTCTTGGCGCAGGTTCACTTCTCAGAGATTCTGGACCGAGTGGAGCCCCTTAGGAACGAAGTTCAGTCCCTGGAAACTCAAGCCGAGACCACCAAGAAGCAGGCATCCACAATTATCCAAATGATCGCCGAATTGGAATCCAAAATCGCTCAGTACAAGGACGAGTACGCACTCCTTATCAGCGAAACCCAGGCCATCAAGTCGGAGATGGAACGCGTTCAGAGCAAAGTGGACCGCAGCATGAAGCTCTTGGACAGTCTGTCGTCAGAGAAGGGACGCTGGGAATCTGGCAGCCGCACCTTCGAGACCGAAATGAGCACAATCGTCGGAGACGTCTTGCTCTCAGCAGCCTTCCTCGCATACGGAGGCTTCTTCGACCAGCACTATCGAGAAGTGATGTGGCAAGAGTGGGCCCATCATCTGTCAGAAGCAAACATCAAGTTCAAGCCCGAGTTGTCCTTCACTGAGTATCTGTCCACAGCCGATGACAGACTCAGTTGGCAATCCAAGTCCCTTCCTTCCGACAATCTCACAACCGAGAATGCAATCATGCTCAAACGCTTCAACCGCTACCCGCTTATCATTGACCCAACGGGCCAGGCCACCACCTTCCTCCTTAACGAATACAAGGACCGGAAGATCACTGTCACTAGCTTCTTGGACGAGGCCTTCCTCAAGGTCCTCGAAAGCGCTCTTCGTTTCGGCAACCCTCTATTGATTCAAGATGTCGAGCACCTCGACCCTATCCTCAACGCCGTGCTCAACAGAGAGATTCGCCGTACTGGTGGGCGTGTTCTCATTCGACTCGGCAGTCAAGACATCGACTTTTCTCCCTCATTCACCATGTTCCTATCAACACGCGATCCATCCATCGAGTTTTCTCCAGATATTTGCAGTCGTGTCACATTCGTCAACTTTACGATGACCCGAAGCAGTCTTCAGAGTCAATCTCTCGACCAGGTGTTGAAGGTGGAGAGACCTGATACGGAGAAGAAGCGAACCGACTTGATGAAAGTCCAAGGTGAATTCCGTCTCCGGCTGAGGACATTGGAGAAACTCTTGCTTCAAGCCTTGAACGAGTCTACTGGCAATATCTTGGACGACGACAAGGTTATCGACACACTGGAGACATTGAAGAGGGAAGCTGCCGAAATCACTCACAAAGTGGAAGAAACCGACGTCGTTATGAAAGAGGTCGAGCAAGTTACCGCAGAGTATCTACCATTGGCGCAGGCTTGCAGTTCCGTCTTCTTCGTGCTCGAGCAGCTCAACACCATCAGCCACTTCTATCAATTCTCCCTCCGCTTCTTCTTGGACATCTTTGACACCGTCCTCCACCACAATCCCAACCTCAAGAACATCACCGATCACAGCCGAAGGAGAGATATCTTGTTGAATGACCTGTTCCTTACCGTGTTCAAGCGCACGTCTCGAGCGCTCCTGCACCGTGACCATCTTATGTTGGCAGTATCGCTGGCTCAAGTCAAACTCCGAGGTCTGGAGGAGATTGCGGATGAACTAGAATTCCTCTTGGAGAGCGGAGAAGGCATTCACCAGCCATCCTCGCAATCCGCCGCCGGTGCTAACCTCTTGACGCCCGAGCAAGCTGCCCGCATGCAACTATTTGCGAAGCACTCCATCTTTAAGCCGGTAGAGGGCCATCTAGTGGATAATGAAGAAACGTGGGCCAACTTCCTTTCTGCGCCAAACCCTGAGAATGATGTCCCAATGCCTTGGGAGCCTGCAACTCGTATGTCCCTCGTGTCTCGTTTTAAACACATTGACTGACCTTAGCTTTAGCTGCTATCGAGGCCATCAGAGCTGCCAGCATCATCAAGTGCTTCCGCCCTGATCGATTGTTGCAATCCACGGCCCACTTTGCTCGAGCTGTCTTCAATGTGGACCTGTCCACTGAAGCCACCTACGACCTCGGCGCTGTTGTTGCCGATGAAACACCTGCAAGCACACCCATCGCACTTATATCCGTCGCAGGTTACGATGCAAGCTATCGCGTGGAAAACTTGGTCAAGAATACAGGCGTTCGTTTCTCATCTGTAGCCATGGGCTCACAGGAAGGTTTTGCTCTTGCAGACCAAGCTATCGCGGCTGCTTCTCGTCAAGGAACATGGGTACTTCTGAAGAACGTTCACCTTGCACCATCGTGGCTTGGCCAGCTGGAAAAGAAGTTGCAGACCCTCAACCCCAATCGCAGCTTCCGGCTTTTCCTAACCATGGAGGTCAACCCTTCCATCCCCGTCAACATCCTTCGACAATCAAGATTAATCATGAACGAGCCCCCGCCAGGTATCAAAGCCAATTTGTTCGACTCGCTTCGAAGCATCACCCCCAATCGCCTGTCTCAAGGACCTGCAGAGAAGGTCCGCCTGTACTTCCTTCTTGCTTGGTTCCATGCCGTTGTACAAGAGCGCCTGCGATATGCGCCACTTGGTTGGAGTAAAGCCTACGACTTCAACGACTCCGACATGGCGTCCGCGTTTGGCACAATCGACGCGTGGTTGGAGGCTGCATCCAGGGGCAAGGCCAATATCGACCCTGCCGCTATTCCCTGGGATGCCATTCGAACGCTCATCAAGCAGTCCGTATACGGCGGTCGTGTCGACAGCGACTTTGACCAGAGGATCCTCGACTCCTTTGTCAATTCCTTGTTTTCGCCAGCTGCTTACAACGTCGACTTCCGTCTCGTACCTTCGGTGGGTGGAGAGCAGTTGCTTGCTTCTCCTGATGGTACCAAGTTGGAGCACTTCCTTTCATGGGTTCAAGGTCTGCCTGAACGAGAGCCTCCATCATGGCTGTCGCTTCCTCCCACCGCAGAGCGTGTCATTGCAATTGCACAGGGTAAGCACGACCTTTAGCTCGTCTATTCTCATCTTACCTTTCTTTTAGGCAACGAGCTCTTGAGCAAACTTCGGAAGATGAGGACACTGGCTGATGATGACGACGATGTTACTACCTCTTCTGCTGCCAACACCAAGGCCCAAACCTCCCAACAACCGGCCTGGATGAGGACTCTCCTCGAAAGATGTGGAGAATGGCTCGGACTTTTGCCAGCAGTAGGTGTTTTCTGAAGTATCAGGGTACCCCCAATGCTAACATGGTATCATAACAGAAATTCAATATGCTTCCACCCCAGTCTGCAGACAACCAAGACCCTCTCTATCGACTATTCGCACGTGAAGGCGGTATTGGTCATAAGCTTCTCGGGCAGGTTCGCAGGGACCTCGCCGACGTGGTCAAAGTGTGCCAAGGAGACCTCAAGCAAACAAACCATCTCCGAACCTTGATCAGCTCACTGACCAAAGGCAAGCTTCTTTCCGATTCGTTATGAAGAACCAAAGACTAAACTTGGATCGGTTTCCCAGGAACTATTCCCGATCATTGGAAGAGGTACAAGGTGCCCAAGAACATGGGTGTGTCCGCCTGGGTTGCCAACCTGTCACGTCGGCTCCAGCAGCTCGATTCCATCGCTGGTCTCGATAACCTGAACAATGTGGAAGTCTGGCTTGGAGGGCTCTTCTTCCCCGAGGCTTTCATTACTGCTACTCGCCAGGCGGTTGCTCACAGGAAGAAATGGAGTCTTGAAACACTCAGCCTATGCCTTGACCTGGAGAGAGTCAACGATCCGTCTGCCTTCATTGTTGATGGTGAGCGGTTTCCTGATTGATACAGGGTTGCGTGAATTAACTTCTTCTTTCTAGGCCTTGCTTTGGAAGGGGCGTCATGGGCAACCGACCACCTCGTGCTCAACGACGGTGAGACTGTCAAACTTAATCCTTCCCAGATTCGCTGGGTCCAGGGTGAAGAAGACACTGGCAACAAGGTTAACCTTCCCGTCTACCTCAATGGCGACCGAAGCGATGTCCTCTTTACGGTTGATCTGCCCTTCGATGTCAGTGTTGGATCATTGGCAGCCATGAGAGCCGTCTGCTTGACTGCTGGTGGTTAAACGCGTTTGTACCCTCAATTGTTTCGTCTTCCTTACGTCTACCTCGTTGCTTTTTCATACTACGATACCTCACGACCTGTTAGAACCACGAGTATCTTTCCCATGCCTTGCTTCTTGGAACGCACGACTTTTTCTCTGTAATTCAGTCACATACACACATACCCCGCTATCGATTAATCACATTTTTGTTGCTTGCCCTACTACCGGGTTGTACTGCTTCCGCCGACAACTTCAAGGACTTTCCAGTCAATCTCGACGCCGAATTTCTTGAAGATGGCACGGGCGTCTTCTGCGATCGACTCGAATCCTTCGGTCGCGAGCGCCAATATCGTCGGGCCTGCGCCCGAAAGGCAGATGCCGAGCAATCCTTGGTGTGTCGAGGGTGTAATTTCAGAGGTGACTTCTGGAAGACCGGGAATCTGGGTAGTGAAATGCTCAGTATGTGAGACCACTAGATAATTTGATAAAGCTTACCAGTGCTTTCCGATACGGTTGGTGGACTCGATCCTTCATGGCTTCATAGATGAGGTCAGGATCGGGAGGCGACTGTCCCAGAGCTGTCGTAAGAACAGCAAGTCGCTGCAGATTAAAGATCTGCAGTTGGTCCAATAAGACTCGGATAACCGACATGAATAGATCAGACAAAAAAAAACGCACCAAATCCTTTCTCGAATAATGCGTCGGCAACACCTCCCTCGCCTTGGCCGTACTCAGCTCAAACCGTGGTATAATCGCAATCGCCTTGATACTCGACGCCCAATTGAACCGGATGTAATGGCCGATGCCTATCGGCGGGATGGGCGGGTTCATCCCCCACTGCTCGCCTGCATCTGGTGGGTACTCTGGCAAGACCTCGCTGAGGGGTACACTAGCTGCCTCGCTCGCCTCTGCGTCTAGCTCTTTAAGATAACTCCCTACGAACCCCCCGACCAATGCCGCTGTGACGTTGTCTGGATGGCGTTCGACCATCAGCGCGAAATCGAGGAGACGTTCGGTTGGGAGGTTGAGATTGCCTAGCTCGTTACCGAGCAAGACACCCGCGATGACAGCTGCACCAGACGATCCTAGACCACGACCAAACGGGATCTCATTATCACAGTGGATGGTGAGATGGGAGGGGAAGAGGGGGATGGAGTGGCACCGTAGGACGTAGAGAGCGACTCGGGTGGTGAGGTTCTTGTAGGCGTCTAGCGGCACTTCCTGGGCGCCTTCACCGGAATAGGTGATGCTGGGGGGCACATATTCGCCCGATGGTGGTTCGGAAGGATAGCTGAGGGTTAAGGTGAGATAAAGTGAGAGAGATAGACCGACAACGTCAAAGCCTGGTCCGATGTTGGCAGAAGTCGCTGGAACCCGGATGGTCGCTGTCTTTTGAGCCATTACTGCTCTTGTCAAAAGTCTTTCATCAGATCAGGACTCCGAGATTCTCATTCCGTGATTGCGTTCACAGGGGCTTGTAATCAGGGACGACGATAACAAAAATTACAAAGTAGTTACAAAAAAGGTGTATACGGTGTATAATAATTGGCAGAAAAAAACACCCCAAAAGTTCAGTTTACAAAGAGAAGCGCTATCGGGCAGAAGGCGTCGCTGCTTGAGGCTGGTATGCTTGGTAGTACCCACCAGCCGGACTATAAGCCGTCGTAGCCGTCGTCTGGCTCGTTCTTAGGTGTGACGGAAGTGTGGGCGCAACACCCGTTGCTTGTTGGCCTGGAGCGGGCCATGATCCCTGTGCTTGGGCGGTTTGACCTGGCTTGGTGGCGACCGTGTTTGCAACCGCAGGCGTTCGTGTACCGTTCCCGTTGACAGTCGTATTTGCATTGTAGTAACTGCCATACGTCGTCGTAGTCGCAACCGGTGTCGGAGTAGCGGCCTTGCTCGTTCCATTGGGTGGCTGATACTGGCTGTACCAGCTCTGGTACGCCGAATAGGGTTGCTGGGCGGTGGTAGCGCCATAAGGTTGCTGGTTGGAGGTATAGCTTTGCTGGCTGTAATAGGGTTGCTGGGGCGTGTTGTAGCCTTGATAATACCCGTTCGTTGCCTGCCCAGTCTTGTAGGTCGGATAGGCACTGTTCGAGCGATAGTTTTGCTGCTGCTGCCCAGTCTGTGGATAGCTGTATCCATATGGAGGATATGCCGCTGTCCCCGATTGCGTGGCCGGGACGGGGGTAGGAGCGGCAGGAGTGGCTGCGGGGAGGGCTGCTGGTGGCTTGACCTTGATAGTGGAATCGTCGTGCAGTGCAGTGGACCGTGCTGCAGGAAGATTGCCGTGCCAGCCCTTGTTGGGCTCCAGAGCTAGGGACCGGTGGAGTTTTCTCAGGACCTCGGGTGTAGGGACCAACCCAAGGTCTTTTGACCCTGATGCACGAGGTCGTAGGGAAGCTAGTGTCGACAAGGACTCCATAATGGCGTTGGCTGTTGGACTCAATGAATAAAATGCGATAGTGGAGCACGAAGCAACTCACCTGTTTCCCATTCTTCAGAGTCTTCTGCCACGGGAATAAAGCCAGCGACGCCATTCTTGTAACGTCGATACTGAAGTTCCTCAAGTCTTGTGAGAGCGCGTTGATTGCGTTCCAAGAGCTCTTGTACGGCGTTTTCCAGCTCCAAGCTTCCCATGGCTTCCTTGATAGCTTGTGCATCCTCTGGAGAGAGCAGCTCACATAGCTGGGCGTCAATGTCCACGGCGGGAGTCGAGGGTCCTGGCTCTGAAACGTCCCCGTTCATAACCACATCCTCATCTTCAACAACCTCAATAGAGCCCCTCGCTTGCATTTGCTCCCGATGCAGTTCCGCTGCTAGCCGTTTCTTGACCTCCTTTTGATAGATGACTTCTGCAAGCTGGCGCTGGCCGACGACCTCTCCATTATGGTCCACCGAGGGTGCAAAGCTCGACCAGGGTCCATAGTCGAGAAAGGCAGCTGTTGAAACGCGTCGTTGTGGTGCAATCTTTCTTGTCGGACCTAGCGGGCGTGTCGAGACAGAGCCTAGTGTTGGGACAGGGTCGGTTGAGATGGACAAGGCGGAAGGCAAGATGGCGACGAGTTCTGCATGACCTGTTGAGAGCTGTTTGAGTGTTGCTGGAGAGACATCTGCGCTCAACGAGGTCCAGTAGTCGCCCTGGGGTAGGTGCTGAACGAGGGCATACTTTCGTCTAAGGTCGGTGGCAGAGGGCTTTAGCCGGGGACTGTCGTCACTTGGAATGCTGTTGAATATTGTCTCTGTGTCGAGGGGAGGCGTGATAGAGTTGAAAGATGCTTGTTCGATGAGGTTGAGTGCAAGACTGGCAAACGTGAGCTGCTGAGCTGCTGCTGGTGAGGGGCGAGAGCGCGGTAAGGAGGATATTGGACGCAGGTTTGTGATAGCCGCCTTTGAAAAGGATAAGACAGTAGTACTAGGCAGATGAAAAACACGAACCTTGATTGTGACCAGTGGATGTTCTGCAGGATGGCTGAGCAGCGTTCTTAGTGAAACCAAGGCGTCTGGACTATGTGCTGAAGGAAAAACGCGGTCCAATAGGCCCTGGGTGTCTGAGCTGTACACTGTGTAAGTAATTTTGCTGGAATGTGGCCCGATAAACGTACAGTTCGAGGACATCGAGGATCTTCTGCGCGTCTTGAGAGTCGAGAAAGACATCTGGCCTGTCTGTTGGATGAATGTCGTCGTCGCCGTCTGTCCTCTGCAGCTTTGAAGCATGCGACTGCCCTGGCGACGAATTGCGTTTTCGTTTCCGCTGTAATGGGTGCTGGGACTGTTGTGGACCTGAGGAACGGGTGTTTGACCGGGTCATTTGGTGTTGAAGGTATAAATTATTGCAACAGAAAAGGGCCAACTGCAAACGACATCAGACGCGGCGACCTTTTGTTTGTCTGATCCGTCGACAACAAACCAACTCTGACTATCCTGCTGGCTCTTTGACTCTCTTGTCACAAGCAAAATGTCCTCTGCCATCTTCCGTGCAAAACTTGGGTCACGGCCAGCCAACGGTCATGCTGCTTTTGTCCCTCACATCCGAAAGCTGGTCTTTGAGTACTGCAACAACTGGCCCTCGTCACAGCACACCCGCACATATCTGCTCTCCAGGCTCCAGGCTCTGGCACGCGAAAACCCTCACGTCGAGCTAGTCGTCAGGCAGCGCAATCACAAGGAACCCATTATTCGCGGCTTCTATGGTCTGTCTGCTATCGCTCTTGTTTATTACATCTACTCACGTCGCGTCACAGCCAACGGAAGAGACAAAGTAGTGTCACTGCAGCATCTCGAAGTCAACGGCATCCAGAACAAGGTTGACCTCTTGCTCGACTCTTCAGGCGCAAAAATCAGGCCTCTTAAACGCGCAGGCGTACAGAGCACAACAGAATCTCCAAGAGGCATCTGGAGCGGACTTCACGCACCCCGGCCAACCCTCTGAACGTCATCTCTTCCCCTTCCTCCTCCACGTGACGCCTATCCTGTATAGACTATATCCCAGCTTGCGGCTTGCTTCGGGTCTGGTTAATTTCAACTTGCTATCTATTAAACTCTCGCCCCCTCCGTGCACGGCCATGTCCGGTTCGATTACGCCCAGTAACGAGGTCAAGTGTCTCACATCATCATCCATCACACCGCACGTGTAAACGGTGTGCTCCAGAGAAGTATGGTATAAATGACCCCAGCTCCGGAATTCGATTCGGGAAACAGCTTGCAGCATAAAAAGGGTCGCTTAACCTTTCCAGTCTTTCTGACAACCCGCGGCCGAAACTACGCCTCACCTTTCCTTTATATATATAAGCATCCACTCCAGCTTGGCAGATTATCGTTCTTTGTCCCATGTCTATGGTAAGTCACTGTTCCTCTCCCATCGGAAAGGTCACCCGCGTAACGGTACACCCACATAAAGGCTCTGGATACAAGCCTACTCGAGGACCTAAGCCTTGATGAGCTCAGGTGGCTCGAAGCCAGTGAAATTCTCGAGTTCCCTGCCACGGTGGGTCATTTACCTTTTACCCTCATGCCCCGTGTACTCATCCTTCGCAGCCCAGCCATTCTTTTACCTTTAACGACAGCGTCGTTCATCCCTTTTCCAACTGCCGACAATGGTCAGAACCTCGTTCCAAGCACCCAGCGCGTTCCACAAGGCGGTCGGAACGTCTTCACCATAACCCTCCCGTTCGTTGCTCTTTCTATTGGAATCTTTTTACACCCGACGGCGTGTCTGATTACATTTTTAGTCACAGTCTATCTCGACTTCCTTGCAGGATTCTAGCTCAGCACGTATACATTCCAAAGCATCTACTGCCGCTCCGTGGACTTCGAGTCTTCCAACGCCTCCCTCTACGCCTACCAGGACACCTTCTACGTATGCTCCACGTATGGGTCTTTCAGAGTCACCTACAACGACTCAACCCTGGCTTCATCGTCAACCAAGAGCTATTACACCCAAAGGGTCGCCAACGCCTTCTGTGCTCTCGTCTTCTCTCCCCATCAACCACCAGTTCTCCTCCACCTCCAACAAGTCTTGCTTGTCCCGCACCTCTTCAGTGGCGAGCACCGTTGCCACGCCTACTGCCATGAAGGCTCCTATACTGAGCGTCTTGGGGTCCGACGACGACAGCGATCGCAAGTCACTCAATTCACGAAGCGCCAAAGATCCCTTTTGGTCAGCCTTGCGGCCTCGTTCTCGATCACTACGCTCCGTCCCGACCCTCAAGACAATCCCTTCCCAGTCAGAAGTCAACCTTCGCACACCTTCGTTGATCATGGAAGAGGACGACACAGAGTCCTCATCCTCTGATCTCAACGCCAATGCAAAGTCAGCTACTATTCCCCGGGGCGCTAAACTCGGAAAGAGAACCCTCTCAACTGGTTCCTCAACCTCGAGCACGTCCTCTCAGTCAGAGGTGCCCTCCACACCATCAGACCCATACAGTGCCTTTCTCAAATCTGCCCAAGCACAAACGAGAAGCTTTTACGATCGGCGTTATATGACCAACTCGGGTTCCCATCGTCCCCAGCTGGGAGGGTTGAACCCAGCTCTCTCAGCGTCCTCGTGTCCCAGCAAGTCCATCCTCGCTCGTACTCCTTCGGTCTCAACGGCGAAAGAGTCTCCCACCACTGCGACGGCACCAACAGCAGCTCAAAAGTCGGTCAAGTTTGCAGAGATGCCTACGGTGCACTATGGCTCGGGCCGTGCGAGGGAAGCTGAAGTGGCTGCGGAAGCCCCCCCTCCCCCTAGCCCAATTGACAAAGTGGACTCGCAGACCGGGCTATATCGAGACCTGCCTGAAATACGCAGTCGACCACCCGTCAAACGCGTCTCTCGCCTTGAAAGGGCAAGACCAGCAGTACGCCCCGTGGCAGACCTCGAGGTCCCCACACCAAGCAACATTGAGAACGAGCTCGTAGAAGGAAAGGAAGGAAGCGCCTTGAAGCGATTCATGCCGTTCGCTCGAAGGCCGAGCGCGTCCCGCTCTCCTCGCCCAACCAATCGAACAACACCACCACCACCACCACTTCCAAGCTCTGGCGCCAACACACCATCCAGTGCTCCAATTCCCGTTCCTCCTTTGTCGATAAACTCTGGAAGACCGTCCATCTCGGGACCGTACGCGCTAGGCTCGTTTGTGCCTTCGTCCCCGACCCATTCTACTAGCTCGCTACGAAGCAACATGTCGAAATCGTCTCGCAAGTCCACTTATTCCACACGAGGCAAGGCTTCTGGCACGAATGCCAAGACGCCTCGGGCGTTCTTCTCCTTCACGTCCACCTCGACGACACCCACTTCGAGTATCTCACATCTCTATGGAACAGGCACGTCCTCGTTGGAAGATTATCGCAAGAACCGGGGTGAAGCTACAAAGAGCGTACGGAGCTTGAGCAGTGTGAAGAGTTCAACAAGCGCGACGACGGGTCTTAAATCTTGGCTTTCTCGATTTGGTCGGTGACCTCGAAACTATAATTTGGGTCTTCTTGAAACATGCAAAAGGAGGTTATTTGGGCTTTTGTAATTGTACGCTGGTGTGTTCCTATGCCTATGCCTCTATGGTCATACTATATCATATACCCTAGGTAATAGGCCTCAAAACACAACATGTATAGTAGAAAGACTCAAAAATCGCATGGAAGTAAACGTCTATGCAAGATGTTCAACATCGTCTAGGTCCCGGTCCTCTTTCAAAGATCAAGGCAAGGACTGACACCGATGTCGATGGACTCCTTCTCTCACGCAAAACCACCTCTGTATCTCCTGGAGCAGCCACAGAAGGGCAACCCTTGAAAAGAGGAAAGATTCCATCGCATCCCCATCCGCCGTCGACGACACTAGAAACAGAGGGGAGGGAGGAGATCAACGTGTTTACGGAAAAGAAGGGGGCGTTGCTGCTTCGTGCTTTTATACGTGCGGCGTTTACCGAAGTCTGCGCGAGTTGCCGAGCGCCTAAAGAAGAACGCCCAAGCATTGGGCTTTTCCGAAATATGCGACGTTGACACAGCTCGAATGGGTAGTAGGTACACACATGCATACATAAACAGATAGCATAGAATAAAGATCAATAACTTAGAGTCTATGGGAGTGGAACTACCGTCCCACAAAGCTGGCATGCCGAGGAACATAAAACACAACTTCGTCCTCATGATGGGACTTTTGCAATGACACCATATCCTCGAGTGGCATCGGAAGAGGGGTAGCCTCGAAATGCCGATGATACGGCTTGGATTCCGCTAGGCTGGCGACTGCGGGTGCTGGAGGCGCCGAGGGTTGGGCACCCAGATCCGCTAGCACGCTGCGCTCCTCACTGGATGGGATTCCAAGTGCAGCGGCATAACGATCAGCCGTCAACTGCACGGTTCTTGCGTGCTGAGCGTAGAAACGAGCACGTAGGTGGGGGTCGAGCCCATCGTCTTCCCCCATTGGGATTTCATTCCCATCCGGATCTAGCGAAGCTGCAGAGCAAAGCCGTTAAGATAAGATACGAGAAACCAGGCAAGAGCCGACTCACTCCATATCCGCGTCCGGGGTACACTTTGAATAAGAGGTGAATGGTTAGGGGGAGGTCCAGGCGGGATGGCACGCTGGGTTCTCTCTTGGAAATTGTTGAGCATTCGACGGCGGGTGACAGGCCCCTCTGTTGGCTCCGTCGAGATGGGCGGAGGGTGGCAGCAAGGACCTTTCATCATAATCCTCTTCCATCCATTGTAAAGTTTGTACACGCTCTGCACCGGTCTCGTCCACTCGCCGACGTACAACGTAACTTCGGCCGGAAGGGGTATCTTCGACAAATAAGGGCTCCTGGACGAGTTCTGTTGGCGAAGCGATAAGCTCGTCCTGCTCCTCAAGTAGAAGTGAAGAAGGAGGGATGGAGAGTCGTGGTAGTGCTCCGGCTGGCGACATGGGTGACGGGGAATTGAAAGTGTTCAGGTTGTTCATGGAGAAACTGGACAACATGGACAGGCGCGACATGTGCTCGGACGATGTCGATCCTGATCCACGAGTAGTGGATGTACCAGAGCGAGTGCTAGCTCTTGTACTGCGCCTTCGGACCTCTTGCCTCCATTGGAGAGGAGAGGGCCCGGGTGACGCCAGTTGGCTTTGTATTTGGCTCAACCTCCTCAGCTCGTTGAAATCTCCCGTTTGGGACGCTCTCTCAGCGGCTGAGAGCGCTTCCTCAACCATGGGATCAGGTATCCGGCTCGTTCTTGGTCTCACCGGCCTAGGGACGGGAGCTTGCGACATAATGTCGAGAGGAGGTGGCACAGGTCTAGGGTTGGGCTGGGAATGCACCACTCTTGAGGGGGTCTCCCGAGCAGCAACACGCCTTCCGATAGCTGTAACTCCATCATCCATACTGAACGCTGAAGGCAGATCTGGGGGTAGAGGCCGATGTGGCAGCCTGACGGGGGGTAATTGGGCAGAGGAAGTCGGGGGATGGCCCTGTCGAAGCGCTGCAGTTTGCTCGACCAGCTGCGTGAGCGATGACTGGGCTTGGACTGCTCGTCGTAGAGAGTCCTGAAACTCTGATACGACGTTTGTTTGCTCGTTATCTTGTGGTGAGGAGTCTTGGCCGGCTGCGTCTGTTGACGAGCCCGAGAGGAGAATTGCGTCGTGAGCCGGTCCTATCGAAGAGCGAGGGCCGCTGAGCGTCGAATTTGAGTCGGAAAGCCTGTCGGATAGCTGCAGCAGACTTGCTCGGACTTGCTCCAGTCTTGAGAATGCATTTTCGAGCGAAGCCGCCGCCGCCTGAAGGCCTTGCCGATTTTGTGGCCTTTCCGAGAGACTCATTGCAGCTCTGGCGTAGATTTCTGATAAAACGTCGTAATCCTGGCTTTGGGCGGGCGCTAGGGAGTGCAGGGGCGAATCGACGCAGGGACAATGTTGTGTGTAAAGGTTAAAAGAGAAGCGCGCTCATGGAACAATCAATATCGTCAAGGGGCAATGGAGTGGCAGTGTTAGGATCCACAGTCACTAACGGTCATATTTGATAGCTTGATAGCCGTATCACTGAGCTCGGTAAACCAAATGTAGTGTTCTATGAGGATCTACCGCACGCTCAAAGAGGGCTGCTGATTCCCTTCTGAAATAGTAACAGGGTCCCTTGATAGAGTTCTACTTGAGCGGCCTAGCACCCGGTGTAGAAGAGGGCGTTCTCCTGTGCATGCGAATGTCAAAAGAGACCCCAATGCAATGAGACCAGCCGCTAGTAGAGATATAGCCATCCAGCCCTTCTCCAAGTGGTCGTACATCTACAGAAACGTTATAACGATCTTTTCGAGTCGGAAACAGCGACAAGGCGTACCTGACCCCCAACAACAGGACCAACTATAAGAAGCATGGGCGTCAGACATAAGAGCGAACGACTTGAGATTGCATATCACCTGTAGAGCCCATTCCATAGGCTAAATTGAAAGCTCCATAGACATGCCCATCTATTAAAGAGGCGATAAAAGTCAAAGTATGATAGCCGAGGGATGGTACCTACATCCGACACCGTCAATCTTTCTTGCCACAGCCGCCAACTCGGCAGTGAGAGGGGAAACGACTCCATGTAAGAAGAAACCTTTGAGACAATGGTGAGCACGGCGAGGCGAAGTCTCTTTGGACTAACGCACTGAATACGCCGAATGAAACGATGAACAAGGCCAGATGGGACTCGACAAGGAGCACTACCGCCCATGGAACGGCGAGGAGGAGAAAGGCAGGGGCTATGAATTCCGCGCCCTTCGTATCAGTCAGGTACCCAGCCAGTGGCGTGGCTAGCATGGTTATCAGAAGTGAGAATCAAGGTTAAAGTTGGAACGTACATATGAACGCCGGTACGGCACCGGCAATGAAAACCAATCCAACTTTACCGGTAGATAAGTGATACACCTCTGCAAGGTGAAGTGGAAGGGCTGGTTCTAAACTGCTAAGCAGGATGCTGGAAAGTGTCAAGTCAAGACCTCGTGCACTTGGGCCGCACCATGTCGCTTACCCATAGAATAAGACAATGATGGAAGTTATTATTGCTCGGGGCTCTCTCCCTAGCGCCCGAACCACAGTAAGAAGGGTTATTTGTGGGCTCTGGGGTGCTCCGGAGGGGTCGTGAACAGACGTCGCTGGGAGGGGTCCTTCAGCCTTTCCGCCATCCACTGTTGGGATCGGTTTCGTCTCCTCATGGTCCTGCACTGGTTTGACGATCTTAGGGTCGAAACCCCAAGGAATCGCTTCCTTTCTCTCAATGATGAGAGCACGACCCAGCAGGTCCAACAACGAAGCAATCATGCCAAAGATAAATGGCCCTCGGAAACCGAAGTGGTCATAAAGAGCGCTTCCAAGTGGAGGACCAAGAACCAACCTTAAGAAACGGTCAGCCCTTTGTCAGACAATTAGGCAATATCTGACAAACCCAACGTTGAATCCAATCATCGCAAGTCCCAGTTGCCCTGTGTCTCGAATTAGAGCAGGAATCAAAAACTCGAATCAGACTTACGGCCTACAAGCTCTTCCGGAGCAGCGTCGGCACTGGACGCAGCATGAGCAACCGTCGATGCAGAGGCGAGCGAAACTCACAGCAAAGCTAGTCCAACCACCCAGACAATGGAAGAGCCTATACCTTGAACAACTCGCGCCACGCACATAACTGCGTAGTTAGGAGCCTCCATGAACAACACTTGGGACGCGATGAGCAGGGCAAAACCAATAATAAGTGGCCACCTTCGAGCATTGTATTTTTCCGTGATCTGGGCAATTGGAATGGTAGCTGGCAAAAGTCAGAGGGTGTAATCGGGGTGCTGGCACGAGATACGCCCTACATACATATAAGTAGCCCTCCGGACTGATACAATTAGCGAGGTGTTGGGTAAGTCACTTCAACTGAGCTCACATAGGCGAACAATAACCATCCGGTGCGGGAAGAGACATTCGAATATCCCAAAGCCTCAAGTTGAAACGGGATGACAGGTATGATGATGGAATATACCAGCAAGTCGATTGCAATACCTTTGACATAGTTAATTACTGTTTACGGCGACGTACGAGCACATACCACAGCCGACAACCAAGGTTGTAAGCCAGCAGCTAGCTCGCCATTGCAGGCCAAAGGGCTTGCGACCGTGATGTTGGGACATTGCAGCAGAGCCGCAGAGAAGCAGCTCTAGGTACGAACGAGTCAAAGAGTCGGGCATACATCATGACCGACAACACTTTTTGGTGCTTGCAGATTTTTTGGGCCATATGGATTTTGACTACTCGATCTGATGGCTCATCAAAAGAGGCATTGATCGCGCCCCTAGCCGCACGTCAAGCGCTCGCCGCCGTCATCGTCTTTCCAAGACTCCAACACAAGCATGCCAGAGCTCCCAGGTGAGAGCGTTACAATTCCACATCCTGCTTACTGGTGCTCATGGGTTTGAAGAGGTTGAGAGAGCTGTGAATCTCCTCACAACAGTGGCCAAGGGTAAACGCGTCACCCAGGTCGAGACATTCCCCGACACCATAGTTTACACTGGCGGCATTACCCATGCAGAATTCGTACGCACCAATACGTTACCCTTTGAAAGAGGCTGCTCATTCATTATCCTCCAGGCCAGCGAAGTCACTGGCCGTGATGTGCTAGGTGTCCACCGCTATGGTGAGTACTTTGGACGCACAAGAGAATACTTGGTCTGACTGTTGGCGTGACGCAGGCAAAGTATTCTATCTCAGCCTCTCTGGCGATGGAAGGCATCCTGTTTTGCACTTTGGAATGACGGGGATGCTTCAGGTAAGCCCGCATACTATGACTTTCAGGAAAGCCATTTGCTCAACGCATCCGCAGGTCAAGGGATCGACGCTCATGCATTATCGAGAGGCTCCAAGGAAAGCCGAGGGCGCTGATGTCTGGCCTCCGAAATTCTGCAAGGTAAACCCTCATAGGACTTGCGCCTTTCTCAGCTGAACCCATTCCTAGTTTGTTCTCCATCTTGCAGACCCAGCTTCAACCTCTTCCACGTCCGCGACACAAGTGGCCTTCATGGATGCAAGGCGGTTGGCAAGAATACGTCTTTGTGCATCTCCCACGAAGGAGCCTCCCATTTCTGAGCTTGGGTTTGACCCAATACTTTCCATGATGCCCTTTGAAGAATTTTCTCCAGCCGTCTTGCGGCGGTCATGTCCAATCAAAGCCCTTCTGCTCGATCAGTCATTTAGCGCCGGTGTCGGCAATTGGGTGGCAGGCAAGTCGGTTACACTCGTTGGCTTGGCACGGTAGCTAACATATATCACTTGCTCTTTCGCTCAGACGAAGTTCTTTACCATGCTCGGATACACCCTGAGCAGCGCTGCAATACTTTGACAAGTGATCAACTGCAGTCTTTGCACACAAACATTGTGTATGTCTGCGCAACTGCAGTGGAAGTCAACGCAGACCACACGCGATTCCCAAGCAACTGGTTATTCAATCACAGATGGGTAAGGATACATCTAGCGTCCTTTTGAGCCTATCAGTGACGGGCTGTTTGCGACTTCAGGGAAAGGGAAAGAAGAAGAAAGACACGGCAAATTCGATGCTTTTGGTGAGCCCTATTACAACGAGTGTCCTAGCATTCGGTTAATGGGATTGCCCAAAAGCCCGATGGAGAGCGGGCGACCATTGACTGGATTAAAGTCGGAGGTCGTACTTCTGCATACGTCGTTGAGCTGCAGTCAATTACAAGACCACCGCGTGCAAGTTCCACAGAGGATATTCCGGACGAGGCTGAGGTGGGAACGTCAACTTTTCACGCTCGCTAAGCTGACGCCGGCGCACACCCGATAGGAGTCGCAGAGCGATCTAACTCCTCTTCCCGAGTCTCCCAGCAAAACATCGAAGCCGAAACTTGGAAAGCGCAAAGTAAGGATCAACTTTATTGATAGACTCTTCGCTCATGTCTCACATCCGTCCCAGGCAATCACAACAAGCCAAGAGCCTGCTCCAGCACGGGCGACTCGTCGAAAGCGAAAGTAGCCACAGTTGGGTAAGGGGTAGCCTGCGCTGAACCTCGTGAGACAGCGATTCGGTCACAGATGCTGGGTTCTTGGAAAGGGCTGGTAATAAGCAATATACAATACTCGATAATCAAAATTGCGCTTCCGAGGCGTTATATCTTGCTCAAACCTCCCGTTCTCATTGGCTGGTCGACTTCCCGAGAAGCCATGATACTGCATGCCACTTCCCATGGTCAGTGAAAGCAATGTCGTCCAGTAAATGTGGCGCAGCTTGCACATCAAAGCATGAATCTCAGACAAGGATCTCTTGTGCAGAGGTGAAATCCTTTGCCAGTGGTGCCTTGTCACCATCCAAGCTCAACATCGTCACATTTCAAGATTCCACAGTTATACACGGGCTTACAGCACCAGACCAGCAACGGAAGTGTCACAAACCTCCTGTTCGAGCATTTGCCTTGCGTATAGGATATACATCCCATGTCCTCCTCTTCCTCTTCTGCTCATTCATCGCCAAGCTTTTGAACTCCAGGTCCTCAGTAGGATCGACAGCGATGACCCTCACCCGCCTCACCAGCTCAGGGGAATCGTCCACTTCAGCTTCTTCTCCCCTCTCGTTCTCCAGCACGTCATCATCATCCAACTCGATAGACCCATTGAAAACGTCTTCTGGTTTAGTCAGAGGCGCTTGCGATGCCCCGAGGAAAGACATTGGGTTGCGAATGGTGTTAGTGAAGAAGTCCGAAGCATCGTCCAGGATAGTACGAGGTTTGCGCTTGGGTATGGCCGTCAGGATGTACTTGGTTTCGTTGCTTGAGTTGACGGCAGGTAGGGAACGACTTGCACGGGGACCCTGTGCCGAAGCAGATGCAGAGTTCGAGGATGAAGATCCTTGTCCCTCAAAAGATGCAGAGATGATGGGCGAATAGGGAGGCGGGGGACCTTCACTGGGCTCATTCGAATCCCAGTCAAAGTGTACCGATATCTCTCCAGACCGTGCATCATATCGGAACTTGGGAGGTGGATGGGAGAATTTGTTTGGATAAGGGAATGTAATTGGGCGCCTATGCCTCAGGAAGAGGCTGTCGCCTGCGAAGGATTGTCAGGGCCAGCCCAAATGACAAGAAGAGCAGGGCGCATCGCCTGTGGAGTTCGCACCTTCAATATCTATCGCATGACCTGAATATCTGGAACACAGCACTCCTGAGGAGTCTATGAAAAAGACCTGGTGGTCACTTTCCGGATCCCTCATACCTAAAAGACTGAGCGGTGTGTACTGGAGATGCCGCACGATCCCAGCTCACCTTCGACCAGACTCTTCTCCTTCTCGGGCCAAAGATGGACCTCTGCTCCATCCTCGACCGTCCTGGAATCGACATCTAGAACCTTCCCGCTGGCAGAATTCTTGATCACGAAGAAACCTGGGGGAAAGCCTGACTGTTGAAGGATGGCAGACATTGTTGGGATTAGATGTCGTGGTAGTAGACTCCTAGCGAATCTGATGACGCACGGGCTGAAAGTGATGTACACTAGAGGGCCGGCTGTGCAGAGCTCACAAGACCTCTATCAAAGACGTTTACGGCTTTGCAAATTATATTGCAGACAAGGATGAGCACCAATCGAGGACGTAGCGGAACTCGTGAGATTGCAAGGAAGGAAGAGACAAAGGGACTTGAAAAGCCATGGACGGTGAGATATCAAAGAAAGTGATCATGGGCTGCCAAAGCTGGGCAAATTACATGGATGGAAGTTGTGGTGAGGTAGGTGTACATCGCTGATAAAGTGGTGAGGAAAAGGAACCGAACCGAACCGAAAGAAAAAACACTGCATGCAGCGCATACAGACAGTACTATATACAAACAGTAAAGCTGATATAAGGGAATAAAACGAAAGGACGGGGATTAGGGAGGGGAAGGAGCAAAGGTTTATCACCGATGTGACTCCAGGTGGTGTGTGCAAAACTCATGCCATACAGGCTAGTCGGCGACGGTGAGACCATTCATGGACCTCGACAAATCCGCACCATTCGACCCTGGACTACCGCTCATGGACCGCGCTCCTCCTCCAAGACCAGGGTGAGACCTAGGGACACCCAACGCATGCCCCAGCATCCTCTTCCCTGGATCGCCGACCCGCACACCTCCACCCTGTGGCTCATGCTGCAGGCTCGTGGCCAGGATGGCAGGGTCAGAGTGCGTCAATGCTGATTCCCCCAAAGTCGAGCTGATCAGGGCGTTCAAGGTTGGATGCGATGGAAGGGAGGGGAGTGTGGGGGAAGGCTCTCTACCATTTGCGGGATGCTCAGGGATAGAGATATGTGCTGCCCCATTTCCGTTGAGATGGTTGTGACGAGGAGGGTGGACAGACGATCCAGAAATCGAGCGCGGCCCTGGGAGGGCAGAGATGGAAGCAGCACGGGCGTTGTGGCTACGAGAGGGGTTTGAATGGTGCTGGGAGCGGGAATTGACAGCCTGGATGACACTCTGGGCGTCCTGGCCATCGTATGGTCGAATAATGGCCGAGTCAAGGACGGACGGAGGGAATGCAAGCATATTCAGGTAGGCGCGTTTGGCTGGGCCGCCGTCAGCCACATTGTCCTCGACAGCCCAAGAAATTGAGCTCACCGACAGTAGCATCCGCAAAGACAATCAATAGGCTGGTGTCGTCCCTCCATTTGATCTTGAAGCCTCCGTTGACATTTTCGTAATCAGAAAATGCGGCCTGAATGTCCTTGGTTTTCAAAGAGGCAGGAAATCCCGAAAGAAGCAAGATACGTGAAATGGCAGCGCTAAGCCCGCTGATCATTTTTGCAGAAGAGAGGTGGTAGTTGAGAAAAGAAACAAAAGGACGATAGAAAAGAAGATTACGATGACAGTCACAACTGAAGAGGTCCTCCAGGTCTCAAGTCACCCCAAATATGTCTTGAGACCGCTTGGCGTGCGACTAAATAGCTACTTTAGGACCAAAGCTTTTGAAATTTCGAGGCTATGAAGTACAACAGCGCCTGGTTCTACGAGAGTATGAAGAAGAATAAAATGCTGGATGAAGAAAGGTACGATTAGAGCTTGTCGTAGTAGGTGTCGAGGGGAGGGATCTCGGGCTTGAGACCCTTGCGAGTACGGATCTTGGTGACAAGTTCCTCCATCTTGCTGCCCTTATCGAGAGGGGAACCGTTCATGATCTCCCAATGGTCGAAGACTGCCTGGGGGAAGGCCTGACCAGCGGTATGTGAGCGCAGTTCTCCGTTGAAGCCGAACGATTCAGCGACAGGGAGGTAAGCCTTGACAGTGAACATGGGGGTTCCGGGACGTTGCTCTTCGGAGAAGACTTGTCCACGACGCTTGTTGAGACATGAGTAGATACCACCAATAGCGTTTTCAGGGCACTGGATCTCGACGAGGTAGACGGGTTCTTGCAGACCGGGAGTAGCAAGGAGACAGGCGGCATAGGTAGCGCGCCTCATGGTGGGGATGATCTGTCCACCGCCACGATGGATGGCGTCGGTATGGAGCTATCGAGATATGCATCAGTACGAAACCAGCGAAGCCAATGGAACCAAAAACTCACAGTAACATCAAGGACGTTGACTCGGACACCACGCATGTTCTCTTCGCAAGTAACACCCTCCTTGGTCGCCCACTGGAATGCAGCAACGCAAGAATCCTTGATTTCGTTGAGGTATTGCACACCTTTGGTGACGTCGACGAGCAAGTTGGGGCCAGTGGTATCGGGACCGAAACACCAGATCTTCCTGGCATCAGTGACATCCCATCCGTACTCGTCAGCGAGCAAGCGGGCACGAAGCTTGAAATCGTCGCGAGAGTTGACGGTGCCGGCCTCGATAGCCTTCGTAAGTTCCTCGTCAATGGGCATGGCCTTGACGAAGAGACGGTTGTGCTTGTTCTGCGACTTGGAGAGGGCGACGATAGTAGACTCGGCCTTGACAGTCTCACGGTAGGGGACGACAGGATCTGAGATCTTGAGAGGGACACCAGCGTGGTCTTCCTGCAGATCCTTCAGGCAAATTTCCAAGTGAAGTTCGCCGGCACCAGCGACGATGTGCTCGCCGGTTTCGTTGATCCATGCCTGGACACAAGGGTCGGACTTGGAGAGACGCTTGAGACCTTCAACGAGCTTGGGCAAATCGGCCGCGTTCTTGACCTCGACGGCGACTTGCACGACAGGGGACACGGAGAAACGCATAACCCTCATGTTGTGGGCGGTCTCCGAGGTTGTCAAGGTACCGCTCTTCAGCAAGAACTGGTCGATGCCGACGAGACCGACGATGTTACCAGCAGGGCAATCCTCGATGGGCTCGATGTAGCGACCCATCATGAGAACGGTTCGCTGGATAGACTTGACGAACAAGTCGTCTTTCTTGCCAGGAATGTAGTTGGGGCCCTGGATACGGATCTTGGGTCCTGACTTGACGGTTCCAGAGAAGACACGACCGAAGGCGTAGAATCGTCCCTTATCGGAGGTAGGCACCATCTTTGAGACGTAGAGGACGAGGGGGCCGTTGGCGTCACAGTCGCGGATACCGATGGCAGACTCGTCGTCCATGGGACCCTCGTAAAGGGTTTCCACACGGTAGCGTTGAGCGGTGGCGGGGGAAGGAAGGTTGATGACAATCATCTCCAACATGGAATCGCCGGCGGGAAGGAAGCGACGCATGATAGCCTTGAGGAGAGCCTTGCCCTCGAGTTCTCGCTCTTCCTGGGCGAGCTTGACTTCGAGTTTATCAAGCATGGTCGTGACCTGATCCTTCTTGAAGTTCATGACGGCGTCGAAGATCCTGAAGATGGGGTCGAGGACGAACATGTTGAAAGCACGCTCGAGGGGTTTACCGCCAGCATCGGTTCCTTGGGTGGTCCACTTGCGAGTGGCAGGGTTGAAGTAGTTGTCGCCCCACAGCTTTTTCATCATCTTGTCCTTGTCGACACCGAACTTCTTGCCGTAGCGGGTGGCGAATTGACGGAGGGTGAAGCCCCATCCGTGGAGACCAGAGCCGAAGGCGACGGTACCCTGGTCGGGGTAGACCTGAACGTCACCAAGAGCGGCGTCATGGTAGGTGGAAATGATGACGTTTACGGACTCGATGGTACGAGAGAAGGACTGGTAGAGGGATTCCTTGTCGACTTGCAGCTCGAGCAGAGCACGATCGACCTTGTTGATGACGATGACGGGCTTGATACGCTCGGTCAAAGCCTGGCGCAAGACAGTCTCCGTCTGGACGCAAACACCTTCGACACAGTCGACGACGACGAGGGCACCATCGGTGACACGAAGAGCAGCGGTGACCTCTGATGAGAAGTCGACGTGACCAGGGGAATCAATCAAGTTGATCAAGAACTCATTTCCTGAAAATTGGTAATCAGACGCATGATGACATGAACATCTTATCGCTACGCACCTTCAGTCTTTTGCTTGATCGCCGATATCTCGTCCTTGTCGATCTGGAAGTACATGGAGATGGCGGTGGACTTGATAGTGATACCACGCTCCTTTTCATCGTCTCGAGTGTCCATGAAACGCATATCACCAGCCTTTGCATGGGCAATGATACCAGCCTTGGAGACAAGGGAATCGGTGAGGGTGGACTTTCCGTGGTCGACTGATGATTAAGGGGCTCATTAGTAGCCATAGCGTTGAGGAATAAACCTCTGGCTCACCATGAGCAATAACACTCATGTTACGGATGTTGGTGGACTTGTCCATGAGCCCACGGATTTGATCTACGCATCGCAGCGATAAGAACCTGCCGTTCCTCCTCCAAGAAATTTGCATACTGACCTACTGTGAAGTTACTGGGGCCGTTGTCAGTCTTGTACAATAGATAACACAAAAACTGTGAAACTTACACCATGGCGCCTAGATACTACGGGCTGCAACGCAAAAAAAGAGTTTTTGGTGAGGCCTCGACGACACTGGAAACAGTTGCAAAGGTGCCTGCTCTGTTGATGGTCGAGGATAGAGTTCGGGTGAAAACCCATTGCTTATCGATCGTTTTAAATCAAGCCAGGGCGGAGCCGCGGTTGCTGATGGCTCGGCCGCTCCTCCCTCCGACTCAGAAGCCATCCGGCTGTAAGTCATCTTCTCCTCTCCAAGCTCCGTTCTGGAAGCGGGCCACGACAAATAGATCTCTCCTAGGTCCATGTCACTTGCTTTCTACATCGCTCCTGAGTGGAAAGGGTATAATTAACCAAGAGTCAGACGGAGGTTCCGGTCGGGACCGGCCACTCAAGACATATGACGCTTCCGCAAGTTTTGCCGGGTATCTCCAAGTGAATTTCAGATGTAGAACAGTGTTACAATTTAGAATCACGTCCATAGACCTTCGCGAGCTGCTTAGATGTTGCTTCTTCAAGATCGTAATGCCAGACAGGCTCCCACATGCCTTTGAGATTCTGCTGCATGTCAGATTTGTTGTATCGTCCTTGAACTCCTGGCGCATAGCTTTGGTAGATTTCTCCCATTCGCCTCGATCTTTGCATGACCATGTTTGCCCTTTGTGGCCTCAGGAAATCATAGACGGCGAGTGCATCCTGAGAAAGGAATCAGCTACATGGCTCTCGGATGTTGGTAGCATATGCAACATACCTCTAAATTTGCTTTCTTCGTCTGGGGGTGGGTGAGAATGCGATAGAGAACGTAGACATCTTCGAATCCCTGACCAACACCCGCAGACAGGTGAGGCACCATAGCGTGAGCCTATACGAGTGTCAGAATTGTGCTCGAGAAGTGGAGTATATAGGAGACGTACAGCGTCTCCGACGAGAACCACTCTATCCCTCACATAGTGCTCCAAAGGAGAATGAACGACGTGCATGTACCATTTGCTTGGGTTCTGAATGTGCTTCATGATGATTTTGATGTCGTCCCCCCAGTCTTCGTAGGCTTTCACGAGCTCATCTTTGGGAACGTTCTCTACCCAAGGTCCATCGACGGGAGGAGCTGGTACTCGCGACGTTGTTTTAGCGAACCCTACGTTGAGCTGTATGCAGTATGCAAAGAGTGAGCTCCCCGAAATACTGCATCTATCTCGGTCTGCGCTTACCAATTCATTGGCTCTGATCGGGTATGTGACACAGTGCTATGTGCGCAGGTGAGATTGAAGATGCGTCAACAGAGAAGGGACCGACAGACCTTGTCGATACCAACCCACAGCAATGGTCGCTTAAGATCAGTTTTTACACCGTCGGCTTCGAGGGCGGCAATGGAAATCAAGCCACGATATGTGACCGTGTTCGCAGACGCCAGATGCCTGTGCTGGTGGCTCCCAGCGACATATGGGCGCACCGTGCTCTTGATTCCATCGCATCCAATCACAACATCCGCCTCGACTGCAGTTGAGTTCTCGAATGTGATTACATGCTTCCCATTTGGCAGGGTCTTTACGCCTGTGGCCCGCATATTGAAGTGCACGTACTGTTTCTCGATGGCTGGCATCAGAGCATCCAGAAACACTGGTCTGAAAGCATACTGTGTGAGTAAAACGACACCACATCTGAATTTCGATAAATCCACCTGTATATGCCTAGCCCAAGTTCGTCGGAAGATATAGCATACTATCGCAGTTCAGCATCTATCCCGACTCGGAGAGGGGCAGGTAATGAACGCCTACATCGAAAACGTGTTCATGCTTTCCAGGCCCAGAGATGAATGTGTATGGCTTCATGGCTAGCTGTGGTGGGTCCGCCTTGGATAGGACGTCGTCCAGAATTCCCAGGCCTCGCAACGCATGCACAGCGTTGGGTCCTAGTCAAGACGTTAAGTATCGCAGCCTGGTTGTACCCCAGGCACATACCGAGTCCTACACCCGCGCCCACTTCGTCGAATTTGGGCTGAAGGGGAACGTATCTCAGCTCGCACCTGACTGATATCAAGCCTGATTCACTTACAGCAGCCTCATACAGATGGGCTTTCAAACCAGCACGATGCAGAGCAACAGCGCTTTGGCATTGTCAGCATTTTCGGTCACTAGCTTGCGCAAAGGAAGACGCACCATGCGAGCCCGCACATCCCCCCTCCGACAATTACGACCGAGAAATCTTTGGATGACATGGCGCACGACCGATCGAGTCCTCAAAGTCGACTGTGTGCCAACCAGAGCGAAGGACGATATATATACCGAGTTGAACAATCCACGGAGCGAGGTTTCCGGGAGGAGAGCAGTGCCGTGCTCAGGCCCATGGACAGAGAGTATATATAGCCCCTGCTGTAACTCTCAACGATAAGTCCGATATTCCTTCTTCTGTTTTAGCGCCGTCAGTATTCCTTTCCGTGGACGTCAACAAGCTGAATTGACGCTGTGATAGCTACCCGGGCGGCTCAACAGAATGGAGACTAACGCGAAGGAGAGTTCAGGGCGCCTTCAGATTCCATAATGTGACAGGCTTTCCGGAGATGATAGGTTGCCTTCATTCTATCTTTCCCCATTGAAGTGCATCCATAGTAGGGAGAGGGGGTTATGAAAGACGCTTAACACCGACCGAGCAATCGGATGGCCACGTTGTGAGAATGTCATAAAAGTACGATCAGAATCGCTGAAGAAGATATTGAGAGCGAGAGAAGGCGATGAAGAGAAAGGCAGCGTGAGCGATCGGCCGGACCGCCCTAGTGTCTAGGTTGTTGGAAAGTGGGTGGCCATCAGCTGATGGGAACTGCAGGATAAGGTGACAGCGCTGAGATAACAACAGATCAGCAGGTGTCGAGGACAAAAGAACGTTAGTCACGCTCTGGGCACATACGAGTAGGACAAGTGTATTGATACATAGGTTTATGTTATGCTGTATCAAGGCGGCCAGACGAGCATAGTCGGCCACATCAAGAGACAGAAATGTACCTATCGTGCTATAGTACCATTCTGTGTCACAGTGTATTGCGAAGGGCACATTTTCGAGGCCCTTCAAGCTCTGCTGCTATGTTTTGGAAGGGTCGCAAAGTGTGCCAGATTGTGGTTTGCGCAAAAGCAATTCTCCGTGCATCACGGGCCTATCACAGGCAAGTCACTGCGAGTCATTGAGATTTGATTTACAAATATCCATTCGCGGGAGGAACATACTTGACTCCCTGAAGTCATCCCAACAAGCCTTATGTCTGCGCCACAAGCTTTGGAACGGAATTCAAAATCGGGCGAACTATTCCTCCGGCTAAGGAAACACCCGAATCTTGTGTTGACACCACCGAGGGACTCAGATGCACCCAAGCTACAGGAATATCTCTCAGATCCTAGGATCTACGAATATCTCGTCAGCCCTCCAGTGCCTTACCTTCTAGGTATGTCGAAAGGGAGAGGTTGTGGCCATGTACTGAGTGTGCATTCCAGAGCACGCAGAAAAACTTCTATCGCAGGTACTGCCAAACAGCCTAGCGAGTGTCCGAGAAGTAGAAAGAGGACTCCCAGCTGTTTCCGGGTTTCCGTTTATATTCATCAGGAGTCTTCAGGGCGACGAGGATGAACTCATTGGAAAAATTGAGCTAAAACCATGCCCAGAAGGTAGATATGATCATATCAAAGAAGAAATTGGCAGTACGATGGGCACCTGGACTATTGGTGGTGAGTTCTCTGACTTGAGCTTGCATGCGAGACTCAAAGACCATACATAAAGACTGGCTCTCTCCGGCCTTTCATGGCCAAGGCATCATGTCAGACGCCATTGACACCATTCTCCACGATTGGGTCATCCCACGAACTGGCATAAAGAAGGTTGTTGTATCTGCCTTTGCTGGGAATATCCCAAGTATCCGGACGTTTGAAAAGAATGGCTTCAAGACAATCACGACCGTTCCAGATCGTACCCTGGAAGTGAGGGGAAGAATGATGGATTTTCAAACTCTGGTGTGGAATGCCCAAGAGGATAACAATATCTAGACTTTGCCATGTGCGGTATGTATATACGGACTTTCTTGTGACTGCTGAGAAGTCACCAGAGCGCCTCTTGAGTTGTGATCGATAGATAAGCGCCGGCTAATAGGCGGACTTCGAATTGCATTTACCATCATCGAGCGATCATCGCCGGATTTGCCTCTTCTACGTTTCCTCTGATCTGATCTCGCACCCGTTCAGTCAGCCTAAAGCTCTCAATGTCACAGCATAACCCGCACTCGGTCATTCTTCCAGGGACGGCAACAAGTGAAAACACTTCGCTAAAACCAGACAGCAGATTTGGACCTTGGAAGCATCCGCTCGATCCACTGACCCCAGATGAAGTACGAGTTTATTAACTGCGCCTGGCTATTCTTCATAAATCAATGTAGATCAACGCAATATGCCTCGTGGTTCGCCACTGCGCTGCCGAAACGAAAGCAATCAAGGCTATCAAGTTCATCTTCTGCTCTCTTCTCCCTGCACCGAAACGAGACGTTTTGGCTTACTTGGGTATACCGACTCTGTCTGGAGCCTCACCGGGTGAATCCAAGGCCATAGAAAGGAAGGCGGAGACGGAGGTACATATAAGTCTTTCCTAATTCAGTTCCATCTCTAACCCTGAATCTCCAGTTTGTGGACATTGTAAATGGGTGAGTGTACGTCCTTATTCACGTTATCGAGAGTTTATCCATACACTTAGAGGAACATACAACATTGTGCTTACTTTGATCGAGGATAAGTGGACTATTGAGAAGTTCACCCTACTCGACAAGGCCTTTCATCCCCAGATCACTGTGGAAGAGCTTGAGGAGTGCGAGGTCATTGTCCAGAAGGACGAACGGGTTCAAGCTCTAGCGAGAGAAGTGGGTATCAAGCCCGAACAAATCTTTTGTGACGGATGGGCGATCGGCTATGATGAGCGTTTCCCCCACAGTCAGAGAATACAACAAGCCCTCGTGTTTGCTCGGCTTTCTCCTCATGAAAATCTGTATGCTCACCCCCTGGTAAGTTTCCTTCCTTCCTAGACCGAATGTGGCTCAGTTTATCTTTTAGGATTTTGTTCCGGTCGTCGATTCCAATGCCCATAAGGTTATCCATATTGGTGAGTTTATACAAGGAGGCAGATTTAGTCACCGCTTCCTGACACCCACCATAGACTTTCCACCGGTGTATCGCAAAACAGAGAATGGTGTTGCGCTGGGGGTTCAGAGCACAGTTCCTCCTCTTCTGAGCGAAGACTCATTCAAAGCATCAAAAAGAGAACGCATCCCACCTCCATTGAAATCCTTTGACTTCCTTCCAGATTTAATGGCAGAAACCGAAGAGGGTGGCCATCACCCTCGGGCAGATCTCAAGCCCTTACACATCGTCCAGCCTGAGGGTGTGAGTTTCAAGGTGGATGGACACGTTCTTGAATGGCAAAACTGGAAGATGCATATCGGTAGGTTGCTCTGGAATTGCTTGGAGGATATTTGCTCATGCTGCCCAGCATTCTCCCACAGGGAGGGTATAGCATTATCGACCATCACCTACAACGATCATGGAGAGATCAGACCTATATTCTATAGATTGTCCCTAGCGGAGATGGTGGTTCCGTACGGCGTTCCCGAGCACCCACACCCTCGTAAAATGGCATTTGACAGTGGCGAATACGGCATGGGGACTATGGCCAAGGAGCTGTCATTGGGGTGCAGCGTCTTTCTTTCCTCCATGTTGGAACGATGCTGACGAGCTGTACTCCCAGATGCGACTGTCTGGGCTCCATCCACTACCTCCCGGGTGCATATGCGACACATAGCGGCAACGCCTTTGTGATTGAGAATGTTATCTGTATTCATGAAGAGGACGCTGGGGTTCTGTGGACTCACCACGACTACAGGCCGGGTGGGCGCGGTCACACAGTTCGTCGAAGGCGCCTTGTGGTTAGCATGGTCTGCACATTGGCAAACTATGGTGCGTGCATCCCCAGTTTTTCTCTTCAAGCTGCCATCTTGACCTTGAAACAGAGTACATCTGGAATTACTACTTTTACCAGGATGGTAGCATCGAGTTTGAGATTCGCCTGACAGGCATTCTGCTCGTGGCTCCATTGGCGCAGGGGGAACCAAATCCGTACGGGACGACAGTAGCTCCAGGCATTAACGCCCTCTACCACCAGCATCTGTTCTCGTTGCGAGTCGATCCGATGATCGATGGTCTGCAGAACACAGTTGTCGAGTCCGATATCGTTCCGTTGGACGCGCCAACAGGGTCAGAGGCAAACTATGCCGGCAATGGTTTCTCATCGCACGACAAAGTGTTGCGGACCGAGACAGGACGCCCTTACGACCTTGGCAAGGAGCGCAGGTGGAGAATAGTCAACACTAATAGAAAGCATTACGCTTCTGGCAAGGATTGTGGTTATGCGATAGGACTGAAAGGCGCTGTCGCACCAATGATGATGCAACCAGACAGCTGGGCTGCAAAGCGCGCTTCGTTCCTTGGGAATACGCTGTGGGTGTGCAGAGACGCGGAAGGGGAAGGCACCGGAAGCCAGAGGATCTGGCCGTCTGGTAAGTACGTTCCCCAGTCACGAGGGGAACCTAGCGATTGCATCGCGAAGTGGGTCACTGGCGAGGAGGACATTGTTGACGAGGACATCCTGGTCTACGTGACGTTGGGCACCACGCATATACCAAGACCAGAAGACTGGCCAGTGTACGCCCCTTTCGCTTGATATACCTGCCCACTGTCATTTAATTCTTGACAGGATGCCGGTCGAGCACTTGAATGTTACATTCAAGCCAACTTCATTCTTCAAAGCTAATCCAAGCATGGATGTTCCCGGCTCGAAGAATAATTTGAGTAAAGCAGCCTTCGGTCCGGGTGGAGGGAGAAGTCAAAATTGCTGTTCATAACCCTTGGGCGTAGTTCGAGATGGACAGTACAATCAGGGAGAGACAAACTTCTCACCTAGCATAAAATCCTGTTAGAAATAAACGCATAAAGTTGACTCGACGACGACTGCACCCAGACGCCCGGCCGTCCAGCAGTAGTCCTCCTGAAGCATTAGATCCACAACCTGATTCGCAAAGCTACACGCCATTAGAGAGCAGAAGGCTAAGGGTTTCCCGGTGGTGTTGCTGGGCTCCGAGTCTAGTGGCACCGGTTCAGTGAATCCTAGAAAGGTTGGCGAAGGAGGGATAGATCGAGCTTACTAGTTCACTCTCCACGTTTTCGTTTCTTGGTCACTTCCATTGGCTTGTGTTGCCCTTGTACACATCCCATCGAAGACCCATCCTCCTCGCAACATGACCACTTAAATTCTTGGGGGTACTCGAGACGATTTTCCGACGTATCCATAGGACCATGACACGCCTCATCCCAGTCTACAAATCCTTCTGGGTCAATCTCCAAGTCACCTAATGAAGCGATATTAGCCGTAAGGCAATGTGGACAAGTTCATGAATCACTGACCAGGATGAAAAGCGCACTCATCGTCTTCCCTCAGTGTGTTTCCATCAAATTCTTCATCGCACTGGATGCACCGATACCATCTGACAATGACCTTCTGCGTCTCCCTCTGTACCGTGATAAACTCCCGGGCCAGCGCAATTTCCACTGCTTGGTCGGTTTCAAGTAGATTTGCCAGAACCTGTCGCAGACGCGTTTCAGATACTGTCGAGATAGCTTGACGCAATTGTTCACGGGTTTCAGCGTTGAGTTGAATCTCAACCTCGGATTCGGAGCCGTCATCGTTATCGTCTAAATCCTCCTCTTCCGAACCAGATGAGAGCCCAGTAAGGTCGATAACCTCGACGTCCGAAGGTTCTTCGGGTTGGTTGGGGGCATCACCCGTGGGTTCTGAGGTAGGTATTGCTGCATCATTGGGTTCTGAAGTTTCTTCTGCTACAGACATTATGGGTTGCCGAGAGCAGGTGGGGAATGAGGGGTAAAAAGCGGAAGTGGATACAGGTGGATACGTCCAACAAAGGGGAAGGCCGGATAGGCCACATGACCGCGATGAATGTCCGACAGGGGCACCTCCCAAATAGGGTGTAAAGCCGAACGCAATTGGACTGTGCATTGCGAATTGCCGATTAGTGGCACACATTTTTCTAGTACTTGAAGCTTGTGATAAGATTATCTTAAAGGAGCGTTACTACCCCAGGATGCGGGTGTTGGACTCTCGTCTGTGTTTCGAACTCCAGCAATAGCTTGCGCACCGATCGTGTCGTCCAACAGGTCCCCTCCATGCAGCCTTAAGCCTGCTTGAGCTTGCTGTTGCGCTGCTGCTGCCCGAAGCCTCTGAGCAGGAGGCACTCCAAAGACGGTCTCCTCTTGAGCTTCCCCGTTATCGTAGTCGAAGGACTCCGAGTCTTCCTCAATGTAATCATCGACGGGATGACCTGGAGGAGGAACGAAACCAACAATCTCGTCCGTCAAAGAGTCGCTAGAGTCGTCCGAGTCAAAGGCATCGTCTTCTTGTATCGCTCCAGGTCGTGCAGAGACAATACCAGGGTTAACTTCGTCATCAAAGGAGTCCGAGTCCCAGTCGTCAAGGCTTCCATCGTCTTCGTTTATAACACCCGGGGTGAACAACGGATTTTGAGAGAGGTTATCTCCGCTGTCTGGTGAAGAAGAGACGCGGCGAGGCGCGTCGTCATTCACCACCTTTGAGCGCAGGCGGAGCCCGGGTGTTGAAGCAATCGCAGTGGTTGGCAATCCCACGCGCCGTAGCATATTCTCCAATGTTGAGTCGTCGGCAACACTTTCGCTTGCGTCCGCACGATGGTAGCGGGAAAGGGAAGGTGGTGTCGACACGGTGCTCATGCTGGATTCAATAGGGTTCGCGTTGCCGCGGCTGTGGAACTTCCTCGCGCTGTTTGCCTGAACGTCGCGAAGAAGATCCTGCTTGATGCGTGCAGCAGCTTGCTTCACGGGACTTTGACCAACTTTCAAAAGGCCAAGCTCGGCGGAGGAGCGCGGTGGACGAGCTGGAGACATGAGCACTGGTGGAGACATTCCAGCGAGATCGATTGAATCGTCAGAGTCGTCACGGGCAGGAGTCTTCAGTTTACGCTGCGAGGCAGGCTTCTTCCCGGAGCGATACCCTTTCGGGGTAAGTATCGAGGGATCGCTCAGGTTCACAACACCATTCCACTCATCTGGATCGGTGTCGGGAGGTAGGTAGGGGTTGTAGGTCTTGGGTATGACCGGAGTTTTAGGCTTTGCCTTTGGTCGGACGGGGGAGGCAGCAGTGCTGAATTCGTCTGTGAATTGGTTGCTGTACAAATTGTGCCGCAGGACGCCGCGAAGGAGAGGATCAGCCACCTTGGCCTTGCCTTTTCCCTTGGCAGAGGCAGGGAGGATCGTTGTATCTGACCGATCTGGGGTGGGTTCCACCTGAGAAGAAGATGCATGCCTCGAGAACGGCGCAGGGGTGAACTGGGATTCGTTCGCCGTAAAGTTTTCTATCTCACCCTTCAGACGGAGAAGGGGTGATTCCATTGAGTTTGCCCATGAAGGTTCAGGGCCACGGCTGGAGAAACTGACCATGTCATCATGGATGCGGCCTGTGGCAGGAGTTGAGGAGACTGCTTGACTGGGTGTAAAGGAAGCGTCGGTTTGTGCCAGGCTAGGCTCGACGACAGAGTGTTCGTCGCGAGAGTTGGCTTCATGAGAACTGATGATGCTGTCCTCTGGTTCACTTTCATCAACATGCTGCTCTGATTCTTGTTGCTCTTCTTGGTCCTGTTCGGACGAAAACTCGTTTACTGTTGAATGGTCTTCGAATGTCGGTATCCTGATCTGAGCAGCTTGCTCGTAGAAAGATGTCCAGAACTGGGACTGCAGTGTGAGCCTCTGCCATGACCTGCATGAGCGAACACACCTTTGCCGCATCACGAACAGACGCGGTTCCAACAGAGTACTTCTTGACTGCAGGTAGAATCCTGTTTCCGAGGACGTTATGAATCTTTGAAAAGTTCTCGTCGACATTCTACACGGCATTAAGTGTTTAGCTGGTTGTGCAATGGACAGAACGCGAACCTGCAGCTTGATAGTAATTAGTTGCTCGATTTGCTCAATCTGATCTGCGACTGAGGCAGTCGTGTCCAGTCCTGAAATTTGGATATTGGCAGGATCTGTACTTGGTTTCCATCTCGGTGGCAGCGGCTCTATAGGCTTGCGGGGATCTGGCATATTGGCTTGATTGAAGGGATATAATCAAAGGTCAAAGCGCTGATCCATCGCGTCTTGCTGGAAGACACGGTCTCGTGATGGTCACTACACCCGCGCAAATTTGCTGAAGCTCGGAATTTCTTTTCATTTTTTCTTTTCATTTTATTAAGAGAGGCTGAAGCCACACAAAACGGGTCAATTTCTGCGTTTAAACAGCTGTACGATCCTCAACTTCAAGGTACAACGTACAGAGACTGCTTGCCCCTGACTCGGAAGTATCTACGTCATAGTAACGACGCTTAACCCGGAAGAAGAAGGATATTCCCATCACCAAGTGACGATACTCGACCACTGTCTCGAGCCGTCTTGGCTCCTTCCCTTATCCCTCCCTCTGTCTCGGAATTATCCATTTTGTTTCCCTTCCATATATAGAGGGAACCCATGCGGCGAAGCAAGATAGGCCAGCCCACATTCCCAACTCTATTCTTCCGTGATGGTGGGTCGTTCGAGACTCGGAATATGCTTGCTCTTCACTTTACTGACTGTAACTCGGCCTGTTTGCATATATCATCCGCATTGAATCCCGTCAGGCGTAATCTCGGTTCCGGGATACACCTTTGAAAGGGTTAGTCCCTGATAGTGCTCTCTAGAAGCCCGATTAATTTAGTTCCACTACTCGCATTCGACATTCCTCGCTATCAGGCTGTCAGCTGGCATGACACCGGAAGTATGACCACCCTGGCCGAAGGCACGGGTCTCAAGGATGGCTCGAATGTCCTAGCAAAGATTGCTCCAGCGCAGTCGAATGGATCTATGTGCCTTGAGAGGGAGGCTCATATGTACGCTGCATCACTCAGCACTATCACCTCGCTTCTCAACTCTTCACACTAGCCTCGGTCGTTTACAGACGTCAACGGAAGGGTCGAGTACGGTCCTCAGAATGATCGACTTCTTCAAGATACCAAGGGAGCATGGCGACTGTGTCGTTCTCATTGTGGCGCATCCAGGGCCTAACCTCTTGGGTCGGTATCTGCCAGCCTCCAAGGTCAATGACTTGCTACTGGCTGATGCTAGTGCTCTTGGGAGGCCCAGTTCCTCTCACGGTGACATGATGATGCGCAACGGGTTTGAAGATCATGAGCTCGCGGAAGAGTTGGAACCTATAGACATCATGGACTTGGCATCGTTTCTCGAGTGCGCACCCAATTCATCTCTGTTGAGGCTCTGGCTGAGTTACCTTAGGTTTGCTATCAAGGCTACACAGTGTCTTCAGACTATGCACAAGTGTGTTTGTACACTTCCCCCCTGCGCTCTTTAGCTGACAAACGACTAAGCGCTGGAGTAATACATCGAGAAGGTAAGCTTGATCTCGAAGGTCCCCTGGAGTTTACTTACTAAACTATCTAGTTCGAGCCAACGCTTTCCATTTGAACGCACACTCGGGCTTTGTGCGCCTTGTCCACTTTGGCAACCGGGCTATCTCGTTGGAGAGTTTTGGATCTCCCTCGACGCTGGTTCTGCGTGCAAACGACGAGCCTGAAAAACTCAAAGTAAAAGAAGCATTATGCTACCTTGCTCCAGAACAAACGGGCAGTATAGAAACGATGACGCAGGATCATAGGACGGATCTGTACTCCCTCGGCATCCTGTTTTGGACCCTCCTCGTTGGGCGTGGTCAAATGCCTTTCGAGGGTGGTCCACTTGAGCTACTCCATGCCATCGTTCAAAAACGCCCAATGCCTGTTCACGAAGTGCGTCGGGATGTTCCTCAAGTTTTGGCAAGCATCATTGACAAAGTACGTCTTGCCACGATGGTCTCAACTTCAACGCTCAAAGGTCCTCTCAATAGCTTCTGTGCAAGAACCCTGACATGCGATACCAAAGCGCCCATGGTCTCAAAAGCGATTTGTTGGAATGCCAGCGAAGATTACTAGCGGTCGTTTCCTCACTGTCTGCAGAGCCCCAAGAGGTCGGTTAAGAGTCCCTGTATCCTGTAATTCATTGACATGGTCGCACAGTTAATTCCGTATTTCGATATTGCAACGCAAGACCGATTCGTGGTACGTACAGTCGTTGTTCCTCGAGTTATTCAGCAATGACTCTGCAGCAGGAGTTTACAATCCCTATCGCTTTGGTATGTTGGATCTACTTCTGTCACCGCACCTTGTTGAACTTCGGCCTAGTTCGGTCGAGACAGGGAGCTTGAAACAATTCGTAGCGTTAGTGAGTATACGCCTTTGGTCCTATGCATCCTTCTCTAACCACTTTCTGCGTAGTTCGGAGCACATCTAATAGCTTCTCGCAGCACCATTCGGCGTCACAAGGCTTCATTTCTCTCTCAACGGGACCCCCGCACACGCCCGAAGTAAGCGACTCAATGTCGTCACGGAGTGACTCTCCCTCCATGAGCAACTACAGCGAGATCAGCCCCCTTCCCCTTACCGAGCGCTCCCCATCGATTCCAGCAAGCCCCGGCAAGATGGGACCAGACCATTTGAGGCGGGCGTTGTTTCGGGGAGGCAGGGATAGGCAGGCCCGTACGCAAGCCGTGATGGTTGTTGGACCTCCAGGGTGAGGACCTCCACTGCGAGCTACTCAGTTTCCCCTGACTCGTGAACTCTTCTAGGATCGGCAAGAGCTCTATGATTCTTGCTAATCAAGCGAAATGGCGTGCCCACGGCCTGTGGGGACAAGCCAAATTCCAAGGAGCGGATTCGGCCCCGTTCGCTGCTCTGGCAAGTTTCGTCAAGTACAAGTCCAGGAAATCACAAACTGACGCATTGATTAGCTCAGTTGCCTTTCCTCCGTCCTCCGCCAGCTAATGGTCTTCCACACCGATTTGCAACGGTTTGTCAATGGATTGCAAGAGCGCTTAGGACCTCAGTTGCAGAATGTTCCACTGCTATATCAGGGAACCCCCGAACTCAAAGAAGCCCTGGCAACCTTTGACATTGTGTTGGATCAGCCCCAAGAGCCGCTAGATTCTACAGACCTTCGGTCGCGCTTTCAGTCCTTGGTTGAAAAGGTTTTCGCTGTCATCGCTGAAACACGATTGTTCGCCCTCTTTCTGGATGACCTGCATGAAGCAGATGATTCGTACGGTGCTCCTTCACCTCCCTGGAACCCAGACTGATGGTTGTCACACATTCTCAGGACCCTTGACCTTGTCTCCACCTTGCTAAACTCCCGCAGCCGGATGCTCATATTCGCAACCCTACGAACAGACAAGTCGTAAGTCATCGTGCCACTGTGAATGACATTGCTAATGAATGGTTTGTACAGAGGGTTCGTCGACCGTGTCCGTGGCATGTTCTCAAACAAAGCTCAACCAACATGGATATTTGTGGAGCCGCTGTCGTATTCTGCCGTTCTGACTCTGATTTCGAAAACGCTGCATCGGCCAAAGGACGAATGCGAACCTCTGGCTTACTTTGTACACAACGCTTCCTTCGGTAACGCGTTTTCTGCACGTAGCGTTTTGCATACTCTTCAAAGGCAGCATCATGTAAGCTTGACGTGGATGGGAGCTAGCCATCACGGCTGACCTTCATTCAGATCAAATTCGACTGGGAGAAGAACCACTGGACATACGATATGGCGGCAATCCAGGGGAGCTTTGTTGATCAGCACGTCTCGGATCCGACAGACCTGACGTTCCTCATTGAACATCTGCGATCTTTGCCAGAGGAAGCGCGAAAGTACCTGACATGGGCAGTATTCTTTGGTGAAACGTAAGCTTCTCCTTGCGTCTTTGTTGTGCAATGCTAAATCGTTGTTCAGGTTTAAGGTCACTGAAGTTGCGTTGATGATGGACTGGGAGGACTCGACCGAGGAAGAAGTAGATGGAAAATGGGACCTTCACAAGGCAGTCATCAACTTTCGAGAAAAGAATGCTGACAGGACTCGGGGATCCATGCGAGGTCTTCAGTTGGCTTTGTCAGAAGGGTGGCTCATTCAGCGGGCGCGGGAGATGTGCAGCTTTGCACATGATCGATACCGCCAAGCAGCGCAGGCGGAAGCATCGGCGCTTCCTGAAGAAGTCGTTGCAAAAATGTCGTTTCGAGTGCGGTTCAGTGGCTCAATGTGTATAGGCTGATACTCACATTTCCTCAGATTGTCCTCATGATGCTCCACGAGGTTCCTATCGATGTCTATCGAGTCGCTGAACATGCCAAGAAGTACGTCTGCGTTTGTTCATCGTCCGATTTAGCTCTCATGAGAGAAGATGTCTCAAACTCCTCAATGAGCATCCAAAGAAAGAAGAACTCCTAAATGTCCTCATTGAAGCAGGAGAGTCAGCTTGGGCTCGAGGAGCTCACGAGGTTTGCTTGTCTTCCGATGTGCAAGGCCATTGCTGATGTCTTTTACCAGCTTGCCCTTCGGTCCTTCCTCAATGCACAGAGTCTGTTGTCCGATGATCCATGGAACGCACATCCCATGCGTACTTTCCATCTTCTGTTGAGATTAGCCGCGTGAGTGAAGAAGTTTCATGGGTTGACCCAGACTAAAAGCTTTGCCTATAGCCTATATACATGGAAGGGTGGGTATTAATATGTTTCTGATGACCTGAACTTACGATTTTCAAGGCGAGCTGGACAAGTCTGATTCGATATTGCTTGAGTGCTACGACCATGCTCTCCACCCGGAAGACAAGAGCAACGTGCTTCGCCTCAAGTCGCGGAACCAATGGCTTCGCAACAACTTCACTGAAGCGTTCAACAACACTATCACGGCTTTGAACGTGCTCGGCATTGAGATTTGTTATTCGCCAACTCGAAAGCAAGCCGACATCATGTTCGAGCAGGTGAAGAATGAGATCTTGGCAATTGGGTTTGACGAGATCCTCGCGACACCTAGGACAACCGATAGGAAGACTGAATTGGCGGTTACATTACTGAATGATGCTGGTGTGCCTCGTCGCGTTGTGTCGGGTGTGTCTGATGCTGACGTTCAGCAGGAATCAACGCATATTGGAGTCCATCTCCGTCGATCTTTCTCGATGTAATCGGGCTGACAGTGAGTTGGCCTCTAATGAGTTTCCTGCATCCTTGCTGAAGAGATGCCCAGACTATTCAACTGGCATTGCGGTGAGACATTCTCTTGATTTCGCCACTACCTGTTCTCATCCTTCGTCAAGCTCGGGCATGTCTCCGGGCACTGCCCTTGGCTTCTTCTGGGCTATAGGCGGTACGAGCTCTTTTGCACTAATGAGTATAGATAGTGACAAGCATCTAGCTGCTGGGGAGAGACGGGAACTGTACCGTTTTTCTGCCGACATTGCAAAGCTGGCCCTAAGGATAGCTGAAAAGCATGGAAATTCTGCAGAAAAATGGTACTGATCAACGTATCACTGGTTGGCGATTATTGACGACCACAATTTAGCCGTGCTCAAGTCCTTTACTGCGCGCTCGTGTCGGGATTTGACAACATACATATCCGAGCCAATATACCTCGTCTAGAAGAAGCTTTGAAGTACGGCTATTCAGCTGGCGATAGGTTTGTCTCCCTACTGCCTTGGCCCTCATCTGCTGAATGCTAACCTGCTCGGATAGCATATATACCAGCTTTGCAAATATCCATTTGCTCTGTGTCAAACTCTACCTTTGCGACCATTGTACGTTCCTCGTCGCCGCTTACGAGCGTCAGACAGCTCACGTTCTCGTAGTGGTTGAAGTCACCAGTGCAGCTGAAGAGGTCTGTCGGTTGCACTCTCCGATTCCGAGACACGTCTCACCTTCTACAGTGCGTTAACGATGTATGCCTCCTTACACCAGGAGGGGAGCCCGTCATCCTTGCAAGAGGTGAACGAAATGATCATCATGGGTTGGCTGTTTTTGACGTCGAATAGGACTTCTTAACTGCATCCGAGTTCTGTCTGGGAGCACCAACGGAAAGACGGCGTCAACACTTTTCGATACGGATAATTTCATTGAAGAGGACTTTGTGAAAACGATACACAGAACGACAGGCAACTTGTCTCTCACCATGAACTGGTTCGTTGTTATCACTCGTTGTGTCCCATTAGCTCATGTCCTTCCAGGTACAACTCCTACAAGCTGGTGGCCTTCTTTTGTGTGGGATACCATGAGGAGGCCGCAACTCTTGGCTTCAGCGTATACGACACGCGCTCAGTCCACCCCAAGTAGGTGATCGCTGCCTTCACCGGCTACCCTCAGCTAACGATCTGGATAGCCACCGCCATGTCCGCTATGCCCTCTTCTTCCATAGCCTGGCGATGATTGCATGCATCAGGATGGGAAGCCTTTCCACCGCGCTACGATCGAAGTATTTTACCCAGATTAAGCTAAATCAGGCCTACATTAGAAAGTAAGTTCCAAGCGAAAAGAAATGCCTACCTGTCTTACCATTATCCATAGATGGCTTTCTGCTAGTCCGGTGAACAACAGCGCTTGGATTGCCATTGTGGTACGCAACTGGGTGTCTGATGCCGACATCTGCTAATATGAACTGCATAGGACGCAGAAATGGCTGCTCTCCTTGGCGATGCCAACTCCCTGCGTCTCTACGACGTTGCAGTCAGGTAAGCATGATTCAGGTCATGAATACAGCTTGATTAACAGTAGGCAGGCTATGCGACGAAAACGATTGGCTCATGGAAGAGGGGTGGGCTCTGTTTTTGGTGTGCAACTTGACAGTCTGCTCTGCGTAAACGTCTGACAGATTCCGTAGCAAGGGTCACACTTCGTTCGATGTGGGGTTGAAAGCCTCGGGAACGAACTTCAACGTCGTGGGATCTCGCGCCATTCGCAATGGGGCGCACGAGGCATCGTGTACGAATGTTTCCCACCTCACCTAGCGACCTGGCTGACAGGGCTTTCTCAGAGCACATCTAAACTCGCTCATCGGGACTCGCACTCGCCCTACTCCAAAGCGTCAGACCTTTACAGCAGAAGCGGCAACTCAGACCGATACAACCATCATCAATGGTGAAACCCATTCCCATATCCATGGTTCAAGGATCGATCTTCAAGAGGACCAAGAATCGGTCCTCAGTGCTGCTGACTTAGCGTCAATTCTGAAATGGAGCAAGGAAATCTCAAGTGACATTAACCTATCTTCAGGTACGCTCGAGTCGTTGAGAGTATTTACGGTCAACTGACAGAATTACCAGCCTTGCAGAGATTGACGGAAATAGCGACTGGTACGCCATAGACAGTTTACGCTCCGTATCCGATTCTCACCTCTGCTTAGAGTCATCTGGGTCGCATAACACATGTGGTGAGTGTGTCCAAGGGTACTATGAGAATCCGTCGAACAGTATTTTTCAGTCGTCATCGCGCGTGAGGCTGGGGACTACATTGTTGCAACTAGTCAGTGTCATCCAGGCCCCTGTCAAGTTCACGAGTAAGTCGGCGCGATTCAACGAGCCAAAGGCAGGCACTTAACCTTCCTAGAAATCCCAAATCCATTCGTACCATCGCAGACCCTCTGCAGAAGGCTATCATACAGCATAGTGCGTCCTGGCCGAAGTCGCAAGTAAAGCTTCCACTTACATGTACCAGCGCTCAACTCCAAGGAACGAGTCTACTACAATGATGCTTCGTTCGACTCTCGCTTCTCGGCTGAAGCGGGCCAAACAGACCACCGTTCCGTCATCTGTTTGCCTATCTTCAGTAACCGTGGGCAGACATTTGGTGTTGTTTACATGGCTTCCAAGTACCCGTTCTCGCCGAACACGCTGACTCTTCTTACGCTCTTGTGCCAGCAAGCGAGCATAAGTATATCCAATGCTCTATTATTCCGTTCCGTTCAAGCAGGAACCCGGGAAAATCTGAAGATGATCACTGCACAGCGCGAGGCTTTAGAGACGGCAAGAAGAAGTCGTGAAGATGCTCTCAAAGCCACCAAGGTGCGTCAGCTTCCCCTTCATCTTCTCGTTTACTGACACGGCCCAGATCAAAAGCAATTTCTTGGCCTCGATGAGCCATGAACTAAGGACTCCATTTAGGTTCCTGTCCTTCTTTGTGCCTCCTCGCCCTCTTTCTGACTCGAAGCGACAGCTCGTTCTACGGTCTCTTGGACTTGCTGAGCGGAACAGAGCTCAATCCCGGTCAAAGCGAGATAGGTCAGACCACAAGGCGATACGCGGATTCGTCTTGTTACTGATTGGTTCATACAGTGCAAACCGCGAAGCAATCTTGCGAACTCTTGCTCAAGGTCAGTGCTATCTTTTACCAAACACGTCCTTGTGCTGAACCATGGTCAAGATTATCGATTCTATCCTCGACTACAGTAAGTTAGAGGCATCAGGTATGTTGGCTTCGCGTGCGGGGTTTACCAGGGCTGAATGCAGCCCAGCTGTCAAACTTGAACCTAGTGGATTCCCTGTCGAGGTGAGCGCCACAGCAGCAGCTTCTCCTTCGACTCACGGCCAATTCCTTTGCAGAACATCATCGCCGATTGCATGGAGTTGCTCCTCCCCATGGCGGCTAAGAAACTCGACCTTGCTTTCAATATCGACCCTGATGTGCCAGCGTGGGTCTTTGCGGATTACGACCGCATTCGACAGGGTTAGCGCATTTTCACATCCTCTTCATGCCTTGCTCATGTTTGTTTTGCTAGTCTTGATGAACTTGATCGGGAACGCAGTCAAGTTCACCGCCAGTGGTTTCGTCCACGTCAACTGCTCTGTGGAGACTGGGACCAAGGTTTCTGCCGGAGAAGTCAACCTGAAGTTCGAGATTCAGTAAGTGTGGTCAACCTAATCCAAGATATAAGTTCATTTGTTTTTAGGGACACAGGGATTGGGTTATCCGCGAACGATGTTGACCATTTGTTCCTGCCGTTTCAACAAGCTGACAACTCGTCGACTCGAAGATTTGGAGGAACGGGTCTCGGGCTCTCCATCTCTCGTCAGCTGGTCAAACTCATGGGTGGTGCCATTGGTGTGCAATCGGAGCTGAACACGGGTTCGACATTCTGGTTCACGATTCCTGTTAAATCTTACCAGTCACCCGAGACGGAGAGGGTCAGCTATTCCACACCTTTTGTCAATAAAATGTTACTTATACTGCACACAGGCAGCGGAAGACATTGTGCGCCTACGAGCCGCCCTCTTGCAACCGCGGCCACTTCGAATTGTCGTCTGTTCAGCGTCAGACGCCACGCGTGCTTTCCTCTCCAACCTCCTCACAGGCTTCGACGTCGCTCTCCTTTGCAGCCTTCCCGAATGCCAACTTTCCCTCCAGAGACTGAGTGCGACCGAGCCCCCGGTTGACTTCGTCATCCTTGACGACCAATCTGAGACGAACGCGAACGAGCTTGCGCGCCTCATACGTACGCTGGGTGCGAGCTCGTCGCCTCTTCGCGAGACTCGCGTCGTTCATCTCTACACACCCACAACAAACAGGTCAATGACAACGGGGAGTATGCACGACTCTTTTGGCTCTATAGCTCCTACCAGTGGACCCGCCACCACTAATGTCAGCACGACCAGCGTCACCCCCGCCGCTCTCGGTCTTGTCAAGATGACCAAACCACCTCGTCAGGCGCGTCTACTCCAATTCCTGGCAGGTCTCAAGGACCTCCTTCCCAGCAGCATCTCCTTCAATTCGGGAACCAGATCAGAAACGCTTGCGGCGCAGGTAGCACAAGAGCAAGAGAAAGCGGCTGCAGCGCGAAGGACGCTGTTCGGAAACGTTCTGATTGCAGAGGACAACCCCATCGCTCAAAATTTGCTCATCAAGCAACTGCAAAGGTATGACCTTAATGTGGTCGCAACAAGCAATGGGGAGGAGGCGATTGCTGCCTGGGAGCAACACCCACCTGGCTACTTCAGCTTAGCGCTGTTTGATCATCGTGAGTCGCTCGCTTGTCAACTTGATCGAGGTCTGAGTTTTTTTTTGTATCAGACATGCCGGTGTGCGATGGTGTCGAGGCCGCGAAACGCTTGAGAATACTGGAAGGTAAACGAAGAGTTTCATCGATACTCCCGAGTGAGTTTGCATCTCTTTTCCTTGCCTGCATTCATCTCTGACGGTGCACATAGTCGCGGCGCTTAGCGCCGACTGCCAAGAATCGACGAAGCAACTCTGTCTCAGCGCCGGAATGAACACGTTCTTTAGCAAACCCTTGAAAAAAGGTCTGCTTTCTTCTCGTGTCTAGTTAGTTAAATCACTAACGTGGCTATTTTTGATAGGGGACCTATTATCATTATTGTCAATGTTCCCAACGCCCTCAACAGGCGCTTAGCATTCAAAATGGCGCCCATATTCACGGAAGGCCGTCATCTCACTCGACCACATCTTAACCTCTTGCTCAACCTCGTTGATTTATCTGCTCATTGTGCTTATCGTAAACTTGCTTTCGACTTTGCTTTCGACTTCTATCTTCCTGTCTTTTCGTGTATCATAAAAGCAGGCGTGGGGTGAGGCGGAGGATGCATGGTATTCGCTTCACTCCCCGCTATCTGTAGGATTCGTTTGGGTCTAGGGTCTCATACTACGTATAGTTCATTTTGGGTCTCAGGTCGATTTTATACACCGGGGTAATCGCTACACTGCTATCGAAGAGAAAGGAGAATGATGGTACACCACACGGGCACAAACAAAGGTACGAAGAGAAGGGCAAATGGTCCAGATTATCGTTGCTGAGGGGCTTGGCCATACCCCTGGCCTGGATACTGCATATTGGGATACGGTACCGCTGGAGGTTGCATCGCTCCTTGCTGAGGAATTTGCTGCGGCATCTGCTGCTGAATCTGGCCGTATACTGGGCGCTGATACTGCTGCTGCATCTGGGCCTGTGGCTGGCCTGTAGCGGGGTACTGTAATTGTTGCTGCGTGTACTGCTGCTGAGGCTGGGCCTGGGGCTGCTGAGGATATTGTGGGTGGTGAGATTGTGATGGTGGCTGTTGTTGGTACTGTTGTTGTTGCTGGTATTGCTGCTGCTGCTGATATTGTTTTTGGGCCTGCTGACCGTGTGGGTGGGGGTAGTTGAAAGCCGGAGGAGGCATGGAGCCAGGTGAAGTGTTCAGTCCAAAGGGCATAGTTGTTGTTGAGAAATAGGGATGAGCAAGGGCGTCCGCGGCTGAGATACGGTCGGCGGGATCAAACTTGAGGAGCTTGTCGAGGAGATCGAGGGCTAAGAAAGACGTTAGGCAAGGTCAATTGAGGTACTGGTGCACCAACCTTGCGGTGAAGCCTTGGGCAGCACGCTATGGAAGGGCATTCTGGGGTATGTAGGGAACTGCTTGATGGTAATTTCAGGCTAGGGGCAAGTTAGCAAGGACCCAATACATGCGAGCGACTGACACGCACGGTATCCTTGGCGAGTTTTGCAAACTGTGCGGCGGTGGGTGTACCGATGATGCGCATGATGTGAAGTAGCTGATCCTGGTTGTCTCTGCCTCTGAACAATGGTACGCCAGAGATCATTTCTGCAAAGATGCAACCACATGACCAGACATCGATGGATGTACTGTATGTACGAGAGCCGAGTAGAACGTCGGGCGCCCGGTACCAGAGCGTGACGACCTGCAAGGGGATTTGAGGGCTGGGAGTTGCTAGATAGGAAGAAACGCACCTCGTTCGAAAAGGTGTTCACAGGCACACCAAACGCCCTAGCTAGACCAAAATCTCCCAACTTCAACTCGCCTTTGCGGTTTATAAGCAGGTTCTGTGGCTTCAAATCACGATGAAGAACCTGGTTCTCATGACAAAAGGCGGTCCCCTTCAACAACTGATACATGAAGCTCCGGACGATATTTGGATCAAGGGCACCCCGCTCGCCGTTTTGGTCCATATATTTCTTGAGATCTTGCTCACAGTACTCAAAGATAAGGACGAGTTTTGTCTCTGTGTGGATGACATCGTGAAGCCTGACGATGTTGACGTGCTTGAGCTCCTTCATGAGGGATATTTCACGGATGGCGGTTGAGGGTGTGCCCTCCTCGGGATCGAGGTGAATTTCTTTTAGAGCGACGATTTCATTTGTTGCGCGCGCCCTTCCCTGTTTCTAAGATTAATCGTGGCGATAGGCTCAACACGCCGAGGGCTAACCTTGTAGACCGTTGCATAGGTTCCCTCGCCTGCCACCAGTCAGTATCGTGCCCATGAGCGCTGGCGTGCACTGACCGAGTTTCTCAAGCTGTATACATGGTCAGTACCATATACGCCAGCCTGATAACAGAGTCTTACCTGGATGTAATTGGTGGCCATGGTGGTCAACAGCAAACGGACTGAGATTGAAGCTTGAAGGCGGTGACCACTTTAGGACCCGAACCCTAACCTCAAATTCTCTGAAGCCAATTGATTGACTTTTCCAAATTTTTGATTTCTACTGGGTCCTCCTGAAGTTATGACCTCGAAAACGTCAAAGACCAAGGCAAAGGCGTCCAAGGCTCGGCCAGAATCGACGGCAGCCATCTCCCAGCTACTTGTCGAGGATGCATCTCTTCAGACGTCGCTGTCTGCCTTCTCCGACGATGCCCAGCTCTTTGCCCATCTCCAGCTTACAGTCGACAAGCATCGTCTGCGCGTATACAACGTCGCTTCGGCTCAGTCGCTGGCAGACTACACACTCGAAACAGCCAGGGTCTCTGCTCTCGAATGGGCTGTGCTGAACTTTAGTTCAGAAACTCAGCCCGATACACCTTCACCCTCCAAGAAGAAGCGGAAGAAGCGCCAGAGCCTGGCTGCAGAAGAAACACTGTCTCAATCTGGCACACAAGTCATTGTGCTAGGCTTGACAGATGGCACAATTTCCTTCTTCTCCCCCTCCCATGCGCGGGTTCTCCGCACTCTCTCGCACCCCTCCAGTTCAACACCCATCCTCTCCCTTACTGCCGACCATAACACGGTCTGGTCTTCAAGTGCAGATGGCACTGTTCGCAGCTGGAGCATTCAAACCAGCGAAATCCTAGATAGCTGGAAGACAGACGATCGGATACCCTACACCTCCTTGACCTTGCGGCCAAGTGTCGAGGAAGGAAGAACAGACCTGCTTGTTGGACACCACAACATCCGCCTCTTCTCTAGGTCCCCTGAAGGCATAGCATCCGCACGTTCATCTCAAATAGCGTCCTTTACCGGTCATGCATCCTCTATCAAACTTGCAAAATGGGCAGACTTGTCTTCACCCCCCGATCGGTTTGTGACCATGGCCGAGGGAGACCGGTTCCTCTCCGTATGGGATGTTCAAGAAGGAACCTCGTCTGAAGGCAGGTCCTCCGCATCCGTCGTTCTCGACTCGGATCCACGGACGTTTTCAATATCTCCTCACTCGGGAAAAGTCCGTTTGGCCACCCTCTCCGCTTCAGGCAAAGTGTCAATACTACCCATACCTGAAGAACTCACACCACCAGCGAGCACCAAAACCACCTCGCATAAAATACCCACACTCCTTCCCCGCTCAAATATCACTGCTTCATCCAAAAATAGCGCATCGTCATCCCCAGTTGTGAACATGGCCTTCAACGCTACGGATTCCACATCCCTTTGCATTGCACGACTGGCCAAAGGTATCCGGCCAGTCTTTTCAACAATTGTGAGGAGGCTATTGTTTGAAAGGGCATCAGATTGACGCGTTTACCTCTAGAAATTTATCGACGATGGAGGGTCGTACATTCCCGATATTGTTCTCGAAGAGCTTGACCTCTCAGTTGCGCAAAATAACGAAGTCGTTCGTCTTTCTTCTCCTTCCCCATAGCATCCCGCTGACTCATGCTTACAGGGAGTCTCCACCCAACGCTACACAGAGAACAAGTCAACCCTTGTCGGTTCTGCAATGGATCTAGGCTTGAAAGAATCCACTTCTGACTCTCAAATGCGGGACATCGACGGTGACCTGCAAGTAGACCTCGCGGAGCTATCACTCGGCCAACGTCTAACAGCCCTCAACGACGCCCCAGACGCCCAACAGGATTCTGACTCTTCAGACGCCGATCCCTCAAAATCTTCCTCCACGAAGAAAACACCAAAAGGCTCAAAACGGGATCGTAATGATGCTGCTACAACAGGGGTGCCCGCAAACTCGTTAACACGGACACTCATCCAAGCCCTCCATTCGTCCGACAGTCGGCTTCTCGAGGCGTGTCTTGCCCATTCGAATGCCACCCTGATACAGAACACGGTCAAGAGACTTCCACCTCAGTTGGCTGTACCACTCATCGTGGCATGTACGGAACGGCTTGGGCGGGGTGCAAGAGCGGCGAATATGAAAGGTGGTGGAGGTGGTGCGAGTTCGCAGAGGGGAACCGGGTTGGTAGCGTGGATCAAGATTACCCTTGCGGTGCATGCTGGGCACTTGATGACCGTACGCATTTCCCTATGTGTCTTCCGCTGTTTCTCATTTTGGCCTGTACCCTTGGCGCCATGTAGATCCCGGACCTCGTAGCCCGTCTGTCAGGCCTCTACGCGACGATCAACGCCCGCCTCGCACTACACGAAAACCTCCTCCTTCTCAACGGAAAGCTCGACATGGTACTTTCCCAAGTGGAGATGCGCTCCTCGGTTGCCCCAGCTCAACTGTCGGCAAAGAAGGAAGCACCCAATGGTAAGGGCAAAGCCAAGGCTGTGAATGCCCCTGTTGGGACCAAACACTATGTAGAAGGGGAGAGTGCAGATGAAGAAGACGAGGATGGGGATGTCGAGATTGAGAGTGGGGATGAGGAGGGTAGTGTGGAGGATGTTGAGCTTGGTGGAAGCGATGAAGAAGAGGACGATGAGGACGACGAAGATGATGATGACGAGGAAGGCAGCTCAGATGAGGAGGGTCTCATGAACGGTTTCATAGATGATGAAGCTGAGGAATGGTCAGACGAGGATGAAGACGAGGAGAGCGAGTAGACGCTCCGAGATCATGCCCTACACGACTTCTTGGTGGAGACCTACTTGGATTAGGCTTCTCTTAGACCTCAGGAGCTCGCAGTGAGCTTTCACACTATCTAATTTTACCATCCTATTTCTGCGTGCGATTGTGCCTTCAGGGATGAGCGCAGCCCAGAAAGGAAGGCATGTCTCTGCAAATAGATACTACGCGATCATTGATTGGCCAGGCACAGAAGCCAAGCAAAACTACGAATCACGTCATCAGGTGCCTCAGTTTCGGATTTGGACTCTCATATCCCGTCTATTCAAAACGGTCTTGTAGAAAAATTCATGGGCTACTCGAATGCGACCGAAGGTCATACTGAGGCGAAATTCTTGGTATCGACGAAAGCCCAAGAAAGGGCAATGACCACTCTGAGACCAGCAGCTACACCAAGAGTTCCAGGATATCCAACTGCAGCAAGGATGGCCCGTCCTATAAAAGCACCCAGGAACAGGGAGCCAGCGGCGATTAACCTGAGATCGCGGGACTTCACCTTCTTGCGCAAGTTGAACAGACTAGGGTCAGTCATCAGCTCGACCCAAACTGTGGTCAGCACAACTGTGGAACGAAGCCATCAGGGGTTTGGTCAATTAATTCAAGACAGCTGATCACTGACTGGTAGTACCGAACGCCGTGTTCATCCTCTTCCCGAGTACACCTTGCAGGCCCAGACTGGCGCTCACAAAGGCGAGTCCAACAAACGACAAAACGTTCGTCCAGATAGGGCCTGACCGGTCTGTTGCTAATCCCGTCTGGGCGCTTGCATAAAAGGCGACGGCGCCAGCCATAGTGAGCAGGGCTTGGAGGAAGGTGCCGGCCATAAGCCACAGACGCTTTTGAGGGCCTATCTTGTCCCCGATTCGACCGAGGAATGCGCCGGCCATGAAGGCAATTAGAGAGCAGAGCGCCTGTTGATCTGCGATATGAAACTGCAGCGACTCTGGCTTGCCTTCCCACAGACGAGCAATCGCTAAGCCGAGCTAGAGGTACCATAAACGGGATCAGCTTCACACAAAGCTCTGCTGCATGAGAGACTTTACCTGAGCAAAATTGCCAGTTTGAAAGCCACACCACACAAAGATTGCAGAAAACGAAACAACGTCGCTGGCGAATCATGGGAATTAGTCGACCTGCGATCTAGCACGAGTTGGTTAGACCTACATGTAGCCAGTCATGAAGCAGAATGCGGCCAGTGGGCCAGTAGCCTTACTAGAGGCTACATCGGCCAGAAGATAGTCGCGCCAGGTAGACGACGTGGTGGCCTGCCCGACTTCGGGATCGGAAGCCACTGCTAAGGAGGAGCGGGACGTTTCTTCGACACCCATTTTACCTTTGTCGAAGCCCTGGAGAAGGAGGCACAGGAAGAGTGGCACTCATTGTAGTGCCTTTATGTCCGGAAAAGATACGGGGAGTTGGGGAAGGGGTGTGCGTTGAACGTGCTTCAGCTTTTTAGGCTTGGCATGTCCGCCGAGCGTCTTGTGTTTTGCTTGGATTTTCCTTGTGCAATCGGGAATGTGAGCAAAGTCCGGGCCTCCACATTTGTGGTTACTTTGCGACTGGCTAGGATTCATCTTACAGGTGTCGCAAATATAACCAGCAGTGAACGGTGAAGCTCCAGGAGCTATTACACTTGGTTCCAAGCAAAAGAACCGTGGGAATAAAATGGTACCTCAATTACAACGAAGGACAGAGGGCTAGACCGTCTCGAATCCTCGTTCAGTAAATGACGTGGGGTGTGTAGGCAACGAGAACTCAATCTCCCCAGAGAACTTTGAAAAGAGCCAAGGCCTTTTCAGTCGCGGCAGCCTGGCCGAAGGAACGCTGAAAAACATGATTCCTACCATCCAATGGCGAAAATCGAGCGAGCAACTGAATTGTTTTCGTTGATTCTTCCGTATCATAAAGTACCGAAGCATTATAAGTTGCTACAGGAAGTAAAGAAAACCAATGGGCTCGGAGTGTCTGTCAACGCCAAGGCAGGCAAGCATTTTTGAGAATTTGGGAAGCGCGGGAGAACCAGTATTATCTCCCCAGATCGAGAGATTGATAGAAGTCGGGTTTTGCAGAGATTTACATATATCCGCAAGGCTACCAATTGAGTGTGTTGGATGGTTCAAGGTAAAGAGGAAATAACGACGCTTTTGTGGGTGCCAAATAAATATGGCCAAACACACTTCCCAGAAGCACTGAAGCACCCCTGGGAAGTGACGGAAGTTGGCGACCTGTGCGGGAAGAGAGAACGCGCAGACTTCAAGTGGCAGAGGAATGTTGAATAATGTTTCCGAGTCGACGCCATCGATGTTCACGAGAAGCAACGCTCCTACCTGCCGCGGGAGGTCGGGCGCCCGCTTCGGTACAAATAAGAAGTCAGACGAAATCGACTAAAAGCTTCCGCTCATGACAAGATTCGCAATCAGATCTGGGATCTCTCTCCTTTGATCGAAGCCTTCTATGTCGAATCTCCCCTCAAGGATAACGTCCCGAGAGGTCTCGTGGCATACCACAGGGATCCTTTGTTTTCAACTTAAGTTGGAACGCTCAATATCGTCGCGGACGGCCCGCCCCGAAGTCTGCGTCACCCTGGTGAGAATCAATAGTAAATTTCGTGACATACATGGCAGCGAGTGCACTCTGGATCGATAAAAACAAATAATATAGGTACATAGAGAGAGAGAAAAGTGTATCCGGCCTTCAGTGGTATACATGATGAAGCTCAGTGTTTTGAGGGCAGAGATTGATAGTTAATCTCACTCCCCGTGTCTGTACGAGAATGTTTTAAAGAGCGTATCATCAGTTGTTCAGATGGCAGCAAAGGCCGTGCCGCCTGCCCGAGCATCGAACTCAACAACCTCGTTTAGGCCTAGAGACAAACGATTCAGGAAATGGAAGCCCTCAAATACGTGATACGACTTACCGACGACCTCGAAGAATTTCTTGGGGTCCATTCCCTGAGCTGACGTGAAATCAGTCCCAGTCTTCTTGAGCAGCTCCATAGCATTGCGGCAAGCATGCGCCATGGCGACGCAGGAGACGAGAGAGAAGACTGGAGGGGATGACCTTAGTAGGTGGAGACAAGAGAAGTCGAAAACTTACTGATAATCTTAGCTCCTGTTGCCTCCGCCTCTTTAGTCGTGAACGAGGGGGTAAGGCCGCCAGAGATAACGTTGACCAGAACCTGGTGTGTCGTCAAACTCGGTCCTAGCCGGCAAAGAAAGGGCCTTGCTTACCGGCTTTGGTGCGAGGGCTGCAACTGTTGATTCAAGGAGCTCTTTGGTCTTCACCCCTTCGATGAAGCAAACATCAGCGCCAGCATCTGCCGCCATCTTGAGGCGGAAGACTGCCTCCTCCATTCCAAGAACCTGGGCTGAATCGGTTCGTGCAATGATAACCTAGCATTTATTCACGTCAGGAGCTGAACCGACATTGCCAGAGCGGATGACACGCACAAAATCGGAGCCTCCTGGAATAGAGTCCCTAGCAAGTACAGCAGCCCGAACCCTTGTCAAGAATTCTTCCCTGCTGACAACTTGCTTGCCGAGAAGGTGGCCACACCGCTTTGTCTGGACCTGGTCTTCAATGTGAAGAGCAGCGACACCTGCCCGGGCGTATTGGGTGACAGTGCGGGCGACCATGGCAGGACCACCGAATCTGAGGCCATGTGAGCACGACAAAGTAGCCAAGCTTAAACAAGGCGACGCACCCAGTATCAGCGTCCGCAATGACTGGTACAGTAGGGTCCAGACTGCACACCATCTGCGCGGCCTAACATACGGTGTCCAGTTAGATCCTATACGCGAGGGTAAAAGCAAGCCGCACATACCCCGACAAAGTCGTTGAGGGTGGCAATAGCGAGGTCAGGTGCTCCGAGTCGGCTGGCCGTCGTGGCGGCACCACTGAAAGGGGTTGAGTACCAGAAATTTGACCCCCAAATACGATGCGGTGACAGACCTCTGGTATAGGCAAGTAAAACCAGCCTCAAGGGCACAGCGTGCGCTGATACCATCGCAAATGCCTGGCGCAACCTAATGGATGTCAGGATTCAACCTCACTACGCAGCAAACGAGATGCTTACAACAATGCCGGGCCTGGCCAGCATTTGCCGCAGGCGAGTGGAAGCATTCAAGGACAGAGGTCCATCCAGAAAGTTCTTGGGGTCAAGGCGAGCGTTGTAGTACACCTCCGATGTGGGAGATAGCGGACTGGGAGAGGGGGTATCCCTCAACCCGTCGCCGGCGTTTTGAGGAATAGAAACAGGCACGAAAGGCTTGTTGGAAGAGGAAATAAAGTCGATAGAGGGAGACATTTGGGTAGTGTGGTGGGTCTGTATCCTAAGTATTGAGAAGCTGATATTCGCTGCTTTGCTTTTATACCCCGTCGCTGCATATCTTTCAGGCTGCAGCACCAGCCGTTTCCGCTACGGAATAACATCGCAGGGGGCCAACATCTGATGTAAGAAAGAAGCCTTGGCTTGACCGATAGCACATACCGCTCTCAATGAAGCCAAGGCCATCTTGAGTCCAATTGTCGCTTCTGCCAACTGCCATCGCACCAAACAAATGAAGTAGCGAATGTTAGTATCTGAATAGAAAGAAAAGCATCCGGCAATGTTGAATGCTCAAGAAAACAGCTGAAAGAACAGACCAAGCCTAACCAAGAGCCTTGTCCTCTTCGAAGCATGCCCCTTCCCGACTTCTGTTCCACCAAACGTTGGCGACAGGCAACCTTGGCAAAGGATGGATGTACAGACCGAAACTCGGGACTTCTGGCACTGGTCATACCGGCTAAGAGCGCATGGAGGCAGATCCCGCCGAGCTTTAGCCTCGTACGCAGATCTCTGCCACGGACTCCAATATTGGTAGTGCAGCACCCCAAATCGGGTGATAGTAATGCTGGGCTGGGCGGTTGGACTGCTATCACGCTGAGAGCGAGAGGAGCAGGGATAGAATGCGGGGTGTGCGTAGCAATGGGGGTTTCAGAAGACAATGGACGATACCTGTGAGCTCACAGATGCTTTTTTTCTCAGCAAACAACCCACGTCAATCGTTGTCAAGATCGATTTATACCGTGATGTAAGAGAGACAATCAGAAGGTGTCGGATTGGCCACCCCGCAGAATAAATCTGTTAAGGAAAGAGTGCTTCTCGCAAGTCACTTGTCAATAAGATCCCCATCGTCATAGATAAAACTTGATGGGTAGAAGAACCCTTTCGTGCCTTCCTCGCGACTTCCGCATTAACGTGTATGTGCCAGACTGTGTCTTGGCAGGTAGGCAGTGCTTCAATGATGCGAGAACCTTGCGAAAGTATGAGCGAACTTGAAGCGCAGAGTCAACATTACGATAAGTGTGCCAAGGGCTTCTACAAGCCCCACACCGAACCCTAATACCAGATTGCAAGGATAGTCGGCCTTGCGCGTTTGTGCGATTCACAGATGCCCTGCCCACAGGCGTCCATTGCCACTTTGAAGTCCGCCGCAGCATGCGACATTGTGAAACAACCAATTTTCGAACAGTATAGGCAGCCAAATCACCCAGCACCTATTTGGCATTGAGTGCCTGAAAGAACTGGCGGCCGAGTTAGTACACCGAAGCGGTCCGTCCGGCTAAAACACCCGGGAAGTTCGAAGCCCGATGCTGGGTCCACGACGCCATCGGTCCATCGAAGCTTTGAGAACGCGATAAGAAGCATCACAGAGAGATGTGACATACCATGAAATTTCATCCCCTGTTGGATGAGACCGACCAGGCCACGGTTTGAGACCGTTTTCACGCTCGCAGACCCGATCTTTCGTAAGACGAGAGAATGTTCCGCGGTATCTTGGTGAAACGTTCGCACATAAACGGTTTTGACGAAGAGGGATGAAGGCCAGGGGTTTTCGGTGTTCAATATGAGCTGAAGGTGTTTTTATTCCTCCAAATGTTTCCATAGGAGGTTCATTGGCCTGAGAGCCTAGAGAATCCCGGGCCCTTGCCAGTGCGCCTGAACGCGTCCAAAGCCCAGAAGAGTGCGAGCATAAGGACTCAGAATTACTGATGATGGCTAACCGAGAGGTTACCAAAGGCCAGGTTTTTAGGCCGAGCAGGATCAGCTCCAGTCGAGAGGACCGTTGACGGTAACTGCCCCTAGCACAGAGCCGCTTGAAGCGCTTCGATGTGTATGACAGGGCAAAGCAAGGTTCTTAAGTGGGAACGAGTCGGATACCCTTGTCACAGCCCTTGACGTCCTTGATCATGGCAACACCAAACGCCTCGCTAACTCACTACTTCAAGGAAAAGTCAAAGAGTGATTTGGATGGCTAGCGATATGGCGTGGGAATATGTCACGTGATTGTGGCATTAACGTGCGACGCGCTTCGCGTCCAAGTTCCTATTCACTAGCGCTGTTGACAGCGAGATTACTGGCTTGTTGGGCGGCATATTCTTGGTGCTGTTGCGGTTTTCCGACTTCCATAGGGACATCTTGGTCTTGAGCCCACTCTACGTTTGATTACCATGACGGCAAACAGCTTCGTGTTAACTGTGACCCACCTGGAAGGCAGACCCAATGCCAGCCACGCCCTCGACCTTCTGAAGAAAGCCGTCTCCCTGGTGAGACCCATTATGAGGAAGCACGGTTGGATACTCCCAAAGCTGGGCGAATTCTTTCCAGACGATCCCAATCTACTTGGTGAGTCTCGTCCTGCCTCTGGTGACCGGTGACTGACCTTTGTCTCATGCAAGGTCTGAGTGAGTAACCCCCTTTGGTGGCACGAAAGGTCTATGGAACGGCCGAGAAATTGTTACCGCAGATGTCAATAGAGGAAAGGAAATCCTTATTCGACTTCGCCCGCACCATTCCCCGACATGGTTTTTCGAGATGGAAGATATTATTGGGACGCTACTACATGAGGTTGGTGACCAGCATTAAATCTATATCGCTCCCCTGTAGTTGACATCCATCTCCTTGAAGCTGACGCATAACGTCCATGGACCTCACGATGAGAGGTTTTATAAATTTCTCAACGAGCTTCAAGAAGAATACTACGCCCTCCAGCGGACAGGATATGCTGGGGAGGGCTTCCATTCCGCTGACTACAGACTCGGGGGTCCAGCGTCTGGGACGTCGAATACACCGCCCCATAAAGCAAGGCAAAAAGCGGCCGAAGCTGCTTTAAACCGCAAGCAAGTTTCCGAAGTGCTGGGCGGCGGTGTTCGACATAGAGCGCTTGGCGGTTTGGCGGCTGGTACCCTGTCTTCAACCAGGAATCTTTCTCCGAGAGAGTTAGCTGCTAGGGTACGTACTCTGCACTCTTAGTCTTGGCTATTCGTTAACTGGTCCTCTCGGCACCTTTCACTATATCCAGGCCGCTGAACGTCGATTGCGAGATGCCAAGCACTGTGGCTCCCAGCAACGACCAGAAACAGCTGGCACGGGGTCAAGCAAGTCAAGGGCCTCCCCTAATGGTGCGACTAGTGAAACTATCTTCATCGACCTAACTGCAGACGACGATGACGAAGATGACAAACCGCTGAAGCAGACCCTGGTTGCCGCTGAGGCCGACGACGATATAGTTATTGTCAAAGATATTCACCCAAGAGCAGTGAGCGCCCCTTTCGCAAAGGTGCAATCAGGTCTGAGCAGAGTGCGGGGCTCAAGACCGAAGCGCAAGGTAACATGAATGCTGGCCTACTTCAGCGTGTTTGCTAGCAGAAGTTTGTGTTTGACGGCTTCACCCTTCTCAATGCGTGTAAGCGCCGCAAATAATAAACAAACATTGCTGATAGACTGGATCTCAACGTAAGGCTCATTATTCCTGCAGTTGCATCAAGGCCGTAGATTGACTATTCGCGTACAAGGGTAGAGTTATACTGCTTTTTTCTTTTCCCCCTTCCTCCAACGTCTCGGGATATTTCATTTTGTTCCACTGTTTGTCTTCAACCAGTACGAAGGATGATGTGCACACCGCTGTCAGTGCTGATGATGTCGCTCATCTTGCCAACTTCCAAGCTGTAGGTGTTGTCCTCGAATGGCTTCTGCATCATTCCACGACCGAACCAGCCGAGGTCGCCTCCATGAGAATGAGAAGAGCAATCGGAGTGCTCCTTGGCTAGCTCAGCAAACTTTTCTGGGCTGCCGTTGATCTGCGCCTCATAGCCTTTGAGGATTTCGATCGCTTCTTCCTTTGTGCGTGTTATATTGTTCTGACGCACAATAATCAAATTCGTTCCTATGGGCATGGGGACTTGCGCACCTCTTTCCAGCTTGAGGGCCTCCTGCTATCCTTGTGCTTCACCAAGAGGTGGCTAGCTCTAACCTGTCCCGCATGAGCACCTTCACTCTTCAAGTGCTCCTGTGCGCCAGGAAGCTTGCTGGCCTCTTCGTCAGTCATTCCATCTGGCGGCTCCCAACTTGATTTCATGGTCTCGACGTTGAAGAAGTAGGGCACTTTGCGAGAATTCGACATGCGAACTTCCCATCCTTTCCATGCAGAATCTGCCTGATCAACGGAGGGTCAGCTCATTCGCCAATTTCTGAAGGATTAGCGGTACCATGATGATAGTAGTCGGATAGATGTTGAACTGGGATTGGGATCGGTGATCAGTGCTATTGGTCACAGCGAAAACGTCATCGCTTGGGAAATGCCGAGCAGGGCATCTTCCGAGTCGGACCGCCCTCCCCTCCCCTGTCGGCTGATTGGTCCATTGGTTGTTCAAGTTGAACCAACTTCAAGGGCTACCCAGGGACTGATGACATTTTATCTCACTATCATCATGGAGGATCGAGTGGGACAGGCCAAATTTCGAGCTTGCGTGAGAGAGAATACAATCGAGATGCATGGCGCTCACGCGGCACATGGGGACGGAAATACCGGGGAACTTCGAAAGACTCGAAACAGGCCTGAGCATGGCCGCTGAGCCCGAAGCGTATTACAAGGGATAGACACAATGATATACAGATACAGGTGCTCACTTCATTTGCTTGGTATAGCGATGATCCAGTGGATTATGTACAAATATAGACGCCATGCATCCTTTTAATAAAGCACGGCCGGGCTGCGGCATTCCGAGTTTCGCTGCTGTAATTTATTGAGCGCAGCTGAGCAGATAAGCCCACTATAACCTGGGCAATTGCTTGATCGACTGGTATTGAGGCCGAGAAAGGACAGTTAGGATGCGCGTACTGTGTCCTACCATATGTAGGAGGACGACTTGGCTGAGATGTCAGTTTTACAAGCGGGATTGCTCAATGCTCATGCGTTCTTCCCGTATAATCTTGGTGCTTCCGTCCCTTTCTCTGGGTCAGATTCTGCCTTCATTTTTCTCCTGACTCTATCACTGGGTTCCATTTCGGAAGGGGCTACAGCGTTACTATCACACATCGTCGTGCCAATAGTGGCGCAGGTTTTCTCCAGCCTGTGGCCCTGTGCACGAAGTAAACCCGTAAAAAGGGTCAGGGCTGATGCGTTGATAGCGCATCAGCTGGACGTACCTTGATGGACCTACAAACCACCAATGCTTGATACCAGGCGGGACCGCTTCACTTTCCCCCTGCTTGCTAGTCAGATCCCTGAGCTGTTAGCTAGTACCTGTTCCTCCTCGGAAGCCCTTCCCTCAGTTCTGCTTCCACTGAGGTCTGCTGTTTGTCGCGCATGGGAATAGTCTAGTCCCAGCCCACAAATAGAACTTGGCAGATAACAGTTCCGCCTCGAAAGAAGTATCAAACCCAACGAAATCGCCAAAACCACGATTGGGAAGGACTTGGAAAGAGCCCAAAGGCGTTCTCCTGCTCCTTCTGTATGCTAGTACATCCGCATCAAGTGTTTGGACGGCTACACAGATCCGCCACAAAACTCGGGCGGTATGTTAATCTCTGATCCGGGCTGGCAATGCGATTGGCTGATACAGGAAGCCACTGCAAAACAGTGCCAAAACCTCCGCCCATAGGGCGCGATCCAACGTGCATGCAATCTACGGGTGCAAGAAACCGTTAGACAGCGGGACCAGAAACCAATGACCAGAATTCTATAAATCCTAGCCGTTATGACGCGAGAGGCAAACAGGCTAATGGGTGGACTCATCCAGGCTCAACCTTCCAAAATGTCCATCCTCAACGCTTCCATTATTGGTTGTATTGCCAAGAACCCCGTTTCCGGAGCCGAAGCTGTCCCATCAATGCTGGGGATTTGCCTTCTTTGACATTTGTTGACACACGGTCCGAACGAAAGTGCCGTGTATAGCACACAGAAGCCTTCGATGCCCCTTGGAGCCTATATTTTCGTCTCCTTAGCCCCTTATGCACAAAAAAAGACAATGTGGTTTAACGCAAAGGCCGGGATAGCGGTGATCCACTGCTACATCACCAGTGCAGGCATACCCAATGCCCCGACATCGGCACGAGTCCACCAGTAGCCTTGATCAACCCAAAGCCTTTATAAAGAAGCCAATTTTCTTAGTATCTGCAGCTCTTCACCCAATATGACTCCGCCATTAAAGAGGTGCAACACTGGTAGCTCCCATCCCTTCGTCTTTGGGATCGCATACCCAACGGGAGTAGGATGTAAGTCATTAGTCTTCACTTCGCTGCCAGTTTGAAAGTGACTGACTTCTCCTTTGATAGGCATCCCTAGGACGGTCCGTGACTGCGTTCTGTGTGGCGCCATGCTAGATGTTTACCTTTGATCTAGCTTTCCGAATTGGCAATGTCGCAATTCGCTTTGCAGCTCAGGCGCGAGGAGAACTGGTGGACCCGCTGCTTCGACGCCCAGGAGCAGCAAGCGTGGGCGTCCGCCGCTGCGAAACATCAGTGGTACGTGAAGGTGCCCTCCGGAATTATATCGGTTTATCTTGAAGATACCGAGGTACGTTTTCTAGTCACGTTGAAAGTACCATCGAATAGAAATTCATCATGCATAGATCCGTCGTGTTTTGGACGAACTTCCGAAGCATGCGCAACGCCGCGATAAGCGGACCAGCTAGTGGGTCATTCCAGTGGTTTCATGGTCGTTGTCTGGGCTCTGACGGTCCTTTGCCCACCCGCTACAGCCAAATATCATGCTCAAGCGGTATGTTCGAGTCGAAGGATCTCGTCAGCCACGGAATCCGCGACTCCATGAAAGCTGGAATAGACCTTCTGGAAAGGTTTCCACTGTGGAGTCCAGCTGCAAGTTCAGGCATCGATCTGGTGGACCCGATGCTATATTCCCTGACACAGCGCAATTTCAACTCACCCGCGAACGATCATGGGTCAAACCTTCACTCCCTCCATGTTTATGACTACATGAAATCGAACAAGTACGCGATGCTTCCTTCTGACGTGAAGGTCGACACAGAAGGTATAGCGCATTTCACATCCTACATCAACAACATTCACCCAGAGCTCGACGCTGGCCTATACGCCGCCACCAGCAGTCTACTTTCTAGCCTTTTGCCGATGGTTGAGAGCACCCTCGCTGACTTGGACCAGGCCTCACGGCACCCGACGAGGATCCCTTACCAACTGGCAGTGAAAGGGAGTCGCAGGAATTTGTTGGGACGAAACCTGCAAATCATAACACGTATTCAAACCATAAAGCTGGTGGGTATCTCCTTGGAGCTCCTAGCCTTCCCCTCTGATTGCATTCACTAAATAGACGACTTCTGAACCGGTGTACGCAGGAACCGACTGGCACGTCGAAGGTATGCTGAACGAATCCATCGTTGCTTGTGCATCCCACATACTTGAATCTGTTGGTCGTTTCTTCTGGTCCCAAATCATCTATACTGAACTTCTTGCTCTAGGAGAATCTTGACGAGTTTGCGGCATTCGAATTCCGCAAGGCGGTATCCCATCCCACGGGATTTCGTCCTGGAGACGAAGCCGCCACATTCCAAACATGGGGTTTGCGGGATGGTGACCCGTGCCACCAGTACGTTGGATCGGTCCCGCTCTGCGAAAACCTGAGCATCTCCTTTCCCAACATCTGCCAATACCGCTTGAATCCATTTGGACTTGCCAACCCACTCCAAGAAGGCCGGGCAACGATCGTCACGTTCCTCCTCGTCGATCCAGATGCCCCTCCTATCCTATCGACGGCCAACGTTCCACCGCAGCACCCACTGTGGATTAGAAAGGCGCTGTACGACGGACTCTATCAACGCCTTCCCACAGAGCTGATCGAGGTTATCTACTCGAAGTGTGACTGGTTGTTGTCGCAAGCGGAAGCAGAAAAGCAACGGAACGAGTACCAAAGCATCCTGAACCAATTCACTCGCAGGAGCAACCAGTATTACCACTGCATCCCTTTCGACATCTGGGCAGCATAGAGAGTTATTTTTCTCGTCTAAATTAATGGGCTATATTACTAGGAATGTTCTAATCTACCTACTGACGAATTAGGATAGCGGCATATGCCTGCGATTACTTACGCGTATTGTACAAGGGCGCGGCTCCAATATCCCGATGTAACTATCTTGAAACACACGTTTATGCCTCGAAAATCGTCCTCGTGGAGTCATGATTGCAATGACCTTCATTCGGGTGTCGCTGCTCGTATAGCTATATTGACAGTTGGGTAAAGGCCTCGGGAACGATGAGTAGTGCATGGGGCAGGTTGGTGGATGAGAACTCGCTAGTGTAGGCGTTTTCCTTGTCTCTGCCTATGGCCACATCGTTTTGTTTCATCGCAAGCCTGTCATTGGCATTCGAGGTAGAAACATTCCTCGTGAAATTGAGACAATCTCTCTCCCCGACAACGTTGCTTCCAGCGATGTAGCGTTTGTCCCAGTTGGCCTGGAACCCGAACCGAAGGAGGGACCGAGTTTGTGGATGACCCGCCTGACTGGCCTGGGTCTGTGTGTATCCGTTCGGGTTCTTCGTCTGCCAATACCATAGATCTCTGCAGATGGATTGCAGGTCTCGCGATGCTACGAAGCCAAGCTCCCGCTCTGCCACAGAAGGATCTGCAGTTAAGTTCGGAACATCGCCCGGTCTGTTTGATGTACTATTCAGCTGCGTCGACGTGGTTATGCGCTGGTGGGAGCCACGCACCTTCTACCCACAAGTTCGTACCGATATGGAAAGCCAGTGATTTGGCGCATGGCCTCAACAACCTGAAGAACGCTGGTTCCTTTCCCTCGACCAAGATTAAAGGCCTTGTAAAACGTTTCAGTTGCGGGGCCAAAGACAGAAGAGCGTGGTGAAAGCGCATCTAATGCCAAAACATGACCGTTCGCAAGGTCCATGACATGCAGGTAATCACGTACGCAAGTACCGTCCCTTCCAGTCATGAATCAGCTAAACGGTCAAGAGATTAACTTACAGAAACAGGGCTTACGGGGTCGGATAGTCACTGCCGTATATTTGCAATGTGATATTGCCGGCGCGGCCAATTGCAATGTGTGCAAGTAGCGGAAGCAGGTTTACGGGTCGACCCAAAGGATCTTCACCAATGACACCAGAGGGGTGAGCACCAGCTGGACTAAATGGCAACCGGGAACGATGAATTATAGCCTCAGAGACGCTGTGCAAATCGAGTGGCCCAAACTCACTTGAAGTACCGGAGAGATATCGCTCGCCATCTGGTGTCCGCTGATTAGCAGTGTCAGACGACTGGCAAACCAAGAGAAGGAACACCATACACTTGCAGAGATCCTCCACAATTTGCTCGACCATGACTTTCGTCCGTCCATACGGACTATCCGCTTGCAGACGCGTCGATTCAGCTATGGGAACCGCAGGAGGGGTACCGTATACCGTTGCAGAGGAAGAATAGACGAGACGGCGACATCCAAACTCGCTCATCACTCGAAAAAGCACGATGGAGGCGGCAACATTGTTAGAGTAGTATTCTAAAGGCATCTCAGCAGAGTCCCCAACAGCTTTGAGGGCCTACGGGCTGTCAGAGCAGGGTCATGACAGGTAAGAATAAGAACACACCGCGATGTGGACGACACCCCATATCCCCCCATCCCCATATCGTGTAAAGACAGCTCGGACTTGTTCTAGATGCGACAAATCACAGTCGTAGCAATCAATCTCTGTGCTCTCTAGTTCTTGTTTTGTTGGATTGCAAGGCAACTCGCTCTTTGAGAGATGAGAAACGCGATTGAGAGCTTCTCGCTTTGAGTTACGGTAGTTGTCAATAGATACAATTTTGTAGCGGCGCGTCTTTTGAAGGCTGTAGATAACATGAGTCCCTGATGCCTTTCGTGAGCAAAAAATATATGTAGAAGTGCATCTGACGTGAAGCTTACCGACGTAGCCAGCCCCGCCGGTCACCAAGACGGTCTACGGGCAACGCCCTGTTAGTGTACGCGAAACTCGGGATGAGGCAGCCGACCTTGAGGGGAGGTTGCTGTACGGGCATTCGTAGCCACAAAACGGGAACGGCGAGATTTTTAAAGACGTGGAATTGGGGAGGTAGATGTGGGAGAAGGAGGTTGAATTCCCGTACCACGCTTACACAGGTTCCCGATCACAACAAACTGCAACAAAGCTTGGCCGATAAACTAGCTCTCCATCTCTACTTTCGGGTTACTATCACCTGCAGTCTCTACGGTCTCATCCACTGAGTCGCCTCGTTGACTGGGTGCTTTCTCAGCATTGTCAATTGCTTGCGCGAGGAGCTCCAAGTCACCTGAGCCGATCTTTGCAAAGTGCTGTAGATGCTGCTCTCTCAACGTCCGTAGAGCTAGCCATGTTATCCTTTGCTTGTCCTGGAAAAGCATCAATCAAATGCATGGAAGAGAAGTCGGCAAGAAAACCAACCGCTTGGAACTTGAGAATCTGTTCGTCTGTGGAAGTGATAGCAGCCGGGGCAGGAGGCTTAGGCGTTTGGGCAGGTTGTGGTGTTGAAGAGGGATGAGGAGGGGAGGATGAACCTTTAGTCGGTGAACCGGGCCTTGGGGGTAAGGAGGGGTGAAGAGAAGAGTTTGCGGAAGTCGACACAGGTTTAGGCTGTTCGAGAGTATTTTCGCTGGGGGTTTCAGAGTCCATTGGTTGATCACTTTCGCCCGTCTCAGCAGCAGCAGCAGCCGCACGAGCCGCTGCTGCCTTGGCTTGTGCTTGGGCCACCCGCTCGGCAGCCATTGCCAACTGTCGCTTGCGCATCTCGATTCGGGCGTCTGTCTGCTTGACTCTCTTGACGAAATCCTTGATGTCACCTGGGCTGTAAACCGCGATAGAGGGTAAGCGATTAGATGACGATGGGCTGACACCTGAAGGCTTACCGGAAGGGGTTTTGCAAGTCCCAGAGGTCTCGGTATCCCATTGCCCAAATCTCCGTCAAAGGTTCTGTTCCAAGGTTCCATTGCCATGGTTCGGGCGACGATTGCATTTCACCCCGAGCTACCTTCGTCGCAGTAAACATGCCAACGCGCTGGCCATCTACTTCTTCATTCCAAGGGCCCTTGTCAAATGGCACACAGATTTCGTTCTTCCACTTGACCCAGTTTCGCTCTCTGTCCAGAATGACGGCAACAGTGTCAGAAAACTGCCGACCGTTGGGCGTCGTCTGACGTAGTTCCTCTGTGACCTTGCTAATCAGGTCCTGAACCCACGTCGCATCTTCCGGCTCTAGCACAAAATCCATTTGCAAGGACCGGTTTCGCAATGTTGCCCAGTTTTCCTTTGCTTCTTTGGAGAAGGTTAGGAGATGATGGAGCAGGATGTACAGCTGAAAGAGGAACTGCCGTCGGAAGTGCACGTCTGCGATCTTCAAGAACAGTTAGAAGGTTGCAGCGAGAATGTGGTTTGCCTACTCACCTCCAGATCGAGTAGCTCAGGGCTGGTAAGGAATTTGGCAAAGAAGTACTCGTTGGCGTTCGACTCTTCACTTTCTTGATCCCTCTTTCGTTTCAACGAAGCGTTGGTCCCAGCAAGGTTTCGACTACCCATCATCGCCCGTTCCTTGGCTGTCGCCTCTTTAATGACAGGAAGGACTTTGTTTATAGAGTCTCTGAAGACGTCTAATGCTCCTTTGGTCGCAAACTCGGTTGGCTTGGAGAAATAGAGCTGTAGAGACCAGAAGGTGTTGTAGAATTCTATCAACAGAAGTTAAACAAGGTCGCAGTCTAGAAGCAGATGCACTAACCTTCCTTCTTCTCCTGCTCTGTTGTTTTGGGCAACTCCTTGCGGTCTACCTGCATCTGAGTGTCTTGCGATTCTGACTCAGTTTCTGCTGACGCAGGAGCCATTTCGACGTCCGCACCCTTGGCCTCCGAGCTGGCTATGTCGTCGTCCCCAAACTTGACGCCTTCCCATGTAGGGCCATACTCTCCACGAAGGTTGACGCCACTGCGCTCCCCAAGAGGGAAAACCCCACTTAGGAAAGTCAGAATCCGGCCACAGAACTTGGTTGTATCTCCCATCTTCGACAGCCGCCTCAGGAGGTCATTAAGGGTTCGCAAGAGGAAGAGAGCTTTGCCCTTTTGTGGCACCATCCCTTTGGTCAAGCGACCTGCTCGGTCCTCGATCCAGGAGAATATCTGTGAACACGAAGGGATGGTTTGGGTTTCTAAAAGGTCTTGTAATATGAGGAAGGGGAACGTTTGTTCACATGCATCTACAGCAACCTTTAGTCAGGTCCTTTAGCTTGTATGTATGGCCTTGAGCAAGTAAACTAACCGTGCTCGGTGAAGATGAGGACGATGTCGAGTTTGTCGCGTAGCTCGTCATAATAGGCAACATCATTGGTATTCAGGGCAGCTCCTTCGGTTCCCTGGAGGTGACCACATAAACTTATGACCATCACAGACGTAGCAATACATACCGCTAGCTTGAATATCTCATTTCGCAGTAGGTATTCCCATTGGTTCTTCCAGTTTTCTGAACGGGCCTGACCCTTGGCATCCTCGAGAGTTTGAGCCACCAGGGTTTCCAGTTGACCTGGATGTGCTGGTGGTAGGGGCAACTCCTTGAGTAGCTTTTCCATGCGAGGGCGTAACGAAACCATTTGCACAAGATGGCAGTTCAGGAACAAAGAATGGTCGCGTGTGACAGCTTTTTGCCCACGCACAGCTCGCCGCGAACCATTTGGCCTGACGGGCGCTTATAGCCTTTACAAAGGGCATGAGGCAGTCCTTTTATCTCCTTGACCACGACGACCACAATGTCCGACACCCGCAAACCCTACCCAGGCTCTCGTCGCAAGCTCGTTCTGGCGTTCGATGTTGGTACAACCTACAGTGGCATTTCTTACAGGTCTGTCGTTGTCGTTGCCCCTGTCCTCAACGTCGTCCAAGCTGATCACCCACAATAGCATTCTCGACCCAGGCCATGTCCCTGAGATAAAAGGCGTCACAAGGTTTGCCAGCTGCTTGATTCTGATATGAAATCTCTGACCACAGCGCTAGGTTCCCTGCCCATGAACAGATCAGCGGGGCGTCCAAGATCCCTACCATTATCTACTATGATAAAGGCGGCAACGTCTGCGCTGTTGGGGCTGAAGCCATGCGAGAAGGGATATACGAACAAGCAGAGGTGAAGAATCCATTGACCAATCTCTTTTGACGCTTCAACTGAAACTCGCCCACAATAGGACGAGGGTTGGATCAAGAGCGAGTGGCACGTATAAAGGATGGGCGGCACTTATTCTTCCCTTTCTGATGCCATTCTCTTAGGTTCAAGCTGCACATTCGTCCAAAGACCGATTCGACTCGACAAATTGCATCCACGATTCCTCCTCTTCCTCTCTCGAAGACAGTCATCGACGTGATGTCCGACTTCTTGACCTATCTCTTTGACTGCGCATCCAAATTTATCCAAGATACACATGCCAACGGGCGTGACCTCTGGAATTCGGTTCAAGGAGAGATTGACTTTGTCTTGTCCCATCCTAATGGCTGGGAGGGCTTCCAGCAGACCCAGATGCGAGAGGCGATTGTCAAGGCGAACCTTATTCCTGATACTGATGCGGGGCATGCCAGAGTTTCGTTCGTCACCGAAGGCGAGGCCAGTCTGCATTTCTCTATCGAAAATGGCTTACCTGCGAAGGCCATGGACGTGCGTATTTATCCTTTACCGAGGGCTCCCCGTGCTGATGAACTCGTAATAGAAAGAAGAAGGTGTTGCCATCGTCGATGCCGGAGGAGGAACCGTTGATATGAGCGCTTACAGTCGGTATCGGTCTGCAGCGAACGAACCCCTCACATTCAAGGAGATTGCACCTCCCCAATGTTGGTTTCCCTGTCTATCAAACGAAGCAATTCTCACACTATTCCCAGGCCATTTCCATGGATCTGTCTTTGTCAGTATCAATGCAAGGGTCTTCCTTGACGGTATGTGGTTGCTGGTGAACAAAGTATACCACTGCTGAAGACGATTTTTACTTGTCGCAGAGTATCTCGCCGATTCAGACTTTGTCGAGGATCTTGATCACATCGTCCGCTGCTTTGACAAGACGACCAAGGTTCGCTTCAGCAGCGACAAGCAACCGCAGTACATCAAGTTCGGTTCTACCAGGGACAATGATCCCGAGTGCAACATCCGGTTTGGGCAGCTGAAAATGAACGGGTACGCTTCATTGCCTCCCAGTCATGGCCCCCATGTACTCAGAATTTCGCAGCGAGGATGTCTCTGGCTTCTTCGAGAGCTCTATCAAGTGTATCGTCGATGCAGTGATCGAGATGAAGAAGAACTCTCACAAGCCTATCACCGTACGTCGTCTCGCATATGTTGGTCGATCTGATGGTTAACATACATTTGCAGTACGTCGTTCTTGTCGGAGGCTTTGCGGCTAACGACTGGCTCTTCCAGCAAGTCGAAGCCAGATTGCAATCTCAAAAGGTTATCGTCATTCGCCCGGAGAACCACGTTAACAAGGCTGTTTCCGATGGCGCCATTTCATTCTACCTCGACCACCATGTCACCACTCGTGTCGCCAAGTTCACCTACGGTCAGTTTAGGACCGCGTTCTACGACCAAACCGACCCCGATCATCGTTCGAGGAAGAACAAAAGCTACAAGTGCGCGAGTGGCGAAAACTTGGTCCCAGACTTCTTTGCTATCATTTTGAGCAAGGTTTGTTTCGTTTCTTCGTCGATTGCGACTGATGCCTGACGCTTTGATGATAGCATACTCAAATGGAAGAAGGGAAAGAATATCGACAAGGGTTTGGCCTCCGATCGGAATCCAAGGCAGATATCCAGCATGTCACCTCTACCGTTTGGTGTTACCGAGGCACAAAGGTGACTCCCAAATGGAAAGATGTCGAACCCGGTAAGTATCTTCCTACTCCCTTGGCTATGATACCTGACACCTTTTACTATAGATATGTACACCAAGCTCTGCACCATTGAGATGGACTTGTCGCACATTCCGCTGCATCCTAGGCCAAAGGCGAACGGTGCTGCGGGCAGCTACTACTATCTAGGCTACGACCTCGTGTTGTTCTTCAGCTCTGTCGAACTCAGGGCCCAGATTTCATGGGAAGAAAATGTGGGTGGCTTTTTCTCAGCGACGATTTCTGCTAACCTTGTCTCCTTTCACAGGGTATTGAGAAGCGTAGCCCCGCGAAGATTGTCTACGACCCTGATATCACTGCCGACTAACCTTCTCCCTACACCACATCATACCCACCGCGTTTTTATCGCCCTTCCCTCCTTCGCCATTGAGCTGCTTTCATTAACCTCTGTACTATACTACTGTTGTATCATCTTGCTGTACTCTTTCGCTTGTAAAAATCCCATCCGGCTTGTAGCAATTGAAGCATCGCGATGCGACACTTGTGGATTCACAGGAGTCAATTGGAATTTCCCCCTTGACCTGGCCCTGCCTCCGTACCCGCCCTTCCTCCCTCAGGCTGCTGTTCGCTCCCTTCAACCTCGCTCCCTGGCTCCAAAGAGTCTAGCAGACCGTCCAGTTTAGCCAGTATCGCATCTAACTTCTCCTCCATGTCATTTGCCAGGCCTTCAGACTGCGTCAAGCCTTTCAGCAGGTTCACAACATCCGGCATCGCATCCATGCCTTCGCTTTCACTGCTGGCAGCTGCTGTTGTGGGTGCTATTCCGCTTGAGGTCGAAAGCCCCAATAATTTTGAAAGAACCTGCGCCTCGATGTCCTCGAGTTCCTTCATGTCGGGTTCAAGAGATGCGGCTGGAGCCTTGGCCTGAGGTTGCGCTTGCAGTTGGACAACGCCTTCATCTGGACCAGTCAACAAGAGGGATGAGGTCATTGAGTGCCAGAAACCGTGCGTAAAACAGCACGATCAGCTCGCTGATACCCGATTCGAGTCCATGTATCCCACCAGTAGCATTCGTAAAGAATTGATCTGTCGATTCTTGTGAAGACATTGGTCGATGTTGTGTTCAGGCTAAAGAGAAGAATGAATGTCTTTGAGGTGCCTCCTGATCATGGTGCACAGCCACAGCCACATCAGCCCTCTTTCCGAACCAGTAGCCAACAGCGGGCTTGTATCAAATAAGTGAGAGGGTATCGAGGAAGCGAGGAATGTATTTTTCAGTTGTAAAGTAATCTCCGCGGGGAGGAAGCTAAACACGACACCTAAACCTTGGCTTTCGTTGAATTGCTTTCTTCTTGAGCCTTTTGCACTGCCGCGACAATAGCTGGCTGGATGCTCTTTGCAGCAGCGATGACACCATAGCTCTCTCCCAAAGTCCTTCCCAGACCAAAGTCGAGAGGCTGACCTCTCGAGTCAGTGACAATGCCACCTGCTTCAGCGACCAGAATTTCACCAGGCGCATGATCCTAATGCTGGAGATTAACAAAGAATGTTGGACTGGCGATCCGGGTGCTTACCCAGATTTTTTCTCGATAACCTACGCCTGTAGGCATCCTAAGATACGCGCCGCCTTGGCCTCTAGCCAAGCAGCAATACTTCGCCTGACTGTCCATTCGTACTGGGGGTTTCTGTATGCCTAGAACTGTCGCAACCCGATCATTGAATGTGTGAGACGAATGGGCCGCTTCAACACTCTCAAGGAACGAGAGGTCTGAAGTGTCTGGTACTTGTGGGATCTGCAGGGGGACGATATCGCCCGTAGAAAGGCTGGGTGAAGTAGCGGTTGAGGTTGCTGTTGCGGCTGCATCAGAGGAAGAATCAAGAGCTGTAGCCCCAGGAGACGAGGAAAAGGCAATTTGACGAGCCCCTTGGCCTCTCACTGCCATGAAGATGCACCCGGTCCCTTTTGAGGGGTCTGTAGGGCTAACGGGAAGATTTGGGCATCCGATAACACCTACTTGGACCTGGGCGTCGACAATGAGTGAGACGCATACCGCATATTGCTCTCCGCGAAGGAAGCCTTTGGTGCCGTCGATAGGGTCAATCGTCCACATACCTGAAGATCAATGTTCCAAATGTGAAGGGCTAGTGAAATGAATGCAACTCACGTCCAGTATTCCCACCAGGATGGCAACCTCTGTCGATTGCGTCCAGGATCTCATTCTCACTCCTCACTTTCCCTGATCCAACTCCCCAAGCAGCTTCTTCTTCATCCGCAGGCAGAGTCAGTGCTTCATTCGCAAGCGTAACGATCCGGTCCTTCATAGCCTTTCCTGACTCGAGACGGAGGTCAGAAGCATCTTCTTCCCCAACGATAGGGTCATCGGGGAAAGCTGCATGCAGGAGGGTACTAATCACAGCCTGTGCTGCAAAGTCGCCGACTAGATGAAGAGGTTAGCAGCGGCTCAAGGCAGAATGAAGAATACAGAATCACTCGCCTGTTACTGGGGACTTATCCCCTTTCACGAGCGTCTCGTTCTTGACCAGCTTTTCGAAAACGGATGATGTGAGGATAGAGGCGCGCTTTACAGCCGCGATGGCAACCTTTTCTTCCAGAGCATACGTCGACATTTTAGCAATTCTTGAAGGACTGAGCTTAGTGGTAGAGAAAATAGATAATCTCAAAAGGAAGGTTGTCATTGGGGGAGAAAGACGCGTGACACGTCCGAGTCGTTAGAATGACGAATATGACGGTGAGAGACTTTTTCTCCTCGACCTTCCACATTGAACAGAGGCAGTGGACCTACATATCCCTATGTGTGGCGTTCCCGGCTGGCGGCAGAAGATTTCTACTTCTCGACGCCGCTGCGCATTTGGAACTGAAAGGCAAAGGCCCAATTCAAGAGTCTTGGGCGCTGCTGGCGACTCGGAGCCGCTTCCTCGTCCATTTCGCTGCGAAGTAAGCGTCGGATGCAGAGCTTATTTGCCTCGCCGGGGTTCTGCAACAAGCGGGTGCTCCTCACCAGGGCAGATACCCCTATTATCATCCATTTTCATTCCCACGGCTGAGCACCTTGCGAGCCCTCGACATTCACCTTCTCTTCGCTCTGCAACAGCACCATTCTCGTCGGGGCGTTCTCACTTGCAAACCTGGTCATATACACTCCCTACAGAACCTGCTGCTGCTGCTACCATGAGCCATTTGGTGGTCTTGCGTCACTCTTTGGTTTTGATCAGGCCTTGGCTGGCGATCCAATGCAACTCGAACTGTCAACAGGATGACTAGCCGAAAGAGGCTCAGACACAGATGGGGACAACCAGTTGTGCAGGATGTATAAGAGGCAGTCTCGAATCTAATGGGCCTTCAGACAGGCTCGTATTCACGCAAACCACGCTCACTTCATGGTCTCTTGTGGTCTTCAATCTGGTTCTACCTCTGGCAGAAGTTCGAAGCAGATACAGCGGCGAGTGGCCACAGCATTGGCGGCTTGGACCTCTGCCTTACTTGCATCGACTCCTCTTGGCCTCTTTCACGTCCTGCCGCCGGCAGATGCCCATGTTGCTGCATGGCACAAGGGAAGTTATTGCCTCAATGGCACCACACCAGGAGTGAACAACCAGAATGCGAACGAGATTGTCAACCCTCTCTACAAGGTCTGTTTTGGAGCAGTTTATCGCATTCTTCATGAGTTTCTGACGCGTATGACTGATAGCTGAGAAGAAATGATTGGTGGATGCACCATGTTAACCGATGCGACGAATTTCCACCCGCTCCTGGTGACTTTCTTGAAATGTAAGCCTCGCCTTTTTGGTTTCATTTCACCGTCACTCACGATGCACTTCAGACCTGCAGGAGGGTCTTTCGTTGTGGAGCTAGCCCTGAATCGGGCTTTTACCACACTTTCATACAACGGACAACACGTCAATCGATATGGAGACGGTGAACCGCATCCTGGACTTGGGGTCACGAATGATGGAAAGAGCAGCGATGGATGCATCACCAACCCCAACAGTAAGTATTCCTACTCTCTTCTGTCGGCTCCAGCTCTTGAATCACCTCGACGTATAGTTCATACAAAGAATGAAGAAGGAGCAGCAGGCACTGTTTTCGCAATCTCATACAACTCCAACATCAAAGATGTCAAACCAGAGCATCTAGTGGTGTTTACAGCCTTGTACAAGTACGTGAGAGCTTTCTCTGAGTAGAAGGCCCACCAATTAATAGGATCGTTCATCAGCACCCCTTGGCGCCGCATAGCTGAATACCGAGTTCCACAGCTTCCCGCATGCCCCCCAGGAGGGTGCCACTGCGTCTGGGGATGGGTACCCGAAGGATGTGGAGAGCCAAACATGTACATGCAGCCTCTGAAATGCAAGGTCGTTGGGCGGACTGGAAGCCGTGCAGTCGCTCCTGCTGTCCCACCCAGGTGGTGCGAGGGTAATTCGAGCGCTTGCGTCATGGGTTCCAAGCAAGTGAGTAACTCTTTGTTAAACTTCCTGTGCCATATGTTGATTGACGGCATGGCAGATGATATTCTGGAACCAGCTCGAAGGCAACAATATTACTCCTCCTCCAGGCCGCACACCAACCTATGGCAAACGACTTGGATTCAACAATGGTGCCCAGTCTGACATTTTTGGAAGACTCGGAAGTGCGACACCGACGTACATTGCGCCCGGGCCTTCCACAACACCGAGGGATACCCCAGGGTCTGGAGTTGGAACCCCTGCAAATCCACTCGGAAAGATCACGCTTCGACCTGAAGATCATGGCCCGGTATCTGGAAGCGCTGCTGACCAAACTGGAGAAGGAAGTGATAACCTGTCCACCGAAGATGGCAGTTCTGCAGATGGCGGTTTTGTTATGGGAAGACCTTTGATAGTCTGTACCCTCGTTTCCGCTCTGGTAGCGGTTTTGGCATAGGGTCATCCGGTTTTCATGATACACTGTTTGAAATCATATCGTACATTCCGCACCAGCACGTCCTCTCACATCCCCGCTCTTAAACCTTACATTCCTTCATTTACAAGTTCCTTTAATGCATCTGCAAGACTATCCCAAGCTGCGCTCCGACAACCACTGCCAACACCCGGTGTCGCGTACAACGGAAAGCATGCGTGCAATGGGTCTATAGGCTACAGCGACGTGCAGTTATTATACATGGCAAGATAGCAAAGTAACATAGACAATGAGAAATATTACAATATAGAATGATGGTCCTGGTTCATGAGGCTCGGGAAGTTCGAGCGCAGTATATTTTACTGGGCAAGATCAATTCTGTTCACCGTCTCAATTACGTTAGAGCCTTTGCGAGCAAACACAAGCTTCAAATGCGGCATTAGGTCGTATCATGGTCGGGGAAAGGATGGGTAACTTACAGTGTAAGGATTTGCCGTGCTTCCCGTGGTGTCTTGTAAGACCTCGTCTTTGTTGACGAGGGTGACGTCCGAGTCGTTGTACTTGAACCATTCGTCTGGCTTGTGCGGGAGGTTTCTCGAGTAAAAGAAGTAGTGCCCAAAAGTAGGTGAACTTCCCCGATGAATGAAGACGCTTGTCAGTTCATACGGGAACTCTTGAGAGGTCGCCCAGAGAGCCTCCAGTTCGTCCTTGAGTTTGTCAGACCGGTTGCGAAGAGCATCCAGTTCGGCCTCGAGGGCGACCTTTTCGGATTGAAGAGTGAGGGGCAGTGAGGGGTCAATCCCAGGTACAGTGGAGCTTAGATGGAGAGAAGAGAGAAAAGAGGCTGTGTGATCCAAAGTGGACGCGAACGAACCATTCTGAAAGCATGTCAACACCTTGGGGCAGTCATGATCAGCACGCCCTCTTACCTTGCCTTCAAGAAGAAGCTGAATTCTTTCCCTGCAAGCATTCAACTCTCGCTGAATCCCCCTCGATTTGGCCTTCTTGCGTGAGTCCATGCTGTCCATGAAACGATCCAAGAAGATGGTTTCCCCAAACTTGACATAAGCCTGCGACTTGTACGGCTGAAGCGTTTCTCGGTTAAATTGCACTCTCTAATCAAGTCCCCATGGTATTGTTAGCTCGTTCTTTCAACAGCTCATCAATCACCAGAACCACGTACCTGAAGTTGGATCTGGAGCAATGGTGGCAAATCAACCAAACTGACTTCCATTCTCGCCTTGCCACCTTCATAGTCGACCACGTCATCAAAGTATCCACTTAGGCCGTCATATATGTCGACGCCATCGTTCGTAACGTTGACCGGGAGATGGGAGAAGAGGTCTTCCTTCTCATGGATCGACGCTCGAGAAGCAGGGTTGGCATTGGTGAGCCTCTGGCGGATCTTGCCGTAGAATAATCTGGATACGCGTAAAAATTGCCGACGAAAGCGAAAGCGAAATGCTTCACCTTTTGACCACGCTATATTGGCTCTTTCCCTTTGAGCCAATTTCGAGCATTGCGGTTTCAATCTGGAACATGCAATTGTCCATGCACTCCGAAACATCGTGTTGCTTGCCTGTGTAGCATCAGCAAGATTCGCTGGGCCTTGGTAATGGTCTCACCGAACATCATGCCTCCCGAGTCGATGGAACTAACTTTCCTCTCTTTGGGAGGAGGAGGAGGGGGCTTCATAGCGACATCTCCATCTTTATCTTTGGGCCCAGGAGTTTTGGCTTTAATTTGGTTCTCCCGCTCCATCGGAGCAGGCGAGGACGTTCGTTTTGGCGAAGAGATCATCACAAAGCCATCCACATCCTGGGCATCGATGTCCATTGCACTAGTGCCTCGTTCTAGATCCCGTGAGCGTTTCCCAAGCACAGACCTCTTCGAGGACGAAGATTGCGAGGGTGGCTCGCTCCCCACAACTGACAGCCGCGGTGGGTCGCCATTAACCAGTGTTGCATCGGTGTCGTTAGAGGATTCAGACCCACCCTTGTCTGTATCTGAGTTTACTGCATCGTCCTCTTCTTCGTCTCTTGAAGTCACTAGCGCGAGCTTCGCGAGGTCTATGCTTGGGGTTACGGCGGCGCTAGTGGACACTTCCATGCTAGAGAAGAGGTTGGCGAGCTGGTGGATGACTAGAATGATGATATGATTCGAGCAGCCGCAATTTGGTGATTATAAACCTCACTCACACTTCCTAGACCGGATGATTTCTCGTCTGCTAACTTTACGGCCACCGACACGGTGTTTGCCAATGTCCTCTTCAGAGAGCTTTTCATCCTCCAAGGCCTTCAAGTCCATTTGTGACATAGGGAGGACAGCTTCACGAAGGTCCTTGATGGTATAAAAGTACTAGATGGAGTGGATTAGGGCGCTTCATAAAGTTAGCACGAGCGACATACCTGCAAGAGAGAGTTGAGATAACAGGTGTTGCCAAGCTGGTTGAGACCACGAGGGAAGTCGATCCTTGTAGGGACGGTGATTTCGCCGGCTAAAAGCAAGTGAGAGAAGGGAAGAGGGCAACCCCCAAGGACTTACGATCTTGTCCGGTTTGCAAAAACTGTCGCAACCGTTCACTATCTCGCACGTCCGCAATAACGCCCAAGGCCTCTCTCATCTTATCCATCTGCGAGATAGACTCCTCCAGCTAAGGAAACGAAGTTAACAGTGAATACGAGGGATTCAATGATCATCAGGAAGGCCGACTGACCCGCATATTGAAGATGGTGATCAGCATATAGTCATCAACATCCTTCGGAACCTCAAGCGTATCATAGGCTTTGTCGGGGCTCATCAAATTCTTCGAATTGTCCCATAGGTTGCGCAGTTTGATGCTGCCCCTCGACTCCGCAAGGACCCGCAAGGCCTCGTTCGCTCGCCGTTGCGTCTCTGAGGCATTGAATTCCTGCCACGACCTCTTCACGGCGTCCCGCCAAGCGCTCTCGATGAAGCCATCGTCTACATCGTCGTCATATTCAACTTGCAGGGGACCGTCGTGACCAAAACCAAGCGCTTCAGCTGCTCCAGTGATTTCATGGAGAGTGAACCGGTTGCGAGATTGCTCCATAACAAACAGATCCTGCAGCTGAGACGGGCAGCTCCCTGCAAGGCTGAGCGCATTTACAATCTCTGAGAGGTAAGTAAAGTGGCGCGGCGTGTTTGCTGGGTCGCATCGGCACTGAGCAAGGTAGGCGAAAGTCAGGAGATCTTGTCCCTGATGTCAGCTCGGTTAGTGTGGCTAGCGCTGGTACTCACTTGCAGAGAAGGTTGTAGGAGTCAACCCTAGACCTCTCCAGGACTCGTGCATTGAACGGACAGCACTCAACGCTGTCTCCCCGAGCTCGCCGCGAGGTACTGAACATGAAGGTTAGAATGGCACTTTGTAAGCGTTTCTAGAAACAAACTTTGCTCAGGATGAGCACCAATTGCTCTCTGATACATCTCGCGTGCACTGTCGATTTGGATGCACAGTTTGGGCCCAACGTAGTCTCGGAAGACGTTGCCTATCATATACGTTGAACAATCAGGAGAATTAAGCTAGGGAGGGTACACACTGTGTTGCCGCCGAAAGTCAGCGAGCCAAGCGCTCAGCTCAACCCAAGAACGCAGCAGTTTCTTTCTTGCCACTATCCCTTCCGGACCTTCTGTTAATGGGGAGATGAGTGTTGCATCGGGACTCTCTTTGAAACCAAGCGTCTCAAAGATCCTCTTACTGGGAACGGCGATGTCATTTAACATGAAGCTATGAGAAACTGCGCAACGCACATATTGGAATTCCACCCCAGCTTGGCTTGAAACCCGTTGCTATTAATCTTGATTAGACGGTTGTTGCCCTTGAAGATCTTGTTTTCGATAGCACTGCAAACTCGGTAAACTCAAAGAGAGATGGAGAAGCGGTGTCGACGCACAGCAGAAGTGTTTCCATTGCCACCGACACCGTAACCTCCGGTGATTTACCTGGGGAGGGATTGTGACGTTTGTCCCGAGCAAACTCGTCGAGGTATTTGCGCGACAAGACCCCTGGGATAGGGCTGGAGACCAAGCAGTAAAAGGAGCACTGGCAGCAGAGATATAGGTCCAGAAGAATCCCTTCCGTTTCCCCCTTTTCACTGCCGCTGGCTTCCTCGATCTCATCGGGTTTCAAGCGGTCAATATCATCGACCAATCTCTGACCACGCCGCTTTTGCTTCAAAGCTTCTTCTGCATGCCATGAATCTGGGCGTATGGGTGTTGAGAGCTTAGAGCCATCTACAGCGCGCGGATAGAAGTGGAAGTGATGCGTCTCGTTCCCTTTAACAATCGGGGAGTCGGTGCCAGAAGAAACGCAAGAGGTGGTCAATTTCCGTCTTGCTGGATCTGGGAGTGTGGTGAGGCTCGCGCTGAAAGATGAAGCCAAAGGGGGCATAGCCGTAGATGATTTCCAGATGAGTAAGACCCAGGCGTTTTCCCTTGGACAGTAATACGCGTGAGGGTGAGGGATGGCAGAGCGGGCCTCTTCTTCGGTGGCACATAGGTTGGCAGATGCTGAAGGGTCAGGAGTCGCAGATCTCAAGGGCGGCGAAGTGGTAGCCAGAGAAGCAGTCGTTGGCGCTGCTGGTGGGGGCACTGGAGGGGTCGTCTGAATGTTGACGGAGAATAGGGAATGGTGGGGGTCATGAAGTTCCTCCGCCATGACTGGCGGTAACATCCCTGACCCTGGTCGTGCAAATCTAGCGCGATCCTCGGGATGCCACCAGTGAGATTCCTCGTATTCACTGCGCCCTTCTATGGGGACTGGGCTTTCTGGCCTCATGTTAATATAAGAGCCATAGGACGACGGAACCGTTTGGCCCCAGCCATCCGTGTTGCCCCAATCTGCTCCCTGCCATCCATTCCCAACGGGTCGCCCCCAAGCGTCCGTGTTTTCCTTTCCCCAAGAATCGCCGGGTATTAACGCTGGGATCTCGTCGTCCATGATAGGGTCGTCCACAACAAGCTCAGGTTCACGATAATCTGGGGGTATCGGTGACGCAGAACCATACCGAGGCGGGTTGTCATTGGACGGCAAGTACGTCGTATGGCTGGAGCCAGGGTTCTTGGGTCTGGAGGGTAGCGGCGGTGGCGCCTTGGAACCATAAAACTGGGAGGGAGATATGGCTCTCGAAGGCTGTGATTGTATGGGAGTGCTGGGCCGCTGAGAGGGATTGCCCGGTGCGCCTGGAGTGGGCAGAGGGCGTCTGGCCTTTGGTGTATCCGAGTTGTCCATTGTACCTGGCAAAATATTCAACGTAAAGTTCTGATAAAAGGGCTGGAACTGGAGACCCACGAGACCGATATAAGCTCAATTCCAATCGATATCAGTTCCACGGCGCGAAGATTCAGAATTTCAACAATGGAAGCTGATCTCTAGCTATTACGACGCGCAGAGCCAAAGCAATGAGGGTCGATACGTGAGCCAGCAGCGAGATCGAGGAAAGGAACGTGCAGGCACAAGTAAAGGCACAAGGCCGCTCGCAGGGAATCATGGGCTGCATCTGGTTAGGGTTCCAACCAAGGCTGTGGACTCCATTCCATTACGACTGCGCTTCACTAGACTACAAGTACAGTATTAACTCAGATATACCTATTATTTACTCTGCATCTGGGTTAACCTTGATCAACACTTTCCCAGTCGTCTTCCCCCCTGTCAAGTCCGACTGTGCCTGCTTCGTACCCTCTGCAGTGAACGGGTATACTTTGAAGATGTTGATCTTCAAATCCCCAGACTGGATGAGTCCAAAGAGTTTCGTGGTATAGTGTTCCGCCTCCTCGGGGGTGGCAATGTAATTCGTCATCCTGCCACACTCGTTGGTATATGGCCTGCAGACAAAGTCTTAAACACACTCACGTTGGTCGCAGGATCTTGACGTTCTTCTGTACGAGGCGGAGCAACGAGAAAGGCTCCACGGCGCCAGACGCGTTGCCGACAGACACAATCGTTCCTTTCCTCTGTATCATTTCAAAGTTGGCGTCAAAGCTTTGGCATCAATGAGCACAGCGCGCCACATATGCGCAGAACGCAGGAACGTACGTGTCCTTGCCGACACCATCGAAAATCGCGTCGACACCATGACCATTCGTTATTTCTGAGGGTATATGTAAGCGATCAGCGGGTACGACAAAGGGCATGGTGGTGCCGTCGCACGTACCTTTGACTCTCTGCACGGTATCCTCCTTCGTGTACAAAATGACGTGGTCGGCTCCATGTGCTTTAGCAATCTCAGCCTTCTCGGGCGTCGAGGTCGTCCCGATGACCGTCCCACCCCTACTCTTGATTATCTGCAACGCAAGTGATCAGCTTGGGGTTGCTCGTAGGGTATAAGAACCGCCTTTGGGGAGCGCAAGACCCGCGAAGCAGATGGCAGATGTGCTCTTTTGCCATACAGCAACGCGGGCATATTCTGGAGCTGGGACTGGACCAATCCCCCAAGTATAGATTTCGGGGAGCCCAAGCAAGCCGAACACATACATACCTGAGTAAAGAGAAGACCCAAGCCACCAGCAACTGTGTGAACCAAGATAATGTCGCCTTTCTTCACGTCGTATGCTTCTTCCGTGAACGTTACAGCTGTCAGACCTTGCAGAGCCGCAGCGGCCGCGATCTTTGTTGAGACAGCATCCGGAACGGGATAAACAAACTTTGGTGGTACGGAGATGTACGATGCATGGGATCCAAGGAAATCCTGAGGAAAGAGAAGACAGTCAGAGGAAATGTCCTTGGTGGTGGTGAATGAGGCGTACCGCGGCAACCTTACCACCAACTTTGAATCCCTGCTTCTGGAATGTAGGATCCTCCAGCACCTTGGGATCAGTGGGCAGAGCTACGATTGTTCCAGCCGTCTCCTTCCCAAGGACGGCAGGGAACGAAGAATACTTGTAAAGGCCGTGCCTCCAGAAACATCACTCTTGGCTCACGGCGTCTCGACTGGCTTATGGCTCACCTATAATAAGTGTCTATGGAATCCCACAGAGTCAGCCTATATTTCATCTAACGATTATGGAGCCCCCAACCTATAAAGTTGATGCCAGCGTAATCGACCTTTATAATGATGTCTCCCGGGTTTGGGTTGAAAGGGATCGTTGTCTTCTCTATCACTTCCACACCGCCGGTCTAAAGTGACGATTCATTAGCATCACAGTTCTATTATTCCGTTCAAGCGGCGTACATGGGGGATGGTTAATGCCTCGGTGGTGTTCGGGATCGACATGACAGTGGTTGAAAGGGACGAGGACCGACGAGTAGTATTTGTTGCAAGCTGGAGAGTAAGCTGACCAAGGCGGCTGAGCATGAAAAAGACTCAAAGTGCTGGAGAAGCAACAAGCGGAGACGCAGGGTATGGAGGATACCCTGTGCTTACTTATAAGGATATCGCAATAATATCGACATGGCGCAACCGGAAGAGAGCACCTCATCGGAGTGAGCAGCTCCGGATAAGGGACAATTGCAAGATCAAGTATGCTTGATCACAAAACGAGAAATCTCTAAGGAAACAACGGGTTCTCCTCGCGGTCTCACGCAAGTATAGCAGCCTTTCAGTTATAGCGTCAATCATAGAAGGGCACCTGTGACACTAGATTGATAAGATATGTCACTCTGGCGACGGCTATTGACAGGTATATGTCCGAATGACCAACGGAATGGGGTTTAAGAAGGGCTGAAGATGTTCTTTAACAGGACTTCATAGATGAAGAACACTTGTTCCGGGCGCTCTACCATCCTCTGACGTTGTTCTCGTAATGAGTCGATCTCTTGGGCGACACCATCTTCAGCCATTTCATCAGGCAAATTCCCCAAAGGAGAAGGGGAAAGCGCCAAGGATGGTGTGGGATGTCCTGCTGGGGGAAGGAAGCCGAGATGACGCATTAGGGACGAGAGAGCAATAAAGGTACCAGTGCGACCAACACCAGCTGAGCAGCCTACGATGATCGGTGGGTCTGGGTCGGCAGATGAATCTTCGGCGCGCCCATCTGAAGGGTTTGAAGCGATAGACATATCGCGGTTAATGCGGTCGGCGAGTTGGATAAAGGCCACCAAGCTATCCCTATCTTTGTCCTGTGGGACTCCATGATCGGGCCATGAGGTGTAAAGCAAGTGGGTGAAGGTGATCCCCTGACCGACCTGTTCCCCATACTTGCCCTGCCCATCATCTACCGCGTCAAACTCGACATCTTCGTACGTGTCCGTATTGACGCGCGGGGCATCGGTGACAGGGACCACTGCGACAGTGCTTCTCAGGCAGTGAGCATCTTCTATTGTTTCCTGGCGGAGCAGAGTCACTTTGAGCGCTGCAGCTTGGCATCCTGCTTCTGCAGGTACGATCAATGACTTGCCCACTGCACGGGGGAAGTAAGCGTGGGCTTTTCGGCGACCACTTTCGATGTTCTGCGTAAGCTGGACAATTGTTCGGACGCGCGTATTTGGAGAAGGTGGAGTAGAAGCGGAGGTGTCTCCTAGAAGATGAGGAGGGGGGCGAGTGACCGGTTGAAGGAGAACACTTAGGAATGTGTGTGCCGTATTTGGGAGGGGGGCCTGACTTCTTGTCAGCGATAAGCAGTCCAACAGGGTGGAAGCGTACCTGAGTGGCTATCCACCATTTCTGGCCGTATTTCTCCAGCACGAAGCTAGCGTTCAGATACATTTCTCCGCAGTTCTGGGGGGAGTCGCACTGATTGGCGCCCTCACCAGCACCAACGATGACCCTTGTTCGATTGTATGGCTCGAGTTGAAGGTACCGATTACGGTCATCGTTCTCTTTACTGGCTCCAACAGTCACGGAATAGTGCTCGACCTGCTCTGGGGTTGCACCAGCCTTCTTCAGGTACTGCTGCAGGCGCGTGACTGCTGAAGGGTCTGACTTGCGGCGCGAGGCATTCCGAGCCACATCGCGTCGGTTTTCTCGCTGTCCAAGGACGCTTAGGACGTTCTGTAAATACTTGGGCTGGTAGGCAGCCTGGATCCAGGCAGGTGGTTGCGGTTTTGGAGGCATTGGAGGATGCAGATCAAGAACTGGAAGCGCTTTGGTGGGCGGCTTGTGCTGATCCGTGCTCCTGATCTAGGAACATTTTCCCATCTATGAATGTGACCGAAACCCGAATCAGCGATCTCTCCTCGATAAAACATGGACTCGGAAAGCCCACCAGTGGTATCCCTTCTGGATTCAGCTTCGGTACTGAAAGTCAGTTCAACACTAGAGAAGTCTACTGGGAAGAAACATCTGATCGATGGCAACTTAGAAACGTGTTGGACCTCCCAACAGGTAAGCGCCCAATTAACCAACATCTTCCGAGTCTGAGCACCGAGGAGTAGGGCTTGCCACAGCATGTTCAAATCAATTTCCCCGACAAAACTGTCTATCCCAAACGGTTGTGCTTCACTTTCCAGGGCGGCTTCGTGGGCACCAAATGTCGCATAGAGGCTGTCTCAGTAACGTCAGAAGACCCTCGTAACTGGCAACTCCTCACGCAGGTCTATCCCGAAGACGTAAATCGCCAACAGGATTTCGACCTTGCATTTGACAAGAATTCGTGGAAGAGCGGCGTCACAGCAATAAAATTCATCTTTGAGGAAAGCTCAGATTTCTTCGGCAGAATCACGATCTACGATCTCAAGCTAGAGGGAATGATGGATAGTGCATGATATATATTAGGATGCAAGCGACAACAACGAATAAAGACGATTAGTGGTGATACGTGACCGTGAAAATACTCTATGAAACCTCGGCCTCAGCGGCCTGGGTCACTGTATCTCTCCAAGACTGGCTCCGGGCTGCAGCAGCAGCACGACGGCGACTTGCCCTACGACTTGCCTGAGAGATTTGCTTGACGCGCTCATTGACGTCCATGAACTTGGCACCCACGTCCACGAATTGAAGTGAAGGACGTCCGACCCGTTGCCTGATAACGACAGACTCAGTAGGTCTCTTCATAAACTCAGTGTCTGGAACCTTGGGTAAAAGTTGGGGAATCGTCTTGAAATCTTCCGCACTCTGAGCATATTGAAGAGCACGCTTGCGAGCGTGCTCGAGAGATCCAGGAACGATAGGTTCCTAACGAAGATAAGAATAGGCTCTACCGTGACCAATGGATCACGTACCTGGCCTGCCTCGCTGACAGACTCCCAGTAAGCTCGCTGGTAACGCTGTCTCAGGGCATCGCGATTCTCATCTTGCTCCAAGATATCAGCTTCGTTGATATCATATCTAGATGACGTTGCTGCCTTGTGCGTTGTCGCTCCCAAGAGAATCTCCATTCCTGCTTGGAAACCATTCTGCAATCGTTTATTCTGGATGAAGGAGATTAGCACTGAATTAGGTATGTCAAGAGAGAACTCAGATGGGGTTGAAAACGGTATAACCATATCCCAGCCGATGTAAGGCAACTGGGAGGTCTTGTATTTCGCGAATGATGTATAGTCTCATCACAACATAAAGCAGGGAGGGAAGAAAAGCTTACCTTCTGTGAAGGTCCAAAGGATAGGCATGGGATTGTTAGAGGTGAGGAGGTTGAGGAACAGTAAACACGTTGCATACCTAAACAGAGGTATCGTCAGTACTGAAACGGGCCACACATCGGGAGGATCAGAATGAATAAAGGTGTAACCATTGCTTGTCTTAAAGACTAATCGATTGTATCTCATCAAGAAAAGGAAGGCGAAGTGGTTACTAACCTTGGCCCAATCACGTTCCAAGCCCTTTAAGCGCAGAATGGCATCAACGCGCTTCAAGCTCATGCCGTACCGTTGTGCCAGTGTACGAACGTTGTTCTTCATCGGGTCGGCCATATACGCGTTGTACATAGCGTCACGCTGGACGTCAGAGATAGGGGGAGAGGGTCGAAAAGAAGGGTTCATGGGAAAAGGCTTTCCAAATCTTCAACATCCAAGCTTGATCACTAGAAATTAACAAAACTCACAGTCTCAGATAGCCAGTTTGTGGGCCGAGCCTCGCGGTATGGGACCGCGATAGTCTGGAGAAATTCCTTGAAAGAGTCAGCAGCAGCGGCGGGGCCGTCAACAACAGCGGCAGCCTCAGTCTGAACGGACGCATCGCCATCCTCGACCTCCGCTGAGCGTGGAACTGTGGAAGAAAGGCATCGATACGCTGCTTGTCGCTGGCATAGACGCGAAGCAAGACGCGCAGGGCGGGACAGAGATGCCAGCGAGAGAGAAGCCATTGACGAGTTGCGCGGGAAATTTTCGTCTTGAAACTGTCTCATGATCGTGGGAAGATTTGAAGGACACCAAGAGTTTGGATCTCCGCTTTCCCAGCGCTTACCATCTGCCAAGTCATGGCACAGGATCTCTTCGCTATCAAGAGACATTATGGGTGCTTGTATCCTCCCCAGAAAATACGAGCTCCCTCAGGACTGTCTCACTCTACACTACAGACGTTCTTGTTGTCGGAGATCCTCCACGACGATCATTTGAATGCATACGCTCCTGCAGTCGAATATCAAAGGACTTTCTGGAAGCGAATGCTGTCCCATCTGGAGACAGCGAGCCCTGCATCCGAGGCATGTAAAGCTCGTTCTGAATTCTTCTGGCTCGATCTTCAGCACAAATCCACAGGATGAAGAATTTGAGGTCGCTTCCGAAATCTATGAACATTATCTGGGTCTTCTACATGTGTATGACCGTTATCCATCTCCCAAAGGCGGCGTCTCATCTTTCCCGTCAGAGCAAATGGTCCTCAACCAATGATTGGAGGCAAACCACCCTCCAAGTCATTCATCACCTATTTCTGGCAAGATAGTGCTTCTCAACTTCGAAGGGCAACTCTCCTCGAGTCACGAAATACGATAGAGGGTGGCACCACGGGGCTACGAACTTGGACTGCCAGCTTTGCTCTTGCGCAATACCTGGTCGACCACCCTGGTCTGAGAACTCCCTTCGATTATTGCTGCGCTCGCTCATCGTATTGCGTCCAGACCTTGTGGCTGGCCAACGCGTTCTTGAGCTGGGCTCAGGGATAGGCTTTCTAGGCATTGTGCTGAGCGCCATACAAGCCCATAACACAGAGACAGGGCGGCTCTGGATGACCGATGTCGACGAAACTGTGCTGGCAAGCTGTCAAGCGAATATCAATCTTCCATGCAGTCAGTACTGCTCTCTATCCCCTTTACCTAGCCCGGGATCGACCTTCCTTGGCAGATGTCCATTTGGGGCAGAATGAGATTCATACTCGAAGACTCGACTGGCATGATGCTCTCGATGAAGCTCGACTTCCTGGATTGCATCTCCTTCTTCGGCATGATATCAATCCAGACGTTATCGTTGGAGCCGACATAGTGAGAACGGTACCAGTATTCCTCCGATGTGTTCTGACAGTAGATTGACAGGTATTTGACCCATCCTTAATTCAACCTCTCCTCGCTATCTTGGGGCTTGCGCTCGGAGCTAAGAGGGCAACATTTGCCCTACTGGCCCTGACCCTCCGTAATGAGCAGACAATGGCGACTTTCCTGAATGCGGCCAAAGGTGAGCCTTTCTGATATACTGCTAAACGGCCAGTTGAAAATTCTTCCAAAGCCAAAGGGCTTGTGGTCGAGGACCTCACGGAGGGGGCAGCGTTTGTCTCGGTTTCATTTCTTCCGAGTCCTAGCATCGATGGTAATCTAAGAGACGTCAAACTATTTCGATTTACTCTACCAGTGCCACCGGAATAAACATTTGCCTTGAGCACAAGTGCATCACCGGATTGGGTTGCTGCAATCCGAACTTGAAGGGATTAGTGTAGTCATTAGTGCCTCCTGCATCCCACCATCACCGTCTCTTCCCTCTCTTTCTAAGCTCTGATCAAGCTTACTCGCAAGAGCTCTAGCCGCGCTTCCCTTTACTGGCGGGAAAGCCGCCCTCAATGGCAAAGTCGGAGCGCAAGCAATGCGCAAGCGCTGTCTGAGTCATCAGCAGACTGGTACTAAAACTCTCCCCCAAAAAACACGAAGACGCGCCCTGGCAACTTCAAACCCACGTCAAGGCCTTCACCAGATAGCTGGCTATCATTCAGTCACAGGAACATTTCGCGATAGCTACTGCGCATCCCGGTTAGCCGATTCCAAGGATAGACTTTGGCAATGATGCTGGCAGACATGCGTGACTTTGCAATCAGCCTCAAGGCTTCTTTGGCAGAGTCAGGACTCGTCCCCTCTACCGGACTCTCCACTTGGGCCATTCTGCTGGCAATACTCTTGCCTCCTGCCTTCTTTATGTTTTCAAAGCTATTCGGCACATCCGTCCCACAGGAAAATGGTTCGTTTACCTTTCTGTCTTCTTGACTTCTGGGATAGTTAACGTATCATCTCTATCCCGCTTGGATCTGGTTAAACCCCTGAATGCTCTCATATTGGTGCTCGATCCTTAGGTCTGGAAAATGGCCATACAGACGCGAAGACCCAGGACGAAGGCCCGCTCGACGTGCGCGTATCGCGTATCTTGATCCACCCAATCAAGGTCAGGCGTCTTGTTATTCCCACTGAAACTCAAATCGACGGCTCTTGATTGGTAGAGCTGCAAAGGCATTTCTGTGCAGCAAGCTTCCTTCACACCCGAGGGCCTGGAGGTACAAACATTGTTTTCCTCCTCATTGGGATTCCGCTCATGCCATGACCTTCAGTTTGATAGGATATGGGCGATTATAGATGCGGAAAAGAATGCTATTATCACCGCGAGGACGGTCGCAAAGGTCTGCAGCTCTCTCTCGACGAGGAGGTTCCGAAGCTTATGCGCTACAGATGGTCTTGATCACACCAAACGTTGAGAGGGACGATTCACTTCCCCACCTAGGCAGCTTGAACGTCTCGTTCCCTGAGGACTCAGGAGGTGAGTTAATAGGCTTCCTCCAAAGAATTCGAGAACCCTGACTTTACTTCCTCCTCTTTAGCGAAAGCTTTTTCTATTCCTCTGAGGCCCACGGAAGAGATCCTTAGCAAATGGCAAAGGTAAGCCTTCTGCTACGAATGTAATCCATGGTCTCACATCTAGCTCAGTCTCCCGGAGGTTCAGATATGGCTAACTCATGGGCCCGTTGATGGCTACATCTGTGAATCGCTCACCCCCGACGGCCCGTCCCCTTCAGCCGAACTGAGCAAGTACATGGAGAAAGAGGTTCATCTAGTGTACAAGGGCCCTAGTCCTCGCAATGTCGACACTACCGTCCGTTTTCCGGAGCTCAAAGCCACAGCAAAGTATCAGGATACACCACCAAAAAAGTGAAAGGTGTCCACCACGTTTGGACCGAAACAATGGAAGCATATCATCACCGGATGACACACGAAGTGACAGCATATGGAACCAATGAAAAAAGCGCCCTGGATGCATACTGGGTCCAGTTCATATATGTTCCCCATATCTCCAATCCATATGGCCACCATGTTTCGCGTTAGGGGCGGAATTTCAGGCTCAGATATTCACGATTTTCTGGGGATTTTTGGTTCTGTTCTTTCGCTCGGCTCGATGCAGTTTCGCGGGATATCGGGGGAGAAGTATATTGATTTCGAGACTTGGCTACAAGGTGCTACTGTATCAATGTATCATATCCTCAATGCATAGAATTTATTTAAGCAACCCTCTGTTTCCCGGCCCCGCTCCCCCAGGCTTGCAAATTGCCCATGCTCCTCTGGTTCTGTTCCAGGTCTAAATGGCCGTGTCAACGCACTGGGGCCTACGAGAAGAAGTAATTAGACACTTGGACAGAAAAAAGGAGAGGCAAAACGTACCAAAGATGTTGCGTTTCCATTTCATTGTCTCCCCTCCAACGAGTAGCAATACCGGCCCCACGAGGTTACCTGTAATCTGCCCGAAGCGACCTGTGGATGATACTAATAGGAGCTGTGAGACGCAATATCAAGAACGCCGGAAAATATAGACTTACAGGCCACTGCACACGCAAAAGAAGTTGCTACAATGTGATGGACCATGAGCAACGAGCCAAACATAGGAACGACGGGCTTACCTTCATGGCAGTTGCTGCTGAAGGAGTTCATGCGCTGGCGCCGGCTGTGTATATTGAATCTGTCGGAGTTCATATCCTCACATGGCGCCGTGGAGCCGAGCGTCCTTCACAATGCTGTCGCAAGTTGGCCATCCCATTGGGTAGAGGCGCACACAGTAACTTACGCGCCACAATATACTGAGATGATTGTTCAAAATGTCGTTGAGATTCCATGCGCAGACTTAGGGTGCTGTACTTACAGCCGTTCATATTTGAATGAATTAACTCCCATTTTCCGGCTACCACATCTCTCCCATGCCGAGATACTACATGGAGGCCATGTATTTACGATGTGGCCAACATGTTTTAGCTGACATACGGCGATCACCTGGGTTTCGCGTCGCGACGGCATGATAACAGGTGTGGACCAAACCTGACGTTTCCACACCGTGTCCGCGTTTCAATGTTTTGGTGGTGTATGTATCCGCTTCTGGTGCTCTCGGAGGAGAGCATCTCTCCCATCAACGAAGAGCTTCGCAAGCATGTGGGTACCCAAGGTATCAAAGACACTTGGAAGACGGATAGTGTGGTCATCGAAAGGTATGTGAGGCATATCAGGCCTTCGCCGTTCCGCTAACAAAAGTCCTTGATGTAGATTTAGACCCAACGTCGTATTCTCAGGCGGCGGGCCGTTTGCAGAGGATGGCTGGGAGGAAATCACGATTGGTTCTGAGACGGCTCCAGCAATAACACTTGTCTCAAAGTGTACTCGCTGCTTGGTATGTGACTTCCTACCAGTGACATGGAAGGAACCTAAACCCCAGCAGCTGCCCAACGTCAGTCCTGAATCTGGTGTTCGCGATGCCGCAGTGCCTTACAAAGTGCTCATGAAGTTTAGGTAGGCCCTGATAAATAGAAGAACGGATCAGGTCCTAACGAGGCTATACAGGACTGGTTTGGATCCTACGCACAAGATGAAGCCGTGCGTCGGGTGCAACGGTGTGCCCGATCGTGCGGGCATCATCAAGGTTGGGGATAAAGTATATATCAAGAAGACGCTCTCAGGCTTGTAGAGGTGGGACTAGACCTTCACCGACGGGCAGGTGTTCATACATGCATCACGTCGAAAGGAGACCTGCACTTGCACTTAGAGTATGCTGTCGGCGAAGGCTGCGTTATTAATGGAATGCCTGATGATGACCTATGCCTTCGGGGGCCCATCCCGGTCACAATGCAAAGACAACATCAGGACAGACTGTTATGAGAGAGCGACTGAACTCGGGTAAAAAGGATGGTCGAAATGGCTTGAAGTCGGTTACATCAGCAGAGCCACAGCCCTGTCAGTTGCGGAGATCATTCCTTGCGTACGGTTACCGCTTTACTCGATACCACCCACCCAAATCCTTTTCGTCTCAATCTTACTGCCTCCGAGGTGCTCGAGCCCATTGCTGTCGACAACCACGACCACTGAAACTGCCGTGCGATGGCTAGGTCAAGATGGATGTCATTCGCCGCACAGACTGCTCTGAGCAAGGACGGCCAGAAGGCACCACCACCCAATGTTGTTGTTCCTCCTCTGCCGTTGGCGGAAGTCAAGAAATTCGGATTAGAGAACGTAAGGGAATTCAACGAGTGCTTCTGCTGAACCATTATCTGACATTATTCTGTAGTTTGGAAACACATGGTAAGGATGACTACTAGAGGTTTGATTTCCAGCCGGCGCTAACATAGCACGACCAGCTACGCGAACTCGGTTTTGCAAGCATTGTACTTTTGCACACCGTTTAGGGACCTTATGCTACAAGCTCTGGACCCATCTGCACCCCAGGATCTCCTCACCATTCCCATCGCATCTGCCTTGACCACCAGCACCAAACCGCACCCTCGCCGAGTGCCTGAGCGGACTGCTTCATCCTCGGTTGTTCCTACAGAGTCGGCATTGGCCTCTGTCAATGCTGCCTCTGCTGCGCCTATGCCTCCTTCACCGCCTACCCTCTTCTCCGCATTACGGTCACTCTTCGTTCACCTATCCACCCAACCAGGAGACAAGGGCACGGTCGCTCCGAAGGCCTTCATCGATAAACTCAAGGAGCTTAACGAACTGTTTCGGTCAACGATGCACCAAGACGCCCACGAGTTTCTTAACTACCTATTGAACAGGATAGTCGAGGAGATGGAGGAAGAGAGGAAGCAGAAACAGAGCTCAGCAGCAGGTGAAGATTGTGCGTTTCCAGCACTACCATATTCTTCCTTCTTAAACTGATCCATTTTCGCTCAGTATCAGCTTCAATACCTTCACTTGGGTCCAAAGGTCCTTCAGCCAACTCCACAGCGGGTGCAGAGGCCCAAGACGCGACCTTGGTTCATCGACTGTTCGAAGGAATTCTCACAAGCGAAACTCGATGCCTGACGTGCGAAACGGTACGCCGCATCCGAGCTCCTCTAACTATCAACTAACGGGTCGATAGGTTTCCTCAAGGGACGAATCCTTCCTGGACCTTTCTATTGATATTGAGCAAAACTCAAGTGTTACGGCTTGCCTCCGACAATTTAGCGCAAGTGAAATGCTCTGCAACCGGAACAAGTTCTTCTGCGACTCGTGTTGTGACCTGCAGGAGGCCGAGAAACGGTATGTGGTTCTAGAAATGCGATGCCCCCAGCTCTATTGACACTTGGGGTAGGATGAAGATTAAGAAGCTCCCCAATGTTCTCGCCCTTCACCTGAAGCGGTTCAAATATCAAGAAGATGTTGGACGCTACATCAAATTGACCTATCGAGTCGCATTTCCTATGGATCTTCGACTATTCAATACTGTTGATGATATGGAAGATGCGGACCGCTTGTATCACCTTTTTGCGATTGTGGTCCACATTGGAAAGTAAGTCATTTGACCTTCGCGGCCGTTCCACTCGCCAGTGCTGATTGCGCGGTTTAGCGGTCCACACCATGGCCACTACATCTCCATTATCAAGAACGGCGGAACTTGGCTGGTGTTCGACGATGATCACGTGTCTTCGATAACAGAAAGCGAAATCCCCAAGTACTTTGGCGATTCAAATGCCGGGTCTGCCTACGTGCTCTATTACCAGGCGGATGATATTGATCTTGTATCCCTTGGTGTACGTCGTCCTGACCCTCCTTCTCCGCCTCCAGAGATCCGGGTCGAAATCCCTGGTTCTCGCTCACCCCAGACCGTCAACAAAGACCTCCTTGAGCACCCCCCTGGGCTGGAAACGCCTGATGAAATCGACGAGGAAGTCGCTCAACATGAAGCTGGGTTGACAGTGGTCGAACCGTCTTCAATACGTCCGATTCAGCCAATTTCCGACCCGCCTCCGCAATCTGCACCTTCAACACCTGCATCGTGGCTCCCCCCTTTCATGACCATCAAGAGAGCACCATCCGCTTCACTGGGAAAGTCGAACGGGCCTGCTGATGCTCGGAAAGCGACCTCGGATCGGTCGCCAAGGCCCTCCGCATCCTCACCGTCCCTGTTCGTCAGAGACGAGACAGTGGCGCCCCAATCACCGCCGCCGGTTCCGCCATTGCCCCAGTTTACTCCCACTCCCATTCTGGCCCCAGCACCAGCACCACAAATCCATATCAACGGTGATGGTAAGGGAACTGTGAAGGAGGACAAGCCAAAGAAAGAAACGAAGACTTCAGGTGGTTGGTTCAAACGGAAGTCGTTCAAGCTCTCTGAGAAGGCAAAGACACCCACTTCCGAGATCCCATCGTCAGGTCCACCTCCTTCTCCCAGTCGCCGCAATGGTGACACACCTTCAACTCCAAAATCGCACTGGTTTGGATCGTCTAGTTCATCGCACCCCCAGAAAGATGGACAGACCTCTAGCTCTGGTAAGGCCACCTCCAACGGCTCACATCTGGACCTTCCACCAAGAGCCAACGGAGGGAGCCTCAGCCCCAATGATGAGACAGTCCCATCAACCCCAGCATCAGCTTCTTCCTCCCTCAACTCACCAGCAAGTAGTCATCCGACCTATGGTTCGCTGCGACCTTCAACGGCTTCGTCGTCCATCTCGAGGAGGCAATCATTAGGCGACAATAGTGCTCGGCAACCGAAACCTGCTTCGGGTGACTCGTCACCTCACCATAGGGCACGCCAGTTCCCATCATCTAAAAAGTCGGGGGATGTGGATCGTTCACTTCCACCTCTGCCACAAACACCACCCGCATACTATCATCATGCCGGCCCTCACGTAAATGGACATCAACCACTCTACGAAGAACCAGACAGCGTTCTGTCCGACGACCATGACCAACGCTTTCAACAAGATCCCTTTTCTAGACCACCCCCGCCGCCACATTCCATGTCTCACAGCGATACGTACAGCAAATTGAACCAGCACCAGCGCGGTGCCAGTACCTCACTCCCTCCTCCATTGATGACCACCGCCGCAAGCGTCAACACGAGCTCGGGTAGCAACTCTTCATCAACATCAGGCCTTCGAAAAGCGACTCGAAAGCTCAGTCTCGGCTTTGGTCGTAGCAGAGAAAAGAAATAGTACCCTCTCCTTCAGCCTCGCAGACTTCTACTCATAGACCTGTGTTCGGCTGACCTATGCGTTTGTTTCAAGGACGCCATCAGGCACTACCCGCTCAGAACCAGGATAATGAACGCGTAATATATTCCTCTGATATCCTACGTCGTGTTCTGCTGGAACAAGAAACACAGAGACCTAATCTGTTACCCTTATTTATTCCCTTGCCTTTGTCGCCACCCAATAGGCCTGGCTGTTAACCCACCCTTGTACACTATGCCTTTGTACTTTCTAGGAACCTGCGGATATATAGGTGCCCGCCCTACATCCTACTCACCAATCTAGTATCACTACAACCTTGTAATATAAACCACATGTGCTTCTATCTGCCATCCCTTTGTAGCGAGATTCCAGGTTGTGGATTGAGTCAAACTAATCTACAAATTATACAGAGGATACTTTAGAAATTATTGAGTTGAAGCTTACTCCATCCTAATATCCACACATCCAGGCATAGTCAAAGGGTGAGGAGTGTAGAGCTGATCCCCCTTTTCCCGCTTCCACTCTTCGATTCTACTGTCCGGAGCAACGATCTTCGAGAACTCGAGGATATGGAACACGCCGCCTTCATGGGGTGCCATGATCGTCCTCCCAGTCGCTTCATCCCAACACATTGCCTGAACTCCCCCCAGCCGGTTGAGCTCCTCTACAACGTCTCCAGTGTCGAATGTGCGATAGACGTTGGCCTTTGGCATCGGCAGCCGACCACGATGAACAGGTCCAGCCGTCTCACCCATGGCAGGATCAGGGGCATATTCGATATGTGAAATTTCTGGGTGGATGTAGCGACGCAGCTTTACAATCTTGGGATGGTCAGACTTGTCCTGTCCGTCCAAGGTGCAGAGAATGGCACGATGTGATCCTGCGAGCACAGACGCTTTGGCTTCGCCACTAAGATGGGCCGTCATCTGGAAGGTTTCGTGTTCGTAACGATACGAGTATTCTGTGGGTTGAGGTGGCTTTTCATCTGGGTCTGCAGGGCTGGAAATCTCGACACCGTTGAGAAGCCCGATTTGGTTCGGGTAGATGGCGTGGTGTTCACATCCGTTCGGTTCTTCGAGTTCCACAAAGACGGAGATTGGAGGAGGAGGGCCGAGGGCGTGCTGGAAGGTGGGATGTTCGGCATGATGCTGCGTTCGACCAGGGAGACCGTAGTCCGAGATGCGAAAGTTTGAAACGTTCTTCTGCTCCATTGCATAACGAACTTTGGGACTCGCAAGGACATGGCCCAAGTACTCTGGAAGGTCAACCCATTCGATGTACTGCTGCTCGACGACTGCTGATTCCGTGTCCACCGTCACAGTGCGGATAATAATCATATCCTTCTGGTTAGGAAAAACGCGGAAGGCACGCAGTTTATAGGGCTGATTTTGATCGTGTCAGCGCCACCCCCTTCAGCAACGAGCAAAGAGACGACATACCCTGCCAGTATAGGGAAAGTGGTCGAAGACCCGCAGCGTACTGTTTTGCATTGGGTCTTGGATATTAGAGAAATATATCTCGCCACCCCCAGGCGTTTCGCACAACGCAGAGAACACCTTGTCCCCCTCCAACTCAAACAAGCTGAGTTGAGAGATGGCATAAGGACAAGTGATCTTGCCCAGCTCTTGGAACGGTGGTCTCATTCCCTCAAGAAGAGAGTTGTACTCTGGAGAGCCCATGACAAGGTCGGGGTTCGACATCTGTTCCAATAGAGTGAAAGATGTATAGATCGTCATAGCTTCGTAGCTGAAGCCCCCGGGAACATCAACAGGATGCTTCCAGCTGTAGTCGGAAGGAGATATTCTGCGTGTTGGTATATAAGCCCCTGGTCAGGTCAATCAAGGGATAAGGGCCTACCCAGAAGGTTGGGGAGTATTGAATATCCTCCTAACATATGCAATGATCAACCCTTGCTCTCCATCCAGCAAGTTCATAACTTTCGCTTCCAGCCTGAATGCCTCAGCCAAAGTTGGAATTCGAGCAAGTTCGCGAGGACCAGCTGGGTGGTCGAGTGCCCACACGGCAAGATGGAAGTGCTCCTTGTCCAAAGTTTGGCACGAAGTGATGAGGTACCTGCCTCCAGGCAACAGGCACATATCCGTGACTCTGTAATGGCCTGTGGAGACGCGCCGGACGTCAAAGAGGCGTGGGTCAGCTCGACGCCAGTTGTCGTCAGCGGTGAGAGCCTGTGTGACAAGCTGCTCAATCTCGTAGTCCGTACGACTCAGAGACCAGCGAAATGTGGGGCGCAGGGGAGGTAGTGGGATGTCCATCCGCTGCAAGAAGCGCTTCCAGATAATTGGCTCATGCGTGAGGATGAAGAACGCTTTATTGACCTAAATACACGCGTCAAACGTGCTTCAGAAAATAAAGGGAAAGGAGATTACCCGCCGCAGAGTCAGAACGTCCTCGACGAAGAGATAAAGGAACACCTCGTCCAGCAAGAGATCCAAGGGGAGGTTAAAGATGGAAGAGCCAGTCTTCAACCCAAAGTCCAAGAGGCCTGAAAGGTACTGCCCGACATCCGCAGCACGACGTTGCATATAGGTTGTCGTGAGTTTCCCCAGAATGCTGGAGATACCACGGACGTCATGCAACTCTCCTGAGAGTGCAGAACCAGCCTGCGAGTGAGCCATTGAGTACAGGAGGAAGAGGGAAGAAAAGGATAGATGTAATGAGACTCACTTTCTAATAGAGTGCTTATATTCGCGATAATGGTTGTGGGTGAGCCATGGCGACGTTCAGCCCTTGTTTTCTCGCCAGTGGGTGTTCGGGTTGAAAGAGACAAGGCGCGACAAACTCCGACTTTGCGCCATCAATGCGCGCTTATTCCCGATTTTCTTCAGCCCTTGTTCTCACTGACAAGGGGGGAGGTTTGTTAGTAGGGGTTGTACGTACGCTGGCCTACCTGTGATGCATGCTTCCATGTATATTATCACTTGTACCCAAGACTTCTTCTTCGCACGTCAAGCATGCCCACATGCATGAATGCGCCCAAACTAAGTCTGCGGACCAACAAATGCTTCAGCTTGCACAGTAGTAAAGCGCATATTTTGGGTGTAAAAGTGTAATACTACATACTAGGTAAAGGTCATAAAGGGCCTTCGAACTCGAAAGCAACAAAAAAACAAGCTACAGTACAAACAGAGTAGTTGATCAAGAAACAAGATACCAAAACCATTCAAGTCAGGTGGATCAAACAAGAGGCTCGCCCACTGTAAAGTGGACTTGGTCTCCTTCACCGAGGGTAAGCCTCACAGGCAACCTTGGATCGATACGGACAGGTGCACTGGAGCCAACATAAAAGTCGCCACGGGTAAAGTTGCGGGTTATTGCAGCGGCCTCTTCCTCGGTGAGATTGCGGGGGGCGCTTATTGGGCCTGAATGTCGACGTCGATGCAGCAAAAGTACCGCTGTAATCATAATATTGGGCATGAGCCATGTTGGGGCCAAGGCTAGCATACATCGGCGGAGCTGCAAACTGAACGGGCGCTAAAACAAATATCCATCGTTAGGCATCTGGATCGACGACATAACGAAAGATCTCCCTCCCACTCACCTGGAGTGTGATGGGCAGCATGGTGATCTTGCTGTTGCTGTTGCTGCTGTTGAGCCTGGGCATCAGGGTCCGGATATGCACAAGTCGCCCCGAGCCCTCGTTTGAGGCAGCTCTACAAAGAAAGTTATTGGGATGAACCATCGGATAGATACGGCTGATAACATGCCTGGCAGGGCAAGACTTCACTACATCTTGTTTTTCCGGTATGACAGGCTACACAAGCCCTGCGCACAGAGGGAGCTTTCGCTACAATGGCAATCAATAACGGCACGGAAGTAGTGGGACACGGCAAGGCTTGCGTTTTCTGGTTGCCTCGCTGGGCGTCTGTGGCGGTTGAGGCTGTTGCTGTTGCTGTTGCTGGGCAATCTGTTGAGCCGCTAGCTGTATATCTGCAGGTACATGCTGCTGGAGTTGCTGTTGCTGCTGCTGAAGCTGGGGGTCAAGGGATGGCGGCGTCTCCTGCGGCCCTTCAGTGTCCATGGCGGCTGATTGCACGGCGTCGGAGGGTGGTACGGTCGGTGGCAAGGAGCAACAAACCGGAACGCTGATGGAAAGTATTTGGCGATGTATGGCATCAGCCTCCAGTGTCCCTGGACGCCATTGGATTTGCGACCTATTCAAAATGGGACATCACTACTGGCCTCACGCTCATATCCTCTGGTCTCCACCGTTGCAGAGTACATCGTGCTCCCTGTGATTCAATCCAACAACTCTCACCAACGCTCAGCTCTACGAGAAACGATCATAATATTACGTAATTTCACCTTGCACTGCTTCCTTTTCGGCAATCTCCGATGACGAAACATCCGGCTACCACAGCGTCCCGAAAGCCGGTTCTTTAATAGTAGCCATGCAGCTGTTGAACTGAGGAAAAACAAAATGGCCTCCCCCGTCCTCCAACCCCCAGTGCCCTTTGCAGACTTTGAGTTCTCGTTTGACCCATCTCTGTCCAATATCTTTCCCAATCCACCTCCTCTGCCATCCTCTGCAGATCTCTTCTCTCAGACAGAGACAAATGATCTACTCGGCTTCCTCGACACCTTTGGCGACCTTACTTGGGACCTCCAGGCTACAGAGTTCCATGTGCAGGATCCTGCTGCGTCGAGCCCAAAATCTTATGCACCATACTCCAATCCGCATATGAACTCTGCACCAGATCCCTCGACATCGACGCGCCCGAGGTCCACACGGGGTGGCTCGTCCAGAGGGACTTACCGGTCACCGCCAGCTCAAGTTCACGAGGCGACATTCGCCTATGAACAGCCTTCTTCACCGGAACAACAGCGCTTGCAGTCCCTACAGCCGCAATCCGAGCAACGAGCCTCGTCTCTAACGCGGGCCTCGAAAGCTCTCCTCTCCACGCCTCAGAAACGCCTCAATCACATCATGTCAGAGCAAAAACGCCGAAACGCAATTCGTGATGGATACGCGCAGCTGATCACCCTCCTTGCACCTGCAGGATCTGCGCCTGGCATCGGTATGCCAACTCGTGGGCGGCCGAAAGGCAGCGGCAGCCGTGGAAAGGGCCAGAGCAAAGGCAAAAGTGGTGTTCTCTTCCGAGCCGTTGAATACTGTAAATGGCTTGAAGAGGGCAGAGACTCTTTGCGTGACGAGGTCCGAAGAGTAGAAGCCGCTGTTGGAATCTTCCCTTCATAGCATTGGCGGCCTACTGGACTATCTTTATACGTGGTGCGTCAACAGTGACAGTTTATCTCTGCGGCCGTATTGACTGACCATACGCTATCAGATACCTTGAAGTATAATTCAATACCCAACTACGACTCCCCTGCACAGGCTTGCAACATGAGTCCTAATTTCGCGACACAATGGTCCCTCCACCAGTCATCTTTCCGAGTTTCGGGAATCCCAAAATAATATCGACGTGTATTTCTACGCATCTGCTCGACACAAAGTTGGCTTGATTGTACACCCTCTGCATCTGTATCTACCAATCTGTATTCATGACAACACGCCACTTCAAATGGGCCCGTTTCGCCTGTCAGACTTAAGCGAACCATAGCGGCAAGCCAACTCTCGTGTCCTGGGCAACTTTGAAGGCTTGGTGGCCCGGCGGCCCACGTCTTGGATGAAGTATTTATGATGTTCGCTTGCTCTGAAATTGAAATCTTCACAGCTTCTATTCTCGTATTGAAGGGCACCGCATACTGGGCTGGACCCAGTGTTGCTTTGGGGTCTAGTGATGCCTCTCGCTTTTTGTAAGCTGGGGAATTTTTTCAATAAATCTGAAAAATTGAAAAGTCGGTACAGGAACCATGTGAGCTCATACCATATTTATTCCAGGGGATACCGGTTACATTTTCTCGATCCGACAGAGGCAAGAGTAGGTGCTTTTAGCGCTTTAGCAAAAGATTATAAAAAGGAGTTTCCGAAGCAGCATATAATTATTTGAAAGAGGTGTCTTCAATGCCTGAGTGACATTCCGTTACATTTCGGGGTGGATAACGAAGTCAAAGGGCGAAAGGGAAGGGCGACCAGGAGAGCGTGACATTGCTGAAGCATTCGGCGACCAGAAATAGCAGTGAGATTGTGACGCTCCGTGTGACCGGAGCGTGACAGGAAAAGCAACACCCGTCCTCATTTTTTTCAAACCTCACATCCAGCTACTTAAATAATACCACATGTAGGTGCGAGAGACAGCTTTTCGAACATGTATTTTTCTCTGTCAGAGATGCCAATCTGCGCTCTCAGGAGAGTCGCGGAAATGCCATCAAAAGAGAAAAGCAACACTGGGTCAAGCCCAGTACTGTACTAGCCGACATACGTGTCTGATTCCTCGATCTGCCAAACAACCACACGCAGTCGGCATTCATGGCAGTAACTAGCGCCCAGCACTCCACACTCGTTTAGATCAAGCGCTGGTGTACGAATGGCCCCTATCACTGCACCCACGCCAAATCCTCCATGGCCACTCCCAAACTTTGGTCTGATCATCGCCGACTTGAGCCACCCAGGAGCGAACATCTTCTTGAACGCAGTCGACGTCAAAGAAGCGCTTGAAATCGCCACAAGAGCGAGCTATACGTGGTTGCACAATGAGAAGAATCCACCAGCATTGTACGCCGATTCGTTCCATCTTTCCATGGACCCAAAAACCGATCGTCTTTACTGATCATTTCTACGACTAGAATCCAGGACCTTCAGCTCATTCTCCGTTCCATGCCAGGTGTTGCCCATGCGACTGGCTCCCATACCCACAAGCAGATACATTTCTCGCTGGACTACATCAAGGGCATCAGCAAGGATCGGCTCCGTGAAGAGATTCTGGGTGTCTTGGTTCATGAGACGGTCCATTGTTTTCAGTTCAACGGGAATGGAACGTGCCCTGGGGGACTGGTGGAAGGTGTTGCAGGTGAGCATTCCCTTCCACAAGCATTGCACGATCTAAGCTGTTTTGACCCCCTTAGATTATGTCCGTCTGAAAGCGGGCTACGCACCTCCTCATTGGAGGAAGCACGGCGACGACCGTACTTGGGATGCAGGCTACGAAACCACCGCCTACTTCCTAGAGTGGATTGAGAATCGTTATGGGTTAGGCGCCATCCTCGAGCTGAATTGCTGTATGAAGGAGGCAGCCTACCACCGTCGGCTGTTCAAACAGATCACTGGGAGACCAGTCAGGAAGCTGTGGTCGTTTTATTGTGCTGCGTTGTCGGGGAAGCCTGAGCCCATAAGCGCCCAGAGGGCCGGCGATGATGACGACGACGGCGACGACGATTAGAGTCGTCTACGACCAGCAGGATATGTGAATACACGGAAGCAGCGACACCAGCAGAGTACAAACAGGGAGAGCGTTAAATTTCGTAACTATTAAGTGGAAATGGATATAAAAATACGGGAAGGATGACCAAAGAAATGCGAACAACGATAAACCCAAGGAGGACAAGAGAAACAGAAAGAGAGCAAAAGGCTAATGCTATGACCACTCTTCTTCGAGTTCTCCTGCCAAGAAGTCATCGTCGGGATCAAAAGGCTCTTCCTCCTCCGATTCTTCCTCTGCCTGCGCTTGCGCCTCACCCACACCCTCGCTCTCATTCCCATAGTCATCAGCAGTAACACCCTCTTTCAACCGTGATGTTCCAGCTCTTTCTGCGACAACCTTCTTCCGTTTAGCGAGCGGCGAGCGAAGTAGGTCGATCTCGTCCATTGCTTCTGAGGGAGTCATGCTCCTTAACCGCTTTCTTTTCGTACCGCTAAAGGCCTCTGAAGAATCACTGAGTATCTCATATCAATATTCTTGCCCACCGACGCCCTCGGGTAAGTAAGGTGACTCACCTCTGAACACTGGCTCCGTCGTCATCGTCATCTTCCCCCCAGTCTTCAAGCATCGCGCCGTCAATCTCATCGTTGATATCAAACCAGGAGAGTGACTCGATGTTGACTGGCGCATCTTCCGCAATCTCGTCATCTCCAGCCTCGTCATCGTCTATCCCTCCATCCTTCGAATGGTGTTCGCCGTTGGTATCGCCATTATCCAGCATGCCGGGATGATGATGTGATTTGGTTCCTTCCACGGGAGCCACACTAGGTGTCGCGTCTTCAAACAGATAGGGAGTCTCGTCCATTCGGCGCCATTGTGCGATGGATTCACTTAACCAGGCTTGCGAGACAATAGCGATACCTCCGCGTTTCCGTGCCATGTCCACTTTAACTGTTCCAAGCTGAATGTGGGGCCGCCATTTTCCAAAAAGACCACAAAGCAATATGGAGAGTGAAAGATGACAAAGAATTTGGTTAGGAAGCAGCCTCTTGTCTGCGATCAGGCAGGGGCGTACCTTGGCTGCGACGACATGAGTGACCTCCTTGGATAACTCGGTGTAACACCGTGCGCCAAACATCGTGGCGGACCTCCAGATGTCTGTGGTATCGGGTCGAGTATCAAGTGGAATGAGACCTGAGAAGAGGATATGACATCCTTCGAGTGCCTCTGTTCGAATCCGAGGGATGATGCGCTACGAGTAGATTTTGTGTGAATAGCCTTGTGATCGAAAGGTAGGTCATTGAAACGTACTGTCACATCATACAGTTTGTTGCCGGAGAGATGTTTTTGCTTGTCGCTGTCGTAGGACGAGAAGAAACGTTCATGGACCTCATTGAGAATCTAACACGGGGTTCAGTGGAAGGAATAAAGCTAGGGAGCCATCATAATTACCTTTCCGACCCGCTGTAGTTCTATGTCATCGTTTTTCAGCAAGGCTTTGCGATGGTGGTGATGGCTTTGAGGGGTTGGGTCGGGTGACTCTGAGGCAGAAGGAGTTGGCGATTCGGTTTGTTCAAGCTCGGCTGCCTCTTCATGCTCCTGAAGCTCCTTCTCCTTCTTGGCCAGAGGACGCTCTTCGAGCTGGGCATCCAGTGCTGCGTTGTTCTCATTCACAAGGATGGTTTTGTCTTGAGCAATGACTGTTTCGTTGCCATCAGCGGTTGTGCCATCCTTCGCTAAAGGATTAGGCAGCGCTCCGTTCGTCGTCTTGCTCTCTTTGTCTGTGCTAACTTGCGGTGGAGGAGCAGGAGTGAGACTTGAAGCATCCAACTTGGGCAGGAATGTCGAGTTGATGTCACCAATTCCAACAAAGAAATCATCTACCAGATGCTTTAGCTTGAGTGGCGGACCTTGTTCCGTAAAGAGAATACTCACAAGGGATGACCTTGACAAGATTTGGACTCCAGTCCCAGACGTCAGCTCGGTCATCAATAATGACCACCATAGATGTATCGCAGGGGAATAGCCGTTGCAAACTCTTTTGGGTCAAGCTGCCGCTCTCATCTCTGCTGAGGATTCTGTTGCCAAAGATACGACCGGCTGGGTCGATGGCTTTGCAGACCTGCTCAGCATAGGCGCGGGTTCCCATTGTGTACACATGCAGTTCATACTTCTTCGACGCATCTAACAGAAACTGTTCCCATCCAGGTCTAAGAGAAATGAGTGCTGGCGCATGGTTGACAATGCAAAGCGAGGCATACCTTGGTTTGATGTAGTACATGCATCCGTCATGCTCGACCACCCGCTGCTTCCCTGGAGCCTTTCGCGTTGCTGCAGTTCCAAACGATTCTGGACCCAAGGTAAACTTCTTGACATCCTTGAGAGCTTCCCAGTTGGGATTGCACTCTTCTTCGTCAGAGTCCTCTTCGTCAGAACTAGCGTCAGAGTCGGCGTCGTCCTTTGGCGTTGTAGACCTGTTGACCTTTGAGGCTTGTCGCGCTTCCCAAGCCTCGCCCTCGGTTATCCATTCACCGACAGTAGGGTCGACGGTAGCATGAACGATAGTTTGATCCAGATCTACAATGAGAGAGAGCCTCCGTGACTTGAGGAGATGGTTCGCGGTCTCGCGTTCAATCCGCTGCGCTTCTTCAAATGATACCGTCGGCCCAAAGGCAGAATGCGTCATTTGAATAGACGCTCTGGAAGCATCTGAGTATCCGGTGTAGTCGATCCTAGGAGCGCATGCGGTTAGAAGGCATTATGAATTGGAACAAAGTTGGCTTACTCTGTCATGTCCTTCCCACATACGACGCACATGCCGCCGAGCTGCATGCCATGCTTGCAAGGTTCTATGATAACAAGAGCTGGTTTCTCTGCTGCAGCCTTTTGAGAGAGCACGGCTCCGACCTCGATATTCCAGCGGTCCAAAGTGCCTTCGATCGAGGCATCCCAAGTCCCGAACCGCGTCTCGGGCTTGGAATCAGAGTCTTTGGACACATAGATAAACGAGTAGCTGAGGAGCCTGGTGCCGCGTGTTACTTCGGAGCCAGCAGCAGCATCAAGAGAGACGACCTTGAGAGGATATGAGAGCTCTCGGGGAAGGTATAGTTCTGTCGGGTCCGAGTCCATTTCAGTCTGCAGTTGAGAGGCGGTCTGACATACCAGCCAATCCGGCTTGTTGATCGTGTTTCCACAACAGGTAGTATTTTCCCAGAGGCGGAGGCAATTCCCCGCACATGCAGCCGTACTGCCTTTACCGTCATCTACCACCCGATGCCTGTGTGGAACTCCTAGCCCCCATAGTGCTACGACCTGTGTCTGCTATGCTCAGACACTCCCTATTGGTGCCCATGAATTGCCCATGAACGCCTCTTGAACCGGCTCCTCTAAATCGTCGCTGCAGTCCATCTCTAGAGGTGGCCCATAGCAATGACCTCGGTGTAGGCTCTGTGCGTTGACGTCGCTCCAGTCATTCCGGTCATCTTCTACAACGGGGCTCTGAGATGCAGTAACTGGACTGATATACTCCCTTTGGTTGGCTGACCCAGCTGACACGCCGCAAACCTATCTGGAGCACTTTCTCTCTCTTTGGGGCTAGACTTGTTCCCGGCATGACGAAAGGGTTGGATGTGCCTTGGTGCTTATCGCCCACAGCTCGTCTTATCTACGACCTTTACTTCTACCATGCAAAGAGAGGACCCACAGCCTACTAATCGAAGAACCGCAACGTCCTCACTTGGCCCATCTAATGCGATCGTTTCCTTTAGCGGCGTGCGATAATCCCCTTGCTATCCCCTTGCTATCAGGTCGCAGTATCATGAATCTTATCTTTGCCAGCTTGAGATTCTTCTTGATTATCGACGAGCGATCGACGGGCAGGTAGGTCACCTGCGAAATGCGCATACTATGCGCCTCATCTCTTGTCGCACGACGAACTCTAGAGTCCAGCGTCTGTTGACGGCACGACTTTGTGATCATCGTCTGCCGTTTCTGGGAACCGCAGAAATTTCTCGATGTGGATTCCCGGCTGCCTCTCAGAAGTCACTCAAACACCCTCGGCTGCCTCCTTTTGCATGAAAGGATCGCACGGGTAGCACCGAAACCTGAGACACTCATGATCATCGAGGACTACTTCATTTGCCATCCTCGCTGAGGCTACTAAGTACCATGCCGTTTCCAAAAAGAATCGGACAGTCAGTGGCTGCAAGGGCATTCCCGAGCCATTCTGATGGACTCTACGCTCACTTCTGCACTCGGCAGGTCTGGCGTTCTCGATCGTCCGCAGATAACAACAACGTCCTTTACGCCATTGCTTAATGTGATACGGGTGATACCTTGACCCTCGACATGTTTTTTTCTCCTGCATTTCGATGATCCTCATTAATTTCCGGCATTGCATCCTTGGTTATGTACCCCATGAATGACTTCCCTTTCTTCCAAACGCTTCTATTCATCCAGACAGACGGCGAGAAAACGCATCCAACGACATCACTTCTGATGTTGTACCAAAAGGCTTCTCCACATGCGGGTGCACGGTTCTCTTATGTCCTGAACGAAGCCATTCAATTGCCGTATGTCGAACCTCCTTGGTACTACAACGTCGTCTATGAGCTCATTATGCACTCATGAATCTCGTCGGTGCCCTTTGGTGGAAAGGCCTAGGCAAGAGAAGACTATACACCTCCGGCATCTTAAACGCGGAGAAGTAGTTGGATAAATCCAACAGAAAAGTGTGAAGGGCAAAAATCTTGGCAACCTTCTGCTCCTTCGAGTGCGAGCCCGGAAGAAATGGGCAGTTTGGAAAAGTAGAACAATGGTAGTAAGCGCGTGCCACTGGTCATATGAGCTGCGCCGTTCGGCGACGTCGTTGGCTGGTGCCACTGCGGGCACGCTGGTCTATCCCCGATGCCCATAAGCGTTCATATTCTGAACAACGAGGCGCGTTGTTCAACAGTCATCCGAACACCTCCTCGTTTTGTCATTTTCATCCTGTAGGTTTGGTATCGAAAAGAAAACTGTCATCTTGAAACTGGTTACTGCCATAACGGGCGTTGGATCAGCTGGCCGAGATTCCGCCATCTGCTCAGAGACAGTGCAGCAGCTCGAGATGTGTGTCGCTAGTTCCAACATGTGCAAGGCTTCGATGCCCGAAGGGCTACATGCGGTTGTTGGTTTAGAGCACCCAACACAATCTTATCGATGGCACGAGCTGACTTCTCGACCGTGCGTCGCAGAGCGCAGAGTTTTCCGAGTTCCTGCTCACAAAGTTCGATGGAGAATGAATAGACGCAAAGGTGTATCATTTGCCAGACTCTGTGTATATACGCGAGGGAGCTTGTGGGCTCGATATCGATAGTGAATAAATTACGAAGTATTATGTGCATGCGAAGAAAGGAACGGTCTTGCGACTCGTTCGCGTATTCTAATAATGTGCGAGGGAGTAAGGTATAAGAAGAGTGTAAAAGTTGAAAGTAAAACTACAAAAATGGTGATCGTACAACCAAGGAAGCGTTCCTGGTGAATGCAAGTAATGTTACATATGCAAGAGAGAACCAAATCGAAAAGATCTTCAAGCTGCCCAAAGAAAAAGAGGAAAAAGAAAGAAAGAGACCAACGTCTAGGCCGCCGAATAAGAGTAGAGTGAAAGCGGACTGTGTCCAATGCCTTCAAACGCGAACCCCTTCATACCCTCCCAACCTGCTCCCATATGGTGTGTAACCTTGGGATCTGAGACGCCCAGCGGGCGAGGTAGAGCACATCGCCTCTGTTGATGCCGGGTGACGTTCAGCGCAGCCTTGATCCTCCAGAACTGGGGATTGGCAACCGCCCTGACGCGGACGGGGATGAAGAGAACCACAGGCGTGCATGCAGGCATCGTATCATCCGACTCTGCCTGGGCAGCGGCAGTCTGGAAGGCGATGCGAGCACTCAAGCACCTGGGACTCTGAGCTGGCTTGGGCAAAGGCTTGAAATGGAGTTTGTAGGGAAGGGGATTGGGAAGGACAGTGGATGGAGGAGGGACAGGCTCCTGCTCGGCTTCCTCGCGAGTGAGCAACGGGATGTGAGTGAAGTACCTGGCCAATGACGGCTGCCTCTGCCTGAACCCTCGCTGCGTACGAGGATCTTCAGGCAGGGTGTTATCGATGAATGTACTGTCGGTATGCTCTGCCAGGAAATAGGCAACATCTCTGACGGACACCCGTCGAGCAGCGGGCTCAGTAGTCCTCGTTGGTGTAGTTGGCTTCTTCCCGTATCCACTGACCTCCCTCGTTCCATCCTCCCGTTCCAAGAAAGAGAAAGAGCGTTCCTCCCAGACGTCACCGCTAGCGGCGACACTGAACTGGGCAGCAGTGACATAGGCTTGCTGGAACCCATGCACAATGTCGAGAAAGTGGGAAACGGTCGAGGAGACAACGTGCACCAACTCCTTCGCAGCGACTGCACCTCCCTCTGTCGCGCTGGTTGTTCGGCGAAGGGTAGGAGCCGCGTATGGGGAAGCCTTGAGTGCTGGCGCGGGTGTAGAGGCAAGTGGGGTTTCAGAGATGTCAATGGGAACAAGTGTCCGTCGGAGACAGTCACAGGCATCGCCTTCATGCGATTGTGATGAAGTCGAAGAGGTCGTCGATAGCCATGATGATTGGCGGCGAGGAAGAGAACTAGATTTGAACCAGCCTGGAGAGCTCGAGGGGGTGGTAGCCGCTGTGGACACTGAAGAAGTCGAACTGCGGAAGGACAGCCACGATATCCTGCTGCTGGTCGGACTGGAGGCCGACGATGAGGCCGATGATGGTGAGCGCTTGCATGCTGCGCAAAGTTCAGCCGTCAACAGACGTTTGGGCCTGCGGATGGCTTTACCTTTACCCTTGACATCGGTTGTGGGGATCTGATCGATCCCATCCAACAAGCACTGCAGCAGGTCGTTCTCTCGCATCCGCTTGATCTGGCTGCAAGTACGAGGACGGGAGGTCGATGGTGAAGGACTCTCCTTCCTCCTGGCTCTCGACCTTCTCTCTTCGTTGGTTACTGGGAATAGGTCACCTTGCATGCTCTGGACGACGTCGGAAAATGGCACAGCACGGGAATCGTCAAAAGCTGGGGTCGGGTGAATGTGGGGATAATGAGAAGCCAGGGGTATATCATGGTGTGAACGACTCCGCAGTGGCGCCCTGTCCTCGTGGGTGATACGGCAAGGGGGGTTCCTGGGCGGGTGAGACATGAAGTCATACGCAGCCGACGAAGGGCCTGCTTCGTCGTTGCGCCTGGAAGATGGACCGCCGCCGAGTAAAGAAGGGCTCAATACTCGTCGTTGTGCGCGCGAGGTCGTGTGACGGTGGTTCTGTTCGTCGTCGGTGTGATATGTCCATCGCTCTTCCTGTGACAGCCGCCTGGCCTCCTTCTCTGCTCGTCGACGTCGCCGGCGTTCCTCTTCCTGCCACTTGAGCTCTCTCGCCTTGAGCACGGCCATCCTCTCCTCTCTCATTCTCCTCTTCTCGTTCTCCCACTTCATTTCACAGGCCCGCAGACGTTCCTGGCGTTCCCACTGTCGCTGGGCGTCCTGAATAGCCTTCTCATGTTCGGGCTCAAGTCTGAGACCGCCATTGGGGACAAAGCAAAAGTCAAAGTCTTCGTCCTGGACCTCGGCGATGCGTGGGTCGTCGTCAGAGGTGACCTCGATGCCCTTGAGTCTCAAGAGTAGCCTCTTGGCAGTGATAAGGTCCTCGGCCACATAAGCCTCGAAGAGCTGGTCCTCGATGGTGACGGGAGTTGGTGGTTGTGAGTCGTAGTCGGGTGACGAGGATCCTGATGTCTCGGTTGACGGCGGCGATGCGCTGCAGAACGATGGGCGGAGCAGCGGGGACGTCGACGCCGGTGTGACGGGGACTGGGACGACGATGTTTGCAGATGCACGGGCCATTGCAGACTCTGCGACGAGTCGCGAGCGGCCTCTGGACTGCATTTGTGTTGGCAAAGGGAATTCGCTGGAGAAGAGAGCCCCACTTGTTATATAAGAAAGGCTGTCAACCAAACAACAAGATCCAATGTCTCCGATCCAGCCTCGAGGCAGATCTCATCGCAACCGTACAGCCACTCCTTTCCCCATCCAGTGCCAATTCTTATCAGCCAATCCCGGCCACCGACATTACTCCTCACTGACCTCCTGCTGGTACTGTTGAATGGCTCTATTCAGCCAATGCTACTGAATGCATGCCCTTGGGTGCTATGGGACGTAAATTCACCCTGTCTATGACTCGAGACGGTCCTCCGAACAACTCGCTCTGGCGCGCTTATTCTAGCCTTCGTGACTCGTCTTCGCTGGCCACTCAACCCTTCGTCCTCTCTTTGCGATCTTGCCGGCAGCTCAGTGCCCGTTACTCTCCTGCCACGATAAGGCTATCTTAGGGAGCTTGTCTAACATTCGCTATCTCTGCTCCGTGTATGCTCGTTTACGCCACCGTCTAGTCACCAACTTACCCTGAACAGTACTCTGGTTTGAGACACGTTCAACGAGCAACGTTCATATCTGTGTTCGACCCTGCTGGCCACATTGATACGAAGCGACGCGTAAGGAGTAATGCTGCGCCGCCACTCAAGAGTGACTGACTACCCGTTCAACGCGATGCTCGCACCCTTCGCCTGCAGACTGGCTTCGAAGAACCCGAAGAACGATCGCTGAACACTTGCTCTATGCCCTCTAAAGGACTCCAACTTCGCCCTCCCACCACTTCGAAGATGGAAAGCTAGTAGCAACCACTGCCCTGGCTCACTACATCCATAAGGACACACAACGTCCAGACTTGGAACAGCCCATCACATCAGCGATAAAGGCGCCCATCGCGGTAACTTCCTTCAGCTTCCTACTCTGTCCATCCATCCATTCAATCCCCGTTTGTTTATGCTTCGCGTTTGTAGTTAGTCGCAGGTCAACGCGGACGACGATAAGCATCTTACCCAAGTACGTGTTTGCGACCATATATGTACAAGGTCTCGTTTATCAACACACAGCTTACTGCTATCGACTTGTCGTGTCTCTTGTCAATACCATGCGCCACACCTTGGCAGGCTGCGATTCGCAAGTGCTACTATCGACATTCAAACATGATGATAAAGCGCATCCTAAAACGTAAGCCTACACGCTTAGGTGCTTGAGAGAAGCTGATATCGCTATCGTAGACTATCATACGCATACAGATGTTGTTGACTATCCCGCATAAATATAGCAGGCGGTCTTCCCAGACCAATATAAGGTTTAATCTCGAGTAGAGTTCAAGGGTGTGGCCTAGTCTTGGTTAAGGAGGAGAAGGCCAGCAGATTCTGGTCGGCGAAGCTCATCGCATCAGCCTTATTATTGAACATTGAGCGCCAGCCCACGATAAGGGCGTATAAGCGCTCCCAGTACTCGTAAGCAGTTGCAGGCCCAGTTCTTGCACTGCTCGATGCGTATATGCAACACCACTGCGTCCGTACCACGGTACGGCCATTCCCGACTTCTTCAGCAACGACCACACGGATGACGTCCGCATCAGGCTCAAAGGGGTGACGTCCCTCTCCCAGCTGGAGAAGGCTGCAATATGAGAGCGGTGATAACAATTGGCTTCAAAGTAGCTGTGGGAAAAAACCCTCGCTAGTGACGATAAGGAACGGGGATGGGATTTCAGCGGAATTGTTCCGTGGAGGTTATTCAATTAGACTAGGCTGCTGTGAACACGGTATATATGGATTTGCTGGAATGGGTACAGGGAGCGTAACGGGATGGTGTACGATACAATTCATCGATCGTAAAAGTCTACGAGATAACGCACTGAAAAAGACATACTATTCTCATCTGTCGCCAAGACCTCGGGGCTGCCTCACCAAGTCCCTTGAACTGCTCGCCCATGTCGGTAAATCGTTGGGCAAGAGAACCACCGGAGACTGTTTGAAAAGCCATTTCAACCCGCTCCGGTGAATAAGACCGGAACGACGACGGTGTTAGCATACCGCACCCGACGTTATAGCAAAGGCGGGCTCTGTCTTCACGTTCCCACCGCCTTTACCCGAAGGTTAGCCGTTCAGGCTTCATGCGCCTGACTGCAATCCTACGTGATTAACACCGGCGTTTCAACAGAGCAGAATAGAGCAAGGGATAAGAAGTGATGAAATCAACACCCCATCGTCGGGGTCAGTACTAATCAGCTTCGGATGGCTTACAAGCTACACTGAGATGCATACATGACAGTGAGTGACTGCATATCAGTACAGTCATCTTAAGCGTTTACTAATGTCAAGATGCTGTGAACTGCTTGGCTACCATCCGTCATACAAGGATCCCGAGGTCTACACTATCATGTAGTTGGGACATCCATCACGGTGATCTTCTTAGGCTGTAAGAGGTTGTTCTAGCCGGTGTACTCGACTACTTGATGTCTAACTACCAAGGACACACCTTTCGTCGGCGTCTGCCGAATCTTTGCGCCCACCTTCACTCCAATTAAAAAGACCCACTAGGAGACAGCGTGCTACTAGACGCAACCCAGAGGGGGTAACAGTCTCCCTGTTTCCTTTCCTGGTACCGCAATTCCCTAGTGCCGCTGGCTGCATGCGAGCAGAATATGTTTTTGGATGCCAGAAGTATTTGAAATACGCCCGCACACCCTGGAGCCTTGCAGAGTATAAGGTTTGCGAGGGAGAAAGCTTCCTGGTGCGGATATCGACGAAGAAGCGACCGCCACAGAATCACGGGCTCTCTTGATTGAGCGATGATCGTAGTCGTTCTACGCAGACAAGTATTATTTGTAGACACTTGATACAGGAGATTGCAAGTTTGGGCTTTGAGAGCTGTAAACCCGAACACAGCGCCTTGAAGAGATCAAACCTGTTTCTGATTTGGCAGAGGAGCGAAAGGAGAACGGCAACCTCTAACCAGCATCTATTTTCTTCTGGGATCGACTACTGGTCAGAAGCGAGCAGGGTTAGTGAGCATATCCTTGTCTGTACAACCTGCCTAAAGCCGCAACTTGACCTCGCTCAATCTTCAGGGGTGAGACACCAAGCATACGAAGGCCGTGCTTTCATTCCTCCATGGTCGCGGTAACGTCTCACTGACGGTGGCAACATCCTTCATTTGTGCCTGCACTCAGGGCTCTGGCAACAGGAACACTAAATCAGGGGGAGCCGACGATTTCCTTATCTGGCAACATAACGAGTCCGCCAATCACTTTTGATCCGCTGATTGCCCTCGTGTCCCGAGTCCTGAGCATGTGTGCTCGCCACTTAGGAGGACGCCCATAACATGGGGCACGGCGCTTGCTTATTCCCAAGGGTAAACCCCTTAAAAGTTTCAAGTTGAAGGTTTTGTAACCCCCTTTTTTTTTGAAGCCCAGTGGACATCTAGTTCGATCTGAGGTGCTCTGAAAAGAGGCGAAGCGGAGATCTTCCCCAGTTGGTCAAACTCAGGCTTTTGCTCCAAGAGTTCCAGAAGACTGACCAAGACAAGACATTGAAAGGAAATAGGAGACAAGTGGGGCGCCTGACCCCTTTTCACAACGAACGAAGCGGAGGATGAAAGGCGCTGGATCTCGTTGCTTGCTCGAATACAAAGGTCCAATAATGTCAAGTTTCAAAGATGCTATGCGATCGGGCACCACAGCAGCTATAATTTGGGCGAGAGACCGAGTCGGGCTACCCAAAGATGTGACAAGATGGGTCCGAATAGGGTGTCTCTTCTCAAACACCATCCTCCGCAGACCCAAAGGTGTGAGATGCTTCAGGTACAAGGATCTGGATGGAATGCGCGCCCCACAGCCGGGGTATCTGGGCTTCACACAAAGCCCTTTAGCTTGTATTCCCTTACAAAAAGAAAGACACCCAAACGACTCATCTGAATTATCCGGCCTTTAATCTCGAGGAAATGGGCGCTAAGTGACGTGAACGCATTCAATTTATTCCGCTAAATGATGCGTTCTAATTCCTTCACGTTCTCCTCACTCAGCGTAATTCCGAGCTGAAGGGTCACCACTGCGTAGAATACCAAAATTCCGATCGCCATGAGCCCTTTCACCCATTTGCCTTCCTGGTGGCTCTTAGCGTTAGGACCTGCCTCGAGGCAAGGTTACAAAGGACCCCAGCATTTGGCGCATAGATGGACCCGTCAACGGACGCCTATTGCAACCACTGAATCGGTCGCCCAACCTTGCGTTTACACCGGCCTGCAAGCCTTGCCCACCTTCCCGAAATGGGTTGTTGTAGCCAATAACTAGGCCTCGAGGCAGATCTCAACCCAGGGAGCTATTGGAAGCAGTGAAAGACATATATCGTAAGTCTGCGCCCCATGAGTTCTTGTTTGTTATCATTGCCTCGTGTATGGATGTAACAGCGCGTTGTATCACAGGGACCCAGAGGGCCTGCAGAGATGTACAATCTGGGCTCGCATCTTGGGTTGGAGTCGACCTGGAGCTGATATAGAAAGGAAAAACGTGCAAAGGGCTATCACGCTTCACTGGAGCACACATGGTGTGGCGGTTGGACTTCGATACCCTGCTGCGTCCGTCCAACGACGTCACCCTGTATATCGTTTCATGGCAGCAAGCTTCGTGCCTTGTGCCTTGACAATCATAGTCAAAAACAATTAATACGTATTTATTCGGAGAAAGATGCGATTTTCTGTGTGGCCAGGGATAATTAAGCGTTCTTGAGAGCCACAAAAATTAAAACCTTGAGAGTACGTTAACCGAAAGCAGGGAAATGGATCAGTTGCTGGATCCCCACACGAACCGTGACTTCTTCTTTTCTGTTGGCTTCGCCGCTTTTCGCTCTTCCTCCTTCTTCTCCTCTATCTCACTAGGGAGTCGCGGACCGTAAATATCACCTGCATCCCATGACATGGGTACCAGGGCTACGGGCAGAACCCAGCTCGCAGTCAAGACAACACCGTTTCCTACCATCCCGGTCAATACCATGCACACATAAGGAGGGAATATTCATACCTTCGTCGAACGTACGGATCCTGTCCCAGCTCCAGGCGATGAACACACCCACGTACCCCGCGAAGGGAGTGAGACTCTTGAGCATCTTGATCGCAGGCCGGAACTGAACCGGAATGAGCAGCAAGGGGATCTTGTCGATCATCCACTTGAGCGCGCTAGTGATCATTGCGGCTCGTGCCGCAGCTTCAACGGAAGAGGCGCCCAGCTTCCTCATCACAGGAGGAGGAAGGTAGAGTCGATATCCCCACCAAGTGGTCAAGACAGACATCTCGGTGGTGGAAGGGACCCAGAGTCGGACCTCTTTGGTTGTTCCAGCAGGCAAGTCGGGATTCGAGCCGGATGGCTTCTTGGTCGATGAAGATTCGGGGGAATGCACAGTTTCGGTCTGCGCAAGCTCGACTACGGAATCGGAGTGGGGGACAAGAGGAGCATACATCATAACCCCAGAGTCCTCTTCTTCCACAGGCGCAGCATGTGCCTCTGACTTGGACCCTTCTCCACGCCGTAGCCCTGCCAGCAAGTTCCATACGCTAGGCCTGCCCTTGCCCTTGCCGTCGTTATCACCATTCATGACCTCATCCGAAGATAGCATCTTGATTAGATTCTTGTCCATCCCTGGCGGAATGGGAGGGGCCTCGGATGATTCCTGGCTGTCCGCAGTCCCGTTCGGAGGTTGTGTCTCAGTCTTGGAAGTTGCCATCGAGAGGGAATCTGGTACGAGACTCCCTGGGTTGGGCAGCAGCTCGATCATGGACCTGAGCCGCTTTGCGAATGTGATAGGTTCCTCGGGTTCTGGGGGGCTCTGAGCCTCTTCCTTCTTGCTTGATTCGGCAGCCGATTCATCTGCGGGGGGTGATGCTGGAACATAGGCGGCTGTGGGGATCGTCCAGTTCGTTGAGGATGGGTGAAAGTCTTTGATGTCCCATGATGGGGGAGGAAAGACAACCTCTGGCTTTGGTTGGCTCTTGGGCAATAGGGATTCAGTGATAGATTTGAATCTTGTCACTGCGGCGAGCTTTGCGTTAGGAAAGTATCCTTGGTACCCATTGGTCGTTTCCTCGGGTTTAGTCGTTTCCTGAGTTTTCGTGGTCATTGATGGGTTCTCGTCTGCCGACATTTGGATGTGATGACTTGGTTGTAGACCAGCGATTGTCGACGTTCAGGGTGAAGGTGGATGTGGAGATATGCATCCCAAGGTCTAAGATGACGCTGAGGAGGAGAAATGTATAAGACACAGCCACGCAAGTGAGACTGTGATAAAAGAGGTGATGTCGTCATTGGTATTCTCAATCCGTCAATCTAGGCCATAAGTTGGCAAGTTGAACTACAGAATGGCCACAATTCTCAGCGTGAAAGCCGTCTTCACGGCCAGCAAGGCAGAGAACTGGCGTAGGTATGTCCTTGGGGTCGCCTCCGCTAGTCCCCAATGTGTCAAACGCCTCCATGTCAGTGAGAGAGACCACCTCGAGACCATGTTTGGCAGCATGAGTGAAGAGGCCTGTGATGTCGCCTTCCGGTGGATCGCATTCCTCGCCTCCTTCCTTGAACCGTAGCACCTTTGTCCCAACTCGAGCACTCTCCCTCATCCTCCCACGTTTGACCGCCAGCTGAGCGATCCCCTCTGCCCATCCAGCTGTAAACTCGTCCTGCATGGTCGACCAAGAAGACTGCGGGACTGTCGAGGAAACGGTGGAACACAGGGTGCGTAGTGAAGGAACTGGGGGAAGAATCCTGAATTTAGGCATCCCCTGGCGACGTACCGACGATGGAAGGTTGGGATCAGGAGCTCTACCACCTGGAGGGGGTGTCCGAGATCGAATGGATATTGTAGGGGTGGAAAGCCCGCGCCGCCCTCGCCTGGGTCTTCGAGCGAGATCTTGAACGACCGCTGGAGAACCGTCACTCCCAGCGGGAACTGCGAGGATCCTCCGTTCGTACCAAGCCTGCAGCGCCTTCTCGCAGTCTTTTGCTCTCCGCGTCCCTGCCAATGCGCAACGTTTTCCCAAGGCACTCCAATCACCCTCTCTCAGATCGCTTTTGAGGATACCGCAGTCGTCTAGCAGCAGATGCTGCAAGTCCTTGAAGTGCACGAGTAGAAGGTCTACCTCTCCTTCTATTACCCCGGACGTTGACAGGTCAAGGGTGTGGATGTTGGGCATACGGATAGGCTCCCCGTCCTTGTCCTCGCTCATGAGGGGGGGTGTACACAGGGTCCTGACCACAGGGCGAGAGGGGACACGCAGTCGGAAGGCGTCCAAAGATGTCACGAATGAAGGGGATTGCAGAAGGATAGATAAATTGGGGTCGAGCTTGAAGAACACCAGGGGCTGGGCGAACCCTTGCCGGTTTGTGGGGCTTGGGATCATGGCTGGGTCCAATGGGTCCTGAACGATGGAAAGCACTGGTAAGGAGGACGCTGGCCAACGCGATAGGGCTAATAGGGAGGAGTCGAAATAAGCTCCCTTTAGGAATTGGTAGTAGGATGCCCGCTTCACACTATACAACCGGTTAATTGGTGATCAGCACTGAGTTGCAAGATGTACGTACTATGGCCGGAATCTGATGCTCAGATATGCCAGGTTCTCAAATGGTTTCTCAAACATCTCCTCCAAATGCTCCGGGTTGAAGTTATTGGCACCGATCCATAAGTTGAAAGATTTGAGGTGCGCCCGAGGGAGCATGGAGACCATGTTAAGAACAACATCGGCGTCAACTGACCATGATTCAACGGAAAGAGATTGAATCCAAGTTAGCGGGCAGCTGCTATGGTTGATGTCATCTTTGAATTCGTTCTTGACTTTGCGGAAATGAAGGTAGCAGGCAACGGCTTGTTCGGGTTTACCGATCCGTATTTTCTTGTACAGGTGGTGGTTTGAGACAGGGCTGTGAGGAAGGGCACGAATCAAAGATACAGCAGTGAATTGGTAGTCTTCTTCTGGAAGGTGCTCGATGATCGCAGAGTAGAGCTCGCTTGGGAGGTCGTCGAGGGGCATGGAGTGGTGGTGATGGCGTAAGTCAAGAAAAGTCCCTGGCCATCAAAAGGGTATACAAAAACATCATATTACTGTCCAAAATATTTGAAAGCAAGAAGAAAGAGGAAGAAAGATGGGCAGCTACCGGCTGACCTCGAAACTTGGACTCTGCAGTGCTGCCGATACTCCACGACCTGTTCCTGGAGGTAGATGGAATGGGGGTCGTGGTGGAGGTTGCTGCCCTGGGCCAAAGATGCCTGGTCGACGTGCCTGAGGTGCTGGAGGACGTTGTTGTAGGTCTAGTGGCCGCTGTAGCTGCTGACCGGTTTGTTGTGGTGAATCCCAGTAGGCTCCTCTCTGCTGGAAATTATCGTTCTGCCTACGAGTGGACAGGAACGTCCGCCCGCTCGACTCCATTCGGTCCAGGTCCACTGTAATGCCCTTGGCCTCCATGCTGCCCTGGTCGATCTCAAGCAGCCGCCGTAGCTCTTCGTTCTCTCGTTCTAGCCGTGAAATCTCTGACTCTCGTTCGATGGCCCAATCTTCTCTGCCCTCGGAACCTTGGTACCCAACCCCCCTTTCGTCCAGCGCATCCACCAGAGATTCCAGCTCCTGCAAGTCGACCAAGAAGGAAGCTGGATTATCGTAGTCGGGGTCCATATTGTGAAAGTGCGCTTCGTCCGGTTCCTCCCCAGCCATGGCCTGCAATAGACATCGGAGGTGATGCGCTAACCGCTGAACAGACTGAATGACATTTGTCGAGGCGGTAAGGTCTGTCGACATGGAGTGAGATTCGCGGGCGAGTAGTAGGCTTTCATAGTGTCGAGTCAGAGTCAGCTCATGGCGCTGGGCTGCCAACTGTAATAGCTAGGTCAGGGCCGGACAAATCGTACAGAACGCGAGCGGGCGTACTGCATGTGTTCGGAATTTGCCCATGATAGTCTCCAGCGTCGTCTCGTATTCCTTGAGTAGGACTCCCAGCTGCTTGTTCTCGTGTAGAAGTGTCTGGTTCTCAATGACCATTTGTGCATTTGTGCGCTCAAGCTCTGACTCGAAGGTCTCTGTTGCGCCCAGTGAGCGGTATGCTCGTGCAACTAAATCTGCGCACTGACCTTTAGAAATATCGGTGTTATATCTTCGCAAGGTGAATCCCTCGCTAACGTGGTGGGCCTCATCCTAGGTGTAGATGTTGGTGACACAATAAAATATGCCAGTTCGTCCTCATACCTTGAGCGTGGTGGCTTGGGATTGCAGGCTCTGAGCCATCTTTTGGTTGAGCGACAGCTGGTGGCCCAGCTCCTCGACGAGCCTGTAAATGCGCTCGATTTCATGGTCCATGTTGTTGGGCTGAAGTTTGTGTGCTTTGGCGACGAATGCTTGAAAGGAGAGAAGAGCTTGACTGAACATCCTTGGAATTGATGCTACGACCACGTGCTACAACGGACCCAAAATGTTGGTCGTCAAAGGGCAAGAGAGTTGTGTGCGTCAAAAGATGAGGTGAGCCAAGTCGTCAGTCATGCCGTCAAGGCTAGTAAAATGTGACGGGAAGCGAATTGCCATGTGCAAGAAGGAAAAAAGAAGCCTAGTCCCCTCCGTGGTTCGAACACGGGGCCTCGCGATTTGCAATCGCACGCTATACCACTTAGCTAAGGAGACGATGCTGAGATTGACTTTATTTACATTACCACCGCAGTCCGCTGCAAGTCGTAACCGCACACAACCCGTTTAGCGCCCATTGATCCCAACCACCAGCGGTGTCTGAAAAAGCCAGGTGGTCAACAGTCTGGCGCTCTTCGCGACCATCATGCCCAAAACAAAGAAACAGAAGACTGGGGCACCCTCTGAACCACCCAGCTTGCCGTCAGCAGGCATTCCCGTCCTGCCGCTGTCTGCATGGGGAACACGAGAGAACAGCGCCAATGCCCAACTCGGGTTCTGCAAACTCCCACTAGAGTTGACGACAGAGATCCTGTCCTACTTTCCCTCTGTCGGCCCCTTGACTTCTGTTGGCACTGGTAGTGGCGCACCAATTCTGCCAGCGAGGTACCTCGAGAGACCACACGTCCTCCGCTCCTTGTCTCAAACATGTGTTGCCTACCGTAACCTCTTCTTGCCTATCTTGTGGGAGAACTTGGATGCTTGCGTCGAGGACAAGGAAGGCAAAGAGCAGTTCTTCAGGCATAGCGGGGAAACCCTTACTCGCAAGTGCAAAGGATTGCTGGAAACTCAAGAGCTGGCTGCTATGGTCCGGTGAGTTTCCCGCACCTCCGACAATGGTAGACAAACAGTCTCAACGCAGGCTCCAGGACAGTGAACGTCGTATTGACGCGCTACAAACCCGATGAGGTCCTCCCAGCGTTTACAATCTGCTTGCAAGCCATGTCGAACCTTCAGACTCTGCACATCCTGCATGCACACACCCAGATGACCACCAAGATCAGAGAGGGTTTCGAAGGGGTTACGCTCCCCACCGTCCGCAACCTTATCATCCCGGGTTACTGCCATGAGCTCCTAAAGTGCTGCCCTGAAGCCCGCTCTGTGCGGTGCACCCGGGACGACGGAAGCAAGCTGGTGACTGTCATCAAGAAGTCTTGCAAGAAGGTAGAAGAGATGAGGGGATTTGTGCTGAACAGTATCAACCTTACAAAACGTCAGTCAGGGCTTGCCTTGCTTCGAATCCGAGTTCGTGATGCTGACCCCGTTCCTATCTCCAGGCCTGGTTGCAGCTGCGCCTAACTTGAAGACCCTCGAAATCCGTACTTTCTACGCCAAGGACGATGTAAGTCAAAGGTCGAATCCTTGTCACCGTCTGCTGCTTTGCTTATACTCTCCGAGGCCATTATCAACACGTTGAAGGGACTCAAGAACCTGTCCACAATTGATATATTGCTTGAGCGGGACAGCAACGACAACGAATTGAAGCCGGTGATCGCAAAACTCAAACAGATTCTAAAAGCAAGTCCGGCACAAGACAGAAAGTACCTGCGCCTCCTCAGCCGGGAATGCAACATGCAAGGCGGACATGCGAACTTTGAATCCATCCCAATGGATTGATTGCATTATGTAAAATATTCGAGTATGTTCAGGACAGTTGGTATTATCTCTTGCTTCAGCTTTCCAGATCCTTTGTGAGGTCGTCATCGGACAGCAGGAAGTCCGCATAATCCTGGCAAGAAGTGAGAACAAGGAAATGATGGATGAAGAATAACACTTACGTCTGCATTTACTTCTTCCGCTCTGACTGGCATGAGTGAAGGTGCCACCCACAAGGCTCTTCCAGGTGACACAGGAGCTCCCGCACCAGGTGGCGCCTTTGAAGAAGCTCTGGGCGGAGAGACATTAGCAGTTGAGGATACTAATTGCTGTGGTTTCTGAGGCGAGACCGCTGGCTCTTTTGGTACGGTCCTACTCGCGCTTGTAGAGGCGGCCGGAGAGGTGAGACGCTGACGTTTTGGGCTCGCCGGTTTAGGCTTCGAGGGAGAGAGGGCATTCTCGATCGCGGCCAATCGACTGGTTTTACTCGGAGAGGTTTCAGCTGCTATTTCCGCTGCGGCTGAGCCAAATGCCCGGGAACCACCCGTTGTTGCCAGTACTTTCGAGGGAGACAAGCCAGCTTGGATGTCAGCAAGCCGCCGTGATTGTCGAAGGGGGCGACTTGGGTGGCGTTTGAGGGCGCGCTGTGCCTGTTGAGGTAGACGCAGCAGCAGCAGGTGCTCTATCGGGCGACATCGTCCGTGCACGTTTCTTTGCTGGGGAGTCCACCGGCTCTGGTGGGATAACGTCGATAGTCTCTTTAGCTTCTACGACAGCAGCAGGTGCTCCAGATTCCATGCGAGCCAAGAGTTCTCTTTCAGCAGCCGCCCAGTCGCGTTCAGGGAGCTCAGGCTGAAGGGCACCTAGATTGGCTTGATAGTCGGCCCCGTCGTTCCCTTCATGGCCACTGTGGCCCTTAACATATGCAAGCTCAACTTTCTGACCTTGCCATGCCCGGAAGTTGAGGTGGGAGGAAATCAGTCGGATGATAGCGGCGTTCTTCACCGGCTCACTCTTCGAGTTCTTCCAACCATTTCGGACCCAACCTGGAAGCCAATCTCGCAGACCTACACTTGGTCAGCGCTGAACAGTAGAGACTAACACCTTACGTACATTGGATGGAATATTTTGAGTCAGTTTTGATGAGCAATGGCTTCTTCGAGAACGGTGTTTCCTCTAGAAGACGGAGTATTGCCTTGGGATATAGGTCAGCATAATGTTCCCGTCAGCGTCCAAGAAAGACTGACGATAAGCTCCGCTCTGTTATTTGTTTGATCACCAGGACACCGTTCTGCTATGTTTCTGTCATGCCTCGTCAATACAAGAACCGAGCGCTTAAGCCCGAGCCGACTTGCCTAGGGTCATCATGTCCCCACCAGACGCCAATCCCTGCAACAGAGCCTGGCTTTCCGTTCCCTTTACATGCACCGTCACTGTATACAACCTGCCATTCGGATACATCTGCCGGACCCATCATAGTAGAAGTTCCTCTCTTCTTGCTCTTTCCTGCAGTTGATGTTTCTGCAGTGGAAGAGCTTCCCGCTTGGGCACTTGAACTTGAAGCAGCAGCAGGAGTCGTAGTGCCTTCGACAAAGGCAGCTGCTTGCTCCGCGGTGTCGAATTTCTGATACTTTGCGCCTGTAAAACCGTCGACCTGCGCTTTGCAGTCATCCCTGAATATATCTCAATCAACAACTGATATCGAACTACTTGACTATGCTCTCACCATTTCGTGTAAATCCCTGGAGTGCGTCCAGATCGCACAGCGTAGTATCCGCCTTTCTTGGGGGGCATTGGGGGCAATGAACGGGGTAGACGTCGACTTGGAAATGAATCGAGCCTCGCTGCTCGCCGTAGAGAGCGAAGAAATGCAGAAGCCACGTTTGAGAAGCTTTGGCGGAGTTGAACTTTTGTATTGACCTCAACGCGTCAGAGAAGAAGCGCGGTCGCGTCACACGTGTCACTGGAAGTCATTTTCTCAATAGGGGCTAATGACTACACGAGATTATGGCATGTTGTAGTCAAAATGTGCAATGAGATAGTCACGGTGAGTCTCCGGGATAGTGAGCGCCAGGTAAATTATGCGCCTCCAAACATAATTTTCAGATTCTGAATGCTTTCAGGATCACCCTTTCCAGCCTTTCCTCCCTGAGTGCCACGGAATGCCTCTTTTACAATAGCCGTCTTCCGTTGCTGAATTTGAAGAATGCGTCCTTCAATGGTATTTGCCACCTATCACAAGAATTAGATACGAGTTCCATAGAGGGGGCCATAGACTCACAATGAAGTGCTTCACGTATACGGTTTTCTCCTGTCCTATGCGGTGGACGCGGTCAATGGCTGCAGAATTGAATTGTCAACATGAGTTGAGGAGCCGACCAGGTCTTTCAGCTCACCCTGGTTTTCTGTTGCAGCGTTCCACCAACAGTCCATCATGAACACATGGTTAGCAGTCGTTAGCTGCATATCTTGTTAGTCTTCGACCACGCTCAATGCAACTGAGAAAAGATCTTACATTGAGCCCAACACCACCGGCTTTGAGACTGATGACCAAGATCTTGGGCTTCCTCGAGGGTGCTTTGAAGTCACTAATGGCGGCAGCCCTCTTCTTCACGTCCATAGCGCCGTCGAATCGATAGTGGTCAAACCGTTCACGGGTCAGTACCACGTCGATTAAGTCCAGGAAACTTGTAAACTGAGAGAAAACAACAGCTCGGAAGCAGGGGTCTTGATCTCGTAGACGTCCTACATGAGGCCTTCAGCATCAGCATCTAAAAATAAGGATGCAACATACTCAGGTTTTGGACAAGTGCGTCCAGCTTGGTGGAAGACTGGAAATCGTTCCTCCGAAGCGTAATCTCGGGTTCTGAAGCCTGCGAGCTTGGAGCCTCGTCTTCTTCCTTCTTCGGGGCCTTCTTCTTGCGAACAATCTCGACCAACTCACTGGCGTTCACAGGACCTTGCCCACACGATGGACAAGTAGGCTTTTGGTCCTTCTCTTCGGCGATGCCAACATGCGAGGTAATACATTCCTTGCAGCTGTAGAACATGGGCTGCTAAATGAACATGGAGAGAAACCAAAGAAAGAAGACGCACAATTGGTGCATGCATTGGGGTATAAACATCGGGAACTCGAGTTCGCCCATGCAAATGGGGCATTCCCCCTCTTCTTCAGTGTTGGAAAGATTTTCCAAGAACTTCTCCGCGAATGCAGTCCCAGTTGATCCCGAAGCTTCGGATTCGTCGGCAAACCGGTTAAGCAACTCGTCCACTTCAACAATGTTAGATCCAGCGGGTGTCATTGCCCGTTGTTCATCTTTGGATATTACAAGCTTAGGGTGCAAGACTGCTCGGCGCAGCCTTGACAGAGGCAGTCAGTGATGAGGCCTAGGATGCAAAGGATCTTACCGTACTTCATAAGCATGGCCAGAATGTGGGTGTAGTTCTTCCCAACCAGGCCCTTGGCATCAAGCTGTTCAAAGTTGCGCTTTACAGTCGAGTATATGGAGTCGTAGATCTTCCGCTCGAGTGGTGAAAACTCCAAATCCTCAAACACTTCCTACGGACTTGTCAGTCGCCATGTGTTACAGAAATGAGTGACTGCGTACCTCCTTTGGCGGTAGGTTCACAATCCTATTACCCTCTGCATCACGGAAATCTTTCTCTCGTCGCAGAAGGATGCTTTCGAGGATCACTTGGACGATCTCGATAGCCTTGGGATCTCGAGCGAGGAACGGCAGGGTAATAAAACTTTGAACCTTGTCAGGTATCACATCGACGATCGAACAGGCCGCTCGACTTACGAACGGAAGAAGGGGTACTCGGACCACGGCTTGAAGTTCAAGAATTTTCTTAAGATATTTTAGCACGTGTTTCGAGCCAGATATGACCAACTCACAGAAGAGAGTAGAGGTCCTCTAGACGATTGATGATTGGCGTTCCGGTGACAGCCCACCGTCTTCTCGCATTCAGCGCGTAGACTGCCTTCGCGGTTTTGCTGGTTCGCGACTTGCACGCATGTGCCTCGTCCAGAACCACTCTGAGCCATTCAACTGCCAGGTGCATTCTATCAGTCAAGAGATGTATCAAAGGCAATCCAACTTACTCTCAAATATTGGTGACTTGTACTTCTCTGATTTAGAATGCTCAGAGGCCAGAGTCCCATAAGATGTGATGACAACTTTCAAAGTCTTAGGCTGGTCACCGTCTTCATCACCCTGGTCAATCAATCCCTCCAAGTCCAACCGATTTTGACCGTGCCAAACGAAGACATCAACGGTGTCTGGCTTACTCGACCGCTTTAGTTCTTCCTCCCATTGTGCAAGGAGAGACGTAGGTGCCACAATCAGTGTTGCCGAAGGAGCGCTTTGAGAGGTCTTGCGAGATACTGCCTTGAATGCACTGTTGAGCCTGAGTTGTTTGGCACTTTTTCGGGGCGGTTCCCCGCTTCGAATGTCGTCTTTGGTAGGAAGGCTGGTTTGGATTAGAGCGGAAAGCATGATTGTCTTGCCCATTCCCACTGCGGACGGAAGATATTAGAAAGAGCTGAGAGTTGAGATAGACATGGTGTCCACGTACTTTCTGCGAGTCAAGAAAGTCATCAGCGAGTGAGTTCAAGTGACTATAATCATGAGACTGTCGTACCATCTCTACAAAAGGGTCAGTTCCAATCGAAAGACTTCAGTAAAAGAACTTACGCAAGAATCCCTCCCCTACAGCTGGTCTCTGCTTTGGGGAATTCGAGACTCAGCTCTCCTGAATAAGGGTTGAAGTAAAAGGGCTTGTCTTCTGCAGTTAGATCGATGATGTCTTCGTCACCAGACGGGTCGTGAGGAAAGTAGTACCTAAACGAGGCGTTACATTCAGATCATGGGCTCTTAGAGGCTAGGGCTTACTGGCTCCAAAGAGGGTGCATCGAGGCTGCTTCGCGAGCATCCATAGCCCCCGTTTCGAGCGAATACATCCACCTAGGGAAATGAGCTCGATTGAATGCAGAAGAAGGGCATTCCGCACGCACCGTAGCGCCTGCTTTTGGTATGGGCGTAGAGTCATTGAAAAAGTGTCTGCCGGTTCCATCATGGCCATGGTTTTGTCGTTATGTTGTGCTCTTTTTGGAACAGTCAGCACCCACACGACCCCTCGTATAGACGCGAAAGAACCTTTGGTAAATGGTGTTAATGTCGTTGCTTGTCAACTCCTCTGCGTCGTCGACTTCAATCTCTTCGCCGTCCCCAACAATCTCTTTCACTTTTTTGCTTGCACGACGGGCCAGATTCTTCAGGGCTTCATGTGTGAGGTTTTCATTTGACTCTCGGGTTTTACCCTTTGTATTGGCGCCTGCATGAGGTCTTAGCCCAAGCACCTCGAACAGCCGCACGATCGAGCTCTTTCGTTCGCGCAGTTCCCTGTGGTGAAGATGTTGGGGCTAGTAGAAATTGATTATTGACAGCAACCCACGTCTCTTCTTGAGTTTCCCTTCCTTCGTCAAACATCACGGTCACGTTGGTATCGTCGGAACGAACTGAGGTACTGGGTTTGGTAAACGCCGCCTTCAAGATAAAGAACTTTAGAGTAACAATCAGACTGATGCCAGTTGAAAGTTTCTCGGGACAGTCGGTCATGATACCTCGAATCTCCACAGCGCCTGGAGGATAAAGGGTGAGGCGGTGGATGCCAAAAGGGGGGATGGGAAAAAGGACTGACCAAGATCAAGTAGCTTGTGCACCCACCATGAGCACTCGGTGGGTAAACGACCAAACTCTGGGCACAGAGGATGTCAGTGTTGCTTGCTCTGTTAGACGCTCGGCGGACTTACCATATCCCCTGCTGTTCACCAGTCGAACGATGGTATCGTTGGACTTCTTGGCCGGCGCTTTAGCAGGTTGTGGTTTGAACATATTGCTGATGGTTTGTTGCTTCTTCGCTGGAGCTTTCCTCTTGCCAGCTGCCGTGGACGCTTTGCCGCGCTTCGAGGACTTGGCTTTCTCGTCCTCATCTTGCTCTGCATCTCGCTTGACGAATAACGGCTCGTTTACTTTGATATAGCCCTTGCCAGAGACGTTGCTCCAGGCATTTGGAACAATGACCTCTCCGAGATATGCGGGTACGAACTGAGTCACAGTTTCTGGCACAGGAGGAGGTGATTCCGACGGTTTCCGTTTCTTGGGAGGGGGCCCAGACTCAACAGATACAGGATTTTTACTAGATTCGGGAGCTGGAGAAGACATTCTGCGTTCCAGGAATTGAATCTCGTCATCGTCGAGGTCCTCTACGGGGCGCTTTGCGGCTGTTAGACTTGGTTCGCCAACGAATACATCCTGCATTTCTTCGTCGTCATCTTCAGCGTCCAGAAAGAGTTTCTCTTCAACGTCGGGAAGAGAGGAAGCTCGTGAAGATTCAGAGCGCTTTGGTGTGGATGGGGTCGACCCTACCGCCAAACTGTCTGATTCGTCGACGTCGACAGCAATAGAGTCGTCTGCGGCATCGTCGTCGGAGCTGGCAAAGAAATCGTCTGGGGGCGGAGCATCTGGTACGCTGGTCATGGGGCAGTGGAACGCGTTCGAGGTGGCAAATGAGCGCGTCGTGGTTATAAGAACCGTGACGCGACTCTCGAACGGTCACTTGATGACTGTCCCGATCAGGAGTCGGGAAACGCCGACGCAGCGATATCGCATTCTCCAGTTTGCACAATTCCTTTTAGATCTTCCACTTCATCGTCTCTATATTCTCAAAATGCAGCGGGGAATGGTAAGAACTGATTCGTTTCCACCATGACAGTAATATTATATCTTTCGAACCGTAGCAACAACCGACGGTGGTCCTTCTTCGTGAAGGAACCGACACATCGCAGGGGAATCCGCAATTGCTGTCCAACATCTCTGCGTGTTTAGCGATTGCTCAGACACTTGCGAGTACTCTCGGGCCCCGAGGGATGGACAAGCTCATCGTGAACGAGCGTGGAGAGGCACAAATCACCAACGACGGAGCCACCATTCTCAAACTTTTGGAAATCGTCCACCCTGCAGCACGGACTTTGGTCGATATTGGACGCGCACAAGATGCTGAAGTCGGAGATGGAACTACCAGTGTCGTTCTTCTTGCTGCTCAGCTCCTCAAAGAAATTCGGGGATTCATCGAGGATGGCGTCAGTCCTCATATCATCATGAAGGGCTTCCGACAAGCAACCAAGCTGGTACGTACTATATTTTGATTTTATATCGCTGTCTTTTGCTCATGTCTGGCAGGCCATTGACAAGATCAAGGAGCTCCAAGTCACCGTCGATAAATCGGATCCTGAGTAAGTGGGTCGCGTCTACGCGTCGTGCTCCCAGTTCTCATCATACTTCGCATCAGGAAATTCCGGTCTTTGCTTCTCAAGTGTGCATCCACCTCTATGTCGTCCAAGCTTATCCACTCCGAGAAGCCTTTCTTCTCGAATATGGTTGTGGAGGCAATTGAGACTCTCGATCCCGAAGATCTCGATGAGTCGTTGATTGGCGTTAAAAAGGTTCCTGGAGGAGGCATGCAAGACTCTCTTCTTGTCCAAGGTGTTGCTTTCAAGAAAACCTTCACCTACGCAGGTGCTGAGCAACAACCCAAGTACTTCGAGAACCCCTTGATCCTTTGCTTGAACGTTGAACTCGAGTTGAAAGCCGAAAAGGACAATGCTGAAGTCCGCGTCGAGGCCGTCTCAGATTATCAGGCTATCGTGGACGCGGAGTGGGAGATCATCTACCGAAAACTGCAAGCGATCGAGCAGACTGGCGCCAGGGTCGTTCTCAGCAAGCTCCCTATTGGTGATCTTGCAACTCAGTGGTTCGCCGACCGTGATATCTTCTGCGCTGGTCGCGTCCCTGCAGGCGATCTTCGTCGTGTGGTTCAAGCTACTGGTGGTGCCGTCCAATCAACATGCACGAACATCGGTCGCGAGCACCTCGGAACCTGTGGTGTTTTCGCAGAAAAGCAAATAGGCGGTGAACGGTTCAATCTTTTCGAAGATTGTCCCAAGGCCAAGACTTGCACCCTAATCCTGCGGGGTGGAGCAGAGCAGTTCATTGAAGAGGTGGAAAGAAGTCTCCACGACGCACTCATGGTCGTGAAGCGCGCTATCAAAAATGGCGAGGTTGTGGCAGGTGGAGGTGCCATCGAGGTGAGTGCCTCCTTAGTTTCACGTTGATGTGATCTCATTCCATGCAGATGGAAATCTCTGCCTACATCCGCAAACATGCGCTCACGATCCCCGGAAAGCTGCAGCTGATCATCGCTGCCTTTGCCAAGGCGCTTGAAATCATTCCCCGCCAAATCTGTGACAATGCTGGCCTCGACTCTACTGATATCCTCAACAAATTGCGAATGAAGCACGCAACCAACGGTCAGTGGTGGGGTGTCGATGTTGACGGCCCTGAGG